>CM055123.1:117377049-117989549 GCA_029206835.1 Rana muscosa | reverse complement strand
TTCCCTTTACTAGATGTCCGGAGTAATCGTGTCTACCAAGCCCATTAGATCCCTGTAATGGGGGTCCATCTGATCTGGTAAGCAGACATCTTATACCTGATTGTGAGTCATTATTACCTGCTGGAAAGAAGAAACGGAGGAGGATTGGCACCTTCGCTTCTTTGACCATAGCCCAGTCTTTTATGGACATTTTATGTGTTGCTCATTATTGTTTTTGGTTTTCACATCATTTCAATCATATGTGTTTGAAGCTTACTCATATCGGACATACACACACAATATTTGTTTGTAATTTTTTTATGAGCATTCACCATTGCTTTTTAGGAGCATTCACTATTGCTTTTTTGAAGCATTTATCTTTGTTTCATTCACTTTATTGCTTTGCCTTGGGTTGCGCAATATTTTTTGCACTACACAAATTAAATTAAATGACACTCTCTCTATCTCTCTCTCTCTCCACCGGAACACACTACACAAGGCCGACGTGCAGGCGGATTTATATAGTGTAGGGCGTGTACTTAATCCCCTGAGCCATGATTGGCCAAAGGCACCCTGCCTTTGGCCAATTATGGCTCTCTGTGCTGACGGCACTGTGATTGGCCAAAGCATGCGGGTCATAGTGCATGCTTGGCCAATCATCAGCCAGCAATGTACTGCGATGACCTAGTGAATTATGGACCGTGACGCGCTGCTCGAATTTGGCACGAACGGCCCATAATGTTCAATCTTTGTCAACGATCGAACAGCCGATGTTCGACTCGAAGCTCATCCCTAATAGTGGGACCTTCAAATTACCTTTAGGAACTGCAAAGCTATTGTGCGCTAGAGCCTTCTACTTTTTAAGGCACTAGGTATAGCTGCTATGGCTAGCTAATGACTGTTTGCAAGTGTGCTATCATTGATCTGACCATATTGTAGGGATTCACCCATTTGCCTGATTGACAGCTGGCTGGAGGGGCAGAGCAGAGAGTGGAAAACTGACGTTTCCTGCTCTCTGCTCCAAGCTCACTGAGAACTGAGTGACATGGGACAGCTGCAGCATAGAGGTATGTGTGTGTGTTTTTTTTTTTAACCGCTTCCTGGAATGGCCAGGCTGGATCACAAACCTGTATGTCCTCCAGCTTGTTTTGGGTTAGGGGAGCGTGCCTGATCTGTGCTGTGATTCGCTACAGCACAAGTTTACCAACAGGTTCCAGCCAATGATGTTTGGCTTTAATCTGCTGATCGGCTGTAGCGAAAAGAAAGCAGACCTGTGTGAGTAGAACAAGCACATCTACATTTGCACACACTTAGGCACATTTAACCCTTTGATTGCCCTCCATTTAACCCTTTTGAGTTAATGATCACTGTATTAGTGTCTCAGGCGAGTTCAGATAACATCCCTCTCAGCAAGGGTCAGTTAGCGCTTGATCGCACACTATCACAGTCACACTAAAAGTCGCTGATCACCGCCATTACTAGTATAGTGTCTGAGCGAATCAGTAATTTGATCACGATCAGAACTAGACTAGTGTCCCTATTAGTATAGTATCCCCAAAATGCAGTGTTGGCAGGATCAGCCCCGTTCGCTGCCAGCACTTGCGTTTAGCCCCACCCCCCAACAAGTGCAGTGTCAGTATAATTTCTGATCACTGCCATTTCTGATACATTATACACAAAACAGTGTTGGCAAGATCAGGCTCGATCTCTGCTTGCACTTGCAGGTAAATTCTATTTCTAGCGCGCAAGCAGTCCCTGACAGCCAGGAGCTCTTTTTCCCAAAGTTGGACTAGGTACCTGTTCATTTTGTGGCCAAAATGGCCCAAAAAAGGTACACTCGTGAAAAGGCCTACAGGATTCTGAGCATGTCAGATGAGAGCAAAGGGGAATCCTCACTGACAGAATACAAACCTGTAGAAAGCAGCGGCACCCTGACAGGTAGCTCAGATGATGGAGAAGAGGTCCTTGCTAAGATCAGGTGTACCCGAGCCCAGGTTGTTGAGGTGCTAAAAATGCATGATTATGCTCATATGCAGCAGAGTGCCAGTACTAGCAATGCACTACTTTTTGGTGATCTGGCAAGCACCAGCGGCCTAGTACATCCTGGCCTTTAAGACACCAGTACTGCAGTATTTTATGGTGAAGGGGCAAGCACCAAAAGTGCAGTACAAGCTAGTGAGGTACAGGCCCATAGAGCCCTTCCAAACCCAAATTGGCTGCCTCCAGATAAGGCATCACCCGTAATTCCCCCATTCACAGCCCAGCCCGGGGTTCAGGTGGAAAACGCAAACTTAACCCCTGACCCTGACTCTAATTGGCTCCACAGAATTCGGACCCTCAAATTACCTTTGCCAAAAATTTGCAGATTTTTATACGTCCCAATAAAACATCTGCATAGATGAGTCCCTGGTAAATTTTACTGGCAGGCTTGTATTCAAGCAATATCTCACCCGGCAAACGTGACAGATATGGGGTGAAACTGTATAAGCTCTGTGAAAGGGCCACAGGCTATGCATATCCTTTTAGAATTTACGAGGGAAAAGACTGAAGTGGAGCTCCCAGAATGCCCAGACCACATGGGGAGCAGTGGCAAGATAGTATGGTACTTGTTGCCATAGGGTACCATTCGCACAACTTTTATGCAAGCGTACCACTTTTTAGAAAGTTGTTCAATCTTGGAATTGGCTGCTGTGGCACCATGCAACATATTCGCAGGGGCTTCCTCCAATGGTTTAATACCACCCCACTTAGAAAGGCAGTGAAGTGGAAGGACAAACGGTATGTATTCATCCTGTCTTCCATTCACACAGATATGACAGTCCAAATTAACACAGCATCTGGTGTTGTTGAAAAGCCTCTCTGTGTCCATGATTATAATCTTTATATGGGAGGCGTAGACTTCAACGACCAAATGATGAAGCTGTATTTAGCATCCCGCAGAGCTAGACACTGGTATAAAAAAAAAGTGTCCTTTTTTTTCTTTTCTTTTTTAATTCGCTCTATCTAATGCTTTTATAATATACACAGCAACTGGAAGAAACGGATCCTTCATAAAATTTCAGGAAGCAATCAATCACAGCCCTTTTGGATCCAAAAGGTGCTGTGGCCCAAGCTCGAATCCAGATGCAGTTAGCCGGCTACATCAAAGGCATTTTCCAGATGTCTTCTCAGGTACCCCAACTCAAAGGTCACCCCAAAAAAAACGTCATGTATGTAGCAAACACGGAATGAGATATAACACCCAGTATTTTTGTCCCACCTGGTCTTGGCCAACCTGGTCTCTGCATCAAGGACTGCTTCTGTCGCTACCACACACTAGAGGAGTATTAGGCTGGATTCACACATGTACAGTGCGAATGCCACCTCCGTTTTCTCAGCGATTCCTCACTGTTGTATCTGTGGCTCAGCCGAGCAGGGAGAGGGGGAGGTGTAGTGAGGAGGGGGAGAGAATTCTTGTTCACAACGGAACGCATCTGTGAATCAGATGCGTTCCCATAGAAGATTATGTGCCTGCAACTCGCACCGCAATGCCCAGAAAACGCACACTTTTTTGGGTAATGTGGAGTGCGAATGCAATGTACATATGTGAACCAGCCTCATTCAAATGAACAGATTTAAAAATCTCCTGCGACTTGGATGCCGTGTAAGCCGCATCCAATTCACATAGGTGTGAACCCAGCCTTAGTCTAGGGTACACAATTCTGCACAAGAAGGGTCTCGAAAGATGTAGGGAAACTATCGCATTTTGAGAGACCCTAAAATCAAAGGCTGGAAACGTTATGGTTCTAAAAAGTTCTTCCAAAAAAAGTTGTTTTATTGAGTTGTTGCAAATTTTTATTTTGTCACTGTGTTGTTCTTGAAAGTTGTTTGCTTTGCAGGAATGCCAATCCGCTGCAGCACTGATCTGTGTATTCTGAGAGCAGCAGTGTGCTGTTCTCAGAATACATACATCAGTGCCTGCCGAGCTGTATGAGATTTCTCATCCACAGTTAGGCTGTCCATACATTATACAATTTTCTTGTTCAACTTTCCTTTAGATTTACCAAAACCATATAATATGAGGTCAAACCTAAATACTTTCAATGTGTATGCAATCTGGCAGGCTCTTGCACTACATACCGTCGTTTTGTTTATATCGCAAGATTTTGTAACGGGAAGAAAAATGCGTTTTTGGTCCGTTTAGAAAAAAAGACAAGTGGGGATAAAATACCACCAAAAGGAAGCTCTATGTGAAAAATAGGGATAGAAAAATGTAATTTGCGTACAGTGTTGCTTGTCAGTGCAATTGCCAGTTAAAGTAGCACAGTGCTGAACAGCAAAAAAATGCTGTGGTTCTGAAGGGGGTAAAACCTTCTGGAGCTCAAGTGGTTAATATAGCCCAAACTTCTTTTTTTTTTATGTTTCTAAAAACTGAAACCTTGCCGGTTGCTGCTAGCAAAACTTCAAAATTAATGCTTCTTTTCCTCAGTATCAATGAATCAACCCCATTGTGTCTGGTGTGTTTAGGATCTCTCAATGTGTAGTTATCCAATGTATGTAAATAAAAACGACAACAAAACTACAAATTTAATTACAGTTACTTCATTTATTGAATCACATTATGATCAAATATATAACACCA
This sequence comes from Rana muscosa, assembly GCA_029206835.1. NCBI lineage: Eukaryota > Metazoa > Chordata > Amphibia > Anura > Ranidae > Rana > Rana muscosa. The sequence continues at coordinate 117,984,949 of CM055123.1, read as the reverse complement.
CAGAACACAAAGTTGTTAGTTCATATTTTATGTGTTTATATACACAATATTTGTATAATGTGTGTGTGTGTGTGTGTGTATATATATATATATGTGTGTGTGTGTGTGTGTATGTATATGTATAGATATATATATATATCTATCGAGAGAGAGAGATATACACAGGTTTATTCTTGTGTCTTGGCTCCGAGTGAGCCAGGTTTCAGTCACAGCATGATGTTAGCTAGAGTGCAAGATACAATATAAATATGTCTTATCTGGTTCTGCAGTAATAAATAAACCCATCCGTAGTGTCACCAGCGGGGCAGCCTGCCGCTTTGCGCTCTGTAAAAAAGGTCAACAAATCAAAGATCCTGATGTGCTAATAATCACCATCAACCTCCTGTTGAAATATGGCAGTAAAACCAGGCTGCCTCCAGACACAAAGTAATGTCCTCCGTCCTCACAGCACCTTTTAAAACGTTTACAGCTGCTGTAAAGTCTGGCTGCAGCGTGCCCGTGTGGTAGTGTTATGGGGCATGACTGCTTTCTTTTTGGCAGTGGTAGAGAATGTGATCATGGCAGCTAAACGGGCTCTAGAAATACTGCTATATTTGAAGGTTAATAAACGGTGCAAATCCAACAACATCCTGTAAGAGAACCAATGCTCGTTGTAATGGAGGCTCCACGTCCAATGTTACATCTCTCTTCCGTAGTATTCCTAGACTGGATTCTGTCACATTGTGGCAGTGCTTCACTTTGAGAGATTTCAGTTTTGAACAGTACTCAGCTAAGGTTCTGCAGGAGAAAAAAAAGAAAGAGTTTATCTCAATATAATTCTTAAAGAAAATCATAGCTGTTTTGAAGATAAACTGCATTGTGAGCACAAATAGCTAGAGAGATCTATATGATTTCCTCATTAACATGAGCATCAAAATACATGTGTCCAGAGACACTTGGAGCCAATTTCTGAAAGCATGTAAAAATGCCTGTCTATGGCTGAATGCACTTAGACATTCAGCAGCATTTAGATCTGTTCTGTGTAGTTGCGTTTACGTATAAAATTTGCGCATCAGGGAACTATTAAAGTCATTGTAAAGTCTTGTTATTTTTTTTCTATAAAAATAACAAACATGTTATACTTGCCTGCTCTGTTGCAGTGGATTTGCACATAGCAGCCCAGATCCTACTCTTTTCGGGGGCCTTTTCTGTGCTCCTGGTCCCTCCCTCCTGTTGAGTGGAGGGAGGGACCAGGAGGGAGGAGCATGCAGCTTGCTATGGGGGCACCCAAGCCGAGCTGCAGCTCTGTGTGACCATTCAGACATAGAGCTGCAGTTTGGCCTGGCCCCTCTCTCTCCTGATTGGCTAACTGAACTTGATTGACAGCAGCGGGAGCCAATGGCGCCGCTGATGTGTCTCAGCCAATCAGGAGGGAGAGTCCCGGACAGCCGAGGCACTCGTGGACATCGATGGAAGATGATCGTGCTCAGGTAAGTAATAGGGGGGCGCTGCACACACAGAATGCATTAAGATAAAAAACCTTCTAACTTTACAACCCCTTTAAGCATGGTTATATGCAGCTAAATGCAAATACTGTAAATGCAGAGGAATTGATCTGGGAAGTAAAAAGTTTGTTAATGCCCAGTGTGAGGGGGTTAACTCGGTAGCGGGTGTGTGTGACCCCCTGGATGGGCTCCCCACACAAAAACAGGCCCAGCAGACGGAGGTTGTGGTTTTCAAGATCAAAAAAGATGCGGTTTATTTCTCTATTTACAGTGACAAAAAACACAGCAAAGCAAAAAGAAACATAAACAAAATAAACCCTGGTCAGCTTGACCTCTGACTAAACATGCAGGTTTCCTAACTAACAACTGGGATCAGCCTGGTGCTGTCCTAGTCCCTAAGTCCCTGGTTTAGTAAATGTCCAAACAAATAGCCACACAGGCTTTGTCTCACCGCACAGGGGTTCACTCTCCCTAGACAGTCCACACAGGTCTGGTTCCAGGCATGAGCAAACACCTAATGAATCTGGGAGTTTTTATAGAGGCCTTAAACGAGCTGACAAGCTTCAGCTGGTCTCATCAACTCCCTGCCTGCACGACGCCCAGCACTCTCCCTAGAGGTATGAATCATCCATGAGCCCACTAGCCTCAGCTGGGCTTCATCAACTCTCTCCCTAGTTGTATAAGTCGGCATAAAGCCTGAATCTGGGAGAAATATATCTACCCCCCTGGATGCAACCAGGTGACTTTACCTTCCTGCTGTCACATACCCCCCCCTCTTGTTTTAACCTTGGGGTTGGAACACCAGCAATCAGGCAGTCATGTACTCGAGACAAAGCATCCACATTCCCCATTTGAACGCCAGGGCGATGCTTTACTGTGAAGTTGAATTCCTGTAGGGCCAGGAACCACCTATTCACTCTTCTATTTGTCTCCTTGTTTTGAGCCATCCAGTTTAACGGAGCGTGATCCGTAACCATGTCAAAGTGCCTACCTAGCAGATAGTACCGAAGGGAATCTAGAGCCCACTTCACCGCTAAACACTCCTTTTCAACCGTGGCGTAATTTACCTCATGGGACTTCAACTTCCTGCTGAGGTAAATGACTGGGTGCTCTTCCCCGTTCCAGACCTGGGACAATACTGCTCCTAACCCCACATCTGACGCATCACTTTGTACGACAAAGTCTTTAGAGAAGTCGGGTGAGTACAACACTGGCTGGCTACATAAGGCTTGTTTCAAGAATTGGAATGCTGCCTCAGCCTCGGGGGTCCATTTAATCATGACCGACCCTTTCCCTTTCGTCAGGTTGGTTAGGGGCACAGCCTTAGAAGCAAAGTGGGGAATGAAGCGCCGATAATACCCCGCGATTCCCAGAAAGGCTCGTACCTGCTTCTTGCTGTTGGGACGTGGCCAACTCTGGATGGCCTCGACTTTGTTGAGTTGGGGTTTTATTACTCCCCTCCCAATGGTGTACCCAAGATATTTGGCCTCCTCCTGCCCAATGGTACACTTCTTGGGGTTAGCCGTAAACCCCGCTTCCCGGATAGAGTTTAGGACTGCTTGCACCTTTGGCAGATGTGAGGCCCAATCTGTGCTATGGACAATTACGTCATCCAGGTAAGCCGCAGCATACTTCCGATGGGGCCTCAGTATCTGGTCCATTTTCCGCTGGAATGTGGCTGGCGCATTCTGTAACCCGAACGGCATTCTCTTATATTGGAACGTCCCGTCTGGGGTTACAAATGCGGTTTTCTCTTTGGCCGACTTGGCCAGGGGAATTTGCCAATACCCTTTTGTGAGGTCAAGAGTCGTCATGTATCGGGCTGTTCCCAGCCGGTCGATCAACTCATCTATACGTGGCATGGGGTAGGTGTCAAATTTTGTAACTTTGTTCAACTGACGAAAATCGTTACAAAATCGCCAGCTCCCATCCGGTTTAGGCACCAACACAATGGGACTAGACCAATCACTTTGGGACTCCTCTATCACCCCTAAGTTCAGCATTTTCTGTACTTCCTCCCGTATTGCCTCCCGTCGGGCCTCTGGGATCCGATAGGGTTTTAACTTCACCCTTTCACCGGGCGGGGTAATAATATCATGCTCTACCCCAGATGTTTGTCCCGGCAGCTCAGAGAACACCTCCTTGTTGCGAAGCACAAACTCCTTAACCTCCTGTTGTTGGGGTTGTGACAAGGTGGCTGCTATTCCAACCTCCGGAATCACGCAACCAGTTTGAGCTGGTGACCAAGTTTCTGCGACTAGGGACTCTCTATCCCTCCAGGCTTTCAACAGATTAACGTGATAGATCTGTTCGGGCTTTCGCCTTCCTGGTTGTCTGACCTTGTAATTCACTTCGCTCACTTTTTCCATTATCTCGTAGGGGCCTTGCCATTTGGCAAGGAATTTACTTTCAACCGTAGGGACAAGTACCAATATCCTATCCCCCGGGGAAAAGGTACGGGTCTTGGCTCCACGGTTGTACACTCTCTGCTGTGCCAACTGCGCTTGGGCCAAATGTTCCTTCACGATGGGCATTACCTGTGCAATTCGATCTTGCATCAGGGCGACATGCTCAATCACACTCCTGTGGGGAGAACTCTCACTTTCCCAAGTTTCCTTGGCAATATCCAACAGCCCTCTTGGGTGTCTCCCATACAGTAACTCAAAGGGGGAGAATCCCGTAGAGGATTGGGGCACCTCCCTAATAGCAAACATCAAATAAGGAAGTAGACAGTCCCAATCCTTTCCATCTCTATCCACCACTTTCTTCAACATTTGTTTTAGGGTTTTGTTGAATCTTTCAACCAGCCCATCGGTTTGGGGGTGATACACAGATGTACGCAATTGCGTCACTTTGAACAATTTACACAGCTCTTTCATAACCCGGGACATAAAGGGTGTACCTTGGTCCGTAAGCAGTTCTTTACAAATACCCACCCGGCTAAAGACAAGAGATAGCTCTTTGGCTATGGTTTTGGCCGAGGTATTTCGGAGAGGGATCGCTTCTGGATAACGGGTGGCATAGTCCATTATAACTAATATGTACTGGTGCCCCCTAGCGGACTTGATTATAGGACCTACCAAATCCATTGCGATCCTCTCAAACGGGACCTCAATGATGGGTAGAGGGACCAGCGGGCTACGGAAATGTGGCATCGGGGCCGACCTCTGACACACAGGGCAGGAGGAACAATAATTTTCTATGTCCTTCATCACCCCAGGCCAACAGAATCTCTGTAATACCCTCTCTCGGGTTTTCTCTGTCCCCAGATGACCTCCAAGAATGTGCCCATGGGCCAACTCCAACACCAACTTCCTGTAAGGTTTGGGCACCACAAGCTGCTCAACGATTTCTTCTGCCCTTTTTGCCACCCGATACAGTAGGTCCTTCTCTACGCTGAAGTATGGGTAAGTGCAGGTATTATCTGGGTTCACTAACTCGCCATCTATTTCCACTACGTTTTCCCGTGCCTTTATTAGGGCGGGGTCTTTTAACTGTTCTGTGGCAAAATTTTCCCTGTGAACCTCAAGATCAGAAAACTCCACAGACGGTAGGTTTTCGTCTGAGGAGGTGGGCTCCTCTCCAGTTTCTTGAGTCTACCCTGCCAATACTGACAAGGGAAATTCGGGAGAGTCCTCACCACTCTCAGAGGAGTTCTGGCTATCACATTCCTGGTACATAGGGGCACCAGTGGGGGGCTCAGGATCATCCCACAGTTCCCAGAACTTCGGAAAATCCCTTCCCACAATGGCATCATGCGGTAATTGAGATACTAACCCCACTGGATGAGAGAGGGTACCTTTGGGGGTCTCGAAACACACTGTAGTCACTGGATACTCTCGGGTGTCCCCATGCACACAAATAACAGCTACCTTGCTATTCCCAGAGACCTCTGTTTTAACTAATTCAGCCTTTATCAGGGTCACAAGGCTACCTGAATCCAGCAATACCACAACATTTCTACCATTAATACACATTTTGCATAAATGTTTCTCAGTTCCCCGAATGGCAGTGCATGCGACTGTCGCACACAGCGACTGACGTCTGTCCGTCAGAAAGTCACATTGCATGGGTTCCTCCACAACCGGGCAATTTGCTGCAATATGTCCCGCTTGCCGGCAGCGGTAGCAAACAATCCTTTTGGCTGCCTCTTGAGCCCCTGACTTCCCAGGCTGTTCTCGCCAAACTTTGGGTAGAGCTCCCACCCTCTCACTCTCTCCACCCTCACCCCTTGGAATCCTCTTATCCGCCCCTGGGGATGGTCTGGTCTTAGGGTGGAAAGTCCGAGAGTCTCTGGAAGAGGCCGTCAGGTTCTCTGTAGCCAAGTATTTCTCTACATGATCCACAAGACCATCGGCCGTCTCTGGGTCTCCATGGCTTACCCACTTTTGGATGGCAGTAGGAAGAGCTCTCAAAAACCGATCCATTACAACACGTTCCACAATCTCTGGTGCGGACAAAGTCTCTGGCTGTAGCCACTTCCTGCTCAGGTGAATGAGATCATACATTTGAGACCTGGGGGGTTTTCCAAGCTGGAAAGTCCAGTTATGCACACGCTGAGCCCGGACAGCCAGGGTGACACCCAGCCTTGCCAATATTTCAGCTTTTAGCATCACATAGTCTTTTGCTTGGTCAGGCTCTAGGTCATAGTAAGCTTTCTGCGATTCACCAGTTAACAGAGGAGCCACCAGTCCAGCCCACTGCTCCTCAGGCCACTTTTCCCTTTCAGCAGTCCTTTCAAATGTGGTCAAAAATACCTCTGGATCATCCTCTCCAGTCATTTTTGTCAATAAACGACTCACCCCAAAGGACGCGGTATTAGTGGGACGGCTTTCCTCACTGGTCTGCGGACGTTGCTGCATTACTGCTTCCATCTGTTGTTGTAGTCTCTGCTCTTGCTTCTGCAATAGGTCTATGAAGCGGGCCTCAGATTGCTGCTGGGCTTGTTGCTGAGCCTCCAGACTCTGTTGCAAAGTTGCAAGGCTCTGTTGATGAGCTTGCTGCTGGGCTGCAAGGCTCTGTTGTTGAGCTGCAAGGCTCTTTTGCAAACCTGCATTTGTCTGCTGTTGATTGGCATTTGCTAGAGCCAGCTGTTTCAGTATCTCCTCCATGCTGGCTTAAAAAAAACTGCCCGCATTCTCCACCAACTGTGAGGGGGTTAACTCGGTAGCGGGTGTGTGTGACCCCCTGGATGGGCTCCCCACACAAAAACAGGCCCAGCAGACGGAGGTTGTGGTTTTCAAGATCAAAAAAGGTGCGGTTTATTTCTCTATTTACAGTGACAAAAAACACAGCAAAGCAAAAAGAAACAAACAAAATAAACCCTGGTCAGCTTGACCTCTGACTAAACATGCAGGTTTCCTAACTAACAACTGGGATCAGCCTGGTGCTGTCCTAGTCCCTAAGTCCCTGGTTTAGTAAATGTCCAAACAAATAGCCACACAGGCTTTGTCTCACCGCACAGGGGTTCACTCTCCCTAGACAGTCCACACAGGTCTGGTTCCAGGCATGAGCAAACACCTAATGAATCTGGGAGTTTTTATAGAGGCCTTAAACGAGCTGACAAGCTTCAGCTGGTCTCATCAACTCCCTGCCTGCACGACGCCCAGCACTCTCCCTAGAGGTATGAATCATCCATGAGCCCACTAGCCTCAGCTGGGCTTCATCAACTCTCTCCCTAGTTGTATAAGTCGGCATAAAGCCTGAATCTGGGAGAAATATATCTACCCCCCTGGATGCAACCAGGTGACTTTACCTTCCTGCTGTCACACCAGGTATTGTGGGAGTTAAAAAAAATAAATTACTAGTATCACTAGTCTGGAGTAAAAATGCTCCTACTTAGGTGGAAGAAATAATGCCCCATTGTTGTCAGTGTAGGGAATTGTGCCCCATTTTTAATGGGGGGAAATAGTGCCACATCATTGGTGTCAGTGGCAGGAATAGTATCCTGTAATTACTGTGAAGAAAAATAGTGCTCAATTGTTGGTAGTATTAGGAGGAAGTGTTTTGTAGTTGGTGTCAGTAGGAGGAATAGTGCATCATTAGTGTCAGTGGGGAGGAATAAATTCCATTATTGGTGCCAGATGGAGGAACAGTGTCTTGCCATTTGTGTTTGTGGGAGGAATAGTGCCTCATTGTTGGTGTCAGAGGGAGGAATTCTGATAGTATGCTGTAGTTCAGGGGTCTCAAACTGGTGGCCCTCCAGCTGTTGCAAAACTACAAGTCCCATGAGGCATTGCAAGGCTGACAGTCACAAAGCATGACTCCATCAGGCAGAGGCATAATGGGACTTGTAGAGTCGCAACAGCTGGAGGGCTGCTAGTTTGAGACCCCTCCTGTAGTTGCTGTGAGAGAAATAGTGCTCCATCATTGGTAGTAGTGGGAGAAAGTGTTTTGTCGTTGGTGTCAGTAGGAGGAATAGTCCCCCATTATTGATATCAGTAGGAAAAAGAATGTCTCATTAGTGTCAATGGGGAGGAATAGTGACCCTTTGTTGGTGCCAGTGGGAAGAATAGTGTTCTGCTATTGTTGTTTGTGAGAGGAATAGCGCCTCAATGTTGGTGTCAGTGGGAGAAAAATTACCCTATTAGTGTGAGGAATTGTGCCCAATCATTGGGGTCAGTGAAAGAATAAATGAATGCCCCATTATTGATGTCTGTGGGAGGAATAGGACCCTATATTTGGTGTCAGTGGGAGGAATAGTGCCCCTTCATTGGTGTCAGAGGAGGAATTGTGCCCCAATATGGATATCAGTGGAAAGAATAGTCCCCCATTGTTTGTGCCAGTGGGAAGAATAGTGTTCTGTCATTGGTTTCTGCTGGAGGAATAGTGCCTCACTGTTAGTGTGTGGGAAAATAAGTGTCCTATTTTCTCTTTTCGTCCACGGACGGACACACCTCCATAAATCTTGACTGTTGGGTATGTTCCGTCTATTAGGAGAGGACTAGGCAGAAACATGTTAAATATGCATACATGTTACTTTAAACAGAGTTGAAACAGCCCCGCCCAGGGGGTGGTCCCTCTGAACATAACCCTCCACCCTGCAGCCAGGAGCCTCATTTTTTTTCTGCCTAGCAGAGGAGAAGGATGTGGCTCCCTTTGGGCCCAGTATCCTGAAGAGATTTTTACTTTTATTATTTTATTTTTAGAATCTTCTATCAACTGCCGGCTGGGCATGACAGGCAGGATATTATAGATCCTTGTAGTCCCCCCAGTCCAGCCATGGAGCGTGTTACAGTCCCTTGCAAATAGGCGTCAGGTCTGTCACGACATACCCCATGACTCCAGGGGTGGCCGGTGAGCTATATGCTCCAGGGTTCACATATGACCGTGCGGCTTGCTGTCTCAGTTACAGTGGACCGGGCCGACAGCTACTCCGTACTGCTCGGTTGTAGGTCTGTCAGGAACGCACCCAGCAGGTCCTCGCAGGACGGGTAATTACGGTTCCTTCTGCTTCGGTGGGATGGAATGGCTGGGCATTCCTACGGGGGTCGCTAGGGTTCTATGGCCCTCACCCCTCTCCCACCCCCTTTTTTCCTCCTCCTCATTGCGGGGCTCGCTGCGACCGGGGAATACCTTGGCAGGGCTCCGGGGGGCTGTGGGGGAGTCCAGGTCCGCTCTCTGTGTGGGGGGGTGTAATTTGTGTGAAGCCTCCGTGCCTTGCCTTCTCGTCCACCTCGCTTGCTGGGCGTAATTTTTTGTAGCACTGGCGCCATTCGTTTGGGGCCTGTGCATTGAATTGTTTTTCCTATTGGTGGCCATTTTGCCGTGGCCGTGCCAGAGGGATTGCAGGCGGCCATTTTCTTGTGGTTCGCACGCTTTTGTTTGAGCACTCGGCGGCCATTTTGGAGTGGGTTTTGGCCTCTAGTGGCGGCTGGCTTCCTGAACAGCGTGGACGGCGCGATTTACCTCACACAGTTCCTCAGGCACACGCGGTGTGGGGATGCAGAGCGGGCAGCGGCACTGAACGGTCCCTGGCTGGGCGGTGAGTCCCCTGGGTATTCCCCCCCCCTCGGTCAGTGCAGCAAGGAGGGTGGACTTTAAATGTGTCAGTATCTTGACTGGGTCCCTAAGGGCGGTCAGTGGGCAGTTATGGAGTCAGAAGCTGGCGTTTCCCCAGACATTCCAGAGGCAGCAACCGGTGCCACTGCACCTGCTATTCCCCTGGACACTTTGTCGGCAGTCCTAGAGTCATTTGTTGCCAGGGTGGAATCGGCGTGCGGGCGTAAAAGGGGCACTAAGCGCTCCCTCCCCCCGCCATCGCCTGGGGAATGTTCTGACTCAGACTCGGGCCTGGCTGCAGCTCAGGACCCCTGTTCTTTTGTGTCAGATGATGCAGACCAGGACCTTCCCTGTGAAGAGGACCCCTCGTCTGGGTCAGCTCAAGGCAGAGCACTTGTAAGTGCACTTATCAATGCTGTGAGGGACACTCCACAGCAGGGTCTGTCCCTTTTGGGTTGCACAAACCTACCCGCTCGGCTAAGGTTTTTCCTTATGTTGAATTTTTTACAAGTTCGTAGATAAGGAATGTGAATGGCCACACAGGCCCTTTGCGGTCCCTCAGCGTATGACGGTCTGTTATTCGTTTGAGGAAAGCCTTTTGAAAAAATTGGCCTCTCCTCCGGTCTCTCGGTTGAATAAAGTAACCATTATACAGGTGGAAGGGACCCCTGCCTTTAAGGACCCTGCTGATAGGAGGTCCGAAGCGGTGACCCGCTCTATGTTTGCCATGCTGGGGTCAGTATTGCGGCCTATTTTGGCGGCTACCTTAGTGTCCCAGACACTTACGGAATGGGCAAAGATTTTGCACCAGACTGTGGAGGCAAATCAGCTCCCGCCAGAATGCGTATTACTGGCCGAACAGTTGGTACAAGGGCTTGTGTACGTCTGTGATGCAACCCTGGACGCCGCCCCTTTGATCTCCAGGGCCTCAGCGTCTGTGGTGGTTTTGCGCCGCCTACTATGGTTGAAATGCTGGTCCGCTGACCAAGCTTCTAAGAAAATCCTGGCAGATTTGCCTTTCAAGGGTGGGAGGCTTTTTGGTGCCTCACTGGACGACATCATTAATTATGTCACTGGAGGTAAGAGCACGCTTCTCCCTCAGTCCACTAAAGGGAAGGAGCCGCGCCGTATGCCGGGGCCCTCCGTTCCCACACAGAAGCTGTATTTTCGTCAGTCAGGACCTGCTGGCAGACCCTCCCATGTGGACAAAGGTCCAGCTGGGGGACAGAAGCGTCCCTGGGTGCGTAATCCCGACAAGCCAGCAAGCAAGCCTGCTACCGCATGAAGTTTTGCCCCTGCCTGAATCCAGGGTGGGGGGACGGCTTTGCGGGTTTGCAGCTCGGTGGACCTCCCTGCTCTCCGACCAGTGGGTCTGCGAGGTGGTCGCCTTGGGGTACAAGATAGAGTTCCTTTCTTGTCCACCAAACAGATTTTTTCCCTCAAATCTGCCCCTTCTTCCTTCACGCCGAGCTGCCCTCCAGGGGGCGGTCCGAGACTTGTTGGGGTGCGGGGTGATCATACCCGTACCACCAAAGGACAGGTTTCAGGGTTTTTACTCTAATCTGTTTGTGGTCCCAAAGAAGGACGGAGTTCGTCCTGTACTGGACCTCAAGGCCCTCAATGCATTTGTAAAGGTCCAAAAGTTCCGGATGGAATCGATTTGTTCGGTTGTCCAGGGGATTTTATGGCATCCTTGGATATCAAGGACGCATACTTGCATGTCCCCATCTGCGTCAGGCATCAGAGGTACCTGCGCTTTGCGATCGGCGAAGACCACTATCAATTTGTGGCTCTTCCCTTTGGCCTAGCATCGGCACCAAGAGTTTTCACCAAGGTGCTCGCCCTGATTATAGCTTTGCTGAAATAGCGCGGCATTGCTATCGTAGGCTACCTGGACGACCTTCTTCTGAGAGCTGTTTCAAGCTCAGAATTAGAGGAGGACGTGTCTATAGTCAGTCAGACCCTCCGGGAGTTCGGGTGGATACTGAACCTCCAGAAGTCGGTGTTAGTACCGACCCAGCGCCTAGAGTACCTGGGGCTGATTCTGGACTCCTCAGAGGCCAAAGTCTTTCTTCCCTCAGAGAAGTTGCAGACACTCCATGCGGCAGTCAGGTTGTTGACATCCCACAAATGGTCGTCTCTCCGTTTCTGCATGCGAGTTCTGGGTCTCATGGTGGCCTCCTTCGAGGCAGTACCGTATGCCCAATTCCACACTCGGGCCTTGCAGAAGGAGATTCTCTCCAAATGGAACAAATCTCCTTTGTCTCTGGATCGGCAGATTCAGTTAAGTCACTTTGTCAGGTCATCTCTGAGTTGGTGGCTGAGATCCCCGGCTCTTCGGTCCGGGAAGTCCTTCCTCCCTTTTCTTTGGACGGAGATCACGACGGACGCCAGCCTGACTGGTTGGGGGGGAGTCTGGGGGGTTCAAGCGGCCCAGGACCACTGGTCCCCGACCAAATCCCAACTGGCGATCAATGTTCTGGAACTCCGGGCGATCAGACTGTGCCTCTCCAAGTGGTCTCAGAGGCTGCAGGAGCGTCCGGTCAGGATCCAGTCAGACAACGCCACGGCGGTGGCATACGTCAACCATCAAGGAGGAACAAGAAGTGCAGCTGCAGCGTCGGAAGTCGCTCACATCCTGAGGTGGGCAGAAAGGAGCGTGTCAGCCCTATCGGCTGTTTACATTCCAGGCGTGGAAAACTGGCAGGCGGACTATCTGAGTCGCCAGATGCTGGACCATGGGGAATGGTCGTTACATCCGGAGGTTTTTCACCTCCTTTGCCGGAGATGGGGCACGCCGGACGTGGATCTCCTGGCCTCTCGACTCAATCGCAAGGTGTCGAGGTTCGTGGCCAGGTCCAGAGATCCCTGGGCAGACGCATCGGTGGCTCCGTGGGGTCGTATCGGCTAATTTATGCCTTTCCCCCATTGAAGTTGCTCCCCCGTCTACTCCGCAGGGTAGAGTTCGAAGGAATTCCAGTGATTCTAATAGCCCCCGATTGGCCCAGGCATCCCTGGTACACCGACCTCGTGCGGCTGGTGGCGGATGTGCCCTGGTGGCTACCACTGAGGGAGGACCTTCTATCGCAGGGTCCCATTCTTCATCCTGCTTTACAGTCGCTGGCTTTAACGGCGTGGCTATTGAAAGCCAGGTGTTGAGGGACCGAGGCCTATCGGATTCGGTCATTTCAACTGTTGAGGGCAGGGAAATCTTCTTCTAGGAAGATCTATCATCGCTCATGGAGAGCCTATATTTCTATGTGCGGGGAGATGGAATGGCGTCCACAGACTTATTCGGTTTCCAGGATCCTGCTGTTTTTGCAGCGCGGTGTGGATCAGAAACTGGCCTTAAGCACCATTAAGGGGCAGATTTCAGCCTTGGCTGTTTTCTTTCAGCGACCCCTGGCGTCTCATTCGCTAGTAAGTACATTTGTGCAGGGGGTCCGACATGTGGCTCCTCCGGTGCGACCTCCACTACCTCCGTGGGATTTGAATCTGGGGCTCTCGGCACTTCAGAAACCTCCCTTTGAGGACATTAGGGAGATTACTCTTTTGACACTCTCTCAGAAGGTGGCCTTCCTGGTTGCCATCACATCTGTCAGGAGGTTTTCTGAATTGGCGGCCTTGTCTTGCAAGTCCTCATATTTGGTCCTACATAAGGATAAAGCGGTGCTACGCCCGCGGCCTTCCTTCCTTCCGAAGGTGGTTTTGGCCTTTCACCTGAATGAGGACATTGTGCTTCCATCCTTGTGTCCTCGGCCATCGCATGCCAAAGAGGTTGCGCTACATTACTTGGATGTGGTACGTGCCCTGCGAGTGTACCTGTCTGTCACGGCTTCGTTTCGGAGGTCTGACTCGCTGTTTGTGTCGGTGTTTGGTCCGCAGGTGGGCGTGGCGGTCTCGTCGGCCACCATTTCTCGGTGGATCAGGCAGTTTGTCATTTAGGCCTATGCCCTTAAAGGGCGGGCGACTCCTTTTCCCATTACGGCGCATTCGATCAGGGCTATTGGTGCCTCTTGGGCTTTTCGACATCAAGCGTCTGTCTCACAAGTGTGTAAGGCGGCGACCTGGTCGTCCGTGCACAGTTTTTCAAAGTTTTACAAGGTTGATGTGACTGCATCTTCGGATGCTAGCTTCGGCCGCAAAGTTTTGCAGGCGGCTGTTTGAGGTTGCAAATCCTCCGTTGAGGAGCTCTTCTTGTTTGGGGTGAAACCAGTTTTTCTTTGATTGCTGTGCCCACCCCTCGTTTTTTGACACTGCTTTTGGAACGTCCCAACAGTCAAGATTTATGGAGCTGTGTCCGTCCATGGACGAAAAGAGAAAATAGGATTTTTTATACTCACCGTAAAATCCTTTTCTCTGTTGTCTATTGACGGACACAGCTCCCACCCCTCCTTTGTTTTTAGTTAGTACTGCTTGTTACGAACTGAGGCTCCAGGCTGCAGGGTGGAGGGTTATGTTCAGAGGGACCACCCCCTGGGCGGGACTGTTTCAACTCTTTAAAATAACATGTATGCATATTTAACATGTTTCTGCCTAGTCCTCTCCTAATAGACGGAACATACCCAACAGTCAAGATTTATGGAGCAGTGTCTGTCCATGGACGACAGAGAAAATAATTTTACGGTGAGTATAAAAAATCCTATTTTTGGAGTCATTGGGAGGAATAGACCCCTCTCATTTGTGCCAGTGGAAAGAATAGTGTTCTATCATTGGTGTCAATGGAATGATGCCTTATCACTGGAAAACTTGCAAAGCCCCCAGTATAGGTGTTCAGAGGTCTATAGGAGTTCAGTGTCTTATACTACTCTTCTACTAGCCTGATGACTTCACAGCCAGAGAATACAGTATACAGGCACAGCTGGGCAGGTGACTCTATTCAACACTGCCAGCTAGGGAACTGTGGGTGTTGTTGGAACACAATGTGTTCTGGTTATCAGCACTTACTGCAACTCTGAATGCAGTGGATCTGGCATTCATTGAGAAGGGTGTGCACGTGGGGCTTTCTTATTTCAGGGGCCAGTAAACCGCAAGCAATGGGTCTTCATTTGAGAACTTCTGATATATGGAACTTTCAGGGAGGTGAGGTCAAACAGCTTGTGGACATATAAACTGATGTTCTCAGGTACAGAATTACAGTGGCCCCAGAGCAGTAGTACAGATTAAAATGAAACACTCTATAATAATTTTTAATCATTCTAATGAGTTATATAAATAGATAATTCTCCTTGGGAGAAACACTGGATTTTGTGTCTACCTTCCTTGTGATTATTTTTTAATGATATTCCAAAACTGCACAGTAAGCAAACAAGAAAGATTATGCCTGCAGCGCCTGGCTTGCTGTCACTGGCAACAAATCATCTACTGTGCTGCTCCAAAAATGAAACTGCTTAATAAATGTAATAAGGCAATTAAATGTTTTTTAGCTTAGTGCTTATAGCTTATTTGCTCAAGCTGTTACGTAAATCATAGAAATAAATCACTAGACACTATTATAGAGCAGTTCCTCGACTACATGCCACAGTCCTTTTCTCCTTGCAGTCGACCCGCTTAATGTAATTCTGAGCAGGTTAAGGGATATAGTGAGGTCAGGCAATTTACTAGGGGAGATGAGACCCATGATTCATTTGTGAGCAAAGCACAGGAATGTCATGACTCCAGAACAGATTACTAGGTCTTTTGTTTCGAGAAGCAGAAACAGAATGTGGTAAAAAGCAAGGCAACCAATTAAAAATTTCATTTTTTAAGGGCTCTAGCGTAGTTAGGATGATTGGCTTATTACTGAGCTTCACTATTTTTATGGTATGTTATAAAATAAAGCTATATACCAAACCTATACACAGCTTCCTTGATAAGCTATTCATACAATTGCAGGAAACAACAGGGAAAACTTGTTACCTAATGGATTCATTCTTCACCCGCAGACATCCTGTTAAATCAAGATTCTCTAGATCCCGGCAGTTTTTAGCAGTTTCTTCTACAGCAACATCACTAATGTTTGCATTGACAGCTAGTGAAAGACATTTCATCTTTTTGCTCTTTTGCACCAAATAACATATTGCGTCATCCTTCAGCTGACGACATGCTGTCAGATCCACCATCTCCATATGTTTACAGTGATCTGCTAGGCTGCGGAGGGAAAGGCAGTCTACCCATTCACAGTGACCAAGGCAAATTTTCTGTAAGTGAGGGCAACTGATTGATACAGCCACCAGGGACTGCCGGCTCAGCTGCACACAACTGTTAAGATTGATATGAAGAAGATGATGGTTCTGTCCAATGATGGGAAGAAGCTCCTTATCCGTTAACCAATCAGAACAGCTTCGTAAGTCAAGTCTTTGTAATACTGAATTGTGTTTTAGCATACTGCAAAAAGCATTTTTCGGTAATTGTGAGCCAAGCTGTAAAAATAGAAAGGCTTATGTAAATATATAGAGAAATATAAAATGTAAAAATATTCACTTGTTCTCATGCTAAATTAATCAGATCAACACATAATACTCAGCAGCTTTATTTGAATATCAAGTACTGTATATACTCGAATATAAGCCAAGTTTTTCAGCACATTTTTTTGTGCTGAAAATGCCCCCCTCGGCTTATACTTGAGTCTGTGTCCATCTTCACCTTTGTGCGCCTAATTCCAGCCAGCCGTAGGTCCCCTGGACCCCAAGCTTGGCACACATGTAGACCCACTCTTCCTCTACATGTGTGCAAAGTTTGTTGTCCAGGGGACCTATGGCCGGGGAGCAACGATTTTTCAAAGCCGGGCAGCCCTTCCATAGACTCCCATGTTAAACGTCAGTCTAGTCACACAGCGCCGGAGATCAGGTAGGGAGATTGGGCACAGTGAGGCAGGCACATGGACACAGTGAGGCATGCAGATGGACACCCTAGGCTTATACTTGAGTCAATAAGTTTTCCCAGTTTTTTGTGGTAAAATTAGGTGCCTCAGCTTATATTCGGGTCAGCTTATACTCGAGTATATACACTAATCTTGTAACATTAACTCAGTGGTCAGTTTTCTATGAGAACAAGTAAAGACTGTATTTTCAAGAATATGAAAATGTATTCTTCCTGTAAAATATATAAAAAAAGAAAGCCTTTCCAGTTTACTGTCAGAAGTGCAGGAGGTGTCTTTACATTCAGCTTCATACTCTAGTGAGCATGCTCCACCTTCCTGTCTGCTCTCCTGTGTTCACTTCCACCTCCCAGCTTTCCCTTTTGCTGAAGAGTAAATTCTGCTTCTCGGCTGCAAATTTTCTTAAAGATTTGAATTTCCCTAATACTTCAGTTCGAATGCCAGGGATCAAATACACACCCATGCTACATATGAGCATAGCCATTTAGCTCTTGACTGGAGTTTTTTTTTTTGTGAGCTGACCTAAAGTAATATTAAAAGTCAGATTTTTTTTGAGAAGACTTGGGCGGGATGGATACAGTTGGCCCCTGAAATGGGCGGAGGATAAGAGACAAGGAGGGGGAAAGCAAGGGGCAGGGCAGACCCATAGGGACCCCCCAGTATAGTATAGTTGCTTATGGGCTAGCCATAGAAATATAAAGAAATATATCGAACTATGAACCCGGTCCGGGATATATATGTACGTGTATATGTATGTATGTATGTATGTATGTATATATATATATATACAATTTTTTTTTTCTCTCTCTTCTTTTCTCCCCCCCCCCCCCCCCCCCCCTCTCCCTGACAGACTCTGACTGCGTGGATAGTGTGGAGTGAGATGTCTGCCCCTAAATGGGAGAGAAAGGGGGAGTTGAGCCATGTTGAAATAAAAAGAGGAGGGATGGGAGGGATGGGAGGGGGGTGGGGGGCAAGGAGTAGGGCACACACAGGGGAAGAGGGATTTTTAAGTAGTATTAAGATAGAGACTGTATATGACCACGGTGAGGGTATAAAAAATTATATTTTTCTTCTGGGAAATATGGGCTTAAAGTTGGGGGAAGAATAGGTCAGGAGGATAGCTTGAATGTAAACACGGGTAAGAGAACAAGGTATAATCACCTATTTTCAAACACCAGGGGCATTCGTGGCCTCCTAAGAGGGTCTGGTAGAGGGGAATTAATAAATAAACACATGGAAGTTAGAGAGGCGACCACTCCCCTATTACCTTTCCTTTTTTTTTTTTCAAGTTTGTTTGCTTTACTCAAGGTGGGGAATAAGGCCATGGGGGCCGCTATACACAAGTATGGGTAATCAATACCTAATCACGAGGCACAAATGAAATAAAATATATATATATATATATATATATATATATATATATATATATTAATTTTTTTTCTCTCTTTTTTTTTCCACAAAAAGAATAGGCACTAGGGCCAGTAGAGGCCTCTTTGGAAGTAGGAGGGGGTACGGGATAAGTGATAAGAACACAGTAGGAGAACACATGACTTAAGTAGAAGGAATGAAGTGAGTGGGGACAGAACAGACTCAATCCACCGCAGCCGGGGGTGGAGGGGAGAGGGGGAATGGAATGGAGGGGGAAAGGGAATTATCTTATCTTATTTCTTTATGTATTTTTATTTTTTTTCTCTTGGGGGGGGGGTGGGGGGGGTAGATAATATAACTGATAAACTTTTTGATAAGACAATTTTGTATCTAGTTCTTTCCTGCAATGTTATGTCTTATATAAATGTACAATGCTGAATGGAAATGTTGAAGCTTATAATAAAATAAAAAATTTTGATTATAAAAAAAAAAAAGAAGTGCAGGAGGCGTCTTTACATTCAGCTTCATACTCTAGTGAGCATGCTCCACCTTCCTGTCTGCTCTCCTGTGTTCACTTCCACCTCCCAGCTTTCCCTTTTGCTGAAGAGTAAATTTGAATTTCCCTAATACTTCAGTTCGAATGATCAAATACACACCCATGCTACATATGAGCATAGCCATTTAGCTCTTGACTGGAGTTTTTTTTTTTTTTTGCGAGCTGACCTAAAGTAATATTAAAAGGCAGATTTTTTTTTTTTTAAATAACAAATACCAAACATGTCATACTTACTTACCTACTCTGTGCAGTGGTTTTGCAGAGCAGCCCCAATCCTCCTCTTCTCAGGTCCTCCGCCGGCGCTCCTGGCCCCTCCCTCCTGCCGAGTGGGGGCACCCGAGTAGGCTTATTCCTGAACCGCTGCTCTGTGTGTCCATTTACACATGGAGCATGGCTAAGCCCCGCCCCCACACTCTTCTCTTTGGCTCACTGGCTGTGATTGACAGTAATGGGAGCTGATGGCTCCTGCTGCTGTCTCAGCCAATGAAGAAGAGACCCAGGAGAGCAGCTGCACTCGTGAACATCGCTGGATCGAGATAGGGCTCAGGTAAGTATTTGGGGGGGCTGCTGCACACAGGAAGTTTTTTACCTTCATACATAGAATGCATGAAGGTAAAAAACCTTGAGCCTTTACAACCACTTTAATCATATAATGCCAGTAGGGGTAATCCAGTAATGTAATCCAGAACCTCTATATTCAGATTTTTTTTTTTTTTTTTTTTTTTTACAGTTCAAATATGCGGTTTGCTCAAAACTGAGGTTTGATTTTTATATACATAAAAAAGGGACAAACATTAGTTCACAATTCCGGTGTCAGATTTCAGTGGTGGTGAGCCCTTATAGAAGAACGCTAACTCGGGGTTCCCCAGGGAGCGGAGTCTAAGCCCCAGCTAGCTTCTTCACCAAGGCCACTAAGGGTGGGGATGGACTTGCAGCAAGCTGGAACCAGGTCACCGCCCCCAGGTACGCTCAGCTGAGGATGCAGAGGCCACTCGCGTGTGCAAAGTACAAATGTAGGAGACAGAAAAAGATCTAGGAAACAAGCCCAGGGCAGGCAGCAGGCAATCACAAAATGTTAGACAAAGCCGGGGTTGGTACAAAGAAAGTCAGACACAGAATACATGTGATACTAGGCAAACAGGAGCTCAGAGAACTACAAAGTTGCTCAGGCAACCCGGGCCGCACTGACCATGTCTATATATATATATATATATATATATATATATAGAGAAGCAGACTGGGAGGCGGGCCAGAAATTGATAGAAAGGAAAAAGAATAAAAATCTACAGTAGTGCAGGTGATGTCCATAGGTGAACAGAGACGCCAGCAGCACATGTAAATCGAATTACAGATCTAGCAGAACCACTGCAGCAAACAGCTAAGAATTACACAAACAGAAAACTGTAAGCTATACTGTTATAGTACCCCCTCTTTCGAGGCCTCCTCACCCGTTTAGGGCCAGGCTTGAGAGGAAATGTAGTTTTCACCAAACAAACAGAGGGAGCAGCAACATCTGTAGAAGGAATCCCAACATCTTTCCTCAGGACCATATCCTTTCCAATCAGTTAGATATATATGTCTTCCCCCTAGAATATATGGAATCAAAGATTTGCTTGATTTCATACTGATCTATAGTATTGACCATTGGAAAAGGATGACGAGAAAACCTAGCGATGATGTACGGTCTCAGGAGTGAAACATGGAAGACATTAGGAATCCTTAAATGTGAAGGGAGACGGAGCTTGAAAGTGACAGGATTAACCTGACCAATGAAACAAGGAACACATTTTATTGAGGGTACTCTTTGATGAATATTCTTAGTAGTGAGCCAAGCCTTGTCACTATGAAGAAATTTGGGACTCACACAGTGATGATGAACTGCAGCTACTTTGTACCTGGAAGCTGCTAAATGTAAATTCTTGGAAAAATCTGCCTAGCTGGAATTGAAGGACCACTGAGTCCCTGCAGCCACTGGCATTTCAGGAGAGATGGGAACGGGAAATGGTACTGAAGGATGATGACCATACATTGTGAAAAAGGGAGACTCCCCAGTGCTGACATTAGCATGGTTATTGAGGGTAGGATAGAAGGTCCACCCAATCATCCTGATGGGCAGAAATGAAGGCACGTAGATACCGTTCAACATTCTGGTTGACCCTTTCAGTTTGCCCATTTGACTAAGAGTAAAAGGCAGAGGAGAAGACCAACCTCATTCCAATGAATTTGGCCAGAGCCCTTCAGAAGTGAGCTGTAAATTGAACTCCTCTATCAGAGACAATGTGTGAGGGCATACCATGAAGACAAAAGATCTCCTTTATGAAGCTGGAAGCCAGAGTGACAGAAGTAGGTATTTCCGTAAGTGAAGTTAAATGAGACATTTTAGAAAACCTGTCCACAACCACCCAGATCATGGGGGAGCCAAGGTTCATCTGGAATAGTTAGAAGTAAAAGGAGACCCGCTGGAACAGCCTTGGAAGACTTCGACTGCACACAAAGGTAGCAATCCTGAACATAATCTTCAACATCTTTTAGAAGGGAGGACCACCAGTAGTGGTACTGCAGGAAAGCACAGGCATGTTGTACACCAGGATGTTCAGAGAGTTTGGAGTCATGTGCCCATTTAAGAAGCTTGAAGCGAAGGGCGGGCACAACAAAGGTTTTTCTGGGTGGGATACGTGAAGACTGAAGATGATTAGTGGCCAGGATACGATTGGCAGGAATAATCGGTTCTGGTTTAACATGACACTCGGAGTCAGCAAGTCAAATGATCTGGACAAGGCATTAGCATGGCAATTTTGGAACCAGGCCGAAAGGTAATGTCAAAGTTAAACCTGGCAAAAAAGAGAGCCCATCGTGCTTGTCTGGGATTCAAGCATCAGGTGGATTGCAAGTACTGGAGATTCTTTTGATCGTTGTAAATCTGGATATGTTATTAGGATCCCTCCTCTAGATGCCGCCATTCTTGCAGCACCAGCTTAATAACCAGAAGTTCTCGATGCCTGATGGTGTAATTTCTTTCTGCATCCAAAAACTTCTTAAAAAATAAGGCACAAGGGCAGAGCTTGCTGTTATGCCCTTGGAGAAGAACGGCCCCCACGCCCAAGGATGAAGCATCTACTTCCAACAAGAAAGGCTGGAAAATGTTAGCACGTATGAGAATAAATGCAGAGAGAAAGCCTGTTTTGAGTTTGTGGAAAGCCTTGACAGATTCAGGAGGCGTCTAGCCACCACAGGCTGTGGAGATCCGAGATGGATGATGGATGCTGCACCTGTGCCTCCCAGGATTTGGCGATGAAGGGCCAAACCGCCCCGGTGCATGTGGCCTAATAGCAAAGAAACGGAAACACAGATGGCATTCAAAAATCACGGGGATGCAACTGAAAGGGTACTAGGATTTTTTTTGCTGTTTTTAGCTCAATTAACATGCACAAATTGAACTTTTTTAGATGATGTTGCCATATTAAGCCTACCTTGAAATTAGTTTTTCATTGTATGTAACTGGTTTTGGCACATAATTTTTCAGCCAGCCATGCCACCTACTGCTCAATATATAAAAGGTCAGTGTTTCTCTGAGAGAAATGTCTGACTCATACAACATCTTCATTCACATCCTGTGACCACATAGATGATAAATATTATTGTGTGGACATCCAATTACCTGACCAAATAGTTATTGATTAAGAGAATTATTCCTTCGGAAATATTACTGACTGCTTTATATTGCACAATTAACACTATTGTATGAAGCAAATTTATCAAGGTATCAAATTCATATTACTACTGTGTATAGATAGCAGAAGAAAAACCTTGGTGTAAATTTATCATAACAACAAAACCTAGTCTAATTTGTACTCAGAAACTACGCAACTGGAACAAAAATTTGGTTAATATAAAATGATTCTTTAGATCAGATTTTTACACAAAAAAAAAAGCCATATCTTCAATATCTAGAGTCGCCTGTGTTCTAAAGTTCTGTATATATGTGAGGAGTGCCTCCAACCACCAATCTTATTATTGTACCCATTATTGCTTCCTAGCAGTTTAGAAACAGTCTAAGGCCCCTTTTACACAGGCGATCCAATCAGGTCCCCCTGAAAATAAGTTTGTAATTTTATCATTTTCCTTCCACTTCACAATTATATGCCACTTTGTGTTGGTCTATCAAATAAAATCCCAATAAAATACATTTACGTTTTTGGTTGTAACATGCCAAAATGTGGAAAATTTCAAGGAGTATGAATACTTTTTCAAGGAACTGTATCTGCTAACTTTTAAAAATGAAGTACTTACCAGTACCTGGAGTTCACAGGCATCCTACCACAGCTGGTTCTTCTCAATGCTGCAAGTTCCCAGCACCATCCATCCATTCTGGATTTGGGACTTGAGATTGTGCGGTGCAGGTAGACTGGTCCAGCAACCTTCTGGGAAGTGTGACGTGTCCCAGGAGGCTGTGAATGGAAGCAGGGCAAGTGACATAATTCTCACTTAAATGAGAAATTATGAAATGGGAACAGGTACCTGTCCAAAAGGTACCTGCCTCACATAAAAAAAAAAAAAAAAACTCAAAATTGTTAGGGGCATGGAGGAGGATAAGCGGCACTTTCATTTTGAGTGAAGGTCCGATTTAAAGTGGTTGTAAACCCACTTACACAACATGCACCTACAGGTAAGCCTAGATTAAGGCTTACCTGTAGGTGCATGAAATATCTCCCTAACCTACACGGTTAAGGAGATATTTCCTTTTAAAACCGGCGCCGCTGAAGTCACGCGTATGCGCACTAGCGGGCCGGCATAGTAGCCGGATTTCTGAATGGATTTAGCCGGCCCGAGCGCGCATGCGTGTGACGTCATCGCCTCTCCGGGGCCCAATCACAGCGCCGGAGCGGCGATACACGGAAGGGACATCGAGGCAAGATGGCGGAGGTGTCCGAGCAGCGCTGCGGGGGCTTCGATCTAAGGTAAGTAATTCATAATGAGCTAGCATGCTAGTCATACTAGCTCATTATGCCTTTGTCTTGCAGGTATTTATTTATTTATTTTTAATTTTGGGGTTTACAATCACTTTAAGGTTTGCGACAGACGTGAGAGTAGCTGGAAGATCCTATTTAACGTTTCTCTTCATTGTACCCAGGCTCTGCAGCCATTGTTGCTGCCTCTCCTCTACACTGAAGCCGGCGCTGTGACACGATCATGTGACCGGAGCGACTTCAGCATAGATAAGCATAGGCATCTTTTCTTTTACAGGGTAGATAGGGGGTGGAGGTAGATTTAGCCTTAGTTAGAATTTGACTTAAAGCAGAACTCTATGAGAAAATTGTATTCTCTCTGCCCACACTGCATGGGTTAACTGCTTGTTTAGTCTAGGGGAGCAAGGGAAAGCTGTACTTACCCGGTCATTCGTCCCCCTGGAAAACCACACTCCCCCACATCCAGCGGTGGACTGTTCCTGCCGTCCCCACATCCAGAGATGGTCTATGGATGTAATTACATCAGGAACAGTCCATTCACAAGACCACTAGCATGTGGGGGGGCAGGAGCAGCGGGGACCGGTCTTGCAGTCGGTGGAATAGTTAAGTATATCTCGGCTCCGCAATCCGGGCCTAGAATAAAAAAACGAGCAGTTAACCCATGCAGTGCAGGCACAGCCCCACTGCATGGGAAAGTACTTTTTTTTCAGAGTTCTTCTTTAAGTTTTGGATAGCGTGGGGAAGGATTAGAACTCTTGCTGGATTTCACTTTTTCTGTGGCTTCGTTAGATACAGTATACTTTCTCTCACTTCCTGTCTTGCTGACAACATTTTAGCAGACAGGTAGTGAGGGAAAACCTGCAACAAGAACACAGACAAAAAAATTAAATAAACTGATGCGATCTAGTCGGTTATCTGGGGAGTGTCTGCAGAGGTCACTGTATGTTAATATTCTGTATGTACTGTATACACAATCACACGAATATAATAATCAGCTAGATTGGGTGAAAATTGACTGTCTATGAACAGTCTTAGCTATAACATTTGGTGATTGGCCAGATGTTGTGACCTTTCCATTGTCTTCTGCTCTATGGTTTTCAATGGCCAAATGTCATGGCCTAATGTTTGCTACTTGCATTCTTATTAAACAATGGAATATATATACTGTGTATATATATATATATATATATATATATATATAAAAGGAACAAGGTGGAGTGTTGTAGCTGCTGACAGCTACTAACCAGCTTAATTTCATTTTCTACCATGCACGAGTGTTATGAACATGGTAACCATGTTAAATTTTAATCCATTGGCCCTAGTGGGACTTCAACTATAGTAAAATTTACTACAGCATAGCACTCTAGCAGCCACACAGTTTTATTACATGTCTAGAGATGCCACACACTACTCAAAGTTTCTCTGATTACTTCTGGTTTAACAGGATAGCAGCGTAGAGCCCTGCCGTCACTGCTCTGTTCAAAGGAGCCTGTTAGTAAACCATCATCCGAACAGTATCTGGGTATGCCGAAAAATACATGTTAGTGAATAACTCCTGTGCTACCAAGTGATACCCTCAAATAATAAGTATAGGCCTAATAAATTAAACAATAATCTGTGGGTTGCTGCATGCACAATATTGTGTTTGCACAATTCATTAATAAATTATAATAAATGTGTGCCGCACTACCAGCCTCAAGCTTATAAATGTGCAATACCATGCAAAACAACCAAGTTCCAATTTAACAATGATAATATCCTTCATATACATCAAGTGTTGGATAAATCAGTTCATAATAATGACAGTTCAGCAAAAGTGCATAATGTGAGATTAAAAAACAAAATATCAAAAAAAATATATATATATCTTTAATCTCTATACTTCAGACTAATTGGGAGGGGGGCACGAGGCAACAGGGATTCCTTTTATCATTAGACCTTCATAAGGCTTTTGATTCGGTTTCATGGACTTATATTTTTACCCTTATGGAACGTTGGGGTTTTGGAATGCGCTTTAGGGGTCTTCTTCACTCCCTATACTCTCATCCCACAGCATTGCTTCGTCTCCGAGGTCATTATTCAAAACCGATTAACATACAAAAAGGCACTAGGCAAGGTTGCCCGCTTTCTCCGCTCATCTTTGCCATTGTGATAGAAACCCTGGCAATAGCAATTCGTCAAAACCCTAGCGTTAAGGGGGTGGTATGCGGAAATCAAACACATAAATGTGGGCTATTTGCGGATGACATTCTTTTGTTTGTTACTTCCCCTTTAATTTCTTTACCAAACATTTGCAAAGTACTTAATGACTTTTCTAAAATTTCAGGTCTAACAGTAAACTATACGAAATCACAGGCCCTAAACATCTCGCTCCCCTGTTCCGTTGTTTCCTCATTACAGCAATCATTCAAATTTGAATGGAAAGATTCTATCAAATACCTAGGTATAACTCTAATTGCACGAACGGAAAATCTATATGACTGTAACTATCCGCCCCTATTTAAGAAATTGGAAATTGATCTCAAAGCCTGGTCCAAATATGATATGTCCTGGCTTGGCAAAATCAATTCTGTCAAAATGACTTTACTCCCAAGGATTCTTTATTATTTTAGATCATTGCCCATCCCTATTAAAAAAAAAATCATTTGAAGTCATTTCAGAGCAAGATTCTCACATTTATTTGGAGTTCCTCTGGTTACCGTGTATCACAGAGCACTCTTTTTCTTCATAGAAATAGAGGGGGACTAGGTCTCCCAGACTTATACAAATACTTTGTTTCAGCAAGATTAGCACAACAATCCTCAATATACTCTAAGACTGAAAAGCCTGATTGGGTCTTAATAGAAAATCAAGCAGTACCCTGCTTTTCCTTGGATTATCTCCTATGGTGCCCTACCAAGTTTCGTCCTCCTATTATGTCTCCTACCTTGTCGCAATCTATAGCGCTTTGGGACAAATTTAGAAATCTTCCAACCCTTACATCTGCTGGACGGCCTCTCACACCTGTATTTAATAATCCAGATTTTCCCCCTGGTCTGAATGTTGATGATTTCAGATGGTGGACTAATAGGGGACTATACCGTATAGGAAACTCCCAGACTCTGAAAAATTACATTATCGTCAAATTTCACAATTCCTGACTAGTACATGGAATGATATCCCATCCTCGATCCAATATACTAATTACGAAACATGGTGCGATAGAGCTATGGAACCAGGGGGAGGTATTTCTCTAGTGTATTCGTCCCTCACTCATTCTAATGAGAAGTCCCCCTACATGACAGCTTGGGAAAAGGACTTCCGTTGTACTTTGGACCTGAAAGTCTGGCATACTGCTTGTTCGAAGTCCTTTAAAGGCGTTCTGAATGTATATCTGGTGGAAGCCAATGTAAAAGTTTTAACAAGGTGGTATCTTACCCCCTCTAAATTAGTTACTATTTACCCTTCAGCTGATCCTTCATGCTTTAGAGGTTGCCAACTTATAGGATCAATGGCCCATATATGGTGGGAGTGTCCTAGGATTCGCCCCTTTTGGAATAAAGTTATTAATTTAATCTTTAAAGTCACTGGAAACCAGATTCCCAGATCCCCATTTCTGGCTCTCCTGAATGCACATCTTCCTCGTATATCTAAACCTACTCAATTACTGATTCACTTCATTCTCACCGGAGCCAAGATCACCATAGCAAAAGCTTGGAAAAAACAAAAACCCTTCCTTTTTGATGTCAAACGAAAGATTTCTTGGATTATGACTCAAGAAAAACTAGCTAGTATATTAAATAACACAGTTCCAAAATTTGAAGAGATATGGGAACCTTGGGCGAATTATATTGGATTATCTCTTCATTAAATTGTTCCATTGTTTTCCAGCTTGGGATCGTTAAGTCAGGCATGTACACCCCTCTCCTCCCCCCCTCCTTACATCTTTTATTGTGCTTTTATCTTCTATTTTTATTTTTATCTTTATTTTTTCTGATATGAATCTTGGAGATCCTTATAAGAAACATATTTTTTATGATATTCTTAGGGTCTTTACAACATTTTTTGGTTGATAGGTTATAGTGTGGATGACCCTTCATTGGTTTTATCTCTTGATTTGTAATGGTTAGAGGGCTTTCTTAAGAGTCCATTCAAATACACGTGGGATCCCCTCTTCTGGCACAGCATGATCCCTATAGGGGTGCCATGGAGGGGCGTGGATCTCGATTAATTCATTTTTTCTTTTTATTCTGGTTTAGCTCAAGTAAATCTATATAACATTTTTTAGGCTTTCTGGCCTTTATCTGATAAATGTTCTATTGAAAGTAGAGATAAGTATTTGCTCTTTTATTTATTTTTATTAAATTTTTTGAATATGGAAAATTATTTGTGCTGTCTATATTATTATTCTCCTGTATGAATTATTCGTATGTTATACTGTATATTATTTGTTTTATTTTATGATTTATTTTATGATTATTGAAAAATAAAATATTTTGAAAGAAAAAAAAACAAAATATCTTCATAAGATTTTAAACCACTTCTTCCCGATCACCACTGTGCTCACAGTGCCCTCACCTTAATGATGTGATATAAAACACATGTAAAATCACATCCAGCTTGGTTCTCTCCAGTCAACATCATGTACCAGGGTCCTCCATGAACCTCCCACTCATTGTCCCACGGTCATTGTTATTGTCAGGAGCGTCTAGCGCTCCTATTTCTCGTTCCAGCATCCAGGTTTTGGCTATGGCATTGTCCCTGTCTTTGTCCACCTGCAGGCTTATTGATGTGGTCAGTCTCTGGGTGGAAACTCAAACCTGTTATAAGCCAGCTAAACTCTCACTTGGATGCCTGTGATAGAAAGTGATACGTGTGTTATTCCTGATCAAGCCCCCTGTCTGTCTGCCCTGCTTGTTTGTATTTCCCTGTGTATGACTTTGGACCGAATTTTGCACTATTCCCTGAACTCAGCCTGCCTTTTACCTGGACTGTCATAGAACCACGCTATCCATCTGCTAACCGCAAGTATCTGTTTGCTTTGCTCAGTTCGCACTTGCCCGGGCGTGGTGGCCAGGCACTATAGTATTGTGTATAAGTTCTGGGGGCAACCCAGTACCGGTAGGCCTTCTTGCCTTATGGGAAAGGGGGCTGCTATAGGTGAAGAACACAGTAGCCAGCTATAGTGTCTGACCACCTGCAATGGGGTAGACGTGACATTTATGAACTGATTTATTATCCAACACTTGATGTATATGAAGAATATTGTTATTATTATTGAGTTGGTACTTAGTTGTTTAGCATGGTATTGCACATTTATAAATTTGAGACTGGGAGCACGGCACACATTTATTATATTTTATTGCCGAAATACAGTCCAAAAGGGGGAATTTGTTCATCTGCGCTGCTAGAGTGGATGGAGGAATCTGTTTGATTTCTTCCATTCAGTCTGCTGGCCAAATGGAAGAAATCTGTACATATATGGGCAGCTGTTCTGCAAAGTACATTCAGAACAAAATACACGTGCTGAAATCTGGTACATTTGTGAGTGTTGCTAAATATGGCAATGGCAATTTTGCTAATTACAGCGTTCACAGTAAAAAATCATTCAATCGTATGGTACAAATTAACAAGCACTTCTTGAAAATATAGGCAATGTGAAGAAAATGTCCTGATCTTCAGCAAGCTCTAGTTTTACAAAGCTTCCTTGATGGAAATCAGAAAAACCTCCCTGCTAAGTAAGGTGGAGATCATGCAACGCTTTATGTATAGCACTGCGCTGCCAGCCCATGCCATAATGGTAATAGGCAGTTTACATAAGCTCTTGGCATAGGCTGACAGTCCTGTGATACTGCATGTGATCATTCCCACAGACTTGTGAAGAAAGGTTGGCTCAGTCTTCCAAAATCTCGAATGTGACATTAAATATAACCTTTTCTATCATTGAACAAAGAAAACTAAGCAAAGAAGTGAGCACCTTCAATTACCAGCAAACACATTTCAAATCTTTATACACCACCCTTCTGTGCCACTGTGGTGTTTTTTTTCCTCCTTGCACGTGATTGAATATTTTTTCTAACGTGAAATATCCCCACATTCACAAAGCTCTGGGGCAAATTCCCTTCCAAAGAGCAACTTCTCTTGCAACATGAACAGCCTATTTACCTTTAGTAAAGTACTGAAGACAGTGAGAGGAGGAGGTCTACATTGGTAGCCTACATGATCCTCTCTGTAAAAGTATACATCAAGACTAGGGTTGTCCCGATACCACTATTTTAAGACCGAGTACAAGTACCGATACTTTTTTCCAAGTACTCGCCGATACCGATTACGATACTTTTTTTTCAATGTCATGTGACAGTTTGAAAGATGGGGACTGATAGGTGGCACTGACAGGTGGCTGGCACTGATAGGCGGCACTTATGGGCACTGACTGGTGACTGGCGCTGATGGGCACTAATAGGTGGATGGCACTGATAGATGGCACTTATGGGCACTGATAGATAGCAATGGTAGATGGCATTGATAGGTGGCACTTATGGGCACTGATGGCACTGATAGGTGGCACTTATGGGCACTGGTAGCACTAATAGGTGGCACTTGTGGGCACTGATAGGTGGCACTGATTGCACTGATAGGTGGCACTTGTGGGCACTGATTGCACCGATAGGTGGCACTTGTGGGCACTGATAGATGGCACTTGTGGGCCCTGATAGGTGGCACTGATAGATGGCACTTGTGGGCACTGATAGATGGCACTGATAGGTGGCACTTATAGCACTGAAAGGTGGCACTTGTGGGCACTGATTGCACTGATAGGTGGCACTTGTGGGCACTGATAGATGGCACTGATTGCACCATTAGTGCAATCAGTGCCATCTATCAGTGCCCAAAAGTGCCACCTTTCAGTGCAATCAGTGCCACCTATCAGTACCCATAAGTGCCACCTATCAGTGCAATTAGTGCCATCTACCAGTGCCACCTGATAGGTGGCACTGGTAAATGGCACTGATTGCACTGATAGGTAGCACTTGTGGGCACTGATAGGTGGCTGGCACTGAAATGTTGCAAAAAATGACACAGGATTTATAAAAAAAATAACTGCTGCAACGTCCATCTTGGTACACTCTGCACTCGGCTGCAGTAAGCAGCAGCAGACATCTTGTTACACCCAGCCCATATAGCTCGGGCTGGGTGTAACAAGATGTCTGCTGCTGCTTACTGCAGCCGAGTGCAGGGTGTACCAAGATGGACGTTCAGCCGCTGACGGTGACCGAATGTGACAGCACCGGTCACCGATCCTGAGGCGACTACGCCCTGCACCCCTGCCAGCTTACCACATTCAACTTCAGGTGAGGGACTCGCTCTCCGCCCGCCGACTCGGTCCACTGACTGTGCCCGCCCGCCCCAGCCAGACTCCGCCCGCATTTCCTTCAAAGACTCTGCCCGCCCCATCTCCAGCCAAACTCCGCCTGCACTCTCCGTCCACAAGCTCTGTCCGCCCTCTCCAGCCAGACTCCGCCCGCACTCCCCAGCCCTCCCCAGCCACTGACTCCTCCCGCCCTCTCCGGTCACTCTACACTGAAAGAAAAAAAAAGTATCGGGTGAAGCATCGGGAGCATTTGCGCGAGTACAAGAACTCACGCAAATGCTCGGTATCGGTCCCGATACCGATACTAGTATCGGTATCGCGACAACCCTAATCAAGACATATGAATATTTTTATACTGTACTGTCAGAAGGCTATTTTTTTTTATTTTAATACATTACTTTTAGCACAGGTAGAAAGCCAGGGGGAGGCTCAAAGTAAGTTCAACCCATTTGTGGCATTTAAAAAGGGTATACAGAAGAGTTTATTTTGCTGAACAATACAGTAAACATTATGAAGTAAGTGAATGGTTCCTCATTACTGCAGTGTAACACGAGAACTGAGAAGCAGTATCTTCATTACCAAGGTAAGACCATACCCTAATGCCCTGTACACACGTTCGGATTTCCGATTAAATAAAATCTGATGGATTTTACCATTGGAATTCCGATGAAGCTGACTTCCATCAGTCTTGCCTACACACCATCAGTGACAATTCCGACCGTCCAAAACGCAGTGACGTAAAACACTCCGACGAGCCGAGAAAAATTAAGTTCACTGCTTCTGAGCATGCGTCGACTTGATTCTGAGCATGCGTGGGTTTTTTCTCCGATGGAGTTACACACAGACGATCGGAATTTGCTATCGTTTTTTTTTCCATCAGATAAATTTAAAACATGTTCTATTTTTTTATACCGATGGAAAAAAGACCGATGGGGCCCACACACGATCGGTTTGTCCGATGAAAAAAGTCCATCGGTCTTTTTTCATCAAAAAAAACAATCGTGTGTACGCGGCATTAGGCTCGGTTCACATTGGTGCGATGCGAGAACCCTGCGAATCCACTGCGCATCGCACCCAACTCGCAGGCAGTTCACACTGCCATATGCAAACCGCTGGGAGTGTCAATAGAAAGTTAATGACACCCCCAAATCAGTTTGCATATCGCAATGCGAACTGTCAATTCAGACAGGAATTGGATTGCATGGGTGAACACCCATGCGATCTGATTCTGGTGCGGACCAAAAAAAGGGTCCTGTGTGAGTTTGGTCCCAGTGCGATTCAAATTCAGCCATACAATCTGTATGGCTGAGTTTGCATCGCACAGACATCGCATGTGATTTGCACTGTAGTGCGGTGCAATCACATCCGATGTCCGACAGCGCAGCAGTGTGAACCGAGCCTAAAGAAAAATAAATAATTTAGATGAATAAACCATAACCAGCCAGACAGAATGCATACTACAAACTGCCGATAAATGGCATGTACTAGAACTACAGTGCCTTGAAAAAGTATTCATACCCCTTGAATTTTTCCACATTTTATCATGTTACAACCAAAAACAGAAATGTATTTTATTGGAATTTTATGTGTCAGACCAACACAAAGTGGTACATAATTCTGAAGTGGAAGGAAAATGATAATAGGATTTTTATAACAGCTTACCTGTAAAATCCTTTTCTTGGAGTACATCACGGGACACAGAGCGGCATAGTCATTAATATGTGGGTTATATAGATACCTTCAGGTGCTGGCACTGGCAACTTCCAAAACCGGAAGTACCCTCCCCTATATAAGCCCCTCCCATCCGGGAGCACCTCAGTTTTGTAGCAAAGCAATAAGTGTCCCCAAAGAGGGGTGGGAGCTCTGTGTCCCGTGATGTACTCCAAGAAAAGGATTTTACAGGTAAGCTGTTATAAAAATCCTATTTTCTTTCTCGTACATCACGGGACACAGAGCGGCATAGTCATTACTATGTGGGATGTCCTAAAGCAATGCCCATTGAGGGGGGGGATACACCATACATAAGCTGAGCGCTATCAGACATGAGGATCTTTTGCGGCCTGCAACACACTGCGCCCAAAGGCGACATCCTCCTGACTTCTAACGTCCACCTGGTAGAACCTAGTAAACGTGTGAACTGAAGACCACGTTGCGACCTTACAGATTTGAGCCAGGGAGGCCTGGTGATGCACTGCCCATGAAGTTCCAACTGCTCTCGTGGAGTGCGCCCTAACTTTGAACGGAGGCGGTCTCCTTCTCAAGCCATAGGCTTGCATTATGACCTGTCGAATCCACTTGGCTAAAGTAGATTTTGACGCTGCCTGACCCTTTCTGGGGCCTTCCGGAAGAATAAACAAAGTATCCGTTCTGCGAATCTGAGCAGTGGCTTTTAGATAAGCTTTAACTGCTCTTACTACATCCAAAGAATGCAATAACTTTTCCTCTACCGAACTAGGTTTGGGGAAAAAAGAAGGGAGAACCACATCTTGGTTCAAATGAAACCTCGATACCACCTTAGGAAGAAAGGCTGGATGAGGACGTAACACTACTCTGTCCTTATGGATAACCAGATATGGCTCTTTACAGGACATAGCTGCTAATTCCGACACTCTTTTAGCCGCACAAATGGCTACTAGAAAAAACAATTTCCTGGTGAGAAGAACCAGGGAAATATGCTGTAATGGTTCAAATGGTTGTTTCTGTAGAACCGACAGAACCAGGTTTAGATCCCATGGACATATGGGAATATTAACCGGAGGACTAATACGCATCACTCCTTGTCTAAAAGCTTTGACTAGTGAATGCGAAGCCAAGGGCCATTGAAAAAATATTGACAAGGCCGAAATCTGACCTTTGATAGTACTCAAGGCAAGCTTCCTATCTACAGCCCACTGTAGGAAGTCCAGACTCCTACCTATTACGTACTTACGTGGATGCCATTTCTTGGCCTCACACCACGCGATGTACGCCTTCCAGATTCTATAGTAGATCTGCCTGGATACCGGCTTCCTGGCATTGATCATGGTAGATACCACAGGATTAGAGTGCCCTCTCTTTTTTAGAATGTGGGCTTCAATAGCCAGGCCGTCAAACCTAGGGCTGGTAAGGAAGGGTGGTATATCGGTCCTTGCGAAAGCAGGTCCGGACGACGTGGGAGAGTCCAAGGACTCCCCACTGACATTTTACAATCTCCGCGTACCACGCTCTTCGGGGCCACGCTGGAGCCACCAGAATCACTGGTTTCTTTTCTACCCTGATTCTGCGGAGTAATCGAGGTAACCATTGTGGCGGTGGGAATGCATATATCAGCTTGAACTGATCCCAAGGGAACACTAGGGCATCCGAGCCGCAAGCTAGGGGATCCCTTGTCCGAGAGACAAACCTGTCCACCTTTGCGTTGAATCTGGATGCTAGAAGATCTACATCCGGTGTTCCCCACCGCTGACATATTGTCCAGAAAACCTCGGGGTGAAGGGACCCTTCCCCTGGGCATAATTGCTGGCGACTTAGAAAGTCCGCCTTCCAATTCTCCACTCCTGGAATGAATACCGCAGATATGGCTGGGACATATCTTTCTGCCCATTTCAGGATGTAATTTACTTCCCTCTGGGCTGCACGACTCCTGGTGCCCCCCTGATGATTGATATATGCCACTGCTGTGGCATTGTCTGATTGAATTCTGACAGGGGACCCTTGGAGTTTGGATGTCCATGCTACTAGGGCATACCGGGCTGCTCGTATCTCTAAGAGATTGATGGGCAGGGCCTTTTCTGCATCCGACCATCTGCCCTGGAGAGACCATTGCTCCAGTACTGCTCCCCAGCCTATAAGGCTGGCATCTGTAGTGACCACCTTCCAAGAAATCGGACTGAAGGATTTCCCTTTTCTTTTTCGTACATCACGGGACACAGAGCGACTTAGTCATTACTAATGGGTTATATAGTTTACCTTCAGGTGTTGGCACTGGCCAATTCCAAACCGGAAGTACCCTCCCCTATATAAGCCCCTCCCACCCGGGAGCACCTCAGTTTTTTGCCAGTGTCTAAGGTGTTGGCCAAAGAGTAACATGTGTTTTCACTGGGCTTGCGTACAGGTTCTTTTGGGCCTTAGTAAGCTGTTCCGGATCCCACCAAAAAAAGCTTCATAGCTAAACGGTCGGTACCCGGGCCTTGCAGCAGAAGAGCAAGGTTTTGCCTGTAATGCTTCTCTTAGGAGGGCTGGACCCTGGGATCCAGAGCTCTGGTCATACCCACGACCAAGACGCTGTCTGTGCAGGGTGCTATACAGGTCCAGGGGAGTGGAATCCTTGGGAACCCGGTCCCTGAAGGTTTAATTACAATGCCTGCCGTGATAGGTGAAGTTTGGACTTTTGTGGACCAAACAAAGTCCTGCGGCGGGGATCAGGTAAGTGGGGGCCCTCAGGAACTTGGTTCTATTGGGGGACCCCCAAGCCTAATTTGTCTTTCTGTCTGTTACCTAACGGTATTCCCGCTAAATATCTGTGTTTGCCTATAACTACTGAAAATGTAAAATTTT
Organism: Rana muscosa; assembly: GCA_029206835.1. Lineage (NCBI taxonomy): Eukaryota > Metazoa > Chordata > Amphibia > Anura > Ranidae > Rana > Rana muscosa. Next base: position 117,949,827 of record CM055123.1, on the reverse strand, counting down.
AATAGTAGTCAAGAAAAAAAAAAAACAGGGACCGCGGTACCTGTGTTAAACCACTAGAGGCCGCTGTAGTCCATTTTTCTTGTAAATGTGGATCTTTGGTTTTCTCAACTCAAAAGATCCAGGCAGCTGGTAAGTTTCTCTGAGGGAATCCACTTCCTCTGCCCTGTTGCTGCGTTCATCCACCGCACAGGCCCTCCGGCAAAAAGGGCCCTGGCTCCTAGTCCTCTGTTGGTTTTCGAAAAGGGCGCCATTGGCGCACGGGCGCGCGCGCGGGGCGCGTGCACGCGCCTCCTATGAAAAAAAAGGGGCGGGGCGGGTGGATGACGCTCGATGCGCGCCGCGGCGCTTCTGCGCATGTGCGGGCGTCCCAGCATGGTTAAAAGACACAGTACAAGTGTCAGCTGCATGCAAACAGAGCTAGCAACAAACAGTGGCACACAGAGGCGGTTGATGCAGACATCCCCATAGAAAGGCACTTTAGTGGACACCAGCTGGTATATAGCAGCACCTGTGTTAGACTATTACCAGCAAAAATTGGTGTATGACGACGGGAATACCTCAGCTTTGTGCTTAAAGGATATGTCGTCCAGACGCTCCGGAAATAAATCTTCCAGGAAGCCAAAGGGGTCTCCATCGGGCTCTGAGGATATTGGGCATGCTTGCACTGCACCAATCTCCCCTGAGAATGCAGAGGTCAGTAGCCGTAGAAACCCCGCAGGAATGTCTGGTGCTGCGGCTGTCCCCAGTCCACCTGCTCCTGTATATATAACAGAGGAGGTTTTATCCTCAACTCTGGGAGGATTGGAAGAGAGATTAACAGCATTGATCGCTGCTTCCCTGTCACAGGAAAAGCGCGTCCGATCTCCGTCTCCTCCTTCAGAGTGCCTGTTAGTGGAGGAACAGCCCCACACAGAGATCGACCTACCTGAAGGGGATCAGGATGAGGTTGATTCACTTATAGAGGAATCAACAGTGGAAGAACCTTTCTCAGCTTCTCAGGCTGAAAGATTATGGGTTCAGTCTCTGACTAACATGGTCCGATCAGCATTTAAAATGCCTCTGGCGGAACCACCATCCACTACGGTTTCCTCGCTGGGGTCGCTAAAAGCTCCCCAGGCGGTCTGTTCCTTCCCAATCCACCCTTTATTAGAAGGGCTTATTTACCAGGATTGGGAGCATCCTGATAAAATATTTGCTCCCCCCAAGAGATTTCCGGTGATCTATCCCATGGAGGATAAGTTCATAAGAAAATGGAGGGTCCCTATAGTGGACGCAGCCATCTCTTCTGTTAACAAATCACTGACATGTCCAGTAGATAATGTTCCAATGTTCAAAGACCCAATAGATAAAAAATTGGAGTCTTTACTAAAATCTGCTTTCTCTACAGCAAGTATGGTGACACAACCTGCGGTAGCAGCGATTGGAGTCTGCCAAGCAGTGAAAGATCAGTTGAAACAAGTCTTAAGGGACTTACCAGATCAGCAGGCTCATGCCCTAGCTGACCTGCCTAGAGCCTTGTGTTTTGCGGTGGACGCCATAAAGGATACAATCCAACAGGCCTCCCGCTTTACGCTGTCTATAGTACATATGCGTAGGCTTTTGTGGCTCAAAAACTGGTCTGCTGAAGCTCCCTGTAAAAGACTGCTGGTTAGCTTCCCATTTCATGGAGAACGCTTATTTGGAGAAGATCTGGACAAATATATCCAGAAAATTTCTGCCGGTAAAAGTTCACTCTTACCGGTTAAGAACAAGGGTAGAAGTCCTTCTTTTAAGAGGCCTACCTCTCCAGTCCCGGGCACATCGGCTGTGAAGCAGTTCCGACGGCCTCCGCGGTCAAATTCAGGGGGCAGAAATCAGGGACAATCACAGGGTAACAAGAAGCCCTGGATCAAGAGAGGTACAAAACCTCCCCCTAAGGCATGAAGTATTGCCCCCGCTCAATCGGGTGGGGGGAAGACTTCAGTTGTTCACAGAGACCTGGCGGGACACCATCAGAGACAGATGGGTGCTCTCCGCAGTAAGTCTGGGATACAAGCTGGAGTTAAAAGGCACTCCTCCTGCCCAATTTATGAGGTCAAACGTGCCAAGAGATCCCCAAAAGAGAGGATCCCTCCTTCTGGCACTAGAACAACTATTGCTCCAAGGGGTAATCATGAAGGTTCCCCTGGAAGAAAGCGGATTCGGGTTTTACTCGAACCTTTTCACAGTCCCCAAACCAAATGGGGACGTGAGGCCCATATTAAATCTAAAAGGGCTAAACAAGTTCCTAAATATCAGGACCTTTCGGATGGAGTCGATCCGATCAGTGGCCACCGCCCTACAAGGGCAGGAATGGCTAGCCTCGATCGACATAAGGGATGCTTATCTGCATATTCCCATCTTTCCGGCCCATCAGAAATTTCTACGCTTTGCAGTAGAAGGGCGCCATTTTCAGTTCAGAGCCTTATCTTTCGGTCTGGCCACAGCACCACGAGTGTTCACAAAAATTCTGGCCCCATTATTGGCCAATCTAAGAACACAGGGTGTAACGATAATGGCATATCTAGACGACCTGCTACTAATAGACCACTCAGTGGAAAAGCTGGAAGTAGCTATTCACAAGACAATCGAGTATCTGGAATATCACGGTTGGATTATCAACCGGGACAAGTCAGCTCTAAGACCAGTCAAAAGTCTGGAATACTTAGGGCTAAGGCTGGATTCAAATCAGAGAAAGATTTTCTTACCTCCAGAGAAGGTGTCGTCTTTAAGAAATTTGACCCACTTAGTGGGTACAAAAAGAAAACCATCCATACGTCTCTGCATGAGGCTGCTGGGAAAGATGGTGGCTTCATTCGAAGCGGTACCCTACGGTCAATTCCATTCAAGGAATTTGCAAAGGGCCATACTGTCAGCCTGGAACAAAAAAGTTCAGGCTTTAGACTTACCAATGTCCCTGTCCCCTTCCGTTCGCAAGAGCCTCCATTGGTGGTTGGTGCCCCAGAATCTGGAAAGAGGGAAACCCTTCAGTCCGGTTTCTTGGAAGGTGGTCACTACAGATGCCAGCCTCATCGGCTGGGGGGCAGTGCTGGAGCAATGGTCTCTCCAGGGCAGGTGGTCAGAAGCAGAAAAGGCCCTGCCCATCAATCTCTTAGAGATACGAGCAGCCCGGTATGCCCTAGTAGCATGGACATCCAAACTCCAGGGGTCCCCTGTCAGAATTCAATCAGACAATGCCACGGCAGTGGCATATATCAATCATCAGGGTGGCACCAAAAGTCGTGCAGCCCAGAAGGAAGCAAATTGCATCCTGGAGTGGGCAGAAAGATATGTCCCAGCCATATCTGCGGTTTTCATCCCAGGAGTGGAAAATTGGAGAGCGGACTTTCTAAGTCGCCAACAATTATGCCCGGGGGAATGGTCTCTTCACCCCGAGGTTTTCCAGGCAATATGCCAGCGGTGGGGAACACCGGATGTAGATCTGCTAGCATCCAGATTCAACGCAAAGGTGGACAGGTTTGTGTCTCGCACAAGGGATCCCCTAGCTTGCGGCTCGGATGCCCTAGTGTTCCCTTGGGATCGGTTCAAGCTGATATATGCATTCCCACCGCCACAATTGTTACCGCGATTACTCCGCAGAATCAGGGTAGAAAAGAAACCAGTGATTCTGGTGGCTCCAGCGTGGCCCCGAAGGGCATGGTACGCGGAGATGGTAAAAATGTCAGTGAGGAGTCCTTGGACCCTCCCACTTCGTCCGGACCTGCTTTCGCAGGGACCGATATACCACCCTTCCTTACCAGCCCTAGGTTTGACGGCCTGGCTAGTGAAGCCCACATTCTGAAAAAGAGAGGGCTCTCTAATTCTGTGGTATCTACCATGATCAATGCCAGGAAACCGGTATCCAGGCAGATCTATTATAGGATCTGGAAAGCGTACATTACGTGGTGTGAGACCAAGAAATGGCATCCACGTAAGTACATGATAGGGAGGATTCTGGACTTCCTACAGTGGGCTGTAGATAGGAAACTGGCCTTGACTACTATCAAGGGTCAGATTTCGGCCTTGTCAATATTTTTTCAAAGGCCCTTGGCTTCGCATTCACTAGTCAAAGCCTTTATACAAGGAGTGATGCGTATTAGCCCTCCGGTTAGTATTCCCATATGTCCTTGGGACTTAAACCTGGTTCTGTCGGTTCTACAGAAACAACCGTTTGAACCATTACAACACATTTCCTTGGTTCTTCTCACCAGGAAATTGGTTTTCTTAGTAGCCATTTGTTCGGCTAAAAGAGTGTCGGAATTAGCAGCTATGTCCTGTAAGGAGCCATATCTGGTTGTCCATAAGGACAGAGTAGTATTACGTCCTCATCCAGCCTTTCTTCCTAAGGTGGTATCGAGGTTTCATTTGAACCAAGATGTGGTTCTTCCTTCTTTTTTCCCCAAACCTAGCTCAGTAGAGGAAAAGTTATTACATTCTTTGGATGTGGTAAGAGCAGTTAAAGCTTATCTAAAAGCCACTGCTCAGATTCGCAGAACGGATTCTTTGTTTGTTCTGCCGGAAGGCCCCAGAAGGGGTCAGGCAGCATCAAAATCTACTTTAGCCAAGTGGATTCGACAGGTCATAATACAAGCCTATGGCTTGAGAAAGAGACCGCCTCCGTTCAAAGTTAGGGCGCACTCCACAAGAGCGGTTGGAACTTCATGGGCAGTGCATCACCAGGCCTCCCTGGCTCAAGTATGTAAGGCCGCAACATGGTCTTCGGTACACACGTTTACTAGATTCTATCAGGTAGACGTTAGAAGTCAGGAGGATGTCGCCTTTGGGCGCAGTGTGTTGCAGGCCGCAAAAGATCCTCATGCCTGATGGCGCCCAGCTTATGTACCCCCCCCTCATTTGGCATTGCTTTGGGACGTCCCATTAGTAATGACTAAGTCGCTCTGTGTCCCGTGATGTACGAAAAAGAAAAAGGGATTTTTATAACAGCTTACCTGTAAAATCCTTTTCTTGGAGTACATCACGGGACACAGAGCTCCCACCCCTCTTTTTGGGACACTTATTGCTTGGCTACAAAACTGAGGTGCTCCCGGGTGGGAGGGGCTTATATAGGGGAGGGTACTTCCGGTTTGGAATTGGCCAGTGCCAACACCTGAAGGTAAACTATATAACCCATTAGTAATGACTAAGTCGCTCTGTGTCCCGTGATGTACTCCAAGAAAAGGATTTTACAGGTAAGCTGTTATAAAAATCCCTTTTTTCCAGATTCTGGAGAACCAACCACCAACGGAGTCTCTTGCGAACGGAAGGGGACAAGGACATTGTAAGTCTAGGGCCTGAACTTTTTTGTTCCAGGCTGACAGTATGGCCCTTTGCAAATTCCTTGAATGGAATTGACCGTAGGGTACTGCTTCGAATGATGCCACCATTTTTCCCCAGCAGCCTCATGCACAGGCGTATGGACGGCTGTCTTTTTGTACCCACTAAGTGGATCAAATCTTTCAAAGACAACACCTTTCCTCGAGGCAAGAATATTTTTCTCTGGCCTGAATCCAACCTTAGCCCCAAGTATTCCAGACTTTTGACTGGTTTTTAGGGCTGACTTGTCTCGGTTGATAATCCAACCGTGAGATTCCAGATACTTGATTGTCTTGTGAACGACCACTTCTAGTTTTTTCACTGAGTGGTCTATCAGCAACAAGTCGTCTAGATATGCCATTATCGTTACACCTTGCGTTCTTAGATTGGCCAATAATGGGGCCAGAATTTTTGTGAACACTCGCGGTGCTGTGGCCAGACCGAAGGGTAAGGCTCTGAACTGAAAATGGCACCCTTCTACTGCAAAGCGTAGAAATTTTTTGGTGGACTAGAAAGATGGGAATGTGCAAATAAGCATCTTTGATGTCGATCCCGGCTAACCATTCCTCCCCTTGTAGGACAGTGGCCACCGATCGGATCGACTCCATCCGGAAAAGTCCTGATATACAGGAATTTGTTTAGCCCTTTTAGAATTAATATGGGCCTCACGTCCCCGTTTGCTTCGGGACTGTAAAGAGGTTTGAGTAAAACCCGAACCCCCATTCCAGGGGAACCTCCATAATTACTCCTTGGAGCAATAGTTGTTCTAGTGCCGACAGGAGGGACTCTCTCTTCCGGGGATCCCTTGGCACGTTTGACCTCAAAAAATGGGAAGGAGGAGAGTCTTTTAACTCCAATCTGTATCCCAAACATACTGCGGAGAGCACCTATCTGTTCTGATCGCGTCCCGCCAGGTCTCTGCGAACAACTGGAGTCTTCCCCTCACCCGACTGAGTGGGGGCAACCCTTCAATGAATTTAAGTTTGGGGGAGGTTTTGTACCTCTCCTGACCCAGGGTTTCTCATTACCCTGCGATTGTCCCTGATTTTTACCCCCGGGATTTGACCGAGGAGGCCGTCGGAACTGTTACCCAGCCGATGCCCCAGGGACTGGAGAAGCAGGCCTCTTAAAAGAGGGACCTCTAACTCTGTTTTTAACCGGCAAGAGTGTATTTTTACCGCTGGAAATTTTCTGGATATATTTGTCCAGGTCTTCCCTGAATAAGCGTTCACCATGAAATGGGACGCTAACCAGCCATTCTTTACAGGGAGCTTCAGCAGACCAGTTTTTGAGCCATAGAAGCCTACGCATATGTACTACAGACAGCGTAAGGCGGGAGGCCTGATGGATTGAATCCTTTATGGCGTCAACCGCAAAGCCTAAGGCTCTAGGTAGATCAGCTAGGGCAAGGGCCTGCTGATCTGTCAAGTCCCTCAAGACCTGTTTCAACTGATCCTTCACTGCTTAGCAGACCCACTGCTGGTTGTGTCACCAAGCTTGCTGTAGAAAGAAGCAGATTTTCATAAGGACTCCAATCTTTTATCTATTGGGTTCTTGAACATTTGGACATTATCCACTGGACATGTCAGTGATTTATACACACAAGAGATGGCTGCGTCCACTGTAGGGACCTTCCATTTTTTGATGAACTTATCCTCCATGGGATAGACCACCGGAAATCTCTTGGGGGGAATAAATATTTTCTCAGGATGTTCCCAATCCTGGTAAATGAGCCCTTTCAGTAAAGGGTGAAGTGGAAAAGAACAGACAGTCTGGGGCTTCTAGCGACCCCAACGAGGATACAGTAGTGGTTGATGGTTCCGCAAGGTGCATTTTTAAATGCTGATCGGACCATGTTAGTCAGAGACTGAACCCATAATCTTTCAGCTTGAGATGCTGAGAAAAGGTTCCTCCACTGTTGATTCCTCATCAACCTCATCCTGATCCCCTTCAGGCAGGTCGATCCCTGTATGGGACTGTTGCTCTACTAACAGGCACTCTGAAGGAGGAGACGGAGATCGGGCGTGCTTTCCCTGACAGGGAGGCAGCGATCAATGTTGACAATCTTTCTCTAATCCTCCCAGAGCTGAGGAAAAAACCTCCTCTATTACATACACAGGAGCAGGTGAACTGAGGACAGCCACAGTACCAAGTACCCCTGCGGGGTCTCTACGGTCACTTACCTCTGAACTTCAGGGGAGACTGGTGCAGCAGAAGCATGCCCAAGATCCTCAGAGCCCGATGAGACCCCCTTCGCTTCCTGGAAGATTCAGTTCCGGAGCTTCTGGACGGCATATTCCTAAGCCTAAAGCTGAGGTATTCCAGCCGTAATACACCACTTTTACTGAGAATAGTCTAGCACAATTGCTGCTATATAACAGTTGGTGTCTACTAAAGTGCCTTTCTAGGGGATGCCTGCATCAACCGCCTCTGTGTGCCTTTTTACTGTTGCTAGCTCTGTCTGTGCACTTCAATAGCCAGCTATGATTGTGCTTTAAAACACGCTGGACGCCCGCACATGCGCAGTAGCGCCGCGGCGCACACCGAGCGTCATCCACCCGCTCCGCCCCTTTTTCCAGATCGCCTCTATATATATAGAGGCGCGTGCACGCGCACGCGCGCGGGCACGTGCGCCTTCGTCGCCTTTTTTGAAAAAATAAGGAGCTAGATGGGAGCCAGGGTCCCTGCCGCAGGGCCCGGGGATGGATGAGCGCAGCAACAGGGCAGAGGAGACAGTTTCCCAGCAGAGAATTTACCAACTGCCTGGATTTGATTCTGGAAGAAAAAAAATCCACATTACAAGAAAAAAAGAACCATAGCGGCCTCTAGTGTTCTAACACAGGTACCGCGTCTTACATTCTTTTTTTTTTTTTTTTTTCTTGCCTACTATTAAAATTTTTACATTTTCTCAGTAGTAACAGGCATACACAGAATATTAGCGGGAATACCTTAGGTAACAGGCAGAAAGACAAAATAGGCTTGGGGGTCCCTCAATAGAACCAAGTTCCTGAGGGCCCCCACTTACCTTTTCCTCGCCGCAGGACTCTGTTTGGTCCACAGAAGCCCAAACTTCACCTATCACGGCAGGCATTGTAATTAAACCTTCAGGGACCGGGTTCCCAAGGATTCCACTCCCCTGGACCTGTATAGCACCCTGCACAGAAAACATCTTGGTCGTGGGTATGACCAGAGCTCTGGATCCCAGGGTCCAGCCCTCCTAAGAGAAGCATTACAGGCAAAACCTTGCTCTTCTCTGCAAGGCCCGAGTACCGACCGTTTAGCTATGAAGCTTTTTTGGTCGGATCCGGAATAGCTTACTGAAGCCCAAAAGAACCTGTACGCAAGCTCAGTGAAAAACACATGTTACTTCTTGGCCAACACCTTAGACACTGGCAAAAAACTGAGGTGCTCCCGGATGGGAGGGGCTTATATAGGGGAGGGTACTTCCGGTTTTGGAAGTTGCCAGTGCCAGCACCTGAAGGTATCTATATAACCCACATAGTAATGACTATGCCGCTCTGTGTCCCGTGATGAACGAGAAAGAAAAATGGTTTAACATTTTTTACAAATAAATATCTAAAAAGTGTGGCGTGCATTTGTATTGTAGAACCACCTTTCCTTGTAATTACAGCTGCAAGTCTTTTTGGGGATGTCTCTACCAGCTTTGCACATCTGTAGAGTGACAATTTTACCCATTTTTCTTTGCAAAATAGCTGAAGCTCTGTCAGATTGGATGGAGAGCGTCTGTGAACAGCAATTTTCAAGTTTTGCTACAGACTCTCAATTGGATTTAGGTCTAGACTTATGCCTCGTACACACGACCGGTTTTCCCGTCGGAAAAACTGCGATGAGAGCTTTTGGCCGGGAATTCTGACTGTGTGCATGCTCAATCTGACTTTTTCCCACAGGAAAACTGCCGGAAAAAAAGAGAGCAGGATCTCTTTTTTCCCCGTCAGGAAAAATCCTAGCGGGAAAACCATTCGTCTGTATGCTTTTCCGACGGGAAAAAACACGCATGTGATCGGAAACAATTCAACGCATGCTCGGAAGCATAGAACTTAATTTAGTCTTTTTTGTAGTCTTTTACGTCACCTCGTTCTTGGCAGTCAAAAGTTCACCGGACTTTTGTGTGACCGTGTGTATGCAAGGCAGGCTTGAGAGGAATTCCGTCGGGAAAACCATTGGTTTTTTTTCCGACAGGAAAAACCGGTCGTGTGTACGGGGCATTTCACTAGGCCATTCTAACACATAAATATGCTTTCATCTAAACCATTCCATTGTAGCTCAGGCTGTATGTTTTGGGTCGTTGTCCTGCTGGAAGGTGAACCTCTGCCCCAGTCTCAAGTCTTTTGCAGACTAATGGGTTTTCTTCTAAGATTGCCCTGTATTTGGCTCATCCATCTTCCCATCAACTCTGACCAGCTTCCCTGTCCCTGCTGAAGAAAAGCATCACACAACATGATGCTGCCACCACTATGTTTTACGGTGGGGATGGTGTGTTCAGAATGATGTGCAGTGTTAGTTTTCTGCCACACACAGCGTTTTGCTTTTAGGCCAAAAAGTTTAATTTTGGTCTCCTCTGACCAAAGCACCTTCTTCCACATGTTTGCTGAGTCCCCCACATGACTTCTCGCAAACTGCAATCGGCTCTTCTTATGGCTTTCTTTCAACAATTGCTTTCTTCTTCCCACTCTTCCATAAAGGCCAGATATGTGGAGTGCACGACTAACAGTTGTTCTGTGGACAGATTCTCCCACCTGAGCTGTGGATCTCTGCAGCTCCTCCAGAGGTTACCATGGGCCTCTTGGCTGCTTCTCTGATTAGTGCTCTCCTTGCCCAGCCTGTCAGTTTAGGTGGACGGCCATGTCTTGGTAGGTTTGCAGTTGTGCCATACTCTTTCCATTTTCGGATGGTGGGTTGAACAGTGCTCAGTGAGATGTTCAAAGCTTGGGATATTTTTTTATACCCTAACCCTGCTTTAAACTTCTCCACAACTTTATCCCTGACCTGTCTGGTGTGTTCCTTGGCCTTCATGATGCTGTTTGTCCGCTAAGGTTCTCTAACAAACCTCTGAGGGCTTCACAGAACAGCTGTATTTATACTGAGATTAAATTACACACAGGTGGACTCTATTTACTAATTAGGTGACTTCTAAAGGCAATTGGTTCCACTAGATTTTAGTTAGGGGTATCAGAGTAAAGGGGGCTGAATACAAATGCACGCCTCACTTTTCAGATATTTATTTGTAAAAAAGTTGGAAAACCATTTATCATTTTCCTTCCACTTCACAATTTTGTGTCACTTTGTGTTGGTCTATCCCATAAAATCCCAATTAAATACATTTACGCTTTTTGGGTGGTAACACGACAAAATGTGGAAAATTTCAAGGGGTATGAATACTTTTTGAAGGCACTGTATACTTTATTGCCGAGAATGCATTAGGATAAAAGAAATTAGACTATAAAACCACTTTGAAAAGTAACTTCACTCTTGTTGAGGAAAAAAAAAAAAAAAAAAAACATTCCCCTCTGGGTGATCTACATACATTGTAGGTATTTTAACAAATACTGCTGCAGTTTCCTACCTTTTTGTTATTCTAAAGAAATAGCTGTTTGTTTGTCTGTGTCCATGACATTTGCAAAGTGCATGTCAATGGGAGTGATTTTATAATTCTCAATTAGCTGCTGCACTTGCAGGGTCTACAGAGGAAAGTGGCAGGGTCCCTTTAGATGTGATTAACCCTTTGAGAGTATCCCACCAAAAAGCTGTTTTTTGGTTTTGGATAGAGTGTAAAGGGGGTAGAACACCTGTCAGTTTATTACTGCTGTCTGTGCCCCTTTAAGGGAGATTTACCCTCTCTATTTGTCCTGTTTACCAGTATCATTGAAAGTTATAGTAAACTATGTGTGTCTATGGATGCACACAGTCTGGATCAGGAGTGTGGGCATACAGGTGCCTCCTTAGCACCCATCTTGCTATGGAAGTACCCAGCGCTGGTGGGGGGCTGCCAAAGAGAAGGTAAGGGACTGCTCTGTGTAATATTGTAGTAAGTAAAACCCCTTTTTCTTGTTCATACATCACGGGACACAGAGCGGCATAGTCATTACTATGTGGGTTATATAGAATTACCTTCAGGTGCTGGCACTGGCAACTTCCAAAACAGGAAGTACCCTCCCCTATATAAGCCCCTCCCATCCGGGAGCACCTCAGTTTTTTGCCAGGTCTCTCTAACTCTGTGGTATCAACTATAATCAATGCCAGGAAGCCTGTATCCAGGCAGATCTACTATAGAGTTTGGAAGGCGTACATCACTTGGTGCGAGGCCAGAAAATGGCATCCACGTAAGTACGTTATAGGCAGAATTCTGGACTTCCTGCAGTGGGCTGTAGACAGGAAGTTTGCCTTAAGTACTATCAAGGGCCAGGTTTCGGCCTTATCAATACTATTTCAAAGGCCCCTGGCTATGCATTCACTTGTCAAATCCTTTATGCAAGGTGTGACTCGTATTATTCCACCGATTAAAGCTCCCATATGCCCATGGGATCTAAATTTGGTTCTGTCGGTTCTGCAGAAGCAGCCATTTGAACCTTTGCGGCACATTTCCTTGGTTCTACTCACCAGAAAATTGATATTTTTAGTAGCCATATGCTCGGCTAGAAGAGTGTCGGAATTAGCCGCCATGTCCTGTAAAGAGCCATATCTGGTTGTCCATAAGGACAGAGTAGTATTACGTCCTCACCCAGCCTTTCTTCCTAAGGTGGTATCGAGGTTTCACTTGAACCAGGATGTGGTTCTTCCTTCTTTTCCCCCAAACCGAGCTCGGTAGAGGAAAAGTTATTGCATTCTTTGAATGTAGTAAGAGCAGTTAAAGCTTATCTAAAAGCCACTGCTCAGATTCGTAGAACGGATTCTTTGTTTGTTCTGCCGGAAGGCCCCAGAAAGGGTCAGGCAGCATCAAAATCTACTTTAGCCAAGTGGATTCGACAGGTCATAATACAAGCCTATGGCTTGAGAAGTAGACCGCCTCCGTTCAAAGTTAGGGCGCACTCCACGAGAGCAGTTGGAACTTCATGGGCAGTGCATCACCAGGCCTCCCTGGCTCAAATTTGTAAGGCCGCAACATGGTCTTCAGTACACACGTTTACTAGGTTCTACCAGGTGGACGTTAGAAGTCAGGAGGATGTCGCCTTTGGGCGCAGTGTGTTGCAGGCCGCAAAAGATCCTCATGCCTGATGGCGCCCAGCTTATGTATGGTATATCCCCCCCCTCATTTGGCATTGCTTTGGGACGTCCCACATAGTAATGACTATGCCGCTCTGTGTCCCGTGATGTATGAACAAGAAAGTAGGCTTTTTAAAACAGCTTACCTGTAAAATCCTTTTCTTGGAGTACATCACGGGACACAGAGCTCCCACCCCTCTTTTGGGGACACGTATTGCTTTGCTACAAAACTGAGGTGCTCCCGGATGGGAGGGGCTTATATAGGGGAGGGTACTTCCTGTTTTGGAAGTTGCCAGTGCCAGCACCTGAAGGTAATTCTATATAACCCACATAATAATGACTATGCCGCTCTGTGTCCCGTGATGTACTCCAAGAAAAGGATTTTACATGTAAGCTGTTTTAAAAATCCTACTTTATTTTACCAGAAAAAATACAGCCTTTAATATCACTTTAAGAAACATTTACAGGACATTCAATCCCTCAAAACTGAACACAAACAATACCTGTGTGGAGTCAAAGCTACGACAGTTGGCCAGATAGAGCTGCACTAAGGACTGAAAAGCTCTGCTGACCCTCTGCAGAGTTATGATGTGTCGTAGTGGTAAATAGGACAGGATATGAGGGACCAACACATCTTCCCAAGGCAGATCCAACAGATGGAGACTGGGGATAAACAGAATAACAATAAGAACTAGAACAATGCAAGATGTATTTATTATTTATATTACCCTGTAATGTGGACTGAAAAGAACAAGCAGCCCACCATATAAAATAAATGAAACATTACACATGCAGCTTGTACATAATACAGATAATATCACCTTCCATGCACTTACCCTATGCCCCGGTTCACACTACTGCTGCTGCGTTTTTCAGTGCGCTTTGTAGTGTGACAACATGCGTTTTGAAATTGTTTTATGCTTCATGTAGTTTTTTTATGTAGCGGTAAGCGTTAAGTAGATTAGGAGCTCAATTCACTACTGCAGACCAGTCCTCCTGGCTGCAACAGGAAGTAAAATATTTAGCAGTGGTTGCGGAGAAGAGACCCTTGTCCTCATCAACATGAGGGGGGGGGGGGGGTTGTGGCAGGCATAGATAATGGTCTGGTATACATTTAGGGGCGGAGCTCAAGCCATTTTTTTTAATTCATACCAGACCTGAAGGCTGAGAACTGAGCGATTATTGATTGCACAGTTCTCAGTCTTAGAGCCAGCGGGGGACAGATGCAGCATCGGTACGATGACGCACTTACCTAGGTCAGTATGATTAAAAAAAAAAGAGAAAACCCATACTTCTCTTTTAATGTCATTTTATATGTGCACAGACATGAAACAATTACTTTATTTACAGTATATGAACTGGGGAAACAATTCAATTAAATAAGCCATTTTATCTACCCGAACCTCCACTTCCCCAGCAGATGGTGCTCCCTTATGTTCCAGTGGTGGACTGTTCCTCAGGGTTCTCACATCCAATGCAGGGCTGTGAGCTCTGCCTTGGGCTTGATGATGTCAGAAGGCCTCAGACTGTTAGTGTGCAGAAGAGAAGAGGCTGCAGGGAGTGATCTAGCAGTGCAGAGGAGTCTGCTGAAGAGGATGCATCATTTTGATTGGAAGCTCACTATTCTGCCAGCAACCCCACCCTCCGTCACCAAATACCATGTTCATATCACGGCAACTGCACGTCCCTCGTTTTGCTCTTCCCACCAAGCCTGAACCCCTAACCTTACCTGCGCTTTCCCCATGTATTCTGTAAAACAAAAAATTTCAATCACCAAGATTGTGGTACATGTGACAACAATCTCCCGTATTCTTCATATGTCTGGGCTATGGGGTAGAGTGGCAAGACGGAAGCCTTTTCTTACGAAGAAAAAATTCCAAGCCCGGCTAAATTTTACAAAAACACATCTGAAGTCTTCCAAAAGCATGTAGGAAAATGTGTTCTGGTCTGATGAAACCAAGGTTTAACTTTTTAGCCAGAATTCCAAAAGATATGTTTGGTGCAAAAGCAACACTGCACATCACCAAAAGAACACCATAACCACTGTGAAGCATGGTGGTTGCAGCATCATGCTTTTGGGCTGTTTTTCTTCAGCTGGAACAGGGGCCTTAGTCAAGGTAGAGGGAATTATGAACAGTTCCGAATACCAGTCAATATTGGCACAAAACCCTCAGGCTTCTGCTAGAAAGATGAACATGAAGAGGAACTTCATCTTTCAGCATGACAACGACCAAAAGCATACATCCAAATCAACAAAGGAATGGCTTCACCAGAGGAAGAATAATGTTTTGCAATGGCCCAGCCAGAGCCCAGACATGAATCCCATTGAAAATCTGTGGTGTGGTCTGAAGAGGGCTGTGCGCAGGAGATGCCCTCGCAATCTGAGAGATTTGGGGTGTTTTTGCAAAGAAGAGTGGGCAAATATTGCCAAGTCAAGATGTGTCATGCCGATAGACTCATACCCAAAAAGACTGAGTGCTGTAATAAAATCAAAAGGTGCTTCAACAAAGTATTAGTTTAAGGGTGTGCACACTTATGCAACCATATTATTTTTGTTCTTTATTTTTACTTCCTTCTACCTAAAATATTTCAGTTTGTTGTTCAACTGAGTTGTACAGTTTATAGGTCACATTAAAGGTGGAAAAAGTTCTGAAATGATTTATCTCAGTCTCTTTTTTTTTTTTTACATTATAGAAACCTGACATTTTAACAGGGGTGTGTAAACGTTTTATATCCATTGTATGTTCCTAGCTTAAAAAAAAAACATTTTTTTATCAATTTGTTATGGGTAAAGTTCTGCTTTAAAGAAAGAGGGAAATTAACGTATTTATTGGCATGATCAACAGGTAATAAAACAATTTAATAAAAACAGATTCAGAAAAGTAAAAACTGCTGTGGTAGAGTTCCAGCTGCGGCAAGAATCCAGCAGGTTCCTGCAGCTGGATTCACAGGTGGATGCAGAGAGTTGCAGTTGTCTATTGGTGTTTGAATGTAATTGCATGTGAAGCGAATATCTGCAGTTAGGGAAAGAGCCGTTTCCATCCAGGGGTGGACAGCTGTGACTGCTGTTAGCCTGTCATTGTTTTGTACAGCCTGTTACCCTCTCTATGTGACCATAACTAATGCACACTGCTTGTTTCAAACAAACATAAGTGAGAGGGAAACAGAGGTTCTGGGGTTCACATAGCGTTACAAAGCGGCAGAAAGACACAGGATGAGACAATTTAATGAAAAATAGATTACAGGGCCATTAAATAGTGGAAGCGTATAAATTATTTTTGGAGAATAAAGCGATTGTTTAGTGACACTTTAAAGTGGCTGTGAAGGCTGTGTGCAGCAGCCCCCCCCCAGATACTTACCTGAGCCCCATCTGCATCCAGCAATGTGCACAAGAGCAGTAGCTTTCCCGGGTCCCTTCCTCCTTATTGGCTGAGACAGCAGTGGGAGCCACTGGCTCCCACTACTGTCAATCACAGCCAATGAGGAATGAGCAGGGGTGGAGCCGAGCCACGCTTCGTGTGTGAATAGACACACAAAGCAGCGGTTTGGGAGCAAGTCTGCCCGGGTGCCCCAATAGCAAGCAGGAGGGAGGGTCCAGGAGCGCCAGCGGGGGATCCGAGAAAAGTAGGATCAGGGCTGCTCTGTGCAAAACCACTACACAGAGCATGTAAGTATAACATGTTTATAAAAAAATAAAAAAATCAGCCTTTAACCACTTGCCGACCGTATAACTTACATATACGGCAGCAAGGTGGGTCTGCTGCGCCGGATCACGTACCTAGTACGTGATCGGACACTTCTGGGGAAGGGGGCCCCAGCGGCCCACTCCCGCTGTGATTATACATAGCATGAGCTAATTTGCGGGTACCGTGGATTTGATGTCTGCGCCACCCGTCGATCATTAGGCAGAGAGCCAGAACAGCGGTCTGTAAACTAGGCAGATCGCTATTCTGACAGGAGGGAAGGAACGGATCCTTTGTCTCTGCAAAGCAGGGACTAGGATCCATGCCTTCCCCTAGTAAAAGCCCCTCCCACAGTACACTAAAGGACTGGCTAGGATTACAGTTAACCCTTTGATCGCCCTTGATGTTAACTCCTTCCCTGCCAGTCATTAGTACAGTCACAGTGTATATTTTTTAGCACTGATCACTGTATTAGTGTCACTGGTCCCCAAAGTGTCAGTTAGTGTCCGACTGTCCACCGCAATATCGCAGATCGCCACCATTACTAGTAAAAATTAAAGGATAAAAATATCCCATAGTTTGTAGACTCTATAAATTTTGCACAAACCAATCGATATACGCGTATTGGGATTTTTTTTTTTACCAAAATTTTGTAGGAGAATATATATTGGCCTAAATTTATGAAGAAATTTGAGTTTTTCAATTTTTTGATTGGATATGTTTTATAGAAGAAAGTAAAAAATATATTTATTTATTTTTTCCAAAATTATCAGTCTTTTTTTTGTTTATAGCGCAAAAAATAAAAACCGCAGAGGTGATCAAACAACACCAAAAGAAAGCTCTATTTGTGGAAAAAAAAGGACAAAAATTGCGTACAGCATTGCGCGACCGCTCAATTGTCAGTTAAAATAATGCAGTGCACTAAAAATAGTGCAGTGCCATATCACATAAAAAAAAAAAAAAGAACTAATCCCACTTTAAAGTGTATATGGAGTCTTTGAATATGGGGATAAGAACGGTCGGCTGCTAGCTTGGCTTGCCAGGGGGCAGCAGGCTGTGACCCATGTTGGCAGTTTGAGGGCGCAGGATGGGGGTTTGCTGACCTCTCCTGCGGACATTGGTGCCAGATTCCTGGAGTATTATCAGGCCTTGTACTCCTCTAGAGTTAGTTATGACTACTCTGAGCTTATCCGCTACCTAGATCGGGTTTCACTCCCCTCCTTAGATGAAGAGAAAGCTAGGCAACTAGACGCAGATATTTCCCTCGAGGAGGTGCAGATTGCCCTACACTCCATGCAGACCGGGAAGACTCCCGGGCCGGATGGGATTCCAATCGAGTTCTATGCTACATATCAGGAGCTTTTGGCTCCCAGACTTACAACGATGCTGCAGCAATTCTATACCCTTGGTTCCCTCCCGGATTCTATGTCTGATGCTATAGTGGTGTTGGTGCCCAAGCCTGGTAAGGACCCAGAGGAGTGTGCCTCTTACAGGCCTATCTCCTTAATTAATGCTGACGCCAAGCTCCTCGCAAAAATTTTGGCCATTAGACTTGGTAAGGTGATCGAGGACCTCATACACATTGATCAAACTGGGTTTATGCCGGGTAAGGGCACCGACATCAATATCCGTCGACTCTTTCTGAACCTGGCCACGCCCCATGATAACGGAGGTACTAGAGTCATAGCCTCCCTTGATGCCGAAAAGGCTTTTGATTCTGTTGAGTGGGAGTACCTCTGGGTGGTCCTCAGGCGGTTCGGTATTGGGCCTGGATTTCTGCGGTGGTTGGGTATGCTGTACAAATCCCCCAGAGCTAGGATCAGGGTGAATGATTTCCTATCAGATTACTTTCTCCTCCGGAGGGGGACTCGGCAGGGTTGTCCCCTATCTCCAAGTTTGTTCGCTCTGGCTATAGAGCCCTTGGCAGTTTTGGTCAGGGACTCGGACCGTATAATTGGACTCCGGGTTGGCCCTCTGGAGGAGAAGATATCGCTTTATGCGGATGACACCCTTCTATATTTACATGATGCTGACTCCTCGCTAACCGCAGCCCTCGAGACCTTTGATGAATTTGGTAAGTTTTCAGGGATCCGTATTAATTGGACTAAGTCTGTTCTGTTCCCCCTAGATGTTGCGGCAGGTGGCATGATTCCACAGACCCAGTTACAATGGGTAGAGGTCTTCACCTATCTGGGCATTAAGATCTCTAGGGACCTTAACTCCTTCCTCCGTCTTAATCTACTGCCGATAGTCACCCGCCTTAAGGACCATTGCTCAACCTTTTGGGGCGTATTAATGTCCTAAAGATGATCTACTTACCTAGGTTCAATTATATCTTTCGGAACTGTCCGGTGTGGATCTCCCCTTCCTTTTTTAAAGATTTGGACAGTTGCATTGGCTCTTTTCTGTGGCGAGGCTCATCTCCTCGCATAGCTAGATCGACCCTTCAGCTGCCCGTCAGCTGTGGGGGTCTGGCCCTCCCAAACCTGATGGTGTACTATTGGGCGGCTATCTTGGTCACCGTGCGATGGTGGTTCGAGCAGTCCAGGGCCAATGCGGCTGTCTGCCTAGAGGCAGCGTTGGTGGGTTCTCTCACTGAGCTCAGTAATCTGGTTTACAGGGGTGCCTCGGCGTACCCCTCTCTGCCTGCTCCGTCTGGGACTACGCTGCGAGTGTGGGGGGTGGCTAGGCGTCGCTTCTTATCCCCTAATCAGTGGTCCCCCTTTGCCCCGTTGTGGGGGAATCCCTCCCTTGCACATTTCCGTTCCATCCCTGATCCGCAGTTGTGGGCCCTGTGTGGTATTAAGGTATTGAGGGATATTGTCTCCCACGGGTCCCTACTTCCCTTCCGGGAGTTGTCCGACCGGTTTGGCTTGCCGGCCTCGATGCTGTTTCGCTACTATCAGTTGCGGCACGCATTTCGGGCCCAGTTTCCGACGCCTCCTAGCCTACGGGCGGATGCGGTGGAGGACTTGCTGGCCCAGAGTTCCCTTGATAAGGCCCTCTCTGCGCTGTATCTCACAATTATCCGGAAGGATTCTCCGAAGATGGACTTGCTGTGGGGGAAATGGGTGGGAGATATCCCGTCGCTAGACAAGGTGTCATGGCAGGAGTGTTTTGAAGATAGCTACAAGTTGGTGATATCCTCTAGGGACAGGTTAATACAGGCCAAGTTTCTACATAGAGTGTACTTTACTCCTCAGAGACTGCATGGCATCTATCCGCAGCGTTCTTCGAAATGCCCGCGATGCCGGACTGCTTCTGGTACATATATCCATATGTTTTGGTCCTGTCCCAGGCTGGCGGAATTTTGGTCCGCCATTTTCGAGTTCATAAATGTACGTCTACACTTGGATCTCCCGGTGTCTGCCGAATTGGCTCTATTGGGGATACAAGATGATGAACAGAGACCTCGCTACACTAAACTCCTGCTTTCAATGCTGCTTTTCTATGCAAAAAAGTTAATTCTGTTAAAATGGACCTCTAGAGTGCCTCCTACAGTAGGGGCGTGGATAGATTTAGTCAATAATGTGTTGCCTTTATACAAACTTACATATATTAATAGAGGGTGTCCGACGAAGTATGAGCGTGTGTGGGGCCCATGGATCGACCCTGTTTAACACTGCATTTTCTGATGTTCCCCTTGATTATCCATGTGCGCTTCACTTCCCCCTCTTCTCTCACCCCCCCCCCCCCCCACTCGTCCCCTTCCTTCCCTCCCCCTCTCTCCCCCTCTTCCCCTCTCCCTCTCCCGTCTCCGCCCCCCCCCCACCTGCTCTCCTCCTTCCTCCATCCTCTCACTCTCTCTAAGTGGATATTGGTAACTCCTCTTGAGTATGATTCTTTTTCACAAACAATTGTATTATATGCTCTTGTAACCCTCAGATTATCTCAACTGTTTATTTCTTAAATTTTTATTTTTTTTTCCTTTTCTTTTTTAATTTACCTTATTTTCTTTTATTATATATATTTTTTCTTTATGCTGACTGTAATATGTCATGTACCATTGATTCTTTAATAAAGACCAACCTTGTTGTTAAAAAAAAAGTGTATATGTATTGCCTTATTTGTACCATTGGGGAAATTTCCTTAAACTTCCTGTCCCAGAGATGTAGTAGGAAGTTAAATGAAATGTACTAAAGTGATAGGAATTCCCCTTTTAACCACTTCAGCTCTGGAAGGTTCATCCCCCCTTCCAGACCGGGCGATTTTTTTGCGATACTGCACTGCGTTGCTTTAACTGACAATTGCGCGGTCGTGCGACACTGTACCCAAATAAAATGTATGTATTTTTTTTCTATAAATAGAGCTTTCTTTTTGTGGTATTTGATCAGCTCTGAGGTTTTTATTTTTTGTGCTATAAACTAAAAAAGACCAACAATTTTGAAAAAAAACAAACAATATTTTTACTTTCTGCGATACATATCCCAATTTTTTTTTTTTTTTTAATCTAATTTCTTCATCAATTTAGAACAATATGTATTATGCAACATGTTTTTGGTAAAAAATCCCAATAAGCGTATATCGATTGGTTTGCGCGAAAGTTATACCGTCTACAAACTATGGGATAGAGTTATGGACTTTTTTTTTCTTACTAGTAATGGCAGCGATCTGCGATTTTTAGCAGGACTGCGACATTGCGGCGGACAAATTGGACACCTAACTGAAACTTTTGACACTTTTTGGGGACCAGTTACACCAATACAGTGATCAGTGCTAAAAAAAATGCACAGTCACTGTACCAACGACACTGGCAGGGAGGGGGTTAACATAGGGCCGATCAAAGGGTTAAATGTGTTCCCTGGGAGTGCTTTCTTTCTGTGTGGGGGATGTTTTAACTGTAGGAAGACAGAGAGCTGTGTTCCTGCTTAGCAGAAACACAAGATCTCTGTCTTCCTTACTAGCAGAGCGGCGATCTAGCTTGTTTACATGGGCAGATCGCTGTTCTGCCTCTCTCAGAACGATCGCTGGGTTCCCGGCAGACATCGGGTCCGCCCGACCCGCTGAGTCCAAATTACAGTGGGAGTGGGGCTCCAGCGGCACGCACGCGTGCCCCAGAGCCAAAGGAATAATTCACGTACAGGTATGGGATTTGGCACCTAAGGGCCGCCCTGCCGCAGTATATGTACGTGGGGCGGTCCTTAAGCTAAGTTCCAGGAGCAAGCATCCCCCACTGGAGGATTTCTGGAGACAACTACTGTACATTTTTTCTCTTCATTTTCTTTTAATGGTCAGCAGGACTTGACAGGCGATCTAATCTCCTAAAGATACAGTTTAATGATTTCATTGATAAATTTACCACCAAGCAATGCATAAGCACCCCATGCACAGAATAATGCCTAACCCTAATAATGGAGAACACATGGGCAGCTCCTAGTAGTTTAGTAATTGCATATAGCCAGTGCCATGACTAGCAGTGCTCTGTAGAACAAAAGAAGCCAAGACACCAAATCCACAATTACCCAAGTGTAGCTATCGCCTATGAGAATTCATTTTACAAAACCGCATAATGGGAACCTAATGCTGAAAGCAAAGAATATTTATATGTCAGTAAGTCTCCAAGTCTTGTTCCCACCAAGAATAATTCAGTGGGCCATTTATTAATTAGTCTATTTATATAAGACTTTGAAATATCTTACAGTGACACTGTTCCTCGAGCTCTAATTAGATTAATTGCTTTTATTTAATGAGCTAGAAAAACATGATTCATGATGAGCGCTTTGCCTACTGCCCATGATCCAGAACAGAACATCATGAATATTCCACCATGTGTAACACATTTCAAATTTTAGTCAGTGTGTGTACAAAACAGAAATAGAATGTTTGAAAAGCCTATCAGAAAAAGAAATCAAGAAATGCTAATTTTCCATGGAGAATGTTGGCTAGAATTATTTTCTATTAAACCATTTTCATGTATTCTGTGATGAACTATTAGGGCCCGTTCACACGAGCCTGCGTGCTAAACGGCAGCGGTTTAGTGTGCGTGTAGCAGCTGCTTTGGGCTGCAGAGCTGTGCGGAAGGGGGTGGTGTGATGCGCATTTTATCGCATTACACAGCTTATTTTTTTTTACTTTATAAGTGTAGCGATACCTCCAACTAAAGAGGCCGCAGAATTAAATTTTGGGCCCTGAGTGCAGCTCCGCCAACCCCCGGCAATAGGCTCTATCCCCTTCTGGCACAGCTAGTACTAACAATCAATGATAGGCCCTATGCAATAGAATAACTAAGCAAGGACACAGTAATGAATTGTAATAGGTAAAGTGTTTTACTCATCAATTCTCAATATGAATAAAAGGGGTAACAATAATCACAGTTCTAAACATATCACTCCTAAGGGCAGCGTCCTGCCACTCTAACACACTATATAGTAACACACGCTACAAGTGCGCCATACGGGCGACCGTTAACTAAGTGCCCTATGGCGCAGCAATCAAACACGCTAGAATCCCCACCAGGCCTGGTTCTAATATTTAGCTTAGTCCTTCTTTCTTCACCGGCAGGTCTGTAATGGTGGTGCACTTAAACAGAGTATAACTTTGTAATCCAAGGGGTATGAAAATAACTTATAGGCCACGGCAGTCTATAGGCCTATACACAGCAACAGTATCTAAGCTGGGCTTATGCCCTCTCACCCGCCGGACTACGGATCCAGTCCGGGAAAACCTCCACCGGCCGTGTCACACACTCTCAATCTCTCCAACGATCGGGTCCCCGATCCGACAAGGCGGTAGCTCACAAAGTCAGATGCCACCCAGGCTCGCAGAGGGAAGGATGGAAGGCTCTTCGGTGCAGAGCAAGGCCTCAGGCTTCAGGCCCTGCCCCTCCGACACATCCGCACAGGAGGATCCGTCCGTGAAGTCTCGTGTCGCCAAAGAGACCGAGCCCGGCCCCGCCTCTTCCTTTTATAACCCCTCCCATGAGTCTCTGCGGTGGAACGTCACAACAAGAATGGGGTTATGGGTAATGTAGTTTCTTCCCAATATAGGGGAACACCCCGCTACACACTCCCCCCACTTAAACTCTTTGGTCCCCAAAGATAAATTTTAGCAACAACTATATACAACATTGGACAATTCTGAAAACGATGTTGGGATAGGGGATTCCCACCATAACTGAGGGGTTGAATTCCCTTGCCCACAGGTCACATTATCTTGGGTGGCCTGACTAACTGTGCCAGAGAGTGAGCTGGGGTTGCCCTCCACCAAATGGACAGTGGAGGGATCCGGAATCTCAGCATTTCTCCTAGCAGTGACCACAGAGTCTTCCGAACTGTTCCCCATCTGGGGGTAGGTCAGCTTCTTAGGAGGTTGAATGACTCTTCGAGCTCTTTGCTCTCTTGGAATCTCTGGCTCTGGCGCCTCAGACTTCTCTTCCTCGGAGTAACTATCATGGGCATCTTCCCAGTAATCTGTTGAAGGACTGAAAGGGATGAATTCTGTAGCTTCTGGGTTCAGCGTTTCATCTGTGGTATCTTGGGTGACTGGAAGATCTATGATAGAAGTTCCTGGAGTTGGGGAAGACCACAGCCAATCAAGCTCTCCTTCTTCATCTCCACTAAGTTGGGAGGCTTCTCCATTTCCAGCTCGGGAGGTCTGTGACCGAGTGTGCGGTCTAGGAGTATCCAAGATAGAGGCCGGTGCAGGGGAGTCTCCCACGGAAGGTATTCTAACTGCCTCCGTCAGTGGGAGCAGGTGGTTTCGATGCCATGTCTTCAGTGGGCCTACCTTTCCCTCTGGCTTCACCTTGTAGACAGGTAGGCCCGGCAACTTCCTGCAGATGACATAAGGTTCAGATCTCCATCTGTCTGCAAGCTTGTGTTTTCCGGGGACTCCCAGATTGCGCAACAGTACTCGATCCCCGGGCTGTAGGTCTTGTACCCGGACCTTCAGGTCGTAATTTTTTTTATTCCGAGCTCCCCTTTGATCTGAGGCCGCTTGAGCTTGATCATAGGCTACTTTCAGGCTGTGTCTGAGCATATCCACATATCCTCTGTGAGAGGTGACGGAGGAATGGTCCAGTGAGGTGCCAAAAGCCAGGTCCACCGGTAGCCTCGCTTCTCTCCCAAACATGAGTCGATATGGGGAATAGCCTGTAGCATCACTGATGGTGCAGTTGTAAGCATGTACCATGGCTGCTATGTGTTTGCTCCAATGTTGCTTTTTCTCGCTTTCCAGAGTCCCCAACATGTTGAGCAGGGTTCGGTTGAACCTTTCCGGCTGAGCATCTCCCTGAGGATGGTAAGGTGTAGTTCGAGTCTTCCTGATTCCCAACGAATCCAAGAGCTTCCGGATCAGCTTACTCTCGAAGTCCCTCCCTTGATCTGAATGGAGTCTCTGTGGCAGCCCATAATGGACAAAATACTTCTCCATAAGTACCTTGGCCACGGTGGAGGCCTTCTGATCTTTGGTGGGGAAGGCCTGGGCATACCGGGTGAAATGGTCGGTTATCACCAGAACATTTCCTAGTCCACTCAGGTCGGGTTCGAGGCAGAGAAAGTCAATGCACACCAGGTCCATAGGCCCTTGGCTCTGTAGATGGCCCATTGGGGCAGCTTGATGGGGCAAAGTCTTCCTCTGGATGCATCGCGCACATGAGTGGCAGTACTCCTCTACCTCTGCCCTCATGCAGGGCCAATAGAACCGACTTCTGACAAGTTGAAAAGTCCTTTCAGCCCCTAGGTGGCCATGATTGTCATGCAAGGCCATCAAAACAGTCTCCCGATGTTTCTCTGGGAGGAACATCTGCCACTTATCTTCTGAATCATCAGAGGGGCCCCTTCGGTAGACCACTCCCTGATGCAACTGCAACCTATCCCACTCCTTCCTCAGTAGGCGAGCTTCTTTGGAGGGTTGACGCATGAGTATGTTTGGATCCTGATTTTTCAAGGCCTCCAGGACCAATCTCCCCATGGGGTCTTCCAATTGGTCACACCTTAATTCCTTTTTGGACAATCTTGGTAGGTTGCCCTCTTCCAATTGAGCTACTCCACAGTAGTGTTTGGGGACTCCCACCGTGGTAACTCCTATTTCCTCTGCTCTGGAGCATCCTCGGGCTTGGAATGCAGCTCCTTGACAAAGGGCCTGCACCCCGTCCGGTGCCACTTGGGTCCAATCTTCTATTTCAATGGTCGGGGAATGAGATCTTCTGGACAAGGCGTCTGCGTCTCGATTCCCCACTCCTGGTCTATACTTAAGGCTGAAGTTGAATCCAGACAGTGCGGCTAGCCACCTGTGTCCAGTGGCATCCAGCTTGGCCGTGGTGAACAGGTAGGTAAGGGGGTTGTTGTCGGTCTTCACAGTGAACTCTGCTCCGTACAGGTAGTCTTTGAGCTTGTCTACTACCGCCCACTTGAGGGCCAGGAACTCCAGCTTGTGAGTGGGGTAGTTCTTCTCAGAGGGGGTCAGGCTTCTACTCACATAGGCAACAGGCCGCAATTGCCCCTCCTGTTCTTGGTAAAGTACTCCTCCCAGACCGTCGTGACTAGCATCCACGTGCAGTTCATAGGGTTTGGTTGGGTCTGCATAGGCCAAGACTGGTGCAGTGGTCAGGCTCCTCTTCAATTCCTGGAAAGCCTCTTCACACCTCTGATCCCACTGATCTCTGATGGACTCTCCTGGCCTCCAGGGTCCCGATCCATCCTCCTCTCCTTCAGTCTTGAGCAACTCATTCAATGGTCTAGCAATTCGAGCAAATCCCTCCACAAACCTTCTATAGTAGGAGCAGAAGCCCAAGAAGGATCTGAGTTCTGTTACTGTGGTGGGCTGTGGCCAGGAGGTAACTGCCTCCAATTTCTCAGGGTCTGTGGCCACCCCTTCTTCAGATACTATGTGCCCCAGATAGGTCACAGAAGACTGGTAGAACCGACACTTCTCAGGCGAAAGCTTAAGTCCTTCCTCACTGAGTCTTCTCAACACTTTCTCCAGCCTCTCTTCATGTTCCTCCAAGGTTCTCCCAAAGACAATGACATCGTCTAGGTATACAAGGACTTCGATCAAGTTCATGTCCCCTACTGTCTTCTCCATGAGACGTTGGAAAGTAGCTGGGGCTCCAGACAGACCTTGGGGCATCCGGTCGAATTCGAAGAACCCCACTGGGGTTATGAAAGCTGTCTTCTCCTTGTCTGCTGGGTGCATCGGAATCTGATAGTACCCACTCTTGAGATCCATAACGCTGAACCATTTGGCTCCAGACAAGCTCTGTAGGGCATCCTCTATCCTCGGAGTGGTGTATTGGTCAGGTATGGTTCTCCTGTTGAGAGTCCTGTAGTCTATACAGAGCCTCAATGATCCATTCTTCTTTCGGACCACTACTATGGGAGAGGCATAGGGGCTTCTGGACTCCCGTATCACACCAGTCCTCTTGAGTTCTGCAAGTTGTTCCCTCAGATCCTCCAGATCTGCTAGCGGGACCCGCCTGACTCTCTCTCGGAAGGGCTTATCTTCTTGGAGGCGGATCCGATGGGTGGCACTTCTTGCACACCCCACATCAAATTCATCCCTAGAGAAGATCTTCTCCCATCTATTCAACTGGGCCTTGGCTCTCTCTTTCCAAGCCCTGGACAGATTCGGGTTTTCCATGGTCAGCTTCTCCCAAACATCCGCTTCTTTACCTGTCCTCTTCACTTCTGACAGGGTAACAGGGGCCGCCGGGCTCACCTGGCCTAGCAACATTCTGGCTGGGATGTCCATGGGGTCTTTGGTAGTATTCCTAACACTCACTGGAACTCTATAATGGGCCTTCTTCAGGACCTTCAGCGGAATCACTTCCGGTATCACCTCCAGGCCTGAGGATTCACCCCTTGGGTCTGACTCCAGCATGACAAAGGGACCAGGCTGTTCCCAAGTAAGCTTCACAGTGGCCCTGAGACAGGTTACTTCACCGGGCTGCAACACTACCCCTTCTCTTCCAAGTCTCCACAACTTCCCTATCTCCTCTCCAGGGGTCTCCCGCTCTTGGACCAGCCGTTGGTAGGCTGTCTTCAGCATGGGATGGATCTTGGTAGCTGCTTGTCTTTCTTCCGTCACTAGAGGGGTCAGGAGTCTTCGGACCAGGTCCATGTTCGTCCCTATTATAAGGGAATTCTTGTTGGCTCCAGGCGGCCTAGGACACACAACTGCCAGGGTGTCAAACGCTTCGGCCTTCCCAGCCACGGATGGGTCAAAGGTTATTTGGACGGGAAGGTAGCCGTCGTAAGGGAAACTCTGGGTTCCAATTCCCCATATTTCCAGCTCCTCTATCTTCTGGATAGGCAGATGACTCAGGTGCCTGTCGTAGAAGTCCCGGTATAGTAGGGTCACTTGTGCCCCGGTGTCCAGGAGGCCCCTGGTGTAGACTCCCTCCACTTGAATGGGCACTATAGGGGATGGGCCTACCAGCTTCTCTGGATATGGTCCGGCAGGAGCTGCCTTCTTCAGACCTTTTCCCTTTGGACTCTCTCTCGTCCTATTCCCTTTGGACTTGAACCTTTCTTGAGCCTGGTATGCACTGACTTCCCTCCTTTTAATGGGTGTGGGAACCCGCTGAGGTGTACTATTATTTTTCTTGGGTGGGCACCTCCTTTGGGGGGTGCCGTGCCTCTCCTGAGGGGTCTCCCCCCTTCTTCTTGGGGTATAGCTTTGTTGAGGGGTATTACGTTTCCCCTTTGGTGTTCTATCTCTCTTTTTGTTTTTCTTTGCATTCAGCTTGGAGTTTACTGAAGATGGTGGGCACCCGGTTGACTCCTTCACCGGGGCCCTCTGAAGTTTCCCGCCGGCTTGCGGTTGTCTGGTCTCTTCTTCTTCGGACTAGAACATGTGGCTGCAATGTGGCCAACTCCCCCACAGTTGAAGCAGACTGTATCTCCCCATTCTTGTAAAGGTTCGGGTGCTGAGGCAATCGGGAACAATTCCTTCCTTGGACTTTCCTTCTTCTTTGGACACTCTGTGTCTTTTGCTATCAGAGAGGTCAATATCTCTAATACCTTGGACATCTGAGTTTTTAGGGTGTCTATCTCCGCCTCTCTTTCAGGGGTCATCACTGGATTGACCAGCACCTGTGCGGGTACAACACTTGTCTTATCCTTCTGCTGGTCCTGTTGCAGCGCCTCCTCATCTCTGATAATTTTTATTAAATCAGCATAAGTCAGCAACATTCCTCCTCCCAAGGTTTCCAGGTGCAGCCAGACTGGATCGGAGCGTAGCGCTCCCTTTAAGACTTGCTTCATTCTTGCCGCATCGGCATCTTGGGGCTTCATCCCTTTCTTTAACACAATCTTGCACAGCAGCCTGTTTAGCCTTCTGACATACTCAGAAAGTTTCTCCTCCGGTTTTTGGAAAGTGTGTTCAAACTGGTAGACCGTCTCTGTCACCTTGTCTAATTGACCAAACTCTTCCTGCAGCATAGCTAGACAATCCTGCGCCGTGCACCCTGCATTCCCAAACCGGAAACTTTTCACTGCTTCTGCTGCTGCACCTTTAAGGCTTCCTAACACTCGCTGCCTCTTCTGTGCCTCCGGCACCTCCCATGCCTCCACTGCCTGTAATGCCTGTTCCACCCAAGTATCAAAATCTTCTTCCCCTGCCGGGACAGGGAGCTTCCCTGAGAATATTTTTAGTCTCCGGTAGCTAGTTTCCACATGCACCGTACTTGTCTTCTGACATTTGGCTAGCAAATCCCCTATTGCATTTATCAGTTCTGGTGATATAGCAGTGGCCGATGCAGGTGCCACCGGAGGTGGCGCCCTGTCTTCTCTTTCAGGTGTAGTTCGGGCCGCAGCCTGTGGCGATCCCGTAGGGGATGGTTCCCTTTCTACAGTTATTGCGTGCGCCAGCCTAAATGTTCTGTTGTCTGGCGTCCGCAGACACTTGTGCTTACAGGCCTCTGGCATCCCGTCCCAATATTCCACTAATGCGTATTGATATGAGATGTTTGGGTCTGTCTTCATGTCTATCACCCACGGTGTGTGATCTGGGGACACTGAACTCATCAGTTCCTCTACCGTCTCACTTGACCATTTCTTGCCAGGAAGGCTAATGGCTATCGACTGTTTTGGCTCTGTATTAGCGGCTTTGCACCACTCTTCTACCGCTCTTGGATCCATGGGGTCCATGCCGGCACTTCTGGCGTTCGCTTGCTGCATCAGGATCCCGGACGAGCCCCCACGTGTAGCGATACCTCCAACTAAAGAGGCCGCAGAATTAAATTTTGGGCCTTGAGTGCAGCTCCGCCAACCCCCGGCAATAGGCTCTATCCCCTTCTGGCACAGCTAGTACTAACAATCAATGATAGGCCCTATGCAATAGAATAACTAAGCAAGGACACAGTAATGAATTGTAATAGGTAAAGTGTTTTACTCATCAATTCTCAATATGAATAAAAGGGGTAACAATAATCACAGTTCTAAACATATCACTCCTAAGGGCAGCGTCCTGCCACTCTAACACACTATATAGTAACACACGCTACAAGTGCGCCATACGGGCGACCGTTAACTAAGTGCCCTATGGCGCAGCAATCAAACACGCTAGAATCCCCACCAGGCCTGGTTCTAATATTTAGCTTAGTCCTTCTTTCTTCACCGGCAGGTCTGTAATGGTGGTGCACTTAAACAGAGTATAACTTTGTAATCCAAGGGGTATGAAAATAACTTATAGGCCACGGCAGTCTATAGGCCTATACACAGCAACAGTATCTAAGCTGGGCTTATGCCCTCTCACCCGCCGGACTACGGATCCAGTCCGGGAAAACCTCCACCGGCCGTGTCACACACTCTCAATCTCTCCAACGATCGGGTCCCCGATCCGACAAGGCGGTAGCTCACAAAGTCAGATGCCACCCAGGCTCGCAGAGGGAAGGATGGAAGGCTCTTCGGTGCAGAGCAAGGCCTCAGGCTTCAGGCCCTGCCCCTCCGACACATCCGCACAGGAGGATCCGTCCGTGAAGTCTCGTGTCGCCAAAGAGACCGAGCCCGGCCCCGCCTCTTCCTTTTATAACCCCTCCCATGAGTCTCTGCGGTGGAACGTCACAACAAGAATGGGGTTATGGGTAATGTAGTTTCTTCCCAATATAGGGGAACACCCCGCTACATAAGACAAAGTGCTACTTCATTGTACATTTCATCAACACATTTACTAGTTATCTGTTTGGCACAATATACTATATGTTGTAATTTACCTGCTACTGCTCTTGTTTATAGACATCATAAAGGCAGCCTTAAATGTTCAATAGGACTAGCGAAAACACCTACAAAAAAACAAATATGATTACATCAATTAGCTTTTCCATGTACACACATATACAATACAAAACACAAATGATTACATAAAAAAAAAAAAAAACATACATTCAATATAAAGAAAAAAGATTAGGTGGATCTTATATAACGTTGTACAAATAGTTTTACTTTCCCAGGTCTATATAATTATTTAACTCTGCAGAATCATTCTTCCATGCATGCCCCTGTGTTCTAATCTAATGGACTCAAAAGCCCCAGCATTGCACATGATCTGATAAGGTTCCTTGGCATCCCATGTCTCAGCTGTCCTACGGCACTTCTAATGCCCCGTACACATGGTCGGGATTTCCAAATGGGAAAAGTCTGTCTAAAATTCCGACGGGAAAATTGAGAGCCTGCTCTCAATCTATTTCTGTCGGAATTCCCGACAGAAAAAGTCAGATGGAGCATACACACGGTCGGAGTTCCCGACCAAAAGCTCCCATTGGACTTTTTCTGTCGGGAATCCAGACCCTGTGTACGGGGCATAACAGTGATGTAGAGTTGCTCTGTCCTTGTCCTACACACCCACCAGTCTCACATTATTCCAATCTGCAGGAAATTGCAGTCGAGTGCTTTCACACTGGGACCTGCGC
This sequence comes from Rana muscosa, assembly GCA_029206835.1. Lineage (NCBI taxonomy): Eukaryota > Metazoa > Chordata > Amphibia > Anura > Ranidae > Rana > Rana muscosa. Next base: position 117,918,744 of record CM055123.1, on the reverse strand, counting down.
TGGAAGGATGCGTGGCACCATGGTTGGGCAGGTGCGTGATGGGACTAGGCGGATGCGCGGCGCCGTGACTATGCGCATGCGCAATGGCGCACGCCCGGCGTGATAGATGCCCGGCCTATTTAAACCCACTGCTGACAGTGGCGCATCGCTGGTGTATCTTCAGCTTGTCCTGCACTCCTGTGTCCTGTGAATCTGCTGTTCCTGATCTGTGTACCGACCCGGCTTGTCCTGACCTGATCCATCTGACCCCCTGGCTTGATCCTTGGCTTGCATCTGACTTCTCTCTGCCTGCTTCCTGCATCTGATCCTGGCTTGGCTACTGGACTTCTTTATCTTGCTCCCTGAACTTGACTCTGATCCTGGACTGACTTCCTGTGTTGACCCCTGACCTGGCTCCTGACTTCGTTATCAAGTCTGTCCACCGGTCCCTGCTTCCTGGACCATCCAAGCATGCCTGTCTCCAGTTCCAGCTACCAGGCACCCGTGCTTCTGTGGGCACCACACCTGCTGTGTCACCTTCAGTGGGGTGCTGCGCTCGGCCGCAAGGGGAGCCCTCCTAGCATTTCGGCCTTCTACCAAGTTCCCGACACCAGAACTAGTGTATAGGAAGATGAAAGAGCCCTGGACTGCCGCACTCTGTATGAACGATTTATTAAGTTTCAAAAAATAAAATCCAAAATGTAATCCATAAATCCAAAAGCAAGCAGAAAACAGACAGTAGACATGCAGGAGTGAATGGCTGACGCGTTTCACATCAAAAATTGATGCTTACTCATAGCTGAGAACTAGAACTAGTGTGCCACTTGGAAGATTTTCCTTTAAAATGATTGTAAAGGCTCGTTTTTTTTTCTTTAAAAATAACAATAATGTTTTACTTACCGCCTCTGTGCAGTTGGTTTAAAACAGAGCAGCCCAGATCCTCCTCTTCCCGGGTCCCTCTTTGCTGTTCCTGGCTCCTCCTCCTATCGAGGGACCCTCAGCCAGCAGCTTGCTACAGGGGACACCCAAGTCAGAGCTCCGTGTATCCATTCAGACACGAAGTCCCAACCTGGCCCTGCCCCCTCTCTCCACTAATTGGCTGACTGATTTTGATTGACAGCCGCGGGAGCCAATGGCACCGCTGCTGTGTCTCAGTCAATCAGGAGGAGTCTCTGGGATAGCTAAGAGACTCGTAGGCATCCCTGCAGAGAGAGAAGGGGCTCGGGTAAGTAATTAGGGGGTGCTGGGGACACTGCTACACACAGAAGTTTTTTTATCTTAATGCATAAAGATAAAAAACCTTCTGCCTTTACAATTCCTTGAATTACTGTTCTGGGGACAACTCAAAATTTGAGATTTTTTCTAAAGCCTCGTACACACGATCGGACTGCTATCAGACAAATCCGTGGATTTTTGTCCGAAGGGCGTTGTCCGTGAACTTGTTCTGCATACAGACGGTAGAACATTTTCAGCCAACATACACCAAACCACATGTTTTTTTAGCTCTTTACCGCCACCCTTTGGGCAACTTCTGCTATTGTTGCCTGATGTTTAGCATTGGTTCGGAGCATGCTTGTTTGAACTTTGGATTTTAGTCCGACGGATTTGTGTACACACGATCGGATAATCCGACGGAACACATTTGTTGTCGGACAATTTGAGAGCATGCACAGCCAACATTTGTTGTCGGAAATTCTGACAACAATTGTCCGATGGAGCATACAGACGATCGGATTATCCGACAAAACACGTCCGTCGGACAATTGTTGTTGGAACATCCGATCGTGTGTACGGGCCTTAACTTTCACTTTCGATGATAAAAGTAAACATGACAAAGAGGTTGAATCTTCCTAATTGGGACCCAGACAGCAATAAAACACTGACAGAGGGACTAATCTCCACTCTATTCAAAACTAAAAACAAAAAATAAATAAAAATAATTGTCTTTAGTCATCCCTTAACCTAGCCCTATTAAATTAAACTTTATTTGCATCCTAATTACCAAAAATGCATATAAGGACCTGGGATTGTTGTGTATAGTTTGTGTATAACAATATAACAATGTGTATAATGGTACCAACATTCTGGGTGTAAACCAGGGCTTGACAAATTTGCATGGAATCTAGGAGCCAGCTAAAAAAGTTAGGAGCCAGGTTTTTTTTTTTAACGACCAATGCGTGCAGAAGCGAACGTATACGCGAGTAGCGCCTGCATATGAAAGCAGTGTTTAAACCCCACATGTGAGGTATCGCCGCGATTGGTAGAGCGAAAGCAATAATTCTAGCCCTAGACATCCTCTGTAACTCAAAACATGCAACCTATAGAATTTTTTAAATGTCGCCTATGGAGATTTTAAAGGGTAAAAGTTTGTCGCCATTCCACGAGCGGACGCAATTTTGAAGCGTGACATGTTGGGTATCAAATTTACTCGGCGTAACATTATCTTTTACAATATAAAAAAAAATGTGGCTAACTTTACTGTTGTCTTATTTTTTAATTTAAAAAAGTGTATTTTTTTCCTAAAAAAAGTGCGCTTGTAAGACTGCTGTGCAAATTCGGTGTGACAGAAAGTATTGCAACGACCGCCATTTTATTCTCTAGGGTGTTAGAATAAAATATATATATATATATATATATATATAATGTTTGGGGGTTAACTTCTAAGTAAGGGGAAGGAGATGGGCGGGCAGTGAAACAGGCAAGCATTGCTGGTTGACTTGTCATACCAACGGTCACCACAAGATGGAGCCAGAGTACAGAACGAAGCCTAGGCCTGCAGAAGGCCGCAAAGCCGCGGCCTAAATTAACGGCCGGCGCAGCCCGACGAGATTACGCGATCGCGGAGGGGGGGTGCACGGAGATACAGGTAACCTCAGCTGTGCTGCCCCAGGCGCCAGGTCGCTAATTCTAGTCGCATTTGCGACCTGGCGCCCGGGGATTGTCGAGCCCTGGTGTAAAAAATATATTGGAAAGACTAAGGGACTTTTTAAAGCGGAACTAAACTCTCTCAGGGCCAGTTCACACCAGATGAAGTTCTGTGCACTTTCTTTCTGCACTAAAAAATGCATGCACAGTGTTTTCCATGTATTCCAATGGCTCTAGTTCACACCAGTGCAGTCAGTTCCAGTCAGTTTCCGGTGCATAAACTGACCAGAAACTGACTGTATTGGTGCAGAACAAACGGAACTGCATCTGGTGTGAACTGGCCCTTACTCAGGATGACCGCAGCTAGAATTGCAAGGGTATTGTCTTTCAAAGTGATTTCTCAACAAAACAAAGGATGGAGACATGGATGGATGAGAGAGTTTTCATTAAAATTGTAAAAATTAATTAAAGAGCGTTTTCAGTTTGTGGTATTTAAATACAGTTTAGTTCTGGAAAGATTCACAAACTGCATACAGTATAATAAAAGTAAATAGTATTTATTTAAACAGTTAGACAATAGTACATAATTGTGCATAATACAACACTCGCACACAGTAAAAACACGACACCACCATGCTCATATTCCCCTTGTTGCCGGTCTATTATTCTGAATAGGGTTGTCAGTTCGAATCATAACCACAGCACTACCTGCCTGGAGTCTGCATGGGTTTCCTTCCACACGCCAAAGACATACTGGTAGATTAATTGGCTCCTGTCTAAATTGGCCCTAGTATGTGTATGTATGAATGTGAGTTAGGGGCCTTAGGATTGTAAGCTCCTTGAGGGCAGGGACTAATGTGAATGTGCACTATATATATGTAAAGTGCTGCGTAGCTTGATGGCTCTATACAAGTACCTGTAATAAATAAATAAATAAATTAGTACAGCCTAGGGCTGGGCGATTTTCCCCCCCAAAAAAATCTGCGATTTTTTTATAAAAAACTCGATTTACGATTCGATTTTTTTTTTTTTTTTATTATATTAAAGTGCATCAACAAACAAAATTGCAAAGGCAAACCCTTTCTCTAACTGCAAAGTCAGTGTGCAACAAAAATTGTTAAACATCCAAATTATTAATACTGTATTTGGATTTAGCTAATAAAAAAACAAAAAATCTTGAGGTTACTCTTAGTTGAATTGAACTGTGTCCGTGCCTCACTGTGCCCGTGCTTCACTGTGCCTGTGCTTCACTGTGCCCGTGCTTCAATCACTGTGCCCGTACCTGATGCAGATTTTCATGGTATACGGATTTTACTGCTACACCGGTGGCCATTCCAGTATTCAAAAGCCGCGCCTCCTCCTCGTCTGTGATAGGCGGAACACTCAATTTCCCAGCATTCAGTGTTCCGCCTATCATGGTCATCCTCATAACACAGACGAGGATGACAGGATGTCCGTGATTGGCTGAACACTGCCTGCTGTGAAATTGAGTGTTCCGCCTATCACAGACGACGAGGACTCGGAGGCGCGGCTTTTGAACACTGCAATGGCCGCCGTCTGTCTGCATGACGCGCTGTTCAGGTAGGCAGACAGCGGCTGCGGCGAGTAGATGTAATTGGGGTAACGCCGCCCAGTGCCATTCCAGATATGCCCCCTGCAGTCCTGCTACGGAAACTTTGAAGGAAAAAAAATAATAAAAAAAAAAAAAAATTATCTAAAAAAATCGATTTTCTTCAAATCTGAATCGATTTGAGCTCAAAACTCGATTCAAGATTAAAATCAATTTTTTTCCCAGCCCTAATACAGCCAAAGCTATATTGGCTAAACTTCCCCTATGGATTATCACCTTCTAAACATAAGCATAATCACAACATTCTTGGAAAAATATGAACCTTTGACTCTACGTGTTTCAATGATTTCCAGCTTCTTCAGGAGTTAATGGTGCATAAGGAATAGATAAGATAAAAACCATTCACATGCATCCATGGGGAGATTAGCATTTAGAAGGTGAGAGGAGGCACTGCCAGGGACAAGAGAACACTACCCCAAAGATCTATGTATAAAGAATATGTGATCAGCCCCGAAGAGTACATTGAAAATAATGACCCAGAAAAGCACTTCAAACGAAGTGAGTGTATGTAAAACTCTGTCTATTACAACCCTTCAGTCTTCCAGGAACTTCAAGCAATACTAGGGCTGGGCGATTTTCCCCCCAAAAAAAATCTGCCATTTTTTTTTATAAAAAACTCGATTTATGATTCGATTTGATTTTTTTTTTTTTATTATATTAATTAAAGTGCATCAATAAACAAAATTGCAAAGGCAAACCCTTTCTCTAACTGCAAAGTCAGTGTGCAACAAAAATTGTTAAACATCCAAATTATTATTACTGTATTTGGATTTAGCTAATAAAACAACAAAAAATCCTGAGGTTATTCTTAGTTGAATTGAACTGTGCCCATGCCTTACTGTGCCCATTCCTCACTGTGCCCGTGTCTCACTGTGTCTATGCTTCACTGTGCCCATGCTTCAATCACTGTGCCCATACCTGATGCAGATTTTCATGGGATACGGATTTTACTGCTACACCGGCGGCCATTCCAGTATTCAAAAGCCGCGCCTACTCCTCGTCTGTGATAGGCGGAACACTCAATTTCCCAGCATTCAGTGTTCCGCCTATCATGGACATCCGCTCATCCTCATAACACAGACGAGGATGAGAGGATGTCCGTGATAGGCTGAACACTGCCTTCTATGAAATTGAGTGTTCCGCCTATCACAGACGACGAGGACTCGGGAGGCGCGGCTTTTGAACACTGCAATGGCCGCCGTCTGTCTGCATGACACGCTGATCAAGTAGGCAGACGGCGACTTGCGGTTAGTTAGTGTTACATTACATCTACTCGTGGCGGCTGCGGCGAGTAGATGTATTTGGGGTAACGCTGCCCAGTGCCATTCCGGATACGCCCCCTGCAGCCCTGCTACAGAAACTTTGAAGGATAAAAAAATAAAATAAAATAAAAATCTAAAAAAAATCTATTTTTTTCAAATCTGAATCGATTTGAACTCAAAACTTGATTCAAGATTAAAATAATTTTTTTTCCCAGCCCTAAGCAATACCGCAGCTGCATTGTTATCCTGAAGTAGGATTAAAGCGGGGTGACCAGGTGTCCTCAAAAGCTTTGACAGTGTCCTATTATCTGAAGGTAAAACCTACAACCCAAGGTCTATGAATATCAAGCCTGTGTCCTGTACTGTATGTCCAAGTAAGAAATTTAGCCTAACTCCAACATGAAATGCTAAATCCCTTACCCTAGCCTTAATTTGACAATTACTTAATCAGGACCATTAACACAGCAATCTACACTTATGTGCCAAAATCTTAGCAGTTGCTGACCCAAATAACAAGACACGTCTTTAAAAACATATAAAGAAAAGGCTTAAGTAATCTAACAGTATTTAGCAACACTGGAAATGTCTGAAGCTGCAAAAGTACTTACCTTTCCGTAAAATTAGAAAAATGTATGCTTTGCAATTGCATTATATTATTAAAGATGTAGTAGTACCAAAAGCAGAGTAAAAGCCTGCTCTGATAATGCCCCGAAAAAACTCAATTCCAGGAACATACAGGACAGTCTTTTTACATCAGCTCTGTTTACATCAATGTTTGTTTCTAGACAACACTATTTAAATATAAAATGTGATTCCGGAACTAAATTGTCAAAAGGATACATGTGATTTCTGGCACATATGGTCAGGTGTCTGTTGTAAAAAAACATGGAAAGCTTTCATATGCATTCTGGACTGTTCAAATAAATTACAAAGAATTACAGGTGACAATTATGTGACCAACGTCAAATTGAATTCTTTGATTTTATACAGTATTATTAAACTTTCAGAAAAGGTGAGTTTAGTATTTACAAAACTGCCTAACAAAGACCTTCATGAATATTAAAGTATATGTTTACAGGGTTACAATCTTGTCTGCACCTCTGTATACTGCTTTATTTAATTGTAACATCTAAGAGAAGACAAAACATCTTAGTATATATAAGTATGTGGATAACAAGAAGTAGTTGCAGATCATAAAAAATTGTATACTGCATTATATACTATGAAAATATTGTATATACGAGATTGCAAATTAACAAGACAAGACAAAGGAAAGATGAGGCCCCTTTCACTCAAGTGGACTGATTGGGTCCGCCTATCAGTTTTTCAGGCAGACCCGATCGGACCATCCATTGCCCTTTAAGGAGCGGTGGGTGTCAACGGACATGTGACACCCGCTGACATCCGATCCTATCCTCTGAAAACAGACATATGGGGGATGACAGTTAGATGATCGGGATCTGACTGGCTGTGACCCGTCATCCACCTGCTCAGCGGGGATCAACGGACAGATTCCCCTCCGAGCAGGCGGATCCGCTGCCTGAGTCCACCCATGTGAAAGGTCCCTTAAACCCTCACATATGCCCAGTGAAGTGAACAGCCTCAGATAATACACAGAGATGAAACAAATCTCCCTACATAAGTTTTACATGTATATCTGCTGTCTTCAGCTTTATGTATTCTTTAGAAAGTTCAAATCGTGTTACATTTTCTCTTCCTGTTCAGCACTGCAGGGAAGCCTGGGCATACAACCAAGACAGCTGATTGGAGGAAAGGCACACACCCCCTCTCCACATAGGTAGAGACTTTCAGAACTGTTGTTGAATAGTTCAGTTTTCTGCTAATCTATTTATAGCATCCTGCCCAACACAAAATTCAGGCTGCTTTTATCTCAGTTGACGACAACTTGTCAGAAGTTTCAGGCTGATAACAGAAGAACAGAGCAGGAGACAGCTACGGGACATCGTGCTTTGAAGAGAGACACTGCAGATATACGTGCCCAGCTCAAATTTCATGAATCTGGTTTACATCCACTTTAAGGAATTAAGTAGCAAATACAAAAAACAAGTGCAAGAAAGATGATGGAAGAGGATGGCCTATACCAGCGGTCACTGACCACTGATGGTCGACAAGAAAATATTGGTGGCCCGCCAGGGATTCTGCCGCAAATCAACATTGTGGCAGATGTATACCACCCAATGTTGCTCTCAATGCGTGCTGACAGTCAATACCATCAGCAACATTGATACCTGATGCCTCCTCTGTGGTCCTGGCTCTATCCCGGGAGAGCCAGAGCATTGTGTGTATAAGGCATGTAAAATTCATGTTAGTGGTCCGCAGGATTCAAAATTGTGAGTTTAATGATCCGTGAGGTCGTAAAGGTTGGCGACCAATGTCCTATACCCCTAGTGCCCAACCTGTGACCCTGTGGAACTTACTATGTGGCCCTCAGGGCTCCTGAACACAATAGTGTACGTTTCCTTTACCTAGGTGCTTACATAGGCCAATGAAGGACAATCATTTTTAGACTGGTTTATTTTTGCACACAATTTTATTTTTTCAGTGCTGTCTATTCTTTTCTCTTTGTGTGTGTGTGTTCCTCTGATCTTTTAGAATGCATCTTGCTAAAAGAAATATCAAATGGGTTACATGTAATTTTTGGGGAGACTGTAATGGCAGTGATCTCTAAGAGTCTCATGTAACATGGTTATGACCATCTCCTGAGGCTGGGTTCACACTATATGTGCGGCGTGGGGTCCGGTACATTCCTGTTTACCATTTCAGGTCCGAATTTTTGCCTGAATTCGGACCTAAAACTGAGCCAAAGGCACACAAGATTCTTCTGCAGTACGCTCCTCGGCTTCCCCGGAGATGTGTGAACCAGCTCCATTGAGAGCCGGTCACACTCTCCTGTCATGCAAATTTGATGCGGGGAAAAACCCACATTCAATTCGCAATAGTGTGAACCCAGCCTGAAGAATGTCCCCAGTCTCTAACCATCTCCTGTAGTATGACTGTAGACTCTGACCATCCATACAGGGATGCTCAGGTGTTCGGTACATCCCTATGCAGGTAGTCTGATTCATGTCCGGGATGCAGCAGCTTCTCCCAACTTGACAGCCGTGCAGGTACACTGCCCTGAATGCACACTGTCAGCGTTTGTGGTCCTTGTAATATAAGGACATACAGTATCTCCCAAAAGAGAATACACCCCTCACATTTTTGTAAATATTTTATTAGATCTTTTCATGTGATAACACTGAAGAAATGACACTTTGCTACAATGTAAAGTAGTGAGTGTACAGCTTGTATAAACAGAGTGCATTTTCTGTCAAAAGTGAGAACACCCCTAAGTGAAAATGTCCAAATTGGGCCCAAAGTGTCAATATTTTGTGTGGCCACCATTTTTTTGCAGGCCCTGCCTTAACCCTCTTGGGCATGGAGTTAACCAGAGCTTCACAAGTTGCCACTGGAGTCCTCTTCCACTCCTCCATGATGACATCACGGAGCTGGTAGATGTTAGAAACCTTGCACTACTCCATCTTCCATTTGAGGGTGCCCCACAGATGCTCAATAGGGTTTAGGTCTGGAGACATGCTTGGCCAGTCCATCACCTTTACCCTCTTCTTTAGCAAAGCAGTGGTCGTCTTGGAGGTGTGTTTGGGGTCGTTATCATGTTGGAATACTGCCCTGCGGCCCAGTCTACGAAGGGAGAGGATAATGCTCTGCTTCAGTATGTCACAGTACATGTTGGCATTCATGGTTCCCTCAATGAACTGTAGCTCCCCAGTGCCGGCAGAACTCATGCAGCCCCAGATCATGACACTCCCACCACCATGCTTGACTGTAGGCAAGACACACTTGTCTTTGTACTCCTCACCTGGTGGCTGCCACACATGCTTGACACCATCTGAACCAAGTAAGTTCATCTCATCAGACCACAGGACATGGTTCCAGTAATCCATGTCCTAAGTCTGCTTATCTTCGGCAAACTGTTTGTGGGCTTTCTTGTGCATCATCTTTAGAAGAGGCTTCCTTCTGGGACAACAGCCATGCAGACCAATGTGATGCAGTGTGTGGCGTATGGTCTGAGCACTGACAGGCCAAACCCCCACCCCGTCAACCTCTGCAGCAATGCTGGCAGCACTCGTACATCTATTTCCCAAAGACAACCTCTGGATATGACGCTGAGCACGTGCACTCAACTTCTTTGGTTGACCATGGCGAGGCCTGTTCTGAGAGGAACCTGTCCTGTTAAACCGCTGTATGGTCTTGGCCACCGTGCTGCAGCTCAGTTTCAGGGTCTTGGCAATCTTCTTATAGCCTAGGCCATCTTTATGTAGAGCAATGATTATTTTTTCCAGATCCTCAGAGAGTTCTGTGCCATGAGGTGCCATGTTAAACTTCCAGTGACCAGCATGAGAGAGTGACAGTGATAACACCAAATTTAACACACCTGCTCCCCATTCACACCTGAGATCTTGTAACACTAACAAGTCACATGACACCGGGGAGAAAAAATGGCTAATTTTCATTTAGGGGTGTACTCACTTTTGTTGCCAGTGGTTTAGACATTAATAGCTGTGTGTTGAGTTATTTTGAGGGGACAGGAAATTTACACTGTTATACAAGCTGTACACTCACTACTTTACATTGTAGCAAAGTGTCATTTCTTCAGTGTTGTCACATGAAAAGATATAATAAAATATGTACAAAATAGCGAGGGGTGTACTTACTTTTGTAAGATACTGTACCTAAACTCTCCAATCAATCCAATCTGGCAGGCCTTTGGACAACACAGTTGGTTTTAACTCTTAAAGCGGAGTTCCACTTGGTTTTGTGTTTATTAAAAGTCAGCAGCTACAAAAGGTGTAGCTGCTGACTTTTAATAAACACACACTCACCTGTCCCAGGATCCAGCGATGCAGCCGCCCGCTCCTTGGTTCTCTCCGACGCCATCACAAGTGTGGGCACCCGGGTGTGACAGCTTGCGGCTTCACAGCCGGGTGCACATTGCGCATGCGCGAGTCGTATTGCGCCTTCTCAAGGTCGGGGAATCTTCTGGGACCTGTAATGTGTCCCAGAAGATTACAGGGAGGGGGAGAGGAGAACTTCTGTTCGAGTCGCCTAGGTGGCCCGAGTGAAAGTGGGAGCAGGGTACCTGTCAAAACTAGGTACCCCCCCCCCCCAAAATAAAAAATTACAAACTGATACAATCTTCTGATATGTACAATCTTCTTTAGATCTACCATTAACTGTATAGTGCTAGGGCCTGTCTGATTAGACATAAACTGAATGGGTTGTTTAGGATTGTCTACATTCACATAGTATTGATAAAGGCGATTACATTCAGATTGTATAATGTATGTCCAGCTTTAGATCTAGTATCATCAGCTATGTAGTGCAGGGGAGTGGTCTGATTTTATACCATATGAATGGATGCTTTAGATTTGTCCTCATATTACAACTCTATGGTAAATCTAATGGAGATTGTATGATCAGACTGTACAGTGTATGGCCAGAGATTGTATGATCAGACTGTACAGTGTATGGCCAGAGATTGTATGATCAGAATGTACAGTGTATGACCAGAGATTGTATGATCAGAATGTAGTGTATGACCAGAGATTGTATGATCAGACTGTACAGTGTATGACCAGAGATTGTATGATCAGAATGTACAGTGTATGGCCAGAGATTGTATGATCAGAATGTACAGTGTATGACCAGAGATTGTATGATCAGACTGTACAGTGTATGACCAGAGATTGTATGATCAGAATGTACAGTGTATGGCCAGAGATTGTATGATCAGAATGTACAGTGTATGGCCAGAGATTGTATGATCAGAATGTAGTGTATGACCAGAGATTGTATGATCAGACTGTACAGTGTATGGCCAGAGATTGTATGATCAGACTGTACAGTGTATGACCAGAGATTGTATGATCAGAATGTACAGTGTATGGCCAGAGATTGTATGATCAGAATGTACAGTGTATGGCCAGTGATTGTATGATCAGACTGTACAGTGTATGGCCAGAGATTGTATGATCAGAATGTACAGTGTATGGCCAGAGATTGTATGATCAGAATGTACAGTGTATGGCCAGAGATTGTATGATCAGAATGTACAGTGTATGACCAGAGATTGTATGATCAGAATGTACAGTGTATGGCCAGAGATTGTATGATCAGAATGTAGTGTATGACCAGAGATTGTATGATCAGAATGTACAGTGTATGACCAGAGATTGTATGATCAGACTGTACAGTGTATGACCAGAGATTGTATGATCAGAATGTACAGTGTATGGCCAGAGATTGTATGATCAGACTGTACAGTGTATGACCAGAGATTGTATGATCAGAATGTACAGTGTATGGCCAGTGATTGTATGATCAGAATGTACAGTGTATGACCAGAGATTGTATGATCAGAATGTAGTGTATGGCCAGAGATTGTATGATCAGAATGTACAGTGTATGGCCAGTGATTGTATGATCAGAATGTACAGTGTATGACCAGAGATTGTATGATCAGAATGTACAGTGTATGGCCAGAGATTGTATGATCAGAATGTACAGTGTATGACCAGAGATTGTATGATCAGAATGTACAGTGTATGACCAGAGATTGTATGATCAGAATGTACAGTGTATGACCAGAGATTGTATGATCAGAATGTAGTGTATGACCAGAGATTGTATGATCAGAATGTACAGTGTATGGCCAGAGATTGTATGATCAGAATGTACAGTGTATGGCCAGAGATTGTATGATCAGAATGTACAGTGTATGGCCAGAGATTGTATGATCAGAATGTAGTGTATGGCCAGAGATTGTATGATCAGACTGTACAGTGTATGGCCAGAGATTGTATGATCAGAATGTACAGTGTATGGCCAGTGATTGTATGATCAGACTGTACAGTGTATGGCCAGAGATTGTATGATCAGAATGTACAGTGTATGGCCAGAGATTGTATGATCAGAATGTACAGTGTATGACCAGAGATTGTATGATCAGATTGTACAGTGTATGACCAGAGATTGTATGATCAGAATGTAGTGTATGACCAGAGATTGTATGATCAGAATGTACAGTGTATGGCCAGAGATTGTATGATCAGAATGTACAGTGTATGGCCAGAGATTGTATGATCAGAATGTACAGTGTATGACCAGAGATTGTATGATCAGAATGTACAGTGTATGGCCAGAGATTGTATGATCAGAATGTACAGTGTATGGCCAGAGATTGTATGATCAGAATGTACAGTGTATGGCCAGAGATTGTATGATCAGAATGTACAGTGTATGGCCAGAGATTGTATGATCAGAATGTACAGTGTATGGCCAGAGATTGTATGATCAGAATGTATAGTGTATGACCAGAGATTGTATGATCAGAATGTACAGTGTATGGCCAGAGATTGTATGATCAGAATGTAGTGTATGGCCAGAGATTGTATGATCAGAATGTACAGTGTATGGCCAGTGATTGTATGATCAGACTGTACAGTGTATGGCCAGAGATTGTATGATCAGAATGTACAGTGTATGGCCAGAGATTGTATGATCAGAATGTACAGTGTATGACCAGAGATTGTATGATCAGATTGTACAGTGTATGACCAGAGATTGTATGATCAGAATGTAGTGTATGGCCAGAGATTGTATGATCAGAATGTACAGTGTATGGCCAGTGATTGTATGATCAGACTGTACAGTGTATGGCCAGAGATTGTATGATCAGAATGTACAGTGTATGACCAGAGATTGTATGATCAGAATGTACAGTGTATGGCCAGAGATTGTATGATCAGAATGTAGTGTATGACCAGTGATTGTATGATCAGAATGTACAGTGTATGACCAGAGATTGTATGATCAGAATGTACAGTGTATGACCAGAGATTGTATGATCAGATTGTACAGTGTATGACCAGAGATTGTATGATCAGATTGTACAGTGTATGACCAGAGATTGTATGATCAGAATGTAGTGTATGACCAGAGATTGTATGATCAGAATGTACAGTGTATGGCCAGAGATTGTATGATCAGAATGTACAGTGTATGGCCAGAGATTGTATGATCAGAATGTACAGTGTATGACCAGAGATTGTATGATCAGAATGTACAGTGTATGGCCAGAGATTGTATGATCAGAATGTAGTGTATGGCCAGAGATTGTATGATCAGAATGTACAGTGTATGGCCAGAGATTGTATGATCAGAATGTAGTGTATGACCAGAGATTGTATGATCAGAATGTACAGTGTATGACCAGAGATTGTATGATCAGAATGTACAGTGTATGACCAGAGATTGTATGATCAGAATGTACAGTGTATGGCCAGAGATTGTATGATCAGAATGTACAGTGTATGACCAGAGATTGTATGATCAGAATGTACAGTGTATGGCCAGAGATTGTATGATCAGAATGTACAGTGTATGGCCAGAGATTGTATGATCAGAATGTAGTGTATGACCAGAGATTGTATGATCAGAATGTACAGTGTATGACCAGAGATTGTATGATCAGATTGTACAGTGTATGACCAGAGATTGTATGATCAGAATGTACAGTGTATGGCCAGAGATTGTATGATCAGAATGTACAGTGTATGACCAGAGATTGTATGATCAGAATGTACAGTGTATGACCAGAGATTGTATGATCAGATTGTACAGTGTATGACCAGAGATTGTATGATCAGATTGTACAGTGTATGACCAGAGATTGTATGATCAGAATGTACAGTGTATGGCCAGAGATTGTATGATCAGAATGTAGTGTATGGCCAGAGATTGTATGATCAGAATGTACAGTGTATGACCAGAGATTGTATGATCAGACTGTACAGTGTATGACCAGAGATTGTATGATCAGAATGTACAGTGTATGACCAGAGATTGTATGATCAGAATGTACAGTGTATGACCAGAGATTGTATGATCAGATTGTACAGTGTATGACCAGAGATTGTATGATCAGATTGTACAGTCTATGACCAGAGATTGTATGATCAGAATGTAGTGTATGACCAGAGATTGTATGATCAGAATGTACAGTGTATGACCAGAGATTGTATGATCAGACTGTACAGTGTATGACCAGAGATTGTATGATCAGAATGTAGTGTATGGCCAGTGATTGTATGATCAGAATGTACAGTGTATGACCAGAGATTGTATGATCAGAATGTACAGTGTATGACCAGAGATTGTATGATCAGAATGTACAGTGTATGACCAGAGATTGTATGATCAGAATGTACAGTGTATGGCCAGAGATTGTATGATCAGAATGTACAGTGTATGACCAGAGATTGTATGATCAGAATGTACAGTGTATGACCAGAGATTGTATGATCAGATTGTACAGTGTATGACCAGAGATTGTATGATCAGATTGTACAGTGTATGACCAGAGATTGTATGATCAGAATGTACAGTGTATGGCCAGAGATTGTATGATCAGAATGTACAGTGTATGGCCAGAGATTGTATGATCAGAATGTACAGTGTATGACCAGAGATTGTATGATCAGAATGTACAGTGTATGACCAGAGATTGTATGATCAGATTGTACAGTGTATGACCAGAGATTGTATGATCAGATTGTACAGTGTATGACCAGAGATTGTATGATCAGAATGTAGTGTATGACCAGAGATTGTATGATCAGAATGTACAGTGTATGACCAGAGATTGTATGATCAGAATGTACAGTGTATGACCAGAGATTGTATGATCAGAATGTACAGTGTATGACCAGAGATTGTATGATCAGAATGTACAGTGTATGGCCAGAGATTGTATGATCAGAATGTACAGTGTATGACCAGAGATTGTATGATCAGAATGTACAGTGTATGGCCAGAGATTGTATGATCAGAATGTACAGTGTATGACCAGAGATTGTATGATCAGATTGTACAGTGTATGACCAGAGATTGTATGATCAGAATGTAGTGTATGACCAGAGATTGTATGATCAGAATGTACAGTGTATGACCAGAGATTGTATGATCAGAATGTACAGTGTATGACCAGAGATTGTATGATCAGAATGTACAGTGTATGGCCAGAGATTGTATGATCAGAATGTACAGTGTATGGCCAGAGATTGTATGATCAGAATGTAGTGTATGGCCAGAGATTGTATGATCAGAATGTACAGTGTATGACCAGAGATTGTATGATCAGAATGTACAGTGTATGGCCAGAGATTGTATGATCAGAATGTACAGTGTATGACCAGAGATTGTATGATCAGAATGTACAGTGTATGACCAGAGATTGTATGATCAGAATGTACAGTGTATGACCAGAGATTGTATGATCAGAATGTACAGTGTATGACCAGAGATTGTATGATCAGAATGTACAGTGTATGACCAGAGATTGTATGATCAGAATGTACAGTGTATGGCCAGAGATTGTATGATCAGAATGTACAGTGTATGGCCAGTGATTGTATGATCAGAATGTACAGTGTATGACCAGAGATTGTATGATCAGAATGTACAGTGTATGGCCAGAGATTGTATGATCAGAATGTACAGTGTATGGCCAGAGATTGTATGATCAGATTGTACAGTGTATGACCAGAGATTGTATGATCAGAATGTACAGTGTATGGCCAGAGATTGTATGATCAGAATGTACAGTGTATGACCAGAGATTGTATGATCAGAATGTACAGTGTATGACCAGAGATTGTATGATCAGAATGTACAGTGTATGGCCAGAGATTGTATGATCAGATTGTACAGTGTATGACCAGAGATTGTATGATCAGAATGTACAGTGTATGGCCAGAGATTGTATGATCAGATTGTACAGTGTATGACCAGAGATTGTATGATCAGATTGTACAGTGTATGACCAGAGATTGTATGATCAGAATGTAGTGTATGACCAGAGATTGTATGATCAGAATGTACAGTGTATGACCAGAGATTGTATGATCAGAATGTACAGTGTATGACCAGAGATTGTATGATCAGAATGTACAGTGTATGACCAGAGATTGTATGATCAGAATGTACAGTGTATGGCCAGAGATTGTATGATCAGAATGTACAGTGTATGACCAGAGATTGTATGATCAGAATGTACAGTGTATGACCAGAGATTGTATGATCAGAATGTACAGTGTATGACCAGAGATTGTATGATCAGAATGTACAGTGTATGGCCAGAGATTGTATGATCAGAATGTACAGTGTATGGCCAGAGATTGTATGATCAGATTGTACAGTGTATGACCAGAGATTGTATGATCAGAATGTACAGTGTATGGCCAGAGATTGTATGATCAGAATGTACAGTGTATGACCAGAGATTGTATGATCAGAATGTACAGTGTATGACCAGAGATTGTATGATCAGAATGTACAGTGTATGGCCAGAGATTGTATGATCAGATTGTACAGTGTATGACCAGAGATTGTATGATCAGAATGTACAGTGTATGGCCAGAGATTGTATGATCAGAATGTACAGTGTATGACCAGAGATTGTATGATCAGAATGTACAGTGTATGACCAGAGATTGTATGATCAGAATGTACAGTGTATGACCAGAGATTGTATGATCAGATTGTACAGTGTATGACCAGAGATTGTATGATCAGATTGTACAGTGTATGACCAGAGATTGTATGATCAGAATGTAGTGTATGACCAGAGATTGTATGATCAGAATGTACAGTGTATGACCAGAGATTGTATGATCAGAATGTACAGTGTATGACCAGAGATTGTATGATCAGAATGTACAGTGTATGACCAGAGATTGTATGATCAGAATGTACAGTGTATGGCCAGAGATTGTATGATCAGAATGTACAGTGTATGACCAGAGATTGTATGATCAGAATGTACAGTGTATGACCAGAGATTGTATGATCAGATTGTACAGTGTATGACCAGAGATTGTATGATCAGATTGTACAGTGTATGACCAGAGATTGTATGATCAGAATGTAGTGTATGACCAGAGATTGTATGATCAGAATGTACAGTGTATGACCAGAGATTGTATGATCAGACTGTACAGTGTATGACCAGAGATTGTATGATCAGAATGTACAGTGTATGGCCAGAGATTGTATGATCAGATTGTACAGTGTATGACCAGAGATTGTATGATCAGAATGTACAGTGTATGGCCAGAGATTGTATGATCAGAATGTACAGTGTATGACCAGAGATTGTATGATCAGACTGTACAGTGTATGACCAGAGATTGTATGATCAGAATGTACAGTGTATGGCCAGAGATTGTATGATCAGAATGTACAGTGTATGACCAGAGATTGTATGATCAGAATGTACAGTGTATGACCAGAGATTGTATGATCAGATTGTACAGTGTATGACCAGAGATTGTATGATCAGATTGTACAGTGTATGACCAGAGATTGTATGATCAGAATGTACAGTGTATGGCCAGAGATTGTATGATCAGAATGTAGTGTATGACCAGAGATTGTATGATCAGAATGTACAGTGTATGACCAGAGATTGTATGATCAGAATGTACAGTGTATGGCCAGAGATTGTATGATCAGAATGTACAGTGTATGGCCAGAGATTGTATGATCAGAATGTAGTGTATGACCAGAGATTGTATGATCAGAATGTACAGTGTATGACCAGAGATTGTATGATCAGAATGTACAGTGTATGACCAGAGATTGTATGATCAGAATGTACAGTGTATGACCAGAGATTGTATGATCAGACTGTACAGTGTATGACCAGAGATTGTATGATCAGACTGTACAGTGTATGGCCAGAGATTGTATGATCAGAATGTACAGTGTATGACCAGAGATTGTATGATCAGAATGTAGTGTATGACCAGAGATTGTATGATCAGAATGTAGTGTATGACCAGAGATTGTATGATCAGAATGTACAGTGTATGGCCAGAGATTGTATGATCAGAATGTACAGTGTATGACCAGAGATTGTATGATCAGAATGTACAGTGTATGACCAGAGATTGTATGATCAGAATGTAGTGTATGACCAGTGATTGTATGATCAGACTGTAGTGTATGGCCAGAGATTGTATGATCAGAATGTACAGTGTATGGCCAGAGATTGTATGATCAGAATGTACAGTGTATGGCCAGAGATTGTATGATCAGAATGTACAGTGTATGACCAGAGATTGTATGATCAGAATGTACAGTGTATGACCAGAGATTGTATGATCAGACTGTACAGTGTATGACCAGAGATTGTATGATCAGAATGTAGTGTATGACCAGAGATTGTATGATCAGAATGTAGTGTATGGCCAGAGATTGTATGATCAGACTGTACAGTGTATGGCCAGTGATTGTATGATCAGAATGTACAGTGTATGACCAGAGATTGTATGATCAGAATGTACAGTGTATGGCCAGAGATTGTATGATCAGAATGTAGTGTATGGCCAGAGATTGTATGATCAGAATGTACAGTGTATGGCCAGAGATTGTATGATCAGACTGTAGTGTATGGCCAGAGATTGTATGATCAGAATGTACAGTGTATGACCAGAGATTGTATGATCAGAATGTACAGTGTATGGCCAGAGATTGTATGATCAGAATGTACAGTGTATGACCAGAGATTGTATGATCAGAATGTAGTGTATGGCCAGAGATTGTATGATCAGAATGTACAGTGTATGACCAGAGATTGTATGATCAGAATGTACAGTGTATGGCCAGAGATTGTATGATCAGAATGTACAGTGTATGACCAGAGATTGTATGATCAGAATGTACAGTGTATGACCAGAGATTGTATGATCAGAATGTAGTGTATGGCCAGAGATTGTATGATCAGAATGTACAGTGTATGGCCAGTGATTGTATGATCAGAATGTACAGTGTATGACCAGAGATTGTATGATCAGAATGTACAGTGTATGGCCAGAGATTGTATGATCAGAATGTACAGTGTATGGCCAGAGATTGTATGATCAGAATGTACAGTGTATGACCAGAGATTGTATGATCAGAATGTACAGTGTATGGCCAGAGATTGTATGATCAGAATGTACAGTGTATGACCAGAGATTGTATGATCAGAATGTACAGTGTATGACCAGAGATTGTATGATCAGAATGTACAGTGTATGGCCAGAGATTGTATGATCAGAATGTACAGTGTATGACCAGAGATTGTATGATCAGAATGTACAGTGTATGACCAGAGATTGTATGATCAGAATGTAGTGTATGGCCAGAGATTGTATGATCAGACTGTAGTGTATGGCCAGTGATTGTATGATCAGAATGTACAGTGTATGACCAGAGATTGTATGATCAGAATGTACAGTGTATGACCAGAGATTGTATGATCAGAATGTACAGTGTATGACCAGAGATTGTATGATCAGAATGTAGTGTATGGCCAGAGATTGTATGATCAGACTGTAGTGTATGGCCAGTGATTGTATGATCAGATTGTACAGTGTATGACCAGAGATTGTATGATCAGAATGTACAGTGTATGACCAGTGATTGTATGATCAGAATGTACAGTGTATGGCCAGAGATTGTATGATCAGAATGTACAGTGTATGGCCAGAGATTGTATGATCAGAATGTACAGTGTATGACCAGAGATTGTATGATCAGAATGTACAGTGTATGACCAGAGATTGTATGATCAGAATGTACAGTGTATGGCCAGAGATTGTATGATCAGAATGTACAGTGTATGACCAGAGATTGTATGATCAGAATGTAGTGTATGACCAGAGATTGTATGATCAGAATGTAGTGTATGACCAGAGATTGTATGATCAGAATGTAGTGTATGACCAGAGATTGTATGATCAGAATGTACAGTGTATGACCAGAGATTGTATGATCAGACTGTACAGTGTATGACCAGAGATTGTATGATCAGAATGTACAGTGTATGGCCAGAGATTGTATGATCAGATTGTACAGTGTATGACCAGAGATTGTATGATCAGAATGTACAGTGTATGGCCAGAGATTGTATGATCAGATTGTACAGTGTATGACCAGAGATTGTATGATCAGACTGTACAGTGTATGACCAGAGATTGTATGATCAGAATGTACAGTGTATGACCAGAGATTGTATGATCAGAATGTACAGTGTATGACCAGAGATTGTATGATCAGACTGTAGTGTATGACCAGAGATTGTATGATCAGAATGTACAGTGTATGACCAGAGATTGTATGATCAGATTGTACAGTGTATGACCAGAGATTGTATGATCAGAATGTACAGTGTATGGCCAGAGATTGTATGATCAGATTGTACAGTGTATGACCAGAGATTGTATGATCAGAATGTACAGTGTATGACCAGAGATTGTATGATCAGAATGTACAGTGTATGACCAGAGATTGTATGATCAGACTGTACAGTGTATGACCAGAGATTGTATGATCAGAATGTACAGTGTATGACCAGAGATTGTATGATCAGAATGTACAGTGTATGACCAGAGATTGTATGATCAGAATGTACAGTGTATGACCAGAGATTGTATGATCAGAATGTAGTGTATGACCAGAGATTGTATGATCAGATTGTACAGTGTATGACCAGAGATTGTATGATCAGATTGTACAGTGTATGACCAGAGATTGTATGATCAGAATGTAGTGTATGACCAGAGATTGTATGATCAGAATGTACAGTGTATGACCAGAGATTGTATGATCAGAATGTACAGTGTATGGCCAGAGATTGTATGATCAGAATGTACAGTGTATGACCAGAGATTGTATGATCAGAATGTAGTGTATGACCAGAGATTGTATGATCAGAATGTACAGTGTATGACCAGAGATTGTATGATCAGACTGTACAGTGTATGACCAGAGATTGTATGATCAGAATGTACAGTGTATGACCAGAGATTGTATGATCAGAATGTACAGTGTATGACCAGAGATTGTATGATCAGAATGTACAGTGTATGACCAGAGATTGTATGATCAGATTGTACAGTGTATGACCAGAGATTGTATGATCAGAATGTACAGTGTATGGCCAGAGATTGTATGATCAGAATGTACAGTGTATGACCAGAGATTGTATGATCAGATTGTACAGTGTATGACCAGAGATTGTATGATCAGAATGTAGTGTATGACCAGAGATTGTATGATCAGAATGTACAGTGTATGACCAGAGATTGTATGATCAGAATGTACAGTGTATGGCCAGAGATTGTATGATCAGAATGTACAGTGTATGACCAGAGATTGTATGATCAGAATGTACAGTGTATGACCAGAGATTGTATGATCAGAATGTACAGTGTATGGCCAGAGATTGTATGATCAGAATGTACAGTGTATGGCCAGAGATTGTATGATCAGAATGTAGTGTATGACCAGAGATTGTATGATCAGAATGTACAGTGTATGACCAGAGATTGTATGATCAGAATGTACAGTGTATGACCAGAGATTGTATGATCAGAATGTACAGTGTATGGCCAGAGATTGTATGATCAGAATGTAGTGTATGGCCAGAGATTGTATGATCAGAATGTACAGTGTATGGCCAGAGATTGTATGATCAGAATGTACAGTGTATGGCCAGAGATTGTATGATCAGAATGTACAGTGTATGACCAGAGATTGTATGATCAGAATGTACAGTGTATGACCAGAGATTGTATGATCAGAATGTACAGTGTATGACCAGAGATTGTATGATCAGAATGTACAGTGTATGACCAGAGATTGTATGATCAGAATGTACAGTGTATGACCAGAGATTGTATGATCAGAATGTACAGTGTATGACCAGAGATTGTATGATCAGAATGTACAGTGTATGGCCAGAGATTGTATGATCAGACTGTACAGTGTATGGCCAGTGATTGTATGATCAGAATGTAGTGTATGGCCAGAGATTGTATGATCAGAATGTACAGTGTATGGCCAGAGATTGTATGATCAGAATGTAGTGTATGGCCAGAGATTGTATGATCAGACTGTACAGTGTATGGCCAGAGATTGTATGATCAGAATGTAGTGTATGGCCAGAGATTGTATGATCAGAATGTACAGTGTATGGCCAGAGATTGTATGATCAGAATGTACAGTGTATGGCCAGAGATTGTATGATCAGAATGTACAGTGTATGGCCAGAGATTGTATGATCAGAATGTAGTGTATGACCAGTGATTGTATGATCAGACTGTACAGTGTATGACCAGAGATTGTATGATCAGAATGTACAGTGTATGGCCAGAGATTGTATGATCAGAATGTACAGTGTATGACCAGAGATTGTATGATCAGAATGTACAGTGTATGGCCAGAGATTGTATGATCAGAATGTACAGTGTATGACCAGAGATTGTATGATCAGAATGTACAGTGTATGGCCAGAGATTGTATGATCAGAATGTACAGTGTATGGCCAGAGATTGTATGATCAGAATGTACAGTGTATGACCAGAGATTGTATGATCAGAATGTACAGTGTATGGCCAGAGATTGTATGATCAGACTGT
Source organism: Rana muscosa (assembly GCA_029206835.1). Classification (NCBI taxonomy): domain Eukaryota; kingdom Metazoa; phylum Chordata; class Amphibia; order Anura; family Ranidae; genus Rana; species Rana muscosa. Next base: position 117,895,462 of record CM055123.1, on the reverse strand, counting down.
ACAGTGTATGACCAGAGATTGTATGATCAGAATGTACAGTGTATGACCAGAGATTGTATGATCAGAATGTACAGTGTATGACCAGAGATTGTATGATCAGAATGTAGTGTATGACCAGTGATTGTATGATCAGAATGTACAGTGTATGGCCAGAGATTGTATGATCAGAATGTACAGTGTATGGCCAGAGATTGTATGATCAGAATGTACAGTGTATGGCCAGAGATTGTATGATCAGACTGTACAGTGTATGACCAGAGATTGTATGATCAGAATGTACAGTGTATGGCCAGAGATTGTATGATCAGAATGTAGTGTATGGCCAGAGATTGTATGATCAGACTGTAGTGTATGGCCAGTGATTGTATGATCAGAATGTACAGTGTATGGCCAGAGATTGTATGATCAGAATGTACAGTGTATGGCCAGAGATTGTATGATCAGACTGTACAGTGTATGGCCAGAGATTGTATGATCAGAATGTACAGTGTATGGCCAGAGATTGTATGATCAGAATGTAGTGTATGGCCAGAGATTGTATGATCAGAATGTACAGTGTATGACCAGAGATTGTATGATCAGAATGTACAGTGTATGGCCAGAGATTGTATGATCAGAATGTAGTGTATGGCCAGAGATTGTATGATCAGAATGTACAGTGTATGACCAGAGATTGTATGATCAGAATGTACAGTGTATGGCCAGAGATTGTATGATCAGAATGTACAGTGTATGACCAGAGATTGTATGATCAGACTGTACAGTGTATGGCCAGAGATTGTATGATCAGAATGTAGTGTATGACCAGAGATTGTATGATCAGAATGTACAGTGTATGACCAGAGATTGTATGATCAGACTGTACAGTGTATGACCAGAGATTGTATGATCAGAATGTAGTGTATGGCCAGAGATTGTATGATCAGAATGTACAGTGTATGACCAGAGATTGTATGATCAGAATGTAGTGTATGGCCAGAGATTGTATGATCAGACTGTAGTGTATGGCCAGTGATTGTATGATCAGACTGTACAGTGTATGACCAGAGATTGTATGATCAGAATGTACAGTGTATGACCAGAGATTGTATGATCAGAATGTAGTGTATGGCCAGAGATTGTATGATCAGAATGTACAGTGTATGGCCAGAGATTGTATGATCAGACTGTACAGTGTATGACCAGAGATTGTATGATCAGACTGTACAGTGTATGGCCAGAGATTGTATGATCAGAATGTACAGTGTATGACCAGAGATTGTATGATCAGAATGTACAGTGTATGGCCAGAGATTGTATGATCAGACTGTACAGTGTATGGCCAGAGATTGTATGATCAGAATGTACAGTGTATGACCAGAGATTGTATGATCAGAATGTACAGTGTATGGCCAGAGATTGTATGATCAGACTGTACAGTGTATGGCCAGAGATTGTATGATCAGAATGTACAGTGTATGGCCAGAGATTGTATGATCAGAATGTACAGTGTATGGCCAGTGATTGTATGATCAGAATGTACAGTGTATGACCAGAGATTGTATGATCAGAATGTACAGTGTATGGCCAGAGATTGTATGATCAGAATGTACAGTGTATGGCCAGAGATTGTATGATCAGAATGTAGTGTATGGCCAGAGATTGTATGATCAGAATGTACAGTGTATGACCAGAGATTGTATGATCAGAATGTACAGTGTATGGCCAGAGATTGTATGATCAGAATGTAGTGTATGGCCAGAGATTGTATGATCAGAATGTACAGTGTATGACCAGAGATTGTATGATCAGAATGTACAGTGTATGGCCAGTGATTGTATGATCAGAATGTACAGTGTATGGCCAGAGATTGTATGATCAGAATGTACAGTGTATGGCCAGTGATTGTATGATCAGAATGTACAGTGTATGGCCAGAGATTGTATGATCAGAATGTACAGTGTATGACCAGAGATTGTATGATCAGAATGTAGTGTATGGCCAGAGATTGTATGATCAGAATGTACAGTGTATGACCAGAGATTGTATGATCAGAATGTACAGTGTATGACCAGAGATTGTATGATCAGAATGTACAGTGTATGGCCAGAGATTGTATGATCAGACTGTACAGTGTATGACCAGAGATTGTATGATCAGAATGTACAGTGTATGGCCAGAGATTGTATGATCAGACTGTACAGTGTATGACCAGAGATTGTATGATCAGACTGTAGTGTATGGCCAGTGATTGTATGATCAGAATGTACAGTGTATGACCAGAGATTGTATGATCAGAATGTACAGTGTATGACCAGAGATTGTATGATCAGAATGTAGTGTATGGCCAGAGATTGTATGATCAGACTGTAGTGTATGGCCAGAGATTGTATGATCAGAATGTACAGTGTATGACCAGAGATTGTATGATCAGAATGTACAGTGTATGACCAGAGATTGTATGATCAGAATGTACAGTGTATGACCAGAGATTGTATGATCAGAATGTACAGTGTATGACCAGAGATTGTATGATCAGACTGTACAGTGTATGACCAGAGATTGTATGATCAGAATGTACAGTGTATGACCAGAGATTGTATGATCAGAATGTAGTGTATGGCCAGAGATTGTATGATCAGACTGTAGTGTATGGCCAGAGATTGTATGATCAGAATGTACAGTGTATGACCAGAGATTGTATGATCAGAATGTACAGTGTATGGCCAGAGATTGTATGATCAGAATGTACAGTGTATGGCCAGAGATTGTATGATCAGAATGTACAGTGTATGGCCAGAGATTGTATGATCAGAATGTACAGTGTATGGCCAGAGATTGTATGATCAGAATGTACAGTGTATGGCCAGAGATTGTATGATCAGAATGTACAGTGTATGGCCAGAGATTGTATGATCAGACTGTAGTGTATGGCCAGAGATTGTATGATCAGAATGTACAGTGTATGACCAGAGATTGTATGATCAGACTGTAGTGTATGGCCAGAGATTGTATGATCAGACTGTACAGTGTATGGCCAGAGATTGTATGATCAGAATGTACAGTGTATGACCAGAGATTGTATGATCAGAATGTACAGTGTATGGCCAGAGATTGTATGATCAGAATGTACAGTGTATGGCCAGAGATTGTATGATCAGAATGTACAGTGTATGACCAGAGATTGTATGATCAGACTGTAGTGTATGGCCAGTGATTGTATGATCAGAATGTAGTGTATGACCAGAGATTGTATGATCAGAATGTACAGTGTATGACCAGAGATTGTATGATCAGAATGTACAGTGTATGACCAGAGATTGTATGATCAGAATGTACAGTGTATGGCCAGAGATTGTATGATCAGAATGTAGTGTATGACCAGAGATTGTATGATCAGAATGTAGTGTATGACCAGAGATTGTATGATCAGACTGTACAGTGTATGGCCAGTGATTGTATGATCAGACTGTACAGTGTATGACCAGAGATTGTATGATCAGAATGTACAGTGTATGACCAGAGATTGTATGATCAGAATGTAGTGTATGACCAGAGATTGTATGATCAGAATGTAGTGTATGACCAGAGATTGTATGATCAGACTGTACAGTGTATGGCCAGTGATTGTATGATCAGACTGTACAGTGTATGACCAGAGATTGTATGATCAGACTGTAGTGTATGGCCAGAGATTGTATGATCAGAATGTACAGTGTATGGCCAGAGATTGTATGATCAGAATGTACAGTGTATGGCCAGAGATTGTATGTTTAGAATGTACAGTGTATGACCAGAGATTGTATGATCAGAATGTACAGTGTATGGCCAGAGATTGTATGATCAGAATGTACAGTGTATGACCAGAGATTGTATGATCAGAATGTAGTGTATGGCCAGAGATTGTATGATCAGAATGTAGTGTATGGCCAGAGATTGTATGATCAGAATGTACAGTGTATGGCCAGAGATTGTATGATCAGAATGTACAGTGTATGACCAGAGATTGTATGATCAGACTGTACAGTGTATGGCCAGTGATTGTATGATCAGAATGTACAGTGTATGGCCAGAGATTGTATGATCAGAATGTACAGTGTATGACCAGAGATTGTATGATCAGAATGTAGTGTATGACCAGAGATTGTATGATCAGACTGTACAGTGTATGGCCAGTGATTGTATGATCAGACTGTACAGTGTATGGCCAGTGATTGTATGATCAGACTGTACAGTGTATGACCAGAGATTGTATGATCAGAATGTACAGTGTATGACCAGAGATTGTATGATCAGAATGTACAGTGTATGACCAGAGATTGTATGATCAGAATGTACAGTGTATGGCCAGAGATTGTATGATCAGAATGTAGTGTATGGCCAGAGATTGTATGATCAGAATGTACAGTGTATGACCAGAGATTGTATGATCAGAATGTACAGTGTATGGCCAGAGATTGTATGATCAGAATGTAGTGTATGGCCAGAGATTGTATGATCAGAATGTACAGTGTATGACCAGAGATTGTATGATCAGACTGTAGTGTATGGCCAGAGATTGTATGATCAGAATGTACAGTGTATGACCAGAGATTGTATGATCAGACTGTAGTGTATGGCCAGAGATTGTATGATCAGAATGTACAGTGTATGACCAGAGATTGTATGATCAGAATGTAGTGTATGACCAGAGATTGTATGATCAGAATGTACAGTGTATGACCAGAGATTGTATGATCAGAATGTAGTGTATGACCAGAGATTGTATGATCAGAATGTACAGTGTATGGCCAGTGATTGTATGATCAGAATGTACAGTGTATGGCCAGAGATTGTATGATCAGAATGTACAGTGTATGACCAGAGATTGTATGATCAGAATGTACAGTGTATGGCCAGAGATTGTATGATCAGAATGTACAGTGTATGGCCAGAGATTGTATGATCAGAATGTACAGTGTATGGCCAGAGATTGTATGATCAGAATGTACAGTGTATGGCCAGAGATTGTATGATCAGACTGTAGTGTATGACCAGAGATTGTATGATCAGAATGTACAGTGTATGGCCAGAGATTGTATGATCAGAATGTACAGTGTATGACCAGAGATTGTATGATCAGAATGTACAGTGTATGGCCAGAGATTGTATGATCAGAATGTACAGTGTATGACCAGAGATTGTATGATCAGAATGTACAGTGTATGACCAGAGATTGTATGATCAGAATGTACAGTGTATGACCAGAGATTGTATGATCAGAATGTACAGTGTATGACCAGAGATTGTATGATCAGAATGTACAGTGTATGACCAGAGATTGTATGATCAGAATGTAGTGTATGACCAGAGATTGTATGATCAGAATGTACAGTGTATGGCCAGAGATTGTATGATCAGAATGTACAGTGTATGACCAGAGATTGTATGATCAGACTGTACAGTGTATGGCCAGAGATTGTATGATCAGAATGTACAGTGTATGACCAGAGATTGTATGATCAGAATGTACAGTGTATGACCAGAGATTGTATGATCAGAATGTACAGTGTATGGCCAGAGATTGTATGATCAGAATGTACAGTGTATGGCCAGAGATTGTATGATCAGAATGTACAGTGTATGACCAGAGATTGTATGATCAGAATGTAGTGTATGACCAGAGATTGTATGATCAGAATGTACAGTGTATGGCCAGTGATTGTATGATCAGACTGTACAGTGTATGGCCAGTGATTGTATGATCAGAATGTACAGTGTATGGCCAGAGATTGTATGATCAGACTGTACAGTGTATGACCAGAGATTGTATGATCAGAATGTACAGTGTATGGCCAGAGATTGTATGATCAGAATGTACAGTGTATGACCAGAGATTGTATGATCAGACTGTAGTGTATGACCAGAGATTGTATGATCAGAATGTAGTGTATGACCAGAGATTGTATGATCAGAATGTACAGTGTATGGCCAGTGATTGTATGATCAGAATGTAGTGTATGACCAGAGATTGTATGATCAGAATGTACAGTGTATGGCCAGAGATTGTATGATCAGACTGTAGTGTATGGCCAGAGATTGTATGATCAGAATGTACAGTGTATGACCAGAGATTGTATGATCAGAATGTACAGTGTATGACCAGTGATTGTATGATCAGAATGTACAGTGTATGACCAGTGATTGTATGATCAGAATGTAGTGTATGACCAGTGATTGTATGATCAGAATGTACAGTGTATGACCAGAGATTGTATGATCAGAATGTACAGTGTATGACCAGTGATTGTATGATCAGAATGTACAGTGTATGGCCAGAGATTGTATGATCAGAATGTACAGTGTATGGCCAGAGATTGTATGATCAGAATGTACAGTGTATGACCAGAGATTGTATGATCAGAATGTACAGTGTATGGCCAGAGATTGTATGATCAGAATGTACAGTGTATGGCCAGAGATTGTATGATCAGAATGTACAGTGTATGACCAGAGATTGTATGATCAGAATGTACAGTGTATGGCCAGAGATTGTATGATCAGACTGTACAGTGTATGACCAGAGATTGTATGATCAGAATGTACAGTGTATGACCAGAGATTGTATGATCAGAATGTACAGTGTATGGCCAGAGATTGTATGATCAGAATGTAGTGTATGGCCAGAGATTGTATGATCAGAATGTACAGTGTATGACCAGTGATTGTATGATCAGACTGTACAGTGTATGACCAGAGATTGTATGATCAGAATGTACAGTGTATGACCAGAGATTGTATGATCAGAATGTACAGTGTATGACCAGAGATTGTATGATCAGAATGTAGTGTATGACCAGAGATTGTATGATCAGAATGTACAGTGTATGGCCAGAGATTGTATGATCAGAATGTACAGTGTATGGCCAGAGATTGTATGATCAGACTGTACAGTGTATGGCCAGAGATTGTATGATCAGAATGTACAGTGTATGACCAGAGATTGTATGATCAGAATGTAGTGTATGACCAGAGATTGTATGATCAGAATGTACAGTGTATGACCAGAGATTGTATGATCAGAATGTAGTGTATGGCCAGAGATTGTATGATCAGAATGTACAGTGTATGACCAGAGATTGTATGATCAGAATGTACAGTGTATGACCAGAGATTGTATGATCAGAATGTACAGTGTATGACCAGAGATTGTATGATCAGAATGTACAGTGTATGACCAGAGATTGTATGATCAGAATGTACAGTGTATGGCCAGAGATTGTATGATCAGAATGTACAGTGTATGGCCAGAGATTGTATGATCAGACTGTACAGTGTATGGCCAGTGATTGTATGATCAGAATGTACAGTGTATGACCAGAGATTGTATGATCAGAATGTAGTGTATGACCAGAGATTGTATGATCAGAATGTACAGTGTATGACCAGAGATTGTATGATCAGAATGTACAGTGTATGGCCAGAGATTGTATGATCAGAATGTAGTGTATGACCAGAGATTGTATGATCAGAATGTACAGTGTATGACCAGAGATTGTATGATCAGAATGTAGTGTATGACCAGAGATTGTATGATCAGAATGTACAGTGTATGGCCAGTGATTGTATGATCAGACTGTAGTGTATGGCCAGTGATTGTATGATCAGAATGTACAGTGTATGGCCAGAGATTGTATGATCAGAATGTACAGTGTATGGCCAGAGATTGTATGATCAGAATGTACAGTGTATGGCCAGAGATTGTATGATCAGAATGTACAGTGTATGACCAGAGATTGTATGATCAGACTGTACAGTGTATGACCAGAGATTGTATGATCAGACTGTAGTGTATGGCCAGTGATTGTATGATCAGAATGTACAGTGTATGGCCAGAGATTGTATGATCAGAATGTACAGTGTATGGCCAGAGATTGTATGATCAGACTGTACAGTGTATGGCCAGAGATTGTATGATCAGACTGTAGTGTATGGCCAGTGATTGTATGATCAGAATGTACAGTGTATGGCCAGAGATTGTATGATCAGAATGTACAGTGTATGACCAGAGATTGTATGATCAGAATGTACAGTGTATGGCCAGAGATTGTATGATCAGACTGTACAGTGTATGGCCAGAGATTGTATGATCAGAATGTACAGTGTATGACCAGAGATTGTATGATCAGAATGTACAGTGTATGGCCAGAGATTGTATGATCAGAATGTACAGTGTATGACCAGAGATTGTATGATCAGAATGTACAGTGTATGACCAGAGATTGTATGATCAGAATGTACAGTGTATGACCAGAGATTGTATGATCAGAATGTACAGTGTATGACCAGAGATTGTATGATCAGAATGTACAGTGTATGACCAGAGATTGTATGATCAGAATGTACAGTGTATGGCCAGTGATTGTATGATCAGAATGTACAGTGTATGACCAGAGATTGTATGATCAGAATGTAGTGTATGACCAGAGATTGTATGATCAGACTGTAGTGTATGACCAGAGATTGTATGATCAGAATGTACAGTGTATGGCCAGAGATTGTATGATCAGAATGTACAGTGTATGGCCAGAGATTGTATGATCAGAATGTACAGTGTATGGCCAGAGATTGTATGATCAGACTGTAGTGTATGACCAGAGATTGTATGATCAGAATGTACAGTGTATGGCCAGAGATTGTATGATCAGAATGTACAGTGTATGACCAGAGATTGTATGATCAGAATGTACAGTGTATGGCCAGAGATTGTATGATCAGAATGTACAGTGTATGACCAGAGATTGTATGATCAGAATGTAGTGTATGACCAGAGATTGTATGATCAGAATGTACAGTGTATGACCAGAGATTGTATGATCAGAATGTACAGTGTATGACCAGAGATTGTATGATCAGAATGTACAGTGTATGACCAGAGATTGTATGATCAGAATGTACAGTGTATGGCCAGAGATTGTATGATCAGAATGTAGTGTATGGCCAGAGATTGTATGATCAGAATGTAGTGTATGGCCAGTGATTGTATGATCAGAATGTAGTGTATGACCAGAGATTGTATGATCAGAATGTAGTGTATGACCAGAGATTGTATGATCAGAATGTACAGTGTATGACCAGAGATTGTATGATCAGAATGTAGTGTATGACCAGAGATTGTATGATCAGAATGTACAGTGTATGGCCAGAGATTGTATGATCAGAATGTAGTGTATGGCCAGTGATTGTATGATCAGAATGTACAGTGTATGACCAGAGATTGTATGATCAGAATGTACAGTGTATGACCAGAGATTGTATGATCAGAATGTACAGTGTATGGCCAGAGATTGTATGATCAGAATGTACAGTGTATGGCCAGAGATTGTATGATCAGAATGTACAGTGTATGGCCAGAGATTGTATGATCAGAATGTACAGTGTATGACCAGAGATTGTATGATCAGAATGTACAGTGTATGACCAGAGATTGTATGATCAGACTGTACAGTGTATGGCCAGAGATTGTATGATCAGAATGTACAGTGTATGACCAGAGATTGTATGATCAGAATGTACAGTGTATGGCCAGAGATTGTATGATCAGACTGTAGTGTATGGCCAGTGATTGTATGATCAGAATGTACAGTGTATGGCCAGAGATTGTATGATCAGAATGTACAGTGTATGGCCAGAGATTGTATGATCAGACTGTACAGTGTATGACCAGAGATTGTATGATCAGAATGTACAGTGTATGGCCAGTGATTGTATGATCAGACTGTACAGTGTATGGCCAGAGATTGTATGATCAGACTGTACAGTGTATGGCCAGAGATTGTATGATCAGACTGTACAGTGTATGGCCAGAGATTGTATGATCAGAATGTACAGTGTATGACCAGAGATTGTATGATCAGAATGTACAGTGTATGGCCAGTGATTGTATGATCAGAATGTACAGTGTATGGCCAGAGATTGTATGATCAGAATGTACAGTGTATGACCAGAGATTGTATGATCAGAATGTAGTGTATGGCCAGAGATTGTATGATCAGAATGTACAGTGTATGACCAGAGATTGTATGATCAGAATGTACAGTGTATGACCAGAGATTGTATGATCAGAATGTACAGTGTATGACCAGAGATTGTATGATCAGAATGTACAGTGTATGACCAGAGATTGTATGATCAGAATGTACAGTGTATGGCCAGAGATTGTATGATCAGAATGTACAGTGTATGACCAGAGATTGTATGATCAGAATGTACAGTGTATGACCAGAGATTGTATGATCAGAATGTACAGTGTATGACCAGAGATTGTATGATCAGAATGTACAGTGTATGACCAGAGATTGTATGATCAGACTGTAGTGTATGACCAGAGATTGTATGATCAGAATGTACAGTGTATGGCCAGAGATTGTATGATCAGACTGTACAGTGTATGACCAGAGATTGTATGATCAGAATGTACAGTGTATGACCAGAGATTGTATGATCAGAATGTACAGTGTATGGCCAGAGATTGTATGATCAGAATGTAGTGTATGGCCAGAGATTGTATGATCAGAATGTACAGTGTATGACCAGAGATTGTATGATCAGACTGTACAGTGTATGGCCAGAGATTGTATGATCAGAATGTACAGTGTATGACCAGAGATTGTATGATCAGAATGTACAGTGTATGACCAGAGATTGTATGATCAGAATGTACAGTGTATGACCAGAGATTGTATGATCAGAATGTACAGTGTATGACCAGAGATTGTATGATCAGACTGTACAGTGTATGACCAGAGATTGTATGATCAGAATGTACAGTGTATGGCCAGAGATTGTATGATCAGACTGTACAGTGTATGACCAGAGATTGTATGATCAGAATGTACAGTGTATGGCCAGAGATTGTATGATCAGACTGTACAGTGTATGACCAGAGATTGTATGATCAGAATGTACAGTGTATGGCCAGAGATTGTATGATCAGAATGTACAGTGTATGGCCAGTGATTGTATGATCAGAATGTAGTGTATGGCCAGTGATTGTATGATCAGAATGTACAGTGTATGACCAGAGATTGTATGATCAGAATGTACAGTGTATGACCAGAGATTGTATGATCAGAATGTACAGTGTATGGCCAGAGATTGTATGATCAGAATGTACAGTGTATGGCCAGTGATTGTATGATCAGAATGTACAGTGTATGGCCAGTGATTGTATGATCAGAATGTAGTGTATGGCCAGTGATTGTATGATCAGAATGTACAGTGTATGACCAGAGATTGTATGATCAGAATGTACAGTGTATGACCAGAGATTGTATGATCAGAATGTACAGTGTATGACCAGAGATTGTATGATCAGAATGTACAGTGTATGGCCAGTGATTGTATGATCAGAATGTAGTGTATGGCCAGTGATTGTATGATCAGAATGTACAGTGTATGGCCAGTGATTGTATGATCAGAATGTACAGTGTATGGCCAGAGATTGTATGATCAGAATGTACAGTGTATGGCCAGAGATTGTATGATCAGAATGTACAGTGTATGGCCAGAGATTGTATGATCAGAATGTAGTGTATGGCCAGTGATTGTATGATCAGAATGTACAGTGTATGGCCAGTGATTGTATGATCAGAATGTACAGTGTATGACCAGAGATTGTATGATCAGAATGTAGTGTATGGCCAGTGATTGTATGATCAGAATGTACAGTGTATGGCCAGAGATTGTATGATCAGAATGTACAGTGTATGACCAGAGATTGTATGATCAGACTGTAGTGTATGGCCAGTGATTGTATGATCAGAATGTACAGTGTATGGCCAGAGATTGTATGATCAGAATGTACAGTGTATGGCCAGAGATTGTATGATCAGAATGTACAGTGTATGGCCAGAGATTGTATGATCAGAATGTACAGTGTATGGCCAGAGATTGTATGATCAGAATGTACAGTGTATGGCCAGAGATTGTATGATCAGAATGTACAGTGTATGACCAGAGATTGTATGATCAGAATGTACAGTGTATGACCAGAGATTGTATGATCAGACTGTAGTGTATGGCCAGTGATTGTATGATCAGAATGTACAGTGTATGGCCAGAGATTGTATGATCAGACTGTACAGTGTATGGCCAGAGATTGTATGATCAGACTGTACAGTGTATGACCAGAGATTGTATGATCAGAATGTACAGTGTATGACCAGAGATTGTATGATCAGAATGTACAGTGTATGACCAGAGATTGTATGATCAGAATGTACAGTGTATGACCAGAGATTGTATGATCAGAATGTACAGTGTATGACCAGAGATTGTATGATCAGAATGTACAGTGTATGACCAGAGATTGTATGATCAGAATGTACAGTGTATGGCCAGAGATTGTATGATCAGAATGTAGTGTATGGCCAGAGATTGTATGATCAGACTGTAGTGTATGGCCAGAGATTGTATGATCAGAATGTACAGTGTATGACCAGAGATTGTATGATCAGAATGTACAGTGTATGACCAGAGATTGTATGATCAGAATGTACAGTGTATGGCCAGAGATTGTATGATCAGAATGTACAGTGTATGACCAGAGATTGTATGATCAGAATGTACAGTGTATGACCAGAGATTGTATGATCAGACTGTAGTGTATGACCAGAGATTGTATGATCAGAATGTACAGTGTATGGCCAGAGATTGTATGATCAGAATGTAGTGTATGGCCAGAGATTGTATGATCAGAATGTACAGTGTATGACCAGAGATTGTATGATCAGAATGTACAGTGTATGACCAGAGATTGTATGATCAGAATGTACAGTGTATGGCCAGAGATTGTATGATCAGAATGTAGTGTATGGCCAGAGATTGTATGATCAGAATGTACAGTGTATGACCAGAGATTGTATGATCAGAATGTACAGTGTATGGCCAGTGATTGTATGATCAGAATGTACAGTGTATGACCAGAGATTGTATGATCAGAATGTACAGTGTATGGCCAGTGATTGTATGATCAGAATGTACAGTGTATGACCAGAGATTGTATGATCAGAATGTACAGTGTATGACCAGAGATTGTATGATCAGAATGTACAGTGTATGACCAGAGATTGTATGATCAGAATGTACAGTGTATGGCCAGAGATTGTATGATCAGAATGTACAGTGTATGACCAGAGATTGTATGATCAGAATGTACAGTGTATGGCCAGAGATTGTATGATCAGAATGTACAGTGTATGACCAGAGATTGTATGATCAGAATGTACAGTGTATGGCCAGAGATTGTATGATCAGAATGTACAGTGTATGACCAGAGATTGTATGATCAGAATGTACAGTGTATGGCCAGAGATTGTATGATCAGAATGTAGTGTATGGCCAGAGATTGTATGATCAGAATGTACAGTGTATGACCAGAGATTGTATGATCAGAATGTACAGTGTATGACCAGAGATTGTATGATCAGAATGTACAGTGTATGGCCAGAGATTGTATGATCAGAATGTACAGTGTATGACCAGAGATTGTATGATCAGAATGTACAGTGTATGACCAGAGATTGTATGATCAGAATGTACAGTGTATGGCCAGAGATTGTATGATCAGAATGTACAGTGTATGGCCAGAGATTGTATGATCAGAATGTAGTGTATGACCAGAGATTGTATGATCAGAATGTAGTGTATGGCCAGAGATTGTATGATCAGAATGTACAGTGTATGGCCAGAGATTGTATGATCAGAATGTACAGTGTATGGCCAGAGATTGTATGATCAGAATGTAGTGTATGACCAGAGATTGTATGATCAGAATGTAGTGTATGACCAGAGATTGTATGATCAGAATGTACAGTGTATGACCAGAGATTGTATGATCAGAATGTACAGTGTATGACCAGAGATTGTATGATCAGAATGTACAGTGTATGACCAGAGATTGTATGATCAGACTGTACAGTGTATGACCAGAGATTGTATGATCAGAATGTACAGTGTATGGCCAGAGATTGTATGATCAGAATGTACAGTGTATGGCCAGAGATTGTATGATCAGAATGTACAGTGTATGGCCAGAGATTGTATGATCAGACTGTACAGTGTATGACCAGAGATTGTATGATCAGAATGTACAGTGTATGGCCAGAGATTGTATGATCAGAATGTACAGTGTATGACCAGAGATTGTATGATCAGAATGTACAGTGTATGACCAGAGATTGTATGATCAGACTGTACAGTGTATGACCAGAGATTGTATGATCAGAATGTACAGTGTATGACCAGAGATTGTATGATCAGAATGTAGTGTATGGCCAGTGATTGTATGATCAGAATGTACAGTGTATGGCCAGAGATTGTATGATCAGAATGTAGTGTATGGCCAGTGATTGTATGATCAGAATGTACAGTGTATGGCCAGAGATTGTATGATCAGAATGTACAGTGTATGGCTAGAGATTGTATGATCAGAATGTACAGTGTATGACCAGAGATTGTATGATCAGACTGTACAGTGTATGACCAGAGATTGTATGATCAGAATGTACAGTGTATGACCAGAGATTGTATGATCAGAATGTACAGTGTATGACCAGAGATTGTATGATCAGAATGTACAGTGTATGGCCAGAGATTGTATGATCAGAATGTACAGTGTATGACCAGAGATTGTATGATCAGACTGTAGTGTATGGCCAGTGATTGTATGATCAGAATGTAGTGTATGACCAGAGATTGTATGATCAGAATGTACAGTGTATGACCAGAGATTGTATGATCAGAATGTACAGTGTATGGCCAGAGATTGTATGATCAGAATGTACAGTGTATGGCCAGAGATTGTATGATCAGAATGTACAGTGTATGACCAGAGATTGTATGATCAGAATGTACAGTGTATGACCAGAGATTGTATGATCAGAATGTACAGTGTATGACCAGAGATTGTATGATCAGACTGTAGTGTATGACCAGAGATTGTATGATCAGAATGTAGTGTATGACCAGAGATTGTATGATCAGAATGTACAGTGTATGGCCAGAGATTGTATGATCAGAATGTACAGTGTATGACCAGAGATTGTATGATCAGAATGTACAGTGTATGGCCAGAGATTGTATGATCAGAATGTACAGTGTATGGCCAGAGATTGTATGATCAGAATGTACAGTGTATGACCAGTGATTGTATGATCAGAATGTACAGTGTATGGCCAGAGATTGTATGATCAGAATGTACAGTGTATGACCAGAGATTGTATGATCAGAATGTACAGTGTATGACCAGAGATTGTATGATCAGAATGTACAGTGTATGACCAGAGATTGTATGATCAGACTGTAGTGTATGACCAGAGATTGTATGATCAGAATGTAGTGTATGACCAGAGATTGTATGATCAGAATGTACAGTGTATGGCCAGAGATTGTATGATCAGAATGTACAGTGTATGACCAGAGATTGTATGATCAGAATGTACAGTGTATGGCCAGAGATTGTATGATCAGAATGTAGTGTATGGCCAGTGATTGTATGATCAGAATGTACAGTGTATGGCCAGAGATTGTATGATCAGAATGTACAGTGTATGACCAGAGATTGTATGATCAGAATGTACAGTGTATGACCAGAGATTGTATGATCAGAATGTACAGTGTATGGCCAGAGATTGTATGATCAGAATGTACAGTGTATGGCCAGAGATTGTATGATCAGAATGTACAGTGTATGACCAGAGATTGTATGATCAGACTGTACAGTGTATGGCCAGAGATTGTATGATCAGAATGTACAGTGTATGACCAGAGATTGTATGATCAGACTGTACAGTGTATGGCCAGAGATTGTATGATCAGAATGTACAGTGTATGACCAGAGATTGTATGATCAGACTGTACAGTGTATGGCCAGAGATTGTATGATCAGAATGTACAGTGTATGGCCAGAGATTGTATGATCAGAATGTACAGTGTATGACCAGAGATTGTATGATCAGACTGTACAGTGTATGACCAGAGATTGTATGATCAGACTGTACAGTGTATGACCAGAGATTGTATGATCAGAATGTACAGTGTATGACCAGAGATTGTATGATCAGAATGTAGTGTATGACCAGAGATTGTATGATCAGAATGTACAGTGTATGGCCAGAGATTGTATGATCAGACTGTACAGTGTATGACCAGAGATTGTATGATCAGAATGTACAGTGTATGACCAGAGATTGTATGATCAGAATGTACAGTGTATGGCCAGAGATTGTATGATCAGACTGTACAGTGTATGGCCAGAGATTGTATGATCAGAATGTACAGTGTATGACCAGAGATTGTATGATCAGAATGTACAGTGTATGGCCAGAGATTGTATGATCAGAATGTACAGTGTATGGCCAGAGATTGTATGATCAGAATGTACAGTGTATGACCAGAGATTGTATGATCAGACTGTACAGTGTATGGCCAGAGATTGTATGATCAGAATGTACAGTGTATGACCAGAGATTGTATGATCAGACTGTACAGTGTATGGCCAGAGATTGTATGATCAGAATGTACAGTGTATGACCAGAGATTGTATGATCAGACTGTACAGTGTATGGCCAGAGATTGTATGATCAGAATGTACAGTGTATGGCCAGAGATTGTATGATCAGAATGTACAGTGTATGGCCAGAGATTGTATGATCAGAATGTACAGTGTATGACCAGAGATTGTATGATCAGAATGTACAGTGTATGGCCAGAGATTGTATGATCAGAATGTACAGTGTATGACCAGAGATTGTATGATCAGACTGTACAGTGTATGACCAGAGATTGTATGATCAGACTGTACAGTGTATGACCAGAGATTGTATGATCAGAATGTACAGTGTATGACCAGAGATTGTATGATCAGAATGTAGTGTATGACCAGAGATTGTATGATCAGAATGTACAGTGTATGGCCAGAGATTGTATGATCAGACTGTACAGTGTATGACCAGAGATTGTATGATCAGAATGTACAGTGTATGACCAGAGATTGTATGATCAGAATGTACAGTGTATGGCCAGAGATTGTATGATCAGACTGTACAGTGTATGGCCAGAGATTGTATGATCAGAATGTACAGTGTATGACCAGAGATTGTATGATCAGAATGTACAGTGTATGACCAGAGATTGTATGATCAGACTGTAGTGTATGACCAGAGATTGTATGATCAGAATGTAGTGTATGACCAGAGATTGTATGATCAGAATGTACAGTGTATGGCCAGAGATTGTATGATCAGAATGTAGTGTATGACCAGAGATTGTATGATCAGAATGTACAGTGTATGACCAGAGATTGTATGATCAGAATGTACAGTGTATGACCAGAGATTGTATGATCAGAATGTACAGTGTATGACCAGAGATTGTATGATCAGAATGTACAGTGTATGGCCAGAGATTGTATGATCAGAATGTACAGTGTATGGCCAGAGATTGTATGATCAGAATGTACAGTGTATGACCAGAGATTGTATGATCAGACTGTACAGTGTATGGCCAGAGATTGTATGATCAGAATGTACAGTGTATGACCAGAGATTGTATGATCAGACTGTACAGTGTATGGCCAGAGATTGTATGATCAGAATGTACAGTGTATGACCAGAGATTGTATGATCAGACTGTACAGTGTATGGCCAGAGATTGTATGATCAGAATGTACAGTGTATGACCAGAGATTGTATGATCAGACTGTACAGTGTATGGCCAGAGATTGTATGATCAGAATGTACAGTGTATGGCCAGAGATTGTATGATCAGACTGTACAGTGTATGGCCAGAGATTGTATGATCAGAATGTACAGTGTATGGCCAGAGATTGTATGATCAGAATGTACAGTGTATGACCAGAGATTGTATGATCAGAATGTACAGTGTATGACCAGAGATTGTATGATCAGAATGTACAGTGTATGGCCAGTGATTGTATGATCAGAATGTACAGTGTATGACCAGAGATTGTATGATCAGAATGTAGTGTATGGCCAGAGATTGTATGATCAGAATGTACAGTGTATGGCCAGAGATTGTATGATCAGAATGTACAGTGTATGACCAGAGATTGTATGATCAGAATGTACAGTGTATGACCAGAGATTGTATGATCAGAATGTACAGTGTATGGCCAGAGATTGTATGATCAGACTGTAGTGTATGGCCAGTGATTGTATGATCAGAATGTACAGTGTATGACCAGAGATTGTATGATCAGAATGTACAGTGTATGACCAGAGATTGTATGATCAGACTGTAGTGTATGACCAGAGATTGTATGATCAGAATGTACAGTGTATGACCAGAGATTGTATGATCAGAATGTAGTGTATGACCAGAGATTGTATGATCAGAATGTACAGTGTATGGCCAGAGATTGTATGATCAGAATGTACAGTGTATGACCAGAGATTGTATGATCAGAATGTACAGTGTATGACCAGAGATTGTATGATCAGAATGTACAGTGTATGACCAGAGATTGTATGATCAGACTGTACAGTGTATGACCAGAGATTGTATGATCAGAATGTACAGTGTATGACCAGAGATTGTATGATCAGAATGTACAGTGTATGGCCAGAGATTGTATGATCAGACTGTAGTGTATGGCCAGTGATTGTATGATCAGAATGTACAGTGTATGACCAGAGATTGTATGATCAGACTGTACAGTGTATGACCAGAGATTGTATGATCAGAATGTACAGTGTATGACCAGAGATTGTATGATCAGAATGTAGTGTATGACCAGAGATTGTATGATCAGACTGTACAGTGTATGACCAGAGATTGTATGATCAGAATGTACAGTGTATGACCAGAGATTGTATGATCAGAATGTACAGTGTATGGCCAGAGATTGTATGATCAGACTGTAGTGTATGGCCAGTGATTGTATGATCAGAATGTACAGTGTATGACCAGAGATTGTATGATCAGAATGTACAGTGTATGACCAGAGATTGTATGATCAGAATGTACAGTGTATGACCAGAGATTGTATGATCAGAATGTACAGTGTATGACCAGAGATTGTATGATCAGACTGTACAGTGTATGACCAGAGATTGTATGATCAGAATGTACAGTGTATGGCCAGAGATTGTATGATCAGAATGTACAGTGTATGACCAGAGATTGTATGATCAGACTGTACAGTGTATGGCCAGAGATTGTATGATCAGAATGTAGTGTATGGCCAGAGATTGTATGATCAGAATGTACAGTGTATGACCAGAGATTGTATGATCAGAATGTACAGTGTATGACCAGAGATTGTATGATCAGAATGTACAGTGTATGGCCAGAGATTGTATGATCAGAATGTACAGTGTATGACCAGAGATTGTATGATCAGAATGTACAGTGTATGACCAGAGATTGTATGATCAGAATGTACAGTGTATGACCAGAGATTGTATGATCAGACTGTACAGTGTATGACCAGAGATTGTATGATCAGACTGTACAGTGTATGACCAGAGATTGTATGATCAGAATGTACAGTGTATGACCAGAGATTGTATGATCAGACTGTACAGTGTATGGCCAGAGATTGTATGATCAGAATGTACAGTGTATGACCAGAGATTGTATGATCAGAATGTACAGTGTATGACCAGAGATTGTATGATCAGAATGTACAGTGTATGGCCAGAGATTGTATGATCAGAATGTACAGTGTATGACCAGAGATTGTATGATCAGAATGTACAGTGTATGGCCAGAGATTGTATGATCAGAATGTACAGTGTATGACCAGAGATTGTATGATCAGAATGTACAGTGTATGGCCAGAGATTGTATGATCAGAATGTACAGTGTATGACCAGAGATTGTATGATCAGAATGTACAGTGTATGACCAGAGATTGTATGATCAGAATGTACAGTGTATGACCAGAGATTGTATGATCAGACTGTAGTGTATGACCAGAGATTGTATGATCAGAATGTAGTGTATGACCAGAGATTGTATGATCAGAATGTAGTGTATGACCAGAGATTGTATGATCAGAATGTACAGTGTATGGCCAGAGATTGTATGATCAGAATGTACAGTGTATGGCCAGAGATTGTATGATCAGACTGTACAGTGTATGACCAGAGATTGTATGATCAGAATGTACAGTGTATGACCAGAGATTGTATGATCAGAATGTACAGTGTATGGCCAGTGATTGTATGATCAGAATGTACAGTGTATGGCCAGAGATTGTATGATCAGAATGTACAGTGTATGGCCAGAGATTGTATGATCAGAATGTACAGTGTATGACCAGAGATTGTATGATCAGAATGTAGTGTATGGCCAGAGATTGTATGATCAGAATGTACAGTGTATGACCAGAGATTGTATGATCAGAATGTACAGTGTATGACCAGAGATTGTATGATCAGAATGTACAGTGTATGACCAGAGATTGTATGATCAGAATGTACAGTGTATGACCAGAGATTGTATGATCAGACTGTACAGTGTATGACCAGAGATTGTATGATCAGAATGTACAGTGTATGGCCAGAGATTGTATGATCAGAATGTACAGTGTATGACCAGAGATTGTATGATCAGAATGTACAGTGTATGGCCAGAGATTGTATGATCAGAATGTACAGTGTATGGCCAGAGATTGTATGATCAGAATGTACAGTGTATGGCCAGAGATTGTATGATCAGACTGTACAGTGTATGACCAGAGATTGTATGATCAGAATGTAGTGTATGACCAGAGATTGTATGATCAGAATGTACAGTGTATGGCCAGAGATTGTATGATCAGAATGTACAGTGTATGACCAGAGATTGTATGATCAGAATGTACAGTGTATGACCAGAGATTGTATGATCAGACTGTAGTGTATGACCAGAGATTGTATGATCAGAATGTACAGTGTATGACCAGAGATTGTATGATCAGAATGTACAGTGTATGGCCAGAGATTGTATGATCAGAATGTACAGTGTATGACCAGAGATTGTATGATCAGAATGTACAGTGTATGACCAGAGATTGTATGATCAGAATGTACAGTGTATGGCCAGAGATTGTATGATCAGACTGTAGTGTATGGCCAGTGATTGTATGATCAGAATGTAGTGTATGACCAGAGATTGTATGATCAGAATGTACAGTGTATGACCAGAGATTGTATGATCAGACTGTACAGTGTATGACCAGAGATTGTATGATCAGAATGTACAGTGTATGACCAGAGATTGTATGATCAGAATGTAGTGTATGACCAGAGATTGTATGATCAGAATGTAGTGTATGGCCAGAGATTGTATGATCAGAATGTACAGTGTATGACCAGAGATTGTATGATCAGAATGTACAGTGTATGACCAGAGATTGTATGATCAGAATGTACAGTGTATGGCCAGAGATTGTATGATCAGAATGTACAGTGTATGACCAGAGATTGTATGATCAGAATGTACAGTGTATGACCAGAGATTGTATGATCAGAATGTACAGTGTATGACCAGAGATTGTATGATCAGAATGTACAGTGTATGGCCAGAGATTGTATGATCAGAATGTACAGTGTATGACCAGAGATTGTATGATCAGAATGTACAGTGTATGACCAGAGATTGTATGATCAGAATGTACAGTGTATGGCCAGAGATTGTATGATCAGAATGTAGTGTATGACCAGAGATTGTATGATCAGAATGTACAGTGTATGGCCAGAGATTGTATGATCAGAATGTACAGTGTATGACCAGAGATTGTATGATCAGACTGTACAGTGTATGGCCAGAGATTGTATGATCAGAATGTACAGTGTATGACCAGAGATTGTATGATCAGAATGTACAGTGTATGACCAGAGATTGTATGATCAGACTGTACAGTGTATGGCCAGAGATTGTATGATCAGAATGTACAGTGTATGACCAGAGATTGTATGATCAGAATGTACAGTGTATGACCAGAGATTGTATGATCAGAATGTACAGTGTATGACCAGAGATTGTATGATCAGAATGTACAGTGTATGGCCAGAGATTGTATGATCAGAATGTACAGTGTATGACCAGAGATTGTATGATCAGAATGTACAGTGTATGACCAGAGATTGTATGATCAGAATGTACAGTGTATGGCCAGAGATTGTATGATCAGAATGTAGTGTATGACCAGAGATTGTATGATCAGAATGTAGTGTATGGCCAGAGATTGTATGATCAGAATGTACAGTGTATGACCAGAGATTGTATGATCAGAATGTACAGTGTATGACCAGAGATTGTATGATCAGAATGTACAGTGTATGACCAGAGATTGTATGATCAGAATGTACAGTGTATGGCCAGAGATTGTATGATCAGAATGTACAGTGTATGACCAGAGATTGTATGATCAGAATGTACAGTGTATGACCAGAGATTGTATGATCAGAATGTACAGTGTATGGCCAGAGATTGTATGATCAGAATGTAGTGTATGACCAGAGATTGTATGATCAGAATGTAGTGTATGGCCAGAGATTGTATGATCAGAATGTACAGTGTATGACCAGAGATTGTATGATCAGAATGTACAGTGTATGACCAGAGATTGTATGATCAGAATGTACAGTGTATGACCAGAGATTGTATGATCAGAATGTACAGTGTATGGCCAGAGATTGTATGATCAGAATGTACAGTGTATGGCCAGAGATTGTATGATCAGAATGTACAGTGTATGACCAGAGATTGTATGATCAGAATGTACAGTGTATGGCCAGAGATTGTATGATCAGAATGTACAGTGTATGACCAGAGATTGTATGATCAGAATGTACAGTGTATGACCAGAGATTGTATGATCAGAATGTACAGTGTATGACCAGAGATTGTATGATCAGAATGTACAGTGTATGACCAGAGATTGTATGATCAGACTGTAGTGTATGGCCAGTGATTGTATGATCAGACTGTACAGTGTATGACCAGAGATTGTATGATCAGACTGTACAGTGTATGACCAGAGATTGTATGATCAGAATGTAGTGTATGACCAGAGATTGTATGATCAGAATGTAGTGTATGACCAGAGATTGTATGATCAGAATGTAGTGTATGACCAGAGATTGTATGATCAGAATGTACAGTGTATGGCCAGAGATTGTATGATCAGAATGTACAGTGTATGACCAGAGATTGTATGATCAGAATGTACAGTGTATGGCCAGAGATTGTATGATCAGAATGTACAGTGTATGACCAGAGATTGTATGATCAGAATGTACAGTGTATGGCCAGAGATTGTATGATCAGACTGTAGTGTATGGCCAGTGATTGTATGATCAGAATGTACAGTGTATGGCCAGAGATTGTATGATCAGACTGTACAGTGTATGACCAGAGATTGTATGATCAGAATGTAGTGTATGACCAGAGATTGTATGATCAGACTGTACAGTGTATGACCAGAGATTGTATGATCAGAATGTACAGTGTATGGCCAGAGATTGTATGATCAGAATGTACAGTGTATGACCAGAGATTGTATGATCAGAATGTACAGTGTATGGCCAGAGATTGTATGATCAGAATGTACAGTGTATGACCAGAGATTGTATGATCAGAATGTAGTGTATGACCAGAGATTGTATGATCAGAATGTACAGTGTATGGCCAGAGATTGTATGATCAGAATGTAGTGTATGGCCAGTGATTGTATGATCAGAATGTACAGTGTATGACCAGAGATTGTATGATCAGAATGTAGTGTATGACCAGAGATTGTATGATCAGAATGTACAGTGTATGGCCAGAGATTGTATGATCAGAATGTACAGTGTATGACCAGAGATTGTATGATCAGAATGTACAGTGTATGGCCAGAGATTGTATGATCAGAATGTACAGTGTATGGCCAGTGATTGTATGATCAGAATGTAGTGTATGACCAGAGATTGTATGATCAGACTGTACAGTGTATGGCCAGAGATTGTATGATCAGACTGTACAGTGTATGGCCAGAGATTGTATGATCAGAATGTACAGTGTATGACCAGAGATTGTATGATCAGAATGTACAGTGTATGACCAGAGATTGTATGATCAGAATGTACAGTGTATGACCAGAGATTGTATGATCAGAATGTACAGTGTATGACCAGAGATTGTATGATCAGAATGTACAGTGTATGACCAGAGATTGTATGATCAGAATGTACAGTGTATGACCAGAGATTGTATGATCAGAATGTACAGTGTATGGCCAGAGATTGTATGATCAGAATGTACAGTGTATGGCCAGAGATTGTATGATCAGAATGTACAGTGTATGGCCAGAGATTGTATGATCAGAATGTACAGTGTATGGCCAGTGATTGTATGATCAGAATGTACAGTGTATGGCTAGAGATTGTATGATCAGAATGTACAGTGTATGGCCAGAGATTGTATGATCAGAATGTACAGTGTATGACCAGAGATTGTATGATCAGAATGTACAGTGTATGACCAGAGATTGTATGATCAGAATGTACAGTGTATGACCAGAGATTGTATGATCAGAATGTACAGTGTATGGCCAGAGATTGTATGATCAGAATGTACAGTGTATGGCCAGAGATTGTATGATCAGAATGTACAGTGTATGGCCAGAGATTGTATGATCAGAATGTACAGTGTATGACCAGAGATTGTATGATCAGACTGTAGTGTATGGCCAGTGATTGTATGATCAGAATGTACAGTGTATGGCCAGAGATTGTATGATCAGACTGTACAGTGTATGACCAGAGATTGTATGATCAGAATGTACAGTGTATGGCCAGAGATTGTATGATCAGACTGTACAGTGTATGACCAGAGATTGTATGATCAGAATGTAGTGTATGACCAGAGATTGTATGATCAGAATGTACAGTGTATGGCCAGAGATTGTATGATCAGAATGTACAGTGTATGACCAGAGATTGTATGATCAGAATGTACAGTGTATGACCAGAGATTGTATGATCAGAATGTACAGTGTATGACCAGAGATTGTATGATCAGAATGTACAGTGTATGACCAGAGATTGTATGATCAGAATGTACAGTGTATGACCAGAGATTGTATGATCAGAATGTACAGTGTATGACCAGAGATTGTATGATCAGAATGTACAGTGTATGGCCAGAGATTGTATGATCAGACTGTAGTGTATGGCCAGTGATTGTATGATCAGAATGTACAGTGTATGGCCAGAGATTGTATGATCAGAATGTACAGTGTATGACCAGAGATTGTATGATCAGAATGTACAGTGTATGGCCAGAGATTGTATGATCAGACTGTACAGTGTATGACCAGAGATTGTATGATCAGACTGTACAGTGTATGGCCAGAGATTGTATGATCAGAATGTACAGTGTATGACCAGAGATTGTATGATCAGACTGTAGTGTATGACCAGAGATTGTATGATCAGAATGTAGTGTATGACCAGAGATTGTATGATCAGAATGTAGTGTATGACCAGAGATTGTATGATCAGAATGTACAGTGTATGACCAGAGATTGTATGATCAGAATGTACAGTGTATGGCCAGTGATTGTATGATCAGAATGTACAGTGTATGACCAGAGATTGTATGATCAGAATGTACAGTGTATGACCAGAGATTGTATGATCAGAATGTACAGTGTATGACCAGAGATTGTATGATCAGAATGTACAGTGTATGGCCAGTGATTGTATGATCAGAATGTACAGTGTATGACCAGAGATTGTATGATCAGAATGTACAGTGTATGACCAGAGATTGTATGATCAGAATGTACAGTGTATGACCAGAGATTGTATGATCAGAATGTACAGTGTATGACCAGAGATTGTATGATCAGAATGTACAGTGTATGGCCAGAGATTGTATGATCAGAATGTACAGTGTATGGCCAGAGATTGTATGATCAGAATGTAGTGTATGGCCAGAGATTGTATGATCAGAATGTACAGTGTATGGCCAGAGATTGTATGATCAGACTGTACAGTGTATGACCAGAGATTGTATGATCAGAATGTAGTGTATGGCCAGTGATTGTATGATCAGAATGTACAGTGTATGGCCAGAGATTGTATGATCAGAATGTACAGTGTATGACCAGAGATTGTATGATCAGAATGTACAGTGTATGACCAGAGATTGTATGATCAGAATGTACAGTGTATGGCCAGAGATTGTATGATCAGAATGTACAGTGTATGACCAGAGATTGTATGATCAGACTGTAGTGTATGGCCAGTGATTGTATGATCAGAATGTACAGTGTATGGCCAGAGATTGTATGATCAGACTGTACAGTGTATGGCCAGAGATTGTATGATCAGACTGTACAGTGTATGACCAGAGATTGTATGATCAGAATGTACAGTGTATGGCCAGAGATTGTATGATCAGAATGTACAGTGTATGACCAGAGATTGTATGATCAGAATGTACAGTGTATGGCCAGAGATTGTATGATCAGAATGTACAGTGTATGACCAGAGATTGTATGATCAGAATGTAGTGTATGGCCAGAGATTGTATGATCAGAATGTACAGTGTATGACCAGAGATTGTATGATCAGACTGTAGTGTATGACCAGAGATTGTATGATCAGAATGTACAGTGTATGGCCAGAGATTGTATGATCAGAATGTACAGTGTATGGCCAGAGATTGTATGATCAGACTGTACAGTGTATGACCAGAGATTGTATGATCAGAATGTACAGTGTATGACCAGAGATTGTATGATCAGAATGTACAGTGTATGACCAGAGATTGTATGATCAGAATGTACAGTGTATGGCCAGTGATTGTATGATCAGAATGTACAGTGTATGGCCAGTGATTGTATGATCAGAATGTACAGTGTATGACCAGAGATTGTATGATCAGAATGTACAGTGTATGACCAGAGATTGTATGATCAGAATGTACAGTGTATGACCAGAGATTGTATGATCAGAATGTACAGTGTATGGCCAGTGATTGTATGATCAGAATGTACAGTGTATGGCCAGAGATTGTATGATCAGAATGTACAGTGTATGGCCAGTGATTGTATGATCAGAATGTACAGTGTATGACCAGAGATTGTATGATCAGAATGTACAGTGTATGACCAGAGATTGTATGATCAGACTGTACAGTGTATGGCCAGAGATTGTATGATCAGAATGTACAGTGTATGGCCAGTGATTGTATGATCAGAATGTACAGTGTATGACCAGTGATTGTATGATCAGAATGTACAGTGTATGACCAGAGATTGTATGATCAGAATGTAGTGTATGACCAGTGATTGTATGATCAGAATGTACAGTGTATGACCAGAGATTGTATGATCAGACTGTAGTGTATGACCAGAGATTGTATGATCAGAATGTACAGTGTATGGCCAGAGATTGTATGATCAGAATGTACAGTGTATGACCAGAGATTGTATGATCAGAATGTACAGTGTATGGCCAGAGATTGTATGATCAGAATGTACAGTGTATGGCCAGAGATTGTATGATCAGAATGTACAGTGTATGGCCAGAGATTGTATGATCAGACTGTACAGTGTATGACCAGAGATTGTATGATCAGAATGTACAGTGTATGGCCAGAGATTGTATGATCAGAATGTACAGTGTATGGCCAGTGATTGTATGATCAGAATGTACAGTGTATGACCAGAGATTGTATGATCAGAATGTACAGTGTATGACCAGAGATTGTATGATCAGAATGTACAGTGTATGGCCAGAGATTGTATGATCAGAATGTACAGTGTATGACCAGAGATTGTATGATCAGAATGTACAGTGTATGACCAGAGATTGTATGATCAGAATGTACAGTGTATGGCCAGTGATTGTATGATCAGAATGTACAGTGTATGACCAGTGATTGTATGATCAGAATGTACAGTGTATGACCAGAGATTGTATGATCAGAATGTACAGTGTATGACCAGAGATTGTATGATCAGATTGTATGGCCAGTTCTAGGATTTCATCCTCAGATATCTAGAGATCTGTCAGCAGACATTTTGTCCCTGGAATAGAAGGCTGAACAATGGATCCCCATGGATGGAAGGGTCCATGCAGGTCTATGGACAAGGATATCAAGCTGTAGAATGCAGAGAAGAGATGATGGGATGCTGTATGACATCATCATCACCTCCGCACCAAAGTGTCCCTGGGAGATTGTTTTGTAATATTTTCAGATAATTTCACTAATCGGATGTTGGAGACAATCGCTCCGCCTCACACACAATACCAATCCATGACTAGAAATGGCCGGGGAGGATGTAGGACGACGACAACGACGACAACGACTGACTGCAATGAGGCAAAGGTCAGGTGACACTTCCACACAATCAGAAATGCCGCCAATCTCTCATTCCGAATCTGTTCTCGGCCTGTCACTACATACATACAGAGATCGCCTTCTCCCATCGATGGCTGCTCGGTCTCCTGTCAAATCTGCCGGTTTCCCATGGCAACCGCAAGTGACACATCCAGCTACCTGTCGCACAACTTAGACGTCACGTACGGACTCTCCTCCATGCTGGTGGAGGCGGAAGTGATGTCAGCGCGGGAATTCTAAGTGACTCTCCTGTGGTAGCCGTCGGACTGATGTGAGGCGAATTATAGGGAATAGGACTACAACTGAGTGTTGTAAGAGTTTATCGAATATGAAAGTTGTGTGAATATGTAATAGTCAGAAATAGTCACTTGTTTCACATGACGTTCTGGTAGTTGCATTACATTAACATTGGAACTCCTGTCTTTAGGTTTTCTAAACATAGACGTCCTGTGGGAAATATGAAGAAGTTTAGTCCTCATTTCCATGGGGCTGTGTGGACCGTACGGCTATTTGTTTATGCGGTTGGAGGCACCAGGAGCCGCGTTCAGGCCTCCTGATGGTCAGAACACCGGCAGCCGATGTTAGGTTCACTTGTAAATCACAAGTGTTCCCACTAGGGTTGCCAGTGCCACCCGTCCAGGATTCACCTGGACAGTTCGGGTTTAGAATAATATGTCTGGGTTTCAGATCGCCTGAAACCCGGAAACAATATTGAGACAGGAATGTTGCTCAGAACAGGGCCTGATAGGAGGGTGACAAGGCACTATGCATGCCACATTACTAGTCTCTTTGAAGCTCCCAAAGGTGTCTCAAGTGTTGGGGTTTGGCTTGAAGAGAAAGTGGCAACCCCAGTTCCCTCACCCATAACGCGCTGCTCTTTAGGAGATGTGCAAATAATTCCTAATGACACCTCCCATGCATTTGAAAACACAGCATGATCTTGTGTGCATGAAACCACACGGTGCGTTTTGGAAAAAGAGTCAAGGACCGTTTCTCGCAGGTACAGCACGCAGGACCCATGATAGTCTAACCTAAGTTTATTAGATCCCTTTCACACTGAGCCACCCATAGCTTGGGCGGTAAAACGCCGCCATTTTTACCGCCGACTCCAGGGGCGGATTTGCGGCAAATTTTGGCCGCTAGCGGGGCGATTTTAACCCCCGCTAGCGGCCGAGAAAGGGTTAGAACCGCCCAAAATGCGCTGCTGAAGCTGTATAGCCACGCTGTCCCATTGATTTCAATGGGCAGGAGTGGTAAACACACCGCTTCTTTACCGCTCCAAAGATGCGGCTAGCAGGACTTTTTTTACCGCCCCTGCTAGCGCAACGCTCCAGTGTGAATGTAACAGCTGTTTAAGGGCGGTTTTCAGGCGCTATTTTTAACGCTATAGCGCCTGCAAAATGCTCCAGTGTGAAAGGGGTCTTAGGGCGGAGTGGCTGTACAGACAGCTGCTCATCGGAATTTGATGGGTGAGCAGCCCCAAATGCACACTGCTTGTTTTCCCTGCATCACCTATAGATTTACATAAGCTGCCTGCACACAGCTACATAAACAAATGGCCAATCAACAAGCGTCTGTGTGAAAAGCCTTATGCTTCCAAGATCCTTTTTTCCTGCTTTAGCCCGCATACCCGCTGGGCTTTTAGCCTGTGTGCGTCCGATCCCACCATTTTCATGTACTCACACTTAGGAATGTCTGCTCAGGATACTTGCGTTCCAGGCATACACCGCTAAATTCAAATACTGGCCAGTGCAGCTTCCAGCAGCAACATGTTTCGGCCAGATGTAGACTTTAACAGGCTGAAGGCAGTGGGGCTGGATGCTGCACCTTTGCCTCCTGGTGCCTAAAAACGCCGGGATTGGGTTAATGCAGTCTAAACGCCCAGTGTTCATGTGGCTTTAGCCCTCATTCACATATGAGTATATTTCAGCTTGTTTTCCTCGGCCTGACTACGCTCAACATGCAAAATCCCATTCTTTCTAAAGGCCCGTACACACAACGGACGAGCTGTCTGGCGATTTTCGGATTGTTAGTATGGTGCTTTCGACAGCCAATTTTGCTTTTTTTTCAGACAAAAGCGGTATGTGCAGACTATAAAAAAATTTGGCAGATGTAAACTCAACGTCCGATTTTCGTTTCATTAGTACGGTTTTCATATGAAAAAAAACGTAAGAGCAAGACTATGCATGTTCAGAAACAAAAGCTATTCAACACATTACGTCACTTTTGACGTTGTATTCTGTCGTATGAAAATTTTCATATTTTGAGTAACCTCTTCACTTTCGACATGAGACTAGCATGCCACAAAAAACGGACGTCAGGTCATCTGAAAATCTAAGCGTGTGTACAAGGCTTAATTGTTCTTGTTCACACTTGTATGCGCAGTCACCCAACACAAAAAAAATATATACACAAACTTTTTTTTTAATTGCATGGATTAAGGCGTTTTTGGACCCATAGACTTTAATGGGAGCTCCTGTAAATGCAGAACGTGCATTTTTGTTTCTGAAAAGCTCCTCTTCTGGACCTGTTCTACCCTTGCCCAACCCAGGAAACTCACCTGGAGCCTAAAGAATAAGCTCACTTTCAGGAACATGTTACATGTTCGACTCGTTTTCTAGGGTGTAACATATTCCCGATCCTTGAACTCCCTGTGACAGCAGGCCAGGGATCTTCTCCACATGCCTGCTGTCACTATTTGAAAAGAGTGTGGCCGTGCAGGACTCCGCCCTAATGGCTGCGTCATTGTTTCACAGATCCCTTTGGAGCATGTGGTTCTCAATGAACTACCAGGGCGCTGTGGTAGTTCATTGAGTCTTTCTGTCTTTGTAAAACTGCTTGCCCGTACGATGTTCAGGTAGACAGTTTACACTGACGGCCAGTAAGAGTCTTGAATGGCATCCGCAATCTGCTGATCGTGGGTCCAATGCTTTCCAGGCTCATACAATAAAAAATAAAAAAAGTAAATGCATATTTTTTTACCTGCAAAAAAATGTGCATTTATTATTGTTTTAAAAAAAGTGAACTTCTCTTTTAATACACACGTAAAAACACCTCAAAATCACAGAATGCAATCTGCTCAGGTGTAAATGCAGACTTAAAGAGGAAGTAAACCCTCCTCAAAAAAAAAAAAAAGACCATGCAAGACAACGGCATAATGAGCTAGTATGCATAGCATACTAGCTCATTATTTAGTACTTACCTCCGATTAAAGCCCCCGCAGCCGTCCATGTGCGCGGGAACGGCACAGTACAACTGAAGCAACGGCACACAGTGCCATTGCTTCAGTTGGCTTAAGTGCGCATGTGCCGCATGACGTCGGCACATGCAAATACAGGAATATCTCCTAATCCGTGCAGGTTTAGGAGATATCCTTGTTAGCCACAGGTAAGCCTTAATATAGGCTTACCTGTAGCATAAAGTTGTAAACGAGGGTTTACAACCACTTTAAAGCGGAGTTCCTACTATATAAAACATTTATTTTATTTTTTCTAAATATAGTTTTTTAAATACTATTAGTTAGATGACTCACGTATTACGGATCGATCGACACTCGATTGCAGATTTCCGATCATAGGATATACAGTGGAACCTCGGATTGCGAGTAACGCGGTTAACGAGCATTTCGCAATACGAGTACTGTATTTTTAAAAATCGTAACTCGGTTTCCGAGTGTTGTCTCACAAAACAAGCACGATTCAGGCCAAAGCGGTGTGCAGTACCGCGTTTGGCCTGAGGTGGGGGGGGCGCCGGAGCAGAGCCGAATGCCGTTCGGAAATTCACGGAAAGGCCCGAGGACAGCTCTAGTGACCTTGGCAAATCTCAGGAACGAAGTCTTTCCAAGGTTTGCCAAGGTCAGCCAAAGTGTCCTCGGGGCTTTTTGGGTGTTTCCGAGGCTCTCCGGCGCCCCTGCCTCTGGCCGCATGCGGTATTGCATGCCATTAAAGTCCATGCGGAACAAATTACTTTTGTTTCCATTGACTTCAATGGGGAAACTCACGTTGATATGCGAGTACTTTGGATTACGAGCATTCTCCTGGAACGGATTATGCTCGTAATCTGAGGCTCCACTGTATTAGATTCTTCAATTCCTGGCATGTTCCATATGGCTTGTGGGCATGTGAAGCCCACAAGCACTATCTTCCGGGTTTCGGTGCAGCTGAGCGACCAGCATGCACCGCCCATTCTCGTGCATGCGCAGTATGTACGGCTCGCAGCGCCGTACACTTCCGACGTTGCCATCACAACGGGCGGCGTAGTCGGCAACCAAGATAATCACTGGGGTCATCGCGTCAATTCTGGTTTCGGAATATCGCGATAACGAGCGGCGACCATCCACGCTGACTCCTGGGAATTCTGACACATAGCTCCCAGGAGACAGTGTGCTGTTGGATATGACGGGCATATCCGCGGGTGGCAGAAACTCCATTAGAAACTGGAATATCCAGGTAACCTTGAGGAAAAAAAATAAATGATTTCCATTGCAAATAGATTATGCTGCAAGAATGCTTATAATGCCAAGTTATAAAATTGTGTGGAACTCCGCTTTAACCACTTGTGTAACAAATATTTACGTCGGCAGAATGGCTCCTGTGCGCATAGCAACATACCTGTACGTTTCTTTAAAAAACCCACCTTGCAGACACACGCCGGCCGCGAGCTCCGTGACCATGCCGGTGGACTCGATGTCCATCGGTGTCCCGCGATCCTGTCACGGAGCGGCAGAACGGGGGGATGTAATTGTAAACAGGGCATCTCCCTGTTCTTCCTAGTGACAGGACACTGATCTTTTGCTCCCTGTCATCCGGAGCAGCAATCAGTGTCGTGTCACAGGTAGCCCAGCCCCCCCACAGTTAGAATCACTCCCTAGGACACACTTAACCCCTTCCCCGCCCCCTACTGATTAACCCCTTCACTGCCAGTGTCATTTACACAGTAATCAGTGCATTTTTATAGCACTGATCGCTGTATAAATGACAATGGTTTCAAAAGTGTCCGATGTGTCCGCCATAATGTCGCAGTCAAGATAAAAATCGCAGATCGCCACCATTACTAATAAAAAATAATTAATAATAAATATGCCATAAAACTATCCCCTATTTTGTAGACGCTATAACTTTTGCACAAACCAATCAATATACGCTTATTGCGTTTTTTCTTTTTATATATTGGTATTCCTACCACTGCTAAATGTGAAAATTCATTTGAGGGCTGCAGGTTGTTAACCACCTCCCTACTGGGCACTAAAACCCCCTTCCTGCCCAAGCCATTTTTCAGCTTTCAGCGCAGTCACACTTTGAATGACAATTGCGCGGTCGTGCGACGTGGCTCCCAAACAAAATTTGCGTCCTTTTTTTCCCACAAATAGAGCTTTCTTTTGGTGGTATTTACTCACCTCTGCGGTTTTTATTTATTGCGCTATAAACAAAAGAAGAGCGTCCAGTTTGGAAAAAAAACAAATTTTTTACTTTTTGCTATAATAAATACCCATTTTTTTTTCAATTAAAATTTCTTTCTCGTACATCACGGGACACAGAGCGACATAGTCATTACTAATGGGTTATATAGATACCGTCAGGTGCTGGCACTGGCAACTTCCAAAACCGGAAGTACCCTCCCCTATATAAGCCCCTCCCATCCGGGAGCACCTCAGTTTTTTGCCAGTGTCTAAGGTGTTGGCCAAGAAGAAACGTGTTTTTCACTGAGCTTGCGTACAGGTTCTTTTGGGCCTCAGTAAGCTATTCCGGATCCGACCAAAAAAGCTTCATAGCTAAACGGTCGGTACCCGGGCCTTGCAGAGAAGAGCAAGGTTTTGCCTGTAATGCTTCTCTTAGGAGAGCTGGACCCTGGGATCCAGAGCTCTGGTCATACCCACGACCAAGATGTTTTCTGTGCAGGGTGCTATACAGGTCCAGGGGAGTGGAATCCTTGGGAACCCGGTCCCTGAAGGTTTGATTACAATGCCTGCCGTGATAGGTGAAGTTTGGGCTTTTGTGGACCAAACAAAGTCCTGCGGCGGGGAACAGGTAAGTGGGGGCCCCCAGGAACTTGGTTCTATTGGGGGACCCCCAAGCCTAATTTGTCTTTCTGTCTGTTACCTAATGGTATTCCCGCAAAATTCTGTGCATGCCTGTAACTACTAAAAAAAATGTAATAATTTTTAATGGTGGTCAAGAAAAAAGGAAAAAAAAAAAAAATAATTTTTTTTTTATATATATTTAATATATTAGACTGCGGTACCTGTGTTTGTCCACTAGAGGCCGCTGTGGAATGTTTTCTTGTCATGTGGACTAGCTTCTTCTCAGCAGAGCAAAGTCCAGGCAGATGGTGAGTTCTCTTATAGGAAACTGCTTCCTCTGCCATGTTGCAGTGCTCGTCCATCCCCCGGCCTGCGGCAAAGAGGGGCCCTGGCTCCTGTCCCTTGTTACCATATTTGAAATTAGCGCCGAAGGTGCACGTGCCCGTGCACGCGCCTCTATATATAGAGGTGAGCCGGGAAAGGGGGCGGAGCTTGGGGGATGACGCTCTGTGCGCGCCGCAGCGCTTCTGCGCATGTGCGGGCGTCCCAGCAGTTTAAAAAAACCACAATATTGTAGTGAGCTGGCTATGAAGTACAGAGACAGAGCTGGCAACATTTAAAGGCATACAGCAAGCGGTTGATACAGGCATCCCCTAGAAAGGCACATTAGTAGACACCAACTGTGATATAGCAGCAATTGTGCTAGACTATTCTCAGTAAAAGTGGTGTATTACGGCTGGAATACCTCAGCTTTAGGCTTAGGAATATGCCGTCCAGAAGCTCCGGAACTGAATCTTCCAGGAAGCGAAGGGGGTCTCATCGGGCTCGGAGAATCTTGGGCATACTCCTGCTGCACCAGTCTCCCCTGAAGTTCAGAGGTAAGTGACCGTAGAGACCCCGCAGGGTACTTGGTACTGTGGCTGTCCTCAGTTCACCTGCTCCTGTGTATGTAACAGAGGAGGTTTTTTCCTCAGCTCTGGGAGGATTAGAGAGAGATTGTCAACATTTATCGCTGCCTCCCTGTCAGGAAAAGCATGCCCGATCTCCGTCTCCTCCTTCAGAGTGCCTGTTAGCAGAGCAACAGTCCCATACAGGGATCGACCTGCCTGAAGGGGATCAGGATGAGGTTGATTCTGTTATAGAGGAATCAACAGTGGGGGAACCTTTTCTCAGCATCTTAAGCTGAAAGATTATGGGTTCAGTCTCTGACTAACATGGTCCGATCAGCATTTAAAAATGCACCTTGCGGAACCATCAACCACTACTGTATCCTCGTTGGGGTCGCTAGAAGCCCCCAGACTGTTTGTTCTTTTCCACTTCACCCTTTACTGAAAGGGCTCATTTACCAGGATTGGGAACGTCCTGAGAAAATATTTATTCCCCCAAGAGATTTCCGGTGGTCTATCCCATGGAGGATAAGTTCATCAAAAAAAAAAAAAAAAAAAAAATGGAAGGTCCCTACAGTGGACGCAGCCATCTCTTGTATGTATAAATCACTGACATGTCCAGTGGATAATGTCCAAATGTTCAAGAACCCAATAGATAAAAGATTGGAGTCCTTATGAAAATCTGCTTGGTGATACAACCAGCAGTAGCAGCTATTGGGGTCTGCTAAGCAGTGAAGGATCAGTTGAAACAGGTCTTGAGGGACTTGACAGATCAGCAGGCTTTGCCCTAGCTGATCTACCTAGAGCCTTAGGCTTTGCGGTTGACGCCATAGAGGATTCAGTCCATCAGGCCTCCCGCCTTACGCTGTCTATAGTACATATGCGTAGGCTCCTATGGCTCAAAAACTGGTCTGCTGAAGCTCCCTGTAAAGAATGGCTGGTTAGCGTCCCATTTCATGGTGAACGCTTATTCAGGGAAAACCTGGACAAATATATCCAGAAAATTTCCAGCGGTAAAAATACGCTCTTACCGGTTAAAAGCAGAGTTAGAGGTCCCTCTTTAAGAGGCCTGCTTCTCCAGTCCCTGGGGCATCGGCTGTGTAACAGTTCCGACGGCCTCCTCGGTCAAATCCCGGGGGTAAAAAACAGGGACAGTAGCAGGGTAATGAGAAACCCTGGGTCAGGGGAGGTACAAAACCTCCCCCAAAGTTAAATTCATTGAAGCCCCCACTCAGTCGGGTGGGGGGAGGACTCCAGTTGTTCGCAAGAGACCTGGCGGGACACGATCAAGACAGATAGGTGCTCTCCGCAGTAGGTTTGGGATACAGTTTGGAGTTAAAAGACTCTCCTCCTTCCCATTTTTGAGGTCAAACGTGCCAAGGGATCCCCGGAAGAGAGAGTCCCTCCTGTTGGCACTAGAACAACTATTGCTCCAAGGAGTAATTATGGAGGTTCCCCTGGAAGAATGAGGGTTCGAGTTTTACTCAAACCTCTTTACAGTCCCGAAGCAAACGCGGTCGGGAGGCCCATATTAATTCTAAAAGGGCTATACAAATTCCTGTATATCAGGACTTTCCGATGGAGTCGATCCGATCGGTGGCCACTGCCCTACAAGGGGAGGATTGGTTAGCCACGATCGACATCAAAGATGCTTATTTGCACATTCCCATCTTTCCAGTCCACCAAAAATTTCTACGCTTTGCAGTAGAAGGGCGCCATTTTCAGTTCAGAGCCTTACCCTTCGGTTTGGCCACAGCACCACGAGTGTTTACAAAAATTCTGGCCCTTTATTGGCCAATCTAAGAACACAAGGTGTAATGATAATGGCATATCTGGATGACTTGTTGCTGATAGACCACTCAGTGAAAAAACTAGACGTGGTCGTTCACAAGACGATCAAGTATCTGGAATCTCACGGTTGGATTATCAACCGAGACAAGTCAGCCCTAAAAACCAGTCAAAAGTCTGGAATACTTGGGGCTAAGGTTGGATTCAGGCCAGAGAAAAATATTCTTGCCTCGAGGAAAGGTGTTGTCTTTGAAAGATTTGATCCACTTAGTGGGTACAAAAAAGACAGCCGTCCATACGCCTGTATATGAGGCTGCTGGGAAAAATGGTGGCATCATTCGAAGCAGTACCCTACGGTCAATTCCATTCAAGGAATTTGCAAGGGGCCATACTGTCAGCCTGGAACAAAAAAGTTCAGGCCCTAGACTTACAATGTCCTTGTCCCCTTCCGTTCGCAAGAGCCTCCGTTGGTGGTGGGTTCCCCAGAATCTGGAAAAAAGGAAATCCTTCAGTCCGATTTCTTGGAAGGTGGTCACTACAGATGCCAGCCTTATAGGCTGGGGAGCAGTACTGGAGCAATAGTCTCTCCAGGGCAGATGGTCGGATGCAGAAAAGGCCCTGCCCATCAATCTCTTAGAGATACGAGCAGCCCGGTATGCCCTAGTAGCATGGACATCCAAACTCCAAGGGTCCCCTGTCAGAATTCAATCAGACAATGCCACAGCAGTGGCATATATCAATCATCAGGGGGGCACCAGGAGTCGTGCAGCCCAGAGGGAAGTAAATTACATCCTGAAATGGGCAGAAAAATATGTCCCAGCCATATCTGCGGTATTCATTCCAGGAGTGGAGAATTGGAAGGCGGACTTTCTAAGTCGCCAGCAATTAGGCCCAGAGGAAGGGTCCCTTCACCCCGAGGTTTTCTGGACAATATGTCAGCGGTGGGGAACATCGGATGTAGATCTTCTAGCATCCAGATTCAACGCAAAGGGGGACAGGTTTGTCTCTCGGACAAGGGATCCCCTAGCTTGCGGCTCGGATGCCCTAGTGTTCCCTTGGGATCAGTTCAAGCTGATATATGCATTCACACCGCCAATGGTTACCTCGATTACTCCGCAGAATCAGGGTAGAAAAGAAACAGTGATTCCGGTGGCTCCAGCGTGGCCCCGAAGAGCGTGGTACGCGGAGATTGTAAAATTTCAGTGGGGAGTCCTTGGACTCTCCCACGTCGTCCGGCTTTCGCAAGGACCGATATACCACCCTTCCTTACCAGCCCTAGGTTTGACGGCCTAGCTATTGAAGCCCACATTCTAAAAAAGAGAGGGCTCTCTAATGCTGTGGTATCTACCATGATCAATGCCAGGAAGCCGGTATCCAGGCAGATCTACTATAGAATCTGGAAGGCGTACATCGCGTGGTGTGAGGCCAAGAAATGGCATCCACATAAGTACGTAATAGGTAGGATTCTGGACTTCCTACAGTGGGCTTGTAGATAGGAAGCTTGCCTTGAGTACTATCAAGGGTCAGATTTCGGCCTTGTCAATATTTTTTCAAAGGCCCTTGGCTTCGCATTCACTAGTCAAAGCCTTTATACAAGGAGTGTTGCGTATTAGTCCTCCGGTTAATATTCCCATATGTCCATGGGATCTAAACTTGGTTCTGTCGGTTCTACAGAAACAACCATTTGAACCATTACAGCATATTTCCTTGGTGCTTCTCACCAGGAAATTGATTTTTCTAGTAGCCATTTGTTCGGCTAAAAGAGTATCGGAATTAGCAGCTATGTCCTGTAAGGAGCCATATCTGGTTATCCATAAGGACAGAGTAGTGTTACGTCCTCATCCAGCCTTTCTTCCTAGGGTGGTATCGAGGTTTCATTTGAACCAAGATGTGGTTCTTCCTTCTTTTTTCCCCAAACCTACTTCGGTAGAGGAAAAGTTATTGCATTCTTTGGATGTAGTAAGAGCAGTTAAAGCTTATCTAAAAGCCACTGCTCAGATTCGCAGAACGGATACTTTGTTTATTCTGCCGGAAGGCCCCAGAAAGGGTCAGGCAGCGTCAAAGTCTACTTTAGCCAAGTGGATTCGACAGGTCATTATGCAAGCTTATGGCTTGAGAAGGAGACCGCCTCCGTTCAAAGTTAGAGCGCACTCCACGAGAGCAGTTGGAACTTCATGGGCAGTGCATCACCAGGCCTCCCTGGCTCAAATCTGTAAGGCCGCAACATGGTCTTCGGTACACACGTTTACTAGGTCCTACCAGGTGGACGTTAGAAGTCAGGAGGATGTCGCCTTTGGGCGCAGTGTGTTGCAGGCCGCAAAAGATCCTCAAGTCTGATAGCGCTCAGCTTATATATGGTGTATCCCCCCCCTCATTTGGCATTGCTTTAGGACATCCCATTAGTAATGACTATGTCGCTCTGTGTCCCGTGATGTACGAGAAAGAAAATAGGATTTTTATAACAGCTTACCTGTAAAATCCTTTTCTTGGAGTACATCACGGGACACAGAGCTCCCGCCCCTCTTTAGGGACACTTATTGCTTTGCTACAAAACTGAGGTGCTCCCGGATGGGAGGGGCTTATATAGGGGAGGGTACTTCCGGTTTTGGAAGTTGCCAGTGCCAGCACCTGACGGTAGCTATATAACCCATTAGTAATGACTATGTCGCTCTGTGTCCCGTGATGTACTCCAAGAAAAGGATTTTACAGGTAAGCTGTTATAAAAATCCTATTTTTCCTCAGTTTAGGCCGATACGTATTCTTCTACATATTTTTGGTATAAAAAAAATCGCAATAAGCACGTATTGATTGGTTTGCGCAAAAGTTATAGCGTCTACAAAATAGGGGATAGTTTTATAGCATTTTTTATTTATTTTTATTTTTTTATTAGTAATGGCGGCGATCTGCGATTTTTATTGTGACTGTGATATTGCGGCGGACACATCGGACACTTTTGACACATTTTTGGTACCATTCACATTTGTACAGCGATCCCTGCTATAAAAATGCATTGATTACTGTATAAATGTGACTGGCAGGGAAGGGGTTAACCACTAGGGGCGGGAAGGGGTTAAATATGTTCCCTCAATGTGTTCTAACTGTGGGGGGGAGGGGACTTACTGGGGGAGGTGACCGATGGTTGTCCCTATGTACAAGGGACACACCATCAGCCTCCTCTCCCTCACAGGACGTGGATCTGTGTGTTTACACACACAGATCCACTTTCCTGCTTGGTTCCCGGGCAATCGCGGGTGCCCGGCGGCGCGCACGCGCGCGTGACCCCCCTCATTCTGAGGGACGTTCAGGAACGTCCACTCAGAAGGAGAGAGCACCCACCCGGCCGTATATGTACAGTGGCCGGGTGGGAAGTAGTTAAGGAGCCAGCATCCTAACAACCATGACTCATCCTTGCCCAGATAGCAAGGATAACGTGCCACACATTTGTGGCAGTATTGAATTGTAAGTCTTGTAAACTTGTTGCACATCTTCCCTGGCAAGTTGTACACTTGCAGAGCACTTGAAGTTCTAGTTGACACTTTTCCAATTTGTAGAAAATTTGCGTGACAAGTCTCTAGCAAGAGCATATTTACAGTGGTGAGTCTACAGCAAGAGCCCTGCAAGTCTATAGCCAGAGTTATGCAAGTCTCCATTTTTGGCAAGAAATAAGAAGCAAGCAGCACAAATCTATAATCCCACAATCTGGTGATAGTGAACCCACTGCTATTAACCTAATCCCTTACTGTACACGTGTGAAATACATTAAATCCATTGCATAAAATAATTCATCTATCATGCAAAAAATATCTGTTTCTATGAAAACAAAGTGCAAAAGAAAAAACTGTGTGCTGACAAAAAAAGTGCTTAGTGCAAGAAAATATCATTCATTAGTAAAGTGCATGCATCAAATATTCATATGTGTTCAAAATATTTGCAGTCCATTTTGCAATCCCAGGGAAAATCCAAGATTAATATTATCACTTTCTTGGATTTTTCCTGGAATTGGAAAATGGACTTCAAATATTTTGGACACACATGAATTTTTGATGCATGCACTTTACTAATGAGAGATATTTTCTTGCACTAAGCACTTTTTTGTCAGCACACAGTTTTTTCTTTTGTACTTTTTTTTTAACAGCATTTGCACTTAGTTTGTTTCATAGAAACAAAACATTTTTGTATGATAGATGAATTATTTTATGCAATGACACAGAGTTTATCATTACACATGATTGTTGGATTGAATGCATTTCACATGTATACAGTAAGGGATTAGGTTAATAGCAGTGGGTTCACCATCACCATAGACATGCGCAGGGGGTGTGCCTGGCCACACCCTAATTACCCCAAGAGCATTAGCATTATCACTCTGTGTGCAGGCAGTGAGATGAGAAATATCTCCCTCTGACCAGTTCTGCCATTCATGAAGTTCTACCATACTTCTCTTTCACTGTACCGGCTCTACCATAAGAGTGTGTGTCTGTATGTATATGTAATGTATCACACGCATGTGTGTTTGATCTTTGGGGTGTGCACCCTAATGCCAAAGGCTACACACACCTATGCTGGTGATTCACTGGTACTTAGGTGGCAGCAATCTTATTTAATCCCTCGACCTTCCATTAATATCTTTGGCACTTGTTTTTCTTGTTTGTCCAAGTGTCTGTTTTTATCGGGTCTATTCACTAATAAGAGAAGAGAGGTATTGCCAGAAAAATCTAAGCCAAAGTGGCTGAAGTAGGAAAAAAAAAAAAAAAAAAGCTCTCATTGAAATATTTTTAGTTCAGCTTTTTTTGGCCTATATTTTACAATTTCCCTAAAAAATGTACCTCATGTTCACCTAATGTTCACTGAATAGTGCATTACGACAAAACTGATCTTTATAAAAACATTTATTAAAATATTTCAATAAAATCAATACATAACACTGAATTACATTTTAGTTACTTTTTTTATTAGGGTGAACATTTAACAAAACATAAAAAAGAACAGCCGGTCACATGTAAACACGCAGATGCCGGTAATCGGCTCTCCTCACCTCATACTGACAGAGT
Source organism: Rana muscosa (assembly GCA_029206835.1). Classification (NCBI taxonomy): domain Eukaryota; kingdom Metazoa; phylum Chordata; class Amphibia; order Anura; family Ranidae; genus Rana; species Rana muscosa. The sequence continues at coordinate 117,853,352 of CM055123.1, read as the reverse complement.
GTGTGACGAGGAGAGCCGATCAGCGGCATCTCCTCACAGGGGGACATCTAGGATTGTAACCAGGGCACTGATTATGGCCAAAAAGTTTAACCTTGGTTTCATCAGACCATAACACATTTTCTCTTATCATCCATGGACCGACACAGCGGCTCTTATTCACTGAACGTCTGGGTTATGTCCCTGCTTGCAGGAGAAGACCTAGGCAGAATGTGAGATGTTATACATACATTCTAAAAGCCAGAGTTGAACAGCCTCCGGACATAACCCACCCCCTGCAGTCAGCAGACCTCAGTTTTTTTCTGCCTAGCAGAAGGAGAAGACGTGGCTCTCTCAGGAGCCAGTCTCTTGGAAGATTTTACTTTAATTTTTATTCCTTTGGGAATTTTATTTTATTTTTGAGACCTTCAGTCAACTGTCGGCTGGGCAACAGATTGGGTACACTAGTATCCTCGTCTTCCCTGTCCGACCATCGAGCGTGCTGATCCTCGCCTTGTGTGCGTGAGACTCAGTTCACGACATGCCCCATGACTCCAGGGGTGGCCGGGTTGCTTTCATGCTCCCGCGGTCCTCTCAAGATTGAACAGTACCTGACGGACTGTTTCTCTCACGGTGGACCGGGCCGACAGCTACGCAGTACGACTCTGTGATAGGTCTGTCAAACACACCAGTGGGTCCCTCAGGGGACAGGTAAGTAGTCTCTCCTGCCTGCAGGTGAGTACAAAATGCTGTGTGTGTTTCTCTGTGGGGGATTTTCCCTGTCTCCCCCTGTGTTTATTGTCACTCTCTGTCACCATTGCTGGCGCTGTGCTTTGGGGGGTGCCTGGGGGTCATACTGTCCTGGGGGGGGTTCATGCTGGTCTGCATATCGCTGGGGGCCTTTTGTGTAATTTTAGCTGCGCATGGCGGCCATTTTGTCGTGGATCGCCTCAGTGAAGTGCGGCGGCCATTTTCTTGTAGCCCGCGCGCTTTTCAGCACTAGTTTGGCCTCTATCGCAGCTGTAAACAGCGCAAATCTCCTCACAGCTCACTCGCGCTGACACAGCGCGGTACAGACAGACATATCTGAGCGGTCCTGGTCCGGTCTGGTGAGTCCCCTGGGCGCCCCCTCCTCAGTCAGCACAGCATGTGGGTGGACTTTTTTTTTATCTGAGGAGTCTCAGAGAGGGGCAATATGGAGTCAGTGTCACAGCTTCCCCTTACATGTTGAGACAACAGGCAGTGCTCCAGCACCTGCGGTCCCTATGGACCAGTTGTCGGCAGTCCTAGAATCATTAATCTGACCAGGAGGGAAGCAGTGTGTGAGCGCAAGGGAGCAAAAAAAACCCTCTCCCCACTTTATTAAAAAAAAAAAAAGGGGGGGGTGTGCGCTGATTTAGATATGGGCCTAGCCACTACCGCTCAGGACCCTAGCTCTGAATATTTGGTGGTTTTGAACAGGAAATTCCTTGCAAGGAAGACTCCAGTTCTGAGTCAGTAAATGACAGGGCGCTTGTTAGTGAACTCATTGCTGCGGTGAGGGACACTCTCAAGCTGAATGCAGCGGATGCAGAACCTCAGGCGGACAGTCTCCTTTGGTTCTTTAAGGCCGGGCCTTCTAAAAAGGTTTTTCCATATGTACTTTTCTTTGACCAGCTCATTGATAAGGTCTGGGAAAAAGCCGGAGAAGACTTTTATGGTCCCGCGGCGTTTGTTTATCAGATACCCCTTGAGGATGCCCTACTTAAAACGTGGGCTTCTCCCCCAGTGGTCGACCCTCCAGTCGCCTGGTTGAACAAGGCCACCACTCTCCCGATGGAGGGGACTCCTGCATTTAAGGACCCCGCTGACAGGAGGTCAGAAGTAGTGAGCAGAGCCATGTTTGCCTTGTTGGGGTCCGCCCTACGGCCTGGGGTAGCGGCGACCCTTGTGTCTCAGACACTTAGGGGATGGGCAAAAAATTTTGCACCAGACTGTACAGGAGCATATTCTTCCTCCAGAGACTATTGCTCTGGCCCCCCAAATGGTGCAGGGCCTGGTTTAGGTTGCGACGCCACGTTAGGGTGGTATTGCATCATCTTATCTGGTTGACATGCTGGTCTGCTGACCTAGCCTCTAAGAAGCTTCTGACGGATCTACCATTAAAGGTGGTAGCTTTTTAGGTGCTGCGCTGGATGACATCATCAAGGATGTCACGGGAAGTGAAAGCACTCTTCTTCCTCAGTCTAACTAGGGTAAGGAGGCCCGCCGTAAGCAGGGTCCTTCCTTTCCAGCAAAAAAGTTTTTTTTTTCGTCAGTCAGAGTCCACGGGTAGGCCCTCCCAGACTGACAGCAGTGCGGCTGGTGGACACATGCGCCCCTGGGTGCGTAAGCCAAACAAGCCGGCTCCCAAGCCCGCCTCGGCGTGAAGTCTTGCCCCCACCCGTCTCTGGGGTGGGGGGTCGACTTCGCAGGTTCACGGATCGGTGGACCTCCCGGATCTCCTACCGGTGGGTGTGCAAGGTGATCACCTCAGGTTACAGGATAGAGTTCCGTTCCTGGTCCCAGACAGATTCTTCCCTCAAATCTTCCTCTCCTTCCTGCCCGTCGGGCAGCCCTATGGGGGCTATTCAGGATTTGATCAGGTCCGGAGTGATTGTGCCGGTTCCATCACAGGAGAGGTTTCAGGGATTCTACTCAAATCCGTTTGTCGTCCCAAAAAAGGACGGGGTTCGGCCTGTCCTGGACCTCAAGGCCCTGAATGCCTTCGTGAAGGTGAAAAAGTTCCGCATGGAATCCATTTGCACGGTGATTGATACACTCCGTCAAGGGGATTTTCTGGCAGCCTTGGACATCAAGGACGCCTACTGGCATGTTCCGATCTGCGCAAATCACCAGAAGTTTCTGCGCTTGCGATCAGCGAAGTCCACTATCAATTTGTAGCTCTTCCTTCGGCCTAGCCTTGGCACCGAGGGTGTTCACCAAGGTGCTTGCGCCCGTTCTAGCTTTGCTGAGACGGCGAGGCATCGCTGTCGTGGGCTATCTGGACAATCTTCTTCTAAGAGCAGAAAGTGGCTCAGAATTAGAAGACAGTGTGACTATCGTCAGTCGGACCCTCAGGGACTTCGGGTGGCTCCTGAACATTCAGGAGTCAGTCCTGGTCCCGACTCAGTGTCTGGAGTATCTAGGTCTGATTCTGGACTCCTTGGAGGCAAAGGTATTCCTACCTCCAGGGAAGTTACTGATACTTCAGTCTGCAGTGCAGGTGCTGACATCCCGAAAATGGTCGTCAATCCGTTTTTGCATGATAGTCCTGGGACTCATAGTGGCCTCTTTCGAGGCCGTTCCGTATGCCCAATCACACAAGGGCATTGCAAAAGGAGATCTTGTTCTCTTGGGACAAATCCCCCTTGTCTTTGGATCTTCCGATCCAGGTGAGTCACCTGGTCAGGGTGTCCCTGATATGGTGGTTGGGGTCCCCGGCTCTTCGGTCCGGGAAGTCGTTCCTCCCCGACCAATGGACGGTGTTCACGACGGACGCCAGCCTGACAGGCTGGGGTGGAGTCTGGGGAGTCCTGTCAGCCCAAGGGCTTTGGACTCTGGACGAAGCCCGTTTTCCGATCAATGTTCTGGAAATGCGGGCCATCAGACTGTGCTTCTCCTCGTGGTCTGAGAGTTTGCAGGATCGCTCCATTAGGATCCAGTCGGACAACGTCACGGCGGTGGCGTATGTCAACCATTAAGGGGGGAATCGGAGCGCAGCTGCGGCTTCCGAGGTCGTCCGTACCCTGAAGTGGGCTAAAAGAAGCGTGCCGGCTCTGTCGGCCGCTTACATTCCGGGCATAGACAATTGGCTGGCGGACTATTTGAGTCGCCAGAGGCTGGACCAGGGAGAATGGTCCTTGCACCCGGAGGTATTTCAACTCCTTTGCCGATGGTGGGGCACGTCGGATGTGGTCCTGATGGCCTCTCGACTCAATCACAAGGTTTCGAGGTTTGTGGCCAGATCAAGGGATGCTTGGCGGATGCCTTGGATGCGTTAGTGGCCCCATGAGGTCATTATCACCTGATATACGTTTATCCTCCGCTGCAGTTGCTCCCTCGCCTGCTGCGCAGGGTGGCGACCGAGGGAATTCCGATGATCCTCATTGCTCCGGATTGGCCTCTGCGTCACTGGTACGTCGATCTGGTACGTCTCGTCGTGGACGTTCCCTGGCCGTTGCCAATAAGGGAGGACCTTCTGTCTCTAGGTCCTATATTTCATCCTGCTTTACAGTCTCTGGCTTTAACGGCATGGCTGTTGAAAGCCAGGTGTTGAGAGACCGATGTCTCTCGGGCTCGGTCATTTCGATCATATTAAGGGCACGGAAGTCTTCCTCCAGAATGATCTGTCACCGTACCTGGAAAGCTTACATCGCCATGTGCGAAGAGCTGGACTGACGTCCTCGGACGTATTCCGTCCCTAGAATTCTGCATTTCCTGCAGCATGGAGTGGCCCAAAAGCTCACTTTGAGTACCATTAAGGGTCAGATTTAGGCGTTGGCCGTCTTCTTTCAGCGTCCACTAGCGGGTCATTCCTTGGTTAGCACCTTTGTGCAGGGGGTTCGCCATGTGCTCCCTCCTGTCAAGCCTCCTCTCCCCCCGTGGGATCTGAATTGGTGCTCTCGGTTCTCCAGGAACCTCCTTTTGAGAATATCAGGAATATTCCCCTCTTGACTTTGTTTCAGAAAGTGGCCCTTTTAGTGGCAATTACTTCTGTTAGACGAGTGTCTGAGTTGGCGGCTTTGTCCTGCAAGTCGCCATATTGGGTCATCCATAAGGATAGGGCGGTTTTGCCAAAGGTCTTGGCCTTTCACCTAAATTAGCACATTGTCCTCCCGTCCTTGTCTCCTCACCCATCGCATCCCAGAGAGTTTGTGCTTCACACATTGGACTTGGTACGAGCCTTGCGGGGGTACCTGTCTGCTACTGCTTCTATTCGGAAGTCTGACTCACTGTTTGTGACTGCCTCTGGTCCAAAACAGGGCCAAGCGGCTTCGTCTGCCACCATTTCTAGGTGGATCAGACAAACCGTCATTCAAGCCTATTGTGAGGAAAGGCTTCACCCGCTGATGGTGCTGTTGGTCCTTTGGACTGCAGTACTAGTGTCCGCCAGCAGGTGTCCTCTTGCAGCCAATATCCTTGTTGGAGGATCTCACCTGCTGGTGGTAATGCATGATACACGGACTGCAGTACCGGCATCCACCCGCGGGTGTATTCTGGCAGTATGGGACAGGCAGCACTTCCTGTGGTCAGCTGTGACCTGAAGCTTAATTACTAGACTTCCTTAAATACCCGGCAAGTGCAAGCACTCCTTGACCTGGTATCGCTCTCTCCCCGACCTAGGACCTGTGACCCTGACTCGAGCCTGCATCCTACCCGATCCCTACCTGTATCCTGCTTTATCCGACCTGATCCCTACCTTTAGCCCTTCCTGCATCTGTCCCTCGGTTACCTTGGTCCCTGCTCTGCAGCCAACCCATCCATACCCTCCCTGTTCCTGTTTTATTCCCTTCCTACCCACCTGCTGGATCCCCTTGTGTATGACCTCGGCCTGGCTTTTACTGCGATTCCGGTATTCCCCTTTACTGTATATATCTCCTTTTGTCACTGTGATTTGGTTTGGTTATTTGCACTGTGTTCTGTTTGAGGTGTTTATTTGTCTGTTTACTTCACTTAATAAATTATTACACTTTTACCTACACCTGTTTGGTCTCCTCTGTGCTGTCACACAGTCTGGTTTGCTAACATCCTCTGACACCTATGCTCTCAAGGGGCGGGCGCCTCCCTTTCCGGGCACGGCCCATTTCACCAGGGCAATTGGTGCTTCCTGGGCTTTCCGACATCAAGCGTCGGTTACACAAGTGTGCAAGGCGCCGACCTGGTCGTCTGTTCATACCTTTTTCTTCTTTTTTTTATTTTTATTCAGAGCGTTTTAAGTCCTGTAGCAGCATATGTCGTTTCTCAGGTATATTAAGACCCTTAGCATTCAGGGACATCACTACTATACCATCTGACGTCATATTTAACAAAAGTACCAAACAAAAAAAAAACCCCCAACAAGGAAAAACAAATCGAAATGGGCTTCACTACCCAAATTTAACTATATACCCCTGTAGTGGTTCCAGTGGTATCAAAGCAATTTGCTTTATGCACTCTATCTAATCTGAGAGTGCTGACCTATTTAGGGGAGTGGTTAAGCATGACCAGGGATATCAACAGAAGAAAAAAAATAATAAAACATTTAGAAATCGAAAAACAAAAAGAGTGGCCCCCGAGTCCACCCCAAGCTCCTCCTTTAAAATAAAAGGGGGGGCAGGGAAAGCGCAATAAAAAAAAGGTTTATATCTAGACTTAAGTCTTTATGTTTCTTCTCTTTTACCCTGACTCCCTCCCCCCCCCTTTCTAGACCGAGAAGTCCCTTTGGATCCTGCTGAGATCCTTTCGTATAGAGAAGATACTCAATATTATTTAATAGCATCAATAAGCAGAAAAAAAAGGGGAAGGTGGGGTTTCCTCCTCTCCCCTCCCCCTGTTCCCCCTTTCTCTCCCTCTCCCCCCCGTCCCCCCTTAGATCTTTATGTTACTCCAGTTGCTCCAATCATTATCAATTACTTATATCTAATGTTTAATTAATCTTTAACCCATTTCTCTGTCCCTCCCCCCTCATATCTCCTCTCTCCTCCCCCTCCCTCTCTCCAATCCCTATATCCCGATATCCATATAATGTGTTTAGTGTATTAGTGTGTTGGACTATATTAGTCCTTACTCAATCCTTAGTGTGTTTTATTATATTTTATATCTGTGCCCTCCCCTTTTTGTCCTTTCTTTATATTGAGTGTCCCCTTGAACCTCTATGGTCCCCTCTTTATTTCTATACCCTCATAATCCCCTCCCTTCCCTCTCTTTCCCCAGAACAACAAAAAAAAGGGGAGGAAAAGAATCCCCTTCCCTTCTCCTTCCCCCCTCCTTCTCCTTCCCCCCTCCTTCTCCCCTCTTTCCTTTTCTGTGATTGTGGCTATCTATGTGTATATGTGTAATTTTATTTCTCCAGTATCCACCTCTACTAATATCCCTATCTGGTTGGGAGAGGAGAGACGAAATCAAGGGGGATCCATCTTATATTTCCAAGTAGGGTTGTCCCGATACCACTTTTTTAAGACCGAGTACAAGTACCGATACTTTTTTTCAAGTACTCGCCGATACCGATTACCGATACTTTTTTTAAATGTCATGCGACAGTTTGAAAGATGGGGACTGATAGGTGGCACTTATAGGCACGGATCGATGGCACTTATGGGCACTGATAGGTGGCACTTGTGGGCAGTGATAGGTGGCACTGATAGGTGGCACTTGGGGGCACTGATAGGTGGCATTTATGGGCACTGATAGATGGCACTTGTGGGCAGTGATAGGTGGCACTTGTGGGCACTGATAGGTGGCACTTGTGGGCACTGATAGGTGGCACTTGTGGGCACTGATAGGTGGCACTGATTGCACAGAAAGGTGGCACTTGTGGGCAGTGATAGGTGGCACTTGTGGGCACTGATAGGTGGCACTTGTGGGCACTGATAGGTGGCACTGATTGCACAGAAAGGTGGCACTTGTGGGCAGTGATAGGTGGCACTGATAGGTGGCACTTGTGGGCACTGATAGATGGCACTGATTGCACTATCAGTGCAATCAGTGCCATCTATCAGTGCCCACAAGTGCCACCTATCAGTGCCCATAAGTGCCACCTATCAGTGCAATCAGTGGCATCTACCAGTGCCACCTGATAGGTGGCACTGGTAGATGGCACTGATTCCACTGATAGGTAGCACTTGTGGGTATTGATAGGTGGCTGGCACTGAAATGCTGCGGGGGGTGGGGGGGAAATGACACAGGATTTAAGAAAAAAAAAAACTGCTGCAACACCCATCTTGGTACACCCTGCACTCGGCTGCAGTAAGCAACAGCAGACATCTTGTTACACCCAGCCCATATAGCTCGGGCTGGGTGTAACAAGATGTCTGCTGCTGCTTACTGCAGCCAAGTGCAGAGTGTACCAAGATGGGCGTGGGGACGTTCAGCCGCTGACGGCGACCGAATGTGACAGCACCGGTCACCGATCCTGATGCGGCTGCGCCCTGAACCCCTGCCAGCTTACCAGGTTCAACTGCAGGTGAGGGACTCGCTCTCCGCCCGCGGACTCCGTCCACCGACTGTGCCCGCCCTCTTCAGCCAGACTCCGCCCGCACCTTCCTCTCCCGCCCTCCCCAGCCACTGACTCCTCCCGCCCTCTCCGGCCAGACTCCGCCCGCACTCCCCCGCCCTCTCTCCTGCCCTTCCCAGCCACTGACTCCTCCCGCCCTCTCCGGCCACAAACAAAAAAAAAAAAGTATCGGGTGAAGCATCGGGAGCATTTGCGCGAGTACAAGTACTTGCGCAAATGCTTGGTATCGGTCCCGATACCGATACTAGTATCGGTATCGGTACAACCCTATTTCCAAGTCTAAACTTTAAACTCCAATTTCTTTTTCGTACATCACGGGACACAGAGCGACTTAGTCATTACTAATGGGTTATATAGATACCTTCAGGTGCTGGCACTGGCAACTTCCAGAACCGGAAGTACCCTCCCCTATATAAGCCCCTCCCATCCGGGAGCACCTCAGTTTTTTTGCCAGTGTCTAAGGTGTTGGCCAAAGAGTAACATGTGTTTTCACTGGGCTTGCATACAGGTTCTTTTACGGGCCTTAGTAAGCTGTTCCGGATCCGACCAAAAAAGCTTCATAGCTAAACGGTCGGTACCCGGGCCTTGCAACAGAAGAGCAAGGTTTTGCCTGTAATGCCTCTCTTAGGAGGGCTGGACCCTGGGATCCAGAGCTCTGGTCATACCCACGACCAAGATGTTGTCTGTGCAGGGTGCTATACAGGTCCAGGGGAGTGGAATCCTTGGGAACCCGGTCCCTGAAGGTTTAAATACAATGCCTGCCGTGATAGGTGAAGTTTGGGCTTCTGTGGACCAAACAAAGTCCTGCAGCGGGGAACAGGTAAATGGGGGCCCCCAGGAACTTGGTTCTATTGGGGGACCCCCAAGCCTAATTTGTCTTTCTGTCTGTTACCTAACGGTATTCCCACTGATATCTGTGTATGCCTGTAACTACTGGAAAATGTAAAATTTTAATAGTAGTCAAGAAAAAAAAAAGAGACCGCGGTACCTGTGTTAGACCACTAGAGGCCGCTGTGGTCCATTTTTCTTGTCATGTGGATCTTTGGCTTTTTCAAGTCAAAAGATCCAGGCAGTTGGTAAGTTTCTCTGTGGGAATCCACTTCCTCTGCCCTGTTGCTGCGCTCATCCACCGCACAGGCCCTCCGGCAAAAAGGGCCCTGGCTCCTAGTCCCTGCTTGTTTTCAAAAAAAGGCGCGCGGGCGCGTGCACGCGCCTCCTATGAAAGGAAAGGGGCGGGGCGGGTGGATGACGCGCGGCGCTTCTGCGCATGTGCAGGCGTCCCAGCATGGATAAAAGACACAGTACAAGTGTCAGCTGGATGCAAGCAGAGCTAGCAACAAACGGTGGCACACAGAGGCGGTTGATGCAGGCATCCCCATAGAAAGACACTTTAGTGGACACCAGCTGGTATATAGCAGCAACTGTGTTAGACTATTACCAGCAAAATTGGTGTATGACGACGGGAATACCTCAGCTTTGTGCTTAAAGGATATGTCGTCCAGACGCTCCGGAAATAAGTCTTCCAGGAAGCCAAAGGGGTCTCCATCGGGCTCTGAGTATTTTGGGCATGCTTGTACTGCACCAATCTCCCCTGAAAATTCAGAGGTCAGTAGCCGTAGGAACCCCGCAGGAGTACCTGGTGCTGCGGCTGTCCCCAGTCCACCTGCTCCTGTATATATAACAGAGGAGGTTTTTTCCTCAACTCTGGGAGGATTGGAAGAGAGATTAACAGCATTGATCGCTGCTTCCCTGTCACAGGGAAAGCGCGTCCAATCTCCGTCTCCTCCTTCAGAGTGCCTGTTAGTGGAGGAACAGTCCCACACAGAGGTTGATTCGGTTATAGAGGAATCAACAGTGGAAGAACCTTTCTCAGCATCTCAGGCTGAAAGATTATGGGTTCAGTCTCTGACTAACATGGTCCGATCAGCATTTAAAATGCCTCTGGCGGAACCATCAACCACTACTGTTTCCTCGCTGGGGTCGCTGAAAGCTCCCCAGACTGTCTGTTCCTTCCCAATCCACCTTTTATTGGAAGGGCTTATTTACCAGGATTGGGAGCATCCTGATAAAATATTTACTCCCCCCAAGAGATTTCCAGTGATCTATCCCATGGAGGATAAGTTCATAAAAAAATGGAGGGTCCCTACAGTGGACGCAGCCATCTCTTGTGTGAATAAATCACTGACATGTCCAGTAGATAATGTTCCAATGTTCAAAGACCCAATAGATAAAAAATTGGAGTCTTTACTAAAATCTGCTTTCTCTACAGCAAGCATGGTGACACAACCTGCAGTAGCAGCGATTGGAGTCTGCCAAGCAGTGAAAGATCAGTTGAAACAAGTCTTAAGGGACTTACCAGATCAGCAGGCTCTTGCCCTAGCTGACCTACCTAGAGCCTTGTGTTTTGCGGTGGACGCCATAAAGGATACAATCCAACAGGCCTCCCGCTTTACGCTGTCTGTAGTACATATGCGTAGGCTTCTATGGCTCAAAAACTGGTCTGCTGAAGCTCCCTGTAAGAAATTGCTGATTAGCTTCCCATTTCATGGAGAACGCTTATTTGGAGAAGATCTGGACAAGTATATCCAGAAAATTTCTGCCGGTAAAAGTACACTCTTGCCGGTTAAGAACAAGGGTAGAAGTCCTTCTTTTAAGAGGCCTACTTCTCCAGTCCCTGGCACATCGGCTGTGAAACAGTTCCGACGGCCTCCGCGGTCAAATCCAGGGGGCAGAAATCAGGGACAATCACAGGGTAACAAGAAACCCTGGGTCAAGAGAGGTACAAAACCTCCCCCCAAGTCATGAAGGGTTGCCCCCACTCAATCGGGTGGGGGGAAGACTTCAGTTGTTCACAGAGACCTGGCGGGACACCATCAGAGACAGATGGGTGATCTCCGCAGTAAGTCTGGGATACAAGCTGGAGTTAAGACACTCCTCCTGCCCATTTTATGAGGTCAAACGTGCCAAGCGATCCCCAGAAGAGAGGATCCCTCCTTCTGGCACTAGAACAACTATTGCTCCAAGGTGTAATCATGAAGGTTCCCTTGGAAGAAAGCGGGTTCGGGTTTTACTCGAACCTTTTCACAGTCCCCAAACCAAATGGGGACGTGAGGCCCATATTAAATCTAAAAGGGCTAAACAAGTTCCTACATATCAGGACTTTTCGGATGGAGTCGATCCGATCGGTGGCCACCGCCCTACAAGGGCAGGAATGGTTAGCCTCGATCGACATAAAGGATGCTTATCTGCATATTCCCATCTTTCCGGCCCACCAGAAATTTCTACGCTTTGTAGTAGAAGGGCGCCATTTTCAGTTCAGAGCCTTACCTTTCGGTCTGGCCACAGCACCACGAGTGTTCACAAAAATTCTGGCCCCACTATTGGCCAATCTAAGAACACGGGGTGTAACGATAATGGCATATTTAGACGACCTGCTACTAATAGACCACTCAGTGGAAAAACTGGAAGTAGCTATTCACGAGACAATCAAGTATCTGGAATATCACGGTTGGATTATCAACCGAGACAAGTCAGCTCTAAGACCAGTCAAAAGTCTGGAATACTTGGGGCTAAGGCTGGATTCAAATCAGAGAAAGATTTTCTTACCTCCAGAGAAGGTGTCGTCTTTGAAAGATTTGACCCACTTAGTGGGTACAAAAAGAAAACCATCCATACGCCTGTGCATGAGGCTGCTGGGAAAAATGGTGGCTTCATTCGAAGCAGTACCCTACGGTCAATTCCATTCAAGGAACTTGCAGAGGGCCATACTGTCAGCCTGGAACAAAAAAGTTCAGGCTTTAGACTTACCAATGTCCCTGTCCCCTTCCGTTCGCAAGAGCCTCCATTGGTGGTTGGTGCCCCAGAATCTGGAAAAAGGGAAACCCTTCAGTCCGGTTTCTTGGAAGGTGGTCACTACAGATGCCAGCCTCATAGGCTGGGGGGCAGTACTGGAGCAATGGTCTCTCCAGGGCAAGTGGTCAGAAGCAGAGAAGGCCCTGCCCATCAATCTCTTAGAGATACGAGCAGCCCGGTATGCCCTAGTAGCATGGACATCCAAACTCCAAGGGTCCCCTGTCAGAATTCAATCAGACAATGCCACAGCAGTGGCATATATCAATCACCAGGGTGGCACCAGGAGTCGTGCAGCCCAGAGGGAAGCGAATTGCATCTTGGAATGGGCAGAAAGATATGTCCCAGCCATATCCGCGGTTTTCATCCCAGGAGTGGAAAATTGGAGAGCGGACTTTTTAAGTCGCCAGCAATTATGCCCGGGGGAATGGTCTCTTCACCCCGAGGTTTTCCAGGCAATATGCCAGCGGTGGGGAACACCGGATGTAGATCTGCTAGCATCCAGATTCAACGCAAAGGTGGACAGATTTGTGTCTCGCACAAGGGATCCCTTAGCTTGCGGCTCGGATGCCCTAGTGTTCCCTTGGGATCAGTTCAAGCTGATATATGCATTCCCACCGCCACAATTGTTACCGCGATTAATCCGCAGAATCCGGGTAGAAAAGAAACCGGTGATTCTGGTGGCTCCAGCGTGGCCCCGAAGGGCATGGTACGCGGAGATTGTAAAAAATGTCAGTGGGGAGTCCTTGGACCCTCCCACATCGTCCGGACCTGCTTTCGCAAGGACCGATATACCACCCTTCCTTACCAGCCCTAGGTTTGACGGCCTGGCTATTGAAGCCCACATTCTAAAAAAGAGTGGTCTCTCTAATCCTGTGGTATCTACCATGATCAATGCCAGGAAGCCGGTATCCAGGCAGATCTATTATATGATCTGGAAGGCGTACATCGCGTGGTGTGAGGCCAAGAGATGGCATCCACGTAAGTACGTAATAGGTAGGATTCTGGACTTCCTACAGTGGGCTGTGGATAGGAAGCTTGCCTTGAGTACTATCAAGGGTCAGATTTCGGCCTTGTCAATATTTTTTCAAAGGCCCTTGGCTTCGCATTCACTAGTCAAAGCTTTCATACAAGGAGTGATGCGTATTAGCCCTCCGGTTAGTATTCCCATATGTCCATGGGACTTAAACCTGGTTCTGTCGGTTCTACAGAAACAACCATTTGAACCATTGCAGCACATTTCCTTGGTTCTTCTCACCAGGAAATTGATTTTCTTAGTAGCCATTTGTTCGGCTAAAAGAGTATCGGAATTAGCCGCCTTGTCCTGTAAGGAGCCATATCTGGTTGTCCATAAGGACAGAGTAGTATTACGTCCTCATCCAGCCTTTCTTCCTAAGGTGGTATCGAGGTTTCATTTGAACCAAGATGTGGTTCTTCCTTCCTTTTTCCCCAAACCTAGTTCGGTAGAGGAAAAGTTATTGCATTCTTTGGATGTAGTAAGAGCAGTTAAAGCTTATCTAAAAGCCACTGCTCAGATTCGTAGAACGGATACTTTGTTTGTTCTGCTGGAAGGCCCCAGAAAGGGTCAGGCAGCATCAAAATCTACTTTAGCCAAGTGGATTTGACAGGTCATAATACAAGCCTATGGCTTGGGAAGGAGACCGCCTCCGTTCAAAGTTAGGGCGCACTCCACAAGAGCAGTTGGAACTTCATGAGCAGTGCATCACCAGGCCTCCCTGGCTCAAGTCTGTAAGGCCGCAACATGGTCTTCAGTACACACGTTTACTAGATTCTACCAGGTAGACGTTAGAAATCAGGAGGATGTCGCCTTTGGGTGCAGTGTGTTGCAGGCCGCAAAAGATCCTCATGCCTGATGGCGCCCAGCTTATGTATAGTGTATCCCTCCCCTCATTTGGCATTGCTTTGGGACGTCCCATTAGTAATGACTAAGTCGCTCTGTGTCCCGTGATGTACTCCAAGAAAAGGATTTTACAGGTAAGCTGTTATAAAAATCCCTTTATTTAAGCTTATCTTCACAAGCTGAGGGGGAAAAAAAAAAGGGGGGCACCTCTCCCGAAATTGAAAGCAATTTAAGCCAGTCAGCTTGCTTAATAAGTGATATCTCCTTTTCGTAAGTGGTCACTCTAACAAGATAGAGAAATAAAAATAAATAAGGGAAAGAGAGAAGAAAGGGAAAAAAAGAGAGCTATTAGGGGGAGATGGGGGGGGGGGGGGGGTCAGCACCACAAGATAAAGCGTCTTTCCTATCCTCTTGACCAACCTTCTCATAGTCCTCCCCCTCCCCTCACCAGTATTAACATACACATATATTCATACATTTCTTCCATCTATCTTCCCTCCCCCTCCTCCCTCCCCCTCTTTGACATTTGGTACCATATTTAATACAATATATTTCCATTTCATATCATATTCATATCATATTGCCATTTCATTTTTCGTTCATTATTCATTTCCGACCCCAAAAAAATTACATTTATTACTTCTTCCCTCCACCCCCCCCCCCAACACAGCCCATTTACTTATCAATTCATCAAGAATCCACCCCCCTCCCCCAAGCCCAAAAAAAAAAAACACCACACAAAAAAGATAACCCCAAACCCATCCAAAAATAGTGTCTCTCTCCCCCCTGTAGAGAAAAAAAAACAAAAAAAAAAACTCATATTACAATTCACTCTTCTCTTCCTGTTTTAAATTATACTGTGCAGTCCAAGTTCTCGTATATTTTTTTGTCTTTTCTTTTTTTTTCTCTCCTCATTATCTTCTCGTTAATACCTGTAACCAATCTTGAACCGGGAATGGTTCACTACCTAAGAACTGAAAAAAATCTGGTAGGTCTATTTTAGACCGGAGCCAAAATGACGTACCCCCTTTTCGTACTAAAACGGAAATCGGGAATCTCCAACGATATGCACCGCCACAGTCTCGTATCCGTTCCAGCACCGTGCGTAACAATGCTGTACGTTGCAATGTGGCCCTTGAGAGGTCAGGTAAGATTTTTATCTGTACCACCTGTTTATCTGTACCACCTGAAAGTCTATCCCTCCTACTTCCCATGCTTTCTTTAGTATGACTTCTCTATGCCTAAAGTAATGTAAGCGGCATATTACGTCCCGCGGACGATTTGGGTCTTTGGATTTAGGTCCTAGGGCTCTATGAACTCTATCGAGCTCAAAATTCAAAGGGGTGACATCTTCTAAAAAAAATTTAAAAATAGTTATTACCGTGTCCTGCAGGTTTTCTTGTACCGTAGTTTCGGGGATACCCCGGAGGCGCACATTGTTTCGTCGACTTCGGTCCTCGAGGTCTTCGATCTGTAGCTGGAGTGCCACCGTTTGTTCATTATGTAACAGTTTATCTTTCTCCAGATCCGATACTCTTTGCTCCAAAGCCTGTGTAGCTACCTCTTCATCTGTAACCCGTTCAGCTAGAACTTGTACCTATGTACGCACTTGTTGCATATCTTTTTTATGTGTTTCCTCTACTTTTACCATAAGTGCTTCAATATCAGCTCTAGAGGGGAGAGTCTGTATAAGCATTCTTAGCTCTTCTATTTTTAAGTTCATAGGCTCCATATCCTCACTCTGCTGGAGCAGTCTTCCGGCTACCACTGTATGTACTAGAGGACTCTGTGGGGTTGCCTGAAGTGCTTCCAGGTTTCTCCTCACCTCTCTCTGTGTTTGCAACTGTATTGCTATAGGGAGCTTCTCTCCTATTTGGTATGACACGGAGGTAGCAGCACTCTCTATCTCTGGATCTACTCCCCGCACCGCTTGATAAAATTGCTGTATCTCCAGCTGCAATGCACCACCTCCTTCCTTAGAGAGCTTCCCTGTCCTCCCTGCCTTCGCTGCAGCTGCCGCTTTACGGGAGGTATTCGTCTCCCGCTGTCTCCCAGCTTGCATACCGTGCTGCTGCTAGGCTGCTGCTAGGTTAATTCACTGGGTTGGTAAGCATCGATGACCTCCTCCTTCCTCCGTCTCTCCTCCGACTCTCGAGCTTTCGGACTCTCGGGCTCTCGGGTTCTCAGGCTCTCCTCTCCGTTCTCTCGTCTCGAACGGAGCTAATTAGCGTGGTCTCGGGAGCTCACCCTACACGCGTCCTCACACGGCCATGCTCAAACCACGCCCCCTCTCATACCTTTTCTACGTTTTATAAGATTAATGTGGCTGCATCTTCGGATGCTTCTTTCGGCCGCAAGGTGTTGCAGGCCACTGTTTGAAGTGAAGTTTTTTGGTTTTTCCATTTATACTGCTCCCATTCCTCTTGACACTGCTTTGGGACATCCTACACGTTCAGTGAATAAGAGCCGCCGTGTCGGTCCATGGATGATAAGAGAAAATAGGATTTTTGTACTCACCGTAAAATCCTTTTCTCTGACATCCATGGACCGACACGGCACCCACCCTTCCTTTTAAGTTTGTACTGCTTTGTTACGAACTGAGGTCTGCTGACTGCAGGGGGTGGGTTATGTCCAGAGGGACTGCCCCCCTGGGCGGGGCTGTTCTACTCTGGCTTTTAGAATGTATGTATAACATCTCACATTCTGCCTAGGTCTTCTCCTACAAGCAGGGACATAACCCACACGTTCAGTGAATAAAAGCCGCCGTGTCGGTCAATGGATGTCAGAGAAAAGGATTTTACGATGAGTACAAAAATCCTATTTCTCTTATCGTCCATGGACCGACGCAGCTCTCATACTGATTACAGGTGGGTATATGTCCCTGCTCGCAGGAGAAGACCTAGGCAGAATGTTAGAGGTTAAAACATTCTAGAACAAGCCAGAGCTGAACAGCCCCGCCCCGGGGGGCGGTCCCTCCGGACATTACCCTTCCACCTGCAGCTAATCAGCCTCAGTTTTTTTCTGCCTAGCAGAAGGAGAAGACGTGGCTCTCAGGAGTCAGTCTCCTGGAAGATTTTACTTTTGATTTTTATTCCTTTGGGAATTTTATTATTTTATTTTTGAGACCTTCAATCAACTGTCGGCTGGGCAACAGGTTGGGTACACTAGTATCCTCGTAGTCTTCCCTGTCCGACCATCGAGCGTGCTGATCCTCGCCTTGCGTGCGTGAGACTCAGTTCACGACATACCCCATGGCTCCAGGGGTTGCTTTCATGCTCCCGCGGTCCTCTCAAGATTGAACAGTACTTGACTGACTGTATCTCTCGCGGTGGACCGGGCCGACAGCTACGCAGTACGACTCTGTGATAGGTCTGTCTGAAACAAGCCAGTGGGTCCCTGAAAGGGACGGGTAAGTAGTCTCTCCTACTGCAGGTGAGTACATGCTGGCTGTGTTTCTGTGTGTGGGGGTTTCTCCCTGTCCCCCCCCTGTTATGCTGCTCTCTGCACCCTGTACTGGTGCTGTGCTGTGGGGTGCTTGGGGGTCAGTCTGGCCTGGTTGGGCGCTCATGTCTGCAGTTTTTTCTGGTGTGTGAGGTGATTATTGCGTGCGCCATTGGCTCTGTTTGAGGTGGTTATTGCGTGCGCCATTGGCGCGCATTAGAGCTTTGAATTTTGCGCTCGGCGGCCATCTTGGCGTTTAGTGGCACAGTTATAGCTGCGGACGGCGGCCATTTTCTTGTGGCCGCCGCGCATTTATTTCTGGCGGCGGCGCGAATCCCCTCACAATCTCCTCACAGACTGAGCTGTCCTTAAGGGTTGGTGGGTCCTCCCGGGTGTCCCCTCCTCAGCGTAGCCAGTGGGTGGACTGTATATTCACTGTATAGTGTATAAGGTCTCAGAGGGTGGCGTTTATGGAGTCTGATACACCTGCTCTCCACATTGCCTGGGGCAACTGGCAGTGCTGCACAGTGAAAAATGTTCATATGTTTCCTGCACCTGCGGTCCTTACGGACCAGTTGTCAGCAGTCCTGGAATCATTCCTGTCAGAATGGAAGCGGTATGCGAGCAAAAGGAGCTATAAGCCCCCTCCCCCCACAAAAATCTTTAGTGAAGGAGTGCTCTGAGTCAGATATGGGCCTAGCTATTGGGCTCAGGACCCTACCTCTGAATATTTAATGTTTATGAACAGGACATTCCCTTGTGAGGAAGACTCCAGTTCTGTGTCAGTGAATGACAGGGCGCTTGTAAGTGATCTCATTGATGATGTGAGAATCACACTCAGGCTGAAATTGCTGTGACAAGCTTTTCTTTTACACAGTTTCCTCAGTTTTCCTCACACGCTGCCTCAAGAGCAGCATGGATGAGGGGAGGACTTTATTCATTTATGTCTCTAATCCCTGTGAGCCTTGTGTGTGATACCTGAGGTAAAATTTCCCGCCATTTCCTGGGGAATGGTTTGAGCTCTGACAGACACACGGTCTGAGGATCAGAGGTTAACTGTTACCTGTATGCTGCTTCAGCAGCACTGTCAAGCAGGTTGGAATGATACAGAGAAGATTATGTGCCTCTGCGCCATAATTTAAACTCATCCTATACCTCTACACTGCATACATTCACAGTGTATGTATGTGTTATTGGTCTCTGTGTCTGCGTGGCTGTCCCCACGTTCCAATGCTGTGTTTCAGTGCCATACATGATATAAACGTACAAAATATGTTTATGCACGACTCCAGATACATTCACAGTATATGTATGTATCATACTCTCTGGGCTGGCGGGGGCTCCGGTGTCCTCCCGCACTCTCATGGTATGTGCGCTTCGGCTCTCTGCACAGTATAGACATGTTCAATATGTTTATTGCACATATTATACATGTTTACAGTATGGGTATACTGTTTGCGTGGGGTTCCTCCGGGTACTCCGGTTTCCCCCCACGCTCCAATGGAAATGCACAGCATAAACATGTGCAATATTATGTTGATTCACATGCTATCATTCCTACACGGTATCTGTGTGCTGTCTGCGTGGAGTTCTTCCGAGTGGGCGCTTCGGCGCTATGCACAGTCTAAATTTGTGCGATTGGACCTACCCGGTATGTCTTTGCAGTCTGCGTGGGTTTCCGCCCACGCTACATGACATGCATGCCTTTGGTGCAATACACAATGTAAACATACACATTATGTTTATACACTACACTAAATACATTCACAGTAGTTGTAGGTATTGCATTCTGAGTATGCATGGGGTACTTCGGTTCCTCCCACGCGCCAACGGTGTGCGCGCCTTTCGGTGCTTTGCACACATGAGCTTGTGCAAAAGGTTTAGCACACACACTATAATACCTATACGGTATGCGTATGCAGTCTGCGTGGGTTTCTGCCCATGCTACATGACATGCATGCCTTTGGTGCAATACACGGTGTAAACATACACATTATGTCTATACACTACACTAAATACATTTACAGTAGCTGTAGGTATTGCATTCTGAGTATGCGTGGGGTACTTCGGTTCCTCCCACGCGCCAACAGTGTGCGCGCCTTCGGTGCTATGCACACATGGGCTTGTGCAAAATGTTTAGCACACATACTATAATACCATACACGGTATGCGTATGCAGTCTGCATGGGTTTCATCCGGGTGCTCAGGTTTCTCCCCTGCGTTCCAATGGTGTGCGCATTCTCAGCGCTATGCACAGTTTAAACATGTGCAATTTGTTTATTCGCAGGCTAACATACCTACATGGTTGTGTACGCAATCTGTGTGGCTGGTTTACGTCCAGGCCCCGATGATGTGCATGCCTTCGTCGCTGGCACAGTATATACGCGTTTAATAGGTTTATCCACAAATACTAAACTACATACGCCGTATCTGGTGGTATTATGCTCTTTGTGGCTGGGTGGGTTTCCTCCCACACTCTCCATTTGTGCGTTTGACGCAATACAAAGTATAAACTATGTGTTTGCACAATCAGCACCTATCCATGGGTAGCTGCTGGATGGAGCATTGTCACAAGGATCCCTGGTTTCAGGGGTATCACTTTCCACCTGCTTTCAGTGGTGATCAGAAGCGCTGGCTTGGACTGTGTTCGCCAGGCTGGGGTTGGCGTTGCGCCCGTTAGTGGCTGCGTCTCTGGCATTTTTTGTAGCTCAATGACTGGGCAAAAGCCTCTGCTTCATTCATCAGTCGTCTAGCAGGTGCACTACAACTGCTTTAGCCTTTAGGGTCTCTGTGCCCGGGGTGGGTTTGCGCCACCTTTGGAGGCTGAGGTACTAGTCCTCTGACCGGGTTTCTAGGGAAGTTCCGTCAAGTTGCCTTTATTGGCCAACATTTGAGGCACCCTGTACACTGGGGCCTCCCTTCTCCGATACATTGCGGAGTCTCTTTGGGATTTTCATACGTCTCGCTGCAAGACGGTCCTGTCGGCTGTGTGCATTGCAGGCGAAGGGTCCTTGCATCCGGAGGTGTTTCCACCTTCTTTACCGGAGGTGGGGAACCGGAAGTGGACCTTGTGGCCTCTCGACTCACTCGCAAGGTGGCAAGATCGTGGTCAGGTCCTGGGCGGATGCGTTAGACGCGTTGGAAGCCCCTGGGGGCAGTATCGCCTGATATATGCTTACCCTCTGCTACTGTTGTTGCCTCGCCGGCTTCGCAGAGCATACTTCATCCTGCTTTACAGTCCTTGGCTTTAATGGCATGGCTGTTTAAAGCCAGGTGCTAAAGGACCGAGTTCTCTCGTATTCGGTCATCTCTTCTATGTTGTTGACACGGGAATCTTCCTCCAGAAAGATATCTCACCGTACCTGGAAGGCTTACATCGCTATGTGCGAGGAACTTGAGTGGCATCCTCGGATGTTTTCCGTTCCCAGGATTTTGCTGTTCTTACAGCGTGGTGTGACCCAAAAGCTGGCCTTGCATACCTTTTTTTTGAGGGTCGGATTTCGGCCCGGACTGTCTTTTTCAACGACCGCTGCCGGGCCATTCCTTGATTAGCACCTTTTGGGCAGGGGGTTCGCCATGTGGTCCCCCCTGTCAAGCCACCTCTCCCTACTTGGGATCTGATTTTGATGCATCTCGGTTCTCCAAGAACATCCCTTTGAGAATATCAGAGAGATTCCTCTCTTGACCTTGTCCCGGAAGTTGGCCTTATTGGCCATTGCTTCGGTTAGACGGGTGTCTGAGTTGGCAGCCTTGTCTGGCAAGTCGCCTTACTTGGTCCTCCATAAGGATATGTTGGTGTTGTGCCCACGACCATCCTTCTTTTCTAAGGATGGTCTTGGCCTTTCACCTTAAGAAGGACATTGTTCTTCCGTCCTTGTGTCCTCACCCATCGCTTCCCTGAGAGTTTGCGCTTCCTGCATTAAGATGGGTACAAGCCTTACGAGTGTACCTGTCTGCTACTGTTTCCATTCGGAAATCTTTGTCTAGTCCAAAACAGGGCCGAGCGGCGTAGTCTGCCACCGTCTTTAGGTGGATCAGGCAGACCGTCATACAGGCCTATGCCCTTAAGGGGCGGGCGCCTCCCTTTCCGGTTGCAGCGCATTCCACCAAGGCAATTGGTGCTTCCCGGGCCTTCCGACATCAAGCGTCGGTTGCACAAGTGTGCAAGGCGACGACCTGGTCGTCCGTTCATACCTTTTCAAAGTTCTACAAGGTTGATGTGGCTGCATCTTCGGATGCTTCCTTCGGCCGCAAAGTGTTGCAGGCCGCTGTCTAATGTTGCAACTCCTCCGTTGAGGGGCTCTGCTGGTTTGGAGTGAAGTTTTGGTTGTTCCTTACTTTTTTTGCTCCCACCCTTTTCTTATACTGCTTTGGGACGTCCCACATGTAATCAGTATGAGAGCTGCGTCGGTCCATGGACGATAAGAGAAAATAGGATTTTTGTACTCACCGTAAAATCCGTTTCTCTGACGTCCATGGACCGACGCAGCACCCACCCTTCCTTTTAAGTTTGTACTGCTTTGTTACGAACTGAGGCTGATTAGCTGCAGGTGGAAGGGTAATGTCCGGAGGGACCGCCCCCCTGGGCGGGGCTGTTCAGCTCTGGCTTGTTCTAGAATGTTTTAACCTCTAACATTCTGCCTAGGTCTTCTCCTGCGAGCAGGGACATATACCCACATGTAATCAGTATGAGAGCTGCGTCGGTCCATGGACGTCAGAGAAACGGATTTTACGGTGAGTACAAAAATCCTATTTTTCCCATATGCTTTTGGGAGACATCACATGTGTTTTTGCAGAATTTAGCTGGGCTTGGATGTTTTTCTTAAGAAAAGGCTTCCATCTTGCCCCTCTACCCCATAGCCCAGACATATGAAGAATACAGGAGACTGTTTGAACCAAAAAAGAGGAGGTCCGGCTACTGGTAGAAACATCCATACAGATTAGCACCTCATCCCATAATGTATGTATACAAAGTGGATTGGAGAGGAAAGGAGATTTGTGCAGTGAACTTGATATAGTAATGAGAAACCAATGCAAAGAAATAATAAAATTTTCATATTTTTAATATAATTCAGTTTTTAAAAAAAAGGAAGGGAGAGCTACACTGATAATCACAATATTAACAAAAAAAAACAGCTGGATGGTCAAATAATGAAGGTACAAGGCTGGTTGAGTTCAATATACAATTACACGTAAGGTCCCGACATGTTTCGCATTATCGCTTCATCGGGGGACATACGGGCAAGACAGGAAAATTGCACGATACTAAATATAAATAGAAAAATTGATAGATTAGAATAATAAACATATAGGGAATTCATTCACAAAAATGCAGATATTATACAAATTGTGAGAAACGTGTGCAAATAGTCAGCGCATCTGCTTCCCCTCAAGTAAAAACACCTACCCAGCCGGGGGAACCTTCCAAGAGTGACCACCGTCCAGCAAAGGGCACAGGAAAGCCCAAAGGTAGGAGCTCTAAAGGACTAGCCACAGAGGGCATACAGAGGCCCGGCTGAAAAAATAAAGTAATTGTGATAAAGGGGGAGCTAGTACAGCTAAGAAAGAGATTGGGGGGTGGTAAATTAATGACAAGGTTAATATAGTAATTATAGAAAGAATACTTACTTAAAATCAAATTACATAGGGCATGGGGTGAAGAGTTCCCAAGTTGGGATCATGCAGTAAGTATGACTTGAAATGACACTGAAGACAAATTAGGCCCCATGCACACGAGACGCTGTTATTTGCTGTTAAACGCGCGTTCAGAGGCAGTTGGACACTTTTTTCAACTGCTCCTGAACCCATTCAATGTTATCCTATGTGTCCATGCACACAGTCTCGTTTATTGCCGTTTTTAGGCAGTTGCGTTTAACCTCGTTTTTCCAGAAGCAAAAAAATGGGTTCAGACGCAAAAGTTTTCCACGTTTCAGACGCTAAACGCGGCAAAACGCGGTACCGGCGTTTTGCCGCGATTTCGTTTATTAGCGTTTTTAAAGGTGACCTATTTTTTTACATTAGAAATCTCAAAAATGATGGCAAATGATGAAAAACCATCAAAAAAATATGAAAAAAAACTGTAATTGCTTGCATTGCACTGTAGACAATCCACAACTTGTGGCAGGTGACGTGGCAAGTGGACAATCCACAACTTGTGGCAGGTGACGTGGCCAGGTGACATGGCAGGTGACGTGGCAGGTGGACAATCCACAAATTGTGGCAGGTGACGTGGCAAGTGGACAATCCAAAACTTGTGGCAGGTGGACAATCCACAAATTGTGGCAGGTGACGTGGCAAGTGGACAATCCAAAACTTGTGGCCAGGTGACGTGGCAGGTGGACAATCCACAAATTGTGGCAGGTGACGTGGCCAGGTGATGTGGCAGGTGGACAATCCACAAATTGTGGCAGGTGATGTGGCAGGTGACGTGGCAAGTGGACAATCCACAACTTGTGGCAGGTGGACAATCCACAACTTGTGGCAGGTGATGTGGCAGGTGGACAATCCTCAAATTGTGGCAGGTGACGTGGCCAGGTGACATGGCAGGTGATGTGGCAGGTGACGTGGCAAGTGGACAATCCACAACTTGTGGCCAGGTGACATGGCAGGTGATGTGGCAAGTGGACAATCCACAACTTGTGCCAGGTGACGTGGCCAGGTGACGTGGCAGGTGGAAAGCCACAAATTGTGGCAGGTGACATGGCAGGTGACGTGGCAAGTGGACAATCCACAACTTGTGGCAGGTGACGTGGCAAGTGGACAATGCACAACTTGTGGCAGGTGACGTGGGCAGGTGACGTGGCAAGTGAACATTCCACAACTTGTGGCAGGTGACGTGGCAGGTGACATGGCCAGGTGACGTGGCCAGGTGATGCGGCAAGTGGACAATCCACAACTTGTGGCCAGGTGACGTGGCAAGTGGACAATTCACAACTTGTGGCAGGTGACATGGCCAGGTGACGTGGCAAGTGGACAATGCACAACTTGTGGCCAGGTGACGTGGCAGGTGACGTGGCAAGTGGACAATCCACAACTTGTGCCAGGTGACGTGGCCAGGTGACGTGGCAGGTGGAAAGCCACAAATTGTGGCAGGTGACGTGGCCAGGTGACATGGCAGGTGACGTGGCAAGTGGACAATCCACAACTTGTGGCAGGTGACGTGGCAAGTGGACAATCCAAAACTTGTGGCAGGTGACGTGGCCAGGTGACGTGGCAGGTGACGTGGCCAGGTGACGTGGCAGGTGGACAATCCACAAATTGTGGCAGGTGACGTGGCAGGTGATGTGGCAGGTGACGTGGCAAGTGGACAATCCAAAACTTGTGGCAGGTGACGTGGCCAGGTGACGTGGCAGGTGGACATTCCACAAATTGTGGCAGGTGACGTGGCCAGGTGATGTGGCAGGTGACGTGGCAGGTGGACAATCCACAAATTGTGGCAGGTGACGTGGCCAGGTGATGTGGCAGGTGACGTGGCAAGTGGACAATCCACAACTTGTGGCAGGTGATGTGGCAAGTGGACAATCCACAACTTGTGGCAGGTGATGTGGACAATCCACAAATTGTGGCAGGTGACGTGGCCAGGTGACATGGCATGTGACGTGGCCAGGTGACATGGCAGGTGATGTGACAGGTGACGTGGCAAGTGGACAATCCACAACTTGTGCCAGGTGACGTGGCAGGTGGAAAGCCACAAATTGTGGCAGGTGACGTGGCATGTGACGTGGCCAGGTGACATGGCAGGTGACGTGGCAAGTGGACAATCCACAACTTGTGGCAGGTGACGTGGCAAGTGGACAATGCACAACTTGTAGCAGGTGACATGGCCAGGTGACGTGGCCAGGTGACGTGGCCAGGTGATGTGGCAAGTGGACAATCCACAACTTGTGGCCAGGTGACGTGGCAGGTGACGTGGCAAGTGGACAATTCACAACTTGTGGCAGGTGACGTGGCCAGGTGACGTGGCAAGTGGACAATGCACAACTTGTGGCAGGTGACGTGGCCAGGTGACGTGGCAAGTGGACAAACCACAACTTGTGCCAGGTGACGTGGCAGGTGGAAAGCCACAAATTGTGGCAGGTGACGTGGCATGTGACGTGGCCAGGTGACATGGCAGGTGACGTGGCAAGTGGACAATCCACAACTTGTGGCAGGTGACGTGGCCAGGTGACGTGGCATGTGACGTGGCCAGGTGACATGGCAGGTGATGTGGCAGGTGACGTGGCAAGTGGACAATCCACAACTTGTGGCCAGGTGACGTGGCAGGTGGAAATCCACAAATTGTGGCAGGTGACGTGGCCAGGTGACGTGGCAAGTGAACATTCCACAACTTGTGGCAGGTGACGTGGCAGGTGACATGGCCAGGTGACGTGGCCAGGTGACGTGGCAAGTGAACATTCCACAACTTGTGGCCAGGTGACGTGGCAGGTGACGTGGCAAGTGAACATTCCACAACTTGTGGCAGGTGACGTGGCAGGTGACATGGCCAGGTGGCGTGGCCAGGTGACGTGGCCAGGTGATGTGGCAAGTGGACAATCCACAACTTGTGGCCAGGTGACGTGGCAAGTGGACAATTCACAACTTGTGGCAGGTGACGTGGCCAGGTGACGTGGCAGGTGAACATTCCACAACTTGTGGCAGGTGACGTGGCAGGTGACATGGCCAGGTGACGTGGCCAGGTGACGTGGCAAGTGGACAATCCACAACTTGTGGCCAGGTGACGTGGCAAGTGGACAATTCACAACTTGTGGCAGGTGACGTGGCAAGTGGACAATTCACAACTTGTGGCAGGTGACGTGGCCAGGTGACGTATCAGGTGACGTGGCAAGTGGACAATCCACAGCTTGTGGCAGATGATGTGGCAAGTGACACGCTAAATACAAGTACACTGCTGCTCTCTCAGCTGCTGGTCTCCCAAAATGGCTGAAATGGTTAAATAATAATGTTTTTTGAGCTTAGGGAGGGTCTTATGATGTTTCTTAACTAAACGTCTATAGATGCAAACGCGGTAAAACGCCGCTAAAATCGCGGCAAAACGGGCGTTTTTAAACGCCGGTTTTAGCCTTTAAAAACGTGTGTTCAGCAGAGTTTGCACCGGCGTCTCGTGTGCATGGGGCCTAATACAAAATATTGACTAGGATATGGGATTGATAAAAAGAAAAACAGAAGCAGACAAGGAGAGACCTGAAGTGAAAAAGGGTAGTAGATTGGCGAGTTAAAAAAGTTTAACAGTGTATATAAAAATTATATATAAGTACAAGAATGTATACCTCCTGACAACTGCAAACTCAGAACAGAGCTTACAAAGGACTTTGTCTCCAAAAAAAAAAGGGACAATAAAATTACATTGAAAATTTATGAAATAATATTGCAGCTAGTAGGGGTTAAAAGCAAGTGTCAGGAGACCTTAGATGTAGCAATACCAATGACCATAAGTGCTTGCCAAACATAATAAGGCAGAGTTGCTGGAGATAACCAGTGAAGACTGAGGGAATGACAGATTGATAAACTGCAAGAAGGAAAGGAAGAAATTGGCTAAGTTTGGGAGATGTTGAACTTACCCTGAAACAGATGCTGCAGTGTAGGGGTCACCCTCCGTCTCAAACACTGAGACAGACTCACAAGCCCCTTATGCCCTCCAACGAGTCGGCGTCTGTCGCCACCGACTCGAGGCGGGCGGAATAGCGCCAACAGTAATGCGCGGAACCCGCGAGACCAACCAAAAAACGACATTGCCCAGAGTGCCGTGCGCCGCAGTGCAGAGGAGGCGTGTACGTGCCAGCACCAGACACAGGAATTGTGTCAGAAGGATGTGCGGAAACGTAGAACATGCCCCCTCACAGGCATACGGCGAGGCAGATGACAGAGAGCGATGTGGCCAGGGTGGCATGAAGGCTGTTATGGGAGCGGTAGAGATGACAAAGCTCAATTTGTCAATCGGGGGTGCACAGTGATATCGGCGCTGAACGGCCAAATGGGAGCCAAGGAAACCCAGATGACCTGGGCGCCCGGAAGGCTACAGAGCACCCACCAAATGAGGGCGAACGTGGCCTATGCATAGCAGCGGCTAAAAGGGGAGGTGAGATCCTGGGAGGGCAGAGTGTCAAACCTAAAGGATGGCACATGACTGACCATAGGAAAATGTGCACATGGAAAAGGGGAGCAGATGCGATGAGATAGCACATGGATCCTAATGACAAAAAGGGGAACACTACAATGATTTTTATTAAAAGATGAATATTAAATATGTGTCAACAATACAAAAATATAAAGATATGGGCAGGCGTGCCAGAATTATTATTTAGCAGAAAGCTGGTAAATATTTTATATAATCAGTACATGACACAGATGGAACGGAAAAGGAAAGGGGGACAGAACAGGGGGCTGTGGTAGGAAAACCTCCTACTAATCATGGTAGTCAAACGGGGGGGGGGGGGGGGGGGAGTAGAGAGAGGGGAAGGAAGGGCAGCAAAAAATAATAAATATAAACATTTTGAATAATAATTGAAAATAAAAATAGAATTACAAGAAAGGTTTGAAGCCGAGATGTTCATTAAAGCCTGGAAATTGCATAGCCCTAAGGACATAGGTCCACCTGGCTTCAAGTTGGAGCAACGTGTGGTCCACGCTGCCTCCCCTTTTATCAAGCGGAACATGTTCCAGGGCCGCACATTTGATACATCTGTCATCAAATTGATGATGAGTCCCTACATGTTTACTTTTAGCAGTCTCTATCTTCTTTTTGATAAAACAAACATGTCCACTGCCCTCATCTATAGCTGGCCATAACAGTAAGCAGCATTGGAAGGCTAAAGCAGATAACAACAAAGGCCAGGGGAATGCCCAGGAAAAAACCAAGCATACTTACCGACCAGCTAGCTGACAACCAATTAACCTGTCTAACAGTATGCGTTAAAAACAGGGGTTTGTCCGCACGCATTTGCAAACGCATGCGTGAGCCACAGAGCCACGCCAAGGCCCCCTGGAGTCTGTGGTCCTACACTAACTGTGAGTGTCCCCACAATGGAGGGGCATGCATTCTGATGGTTAGATGAGGACAGGTGGACTGAAGGGGAGCCACCCCTCCTTAAAGGTACAGGAGCACACCAAACACCCAGCGTAGCACAATGGCAGCAAAGGTGTTGGTGCGCTGCTGGACCAATACAAACACCAATGTGATAAAACAAACATGTCCACTGCCCTCATCTATAGCTGGCCATAACAGTAAGCAGCATTGGAAGGCTAAAGCAGATAACAAAAAGCAGCCTTCCAATGCTGCTTACTGTTATGGCCAGCTATAGATGAGGGCAGTGGACATGTTTGTTTTATCACCTTGGGGACCTAGGGCCGGCCAGTACCGGGTCCCCAAAATCACTGGAGAAATGACCGTTTAACATTGAAGTCTATGGAAGGGGTGCCCGGCTTTGAAAAATCGGTGCTCCCCAGCCGTAGGTCCCCCAGACACCAAACGTTGTACACTTGTAGAGAAGGAGTGTGCCAAGTTTGGGGTATAGGGGACCCACGGCTGGCCAGGATCAGGCGCACAAAGTTGAAGTCAGACACAGACTCGAGTATGAGCCGAGGGGGGCATTTTCAGCACAACAAAATGTGCTGAAAAACTCGGCTTATACTCGAGTATATACGGTAATTAGCCTAACTGTTTCTGCTTTCTTTTGTTTTTTTTAGATTAAATATCAGTGAATTCCTATCTTTCTGAATAACCATATTATATGCTTTTCTCTTATCATCCATGGACTGACACGGTGTCTCTTTACACTTTACACGTGGGTTATGTCCCTGCTTGCAGGAGAAGACCTAGGCAGAATGTGAGATGTTATACATACATTCTAAAAGCCAGAGCTGAACAGCCCCACCCAGGGGGCGGTCCCTCCGGGCATAACCCTCCCACTACAGTCAGCAGACTTCAGTTTTTTTCTGCCTAGCAGAAGGAGAAGACGTGGCTCCCTCAGGAGCCAGTCTCCTGACCTTTTTTATTCCTTTTTGGGATTCTTTTTTATTTTATTTTTGAGAATCTTCTATCAACTGTCGGCTGGGCAACAGGTTGGGTACAAGATATCCTCGTAGTCTTCCCTGTCCGACCATCGAGCGTGCTGATCCTCGCCTTCTGTGCGTGAGACTCAGTTCACGACAGGCCCCATGACTCCAGGGGTGGCCGGGTTTGCTTTCATGCTCCCACGGTCCTCTCAAGACTGAACAGCTCCTGACTGACTGTATCTTTCGC
The DNA here is from genome assembly GCA_029206835.1 of Rana muscosa. Lineage (NCBI taxonomy): Eukaryota > Metazoa > Chordata > Amphibia > Anura > Ranidae > Rana > Rana muscosa. The sequence continues at coordinate 117,823,754 of CM055123.1, read as the reverse complement.
GGTGGACCGGGCCGACAGCTACTCAGTACTGCACTGTGATAGTCCTGTCAGAAACACCAGTGTGTCCCTCAGGGGATGGGTAAGTAGTCTCTCCTGCCTGCAGGTGAGTACAAAGGGCTGTGTGTTTCTCTGTGGGGGATTTTCCCTGTCTCCCCCTGTATTTTATTGTCTCTCTCTGTCACCATTACTGGCGCTGACTGTGTGGGGTGCTTGGGGGTCACACTGTTCTTGGGGGGCTCATTCTGGTCTGCAATGTATGCCTTGGGGCTTTTTTGTGTGTTTTTTTTTTTTGGGGCCTGAGTGGCGCTGTGCATGTGTGCTGTTTCATTTTAACTGCGTCATGGCGGCCATCTTGCCGCGGATCGCCTCAGTGAAGTGGGGCGGCCATTTTCTTGTAGCCCACGCGCTTTTCAGCACTAGTTTGGCCTCTAGCGCTGCTATAGCAGCGCGAATCTCCTCACAGTCTCCTCACAGCTTACCAGCGCTGACACAGCGCAGTACAGACAGCCGAACTGAGCGGTCCCTGGTCCGGTTTGGTGAGTCCCCTGGGCGCCCCCTCCTCAGTCAGCACAGCCTGTGGGTGGACTTTTTATCTGAGAGAGTCTCAGAGAGGGACAATATGGAGTCTGTGTCACCAGCTTCCCCTAAAAATGTCAGTGGCAACAGGCAGTGTTTCAGCACTGCGGTCCCTATGGACCTGTTGTGGGCAGCCCTGGAATCAATTTCTGACCAGGATGGGAGCTGTGTGCAAGCGCAAGGTGCAAAAAGGCGCCCTCTCCCCACTTTATCTACTCGAGGGCAGTGCGCTGATTCAGATATGGGCCTAGCCACTATCGCTCAGGACCCTAGTTCTGAATGTATGGATGGTTTTGAACAGGACATTCCTTATGAGGGAAACTCCAGTTCTGAGTCAGTAAATGACAGGGCGCTTGTTAGTGTGCTCATGACTGCGGTGAGGGACACTCTCAAGCTCAAATGCTGCGGATGCAGAACCTCAGGCGGATACTGTCTCCTTTGGTTCTTTTAAGGCCAGGCCTTCTAAAGGGGTTTTTTCCATTGTACTTTCTTTGACCAGCTCATTGATAAGGTCTGGGAAAAGCCGCAGAAGAATTTTTTTATGGTCCCGCGGCGTTTATCTATCAGGTACCCCTTGAAGATGCCCTACTTAAAAAGTGGGCTTCTCCCCCAGTGGTCGACCCTCCAGTCGCCCGGTTGAACAAGGCCATCACTCTCCTGATGGAGGGGACTCCTGCATTTGAGGACCCCACTGACAGGAGGTCAGAAGTGGTGAGCAGAACCATGTTTGCCTTGTTGGGATCCGCCCTACGACCTGTGGTAGCGGCGACCCTTGTGTCTAAAACACTTACAGGTTGGGCAAAAATGTTGCACCTAGCTGTACAGGAGCATATTCTTCCTCCAGACACAGTTGCTCTGGCCCACCAACTGGTTCAGGGCCTGGTTTCTGTGTGCGACGCCACGCTGAACGCGGCCCCTTTAATATCCAGGGCCTCTGTCTCGGCGGTGGTATTGCGTCGTCTTATCTGGTTAAAATGCTGGTCTGCTGACCTAGCCTTAGGAAGCTCCTGACGGATCTACTATTTTAAAGGCGGTAGACCTTTCGGTGCTGCTCTGGATGACATCGTCATGGATGTCACGGGAGGTAAACGCACTCTTCTTCCTTAGACTAGCAAGGGTGAGGAGGCCTGCCGCAAACAGGGGCCTTCCTTTCCAGCAAAACGGGGTTTTTTTCGTCAGTCAGAGTCCACAGGTAGGCCCTCTCTGACGGCAGTGCGGCTGGTGGGCACAAGTGCCCCTGGGTGCGTAAGCCAAACAAGCGACTCCCAAGCCCGCCTCCGCGTGAAGTCTTGCCTCCGCCCGACTCTGGGGTGGGGGGACGACTTCGCAGGTTCACGGATCGGTGGACCTCCCGAATCTCCGACTGGTGGGTGTGTGAGGTGGTCACCTCAGGTTATAGGATAGTATTCCGATCCTGGCCCCCACACAGATTCTTTCCCTTGAATCTTCCTCTCCTTCCTACCTGTCGGGCAGCCCTCTTGGGGGCTGTACAGGATTTGATCAGGTCCGGAGTGATTGTGCCGGTTCCGTCACAGGAGAGTTTTCAGGGATTCTGCTCGAATCTGTTTGTCGTTCCAAAAATAGGACGTGGTTCGACCTATCCTGGACCTCAAGGCCCTGAATGCCTTCGAGAAGGTGCAGAAAATCCGCATGGGATCCATTCGCACGGTGATCGCTACACTCCACCAAAGGGATTTTCTTCTGGCGTCCTTGGACTTCAAGGACGCCTACTTGCATGTTCCGATCTGCGCAAGTCACCAGAAGTTTCTGTGCCTTGCGATCAGCGAAGTCCACTCTCGATTGTGGCTCTTCCTTTCGGCCTTGCCTCGGCACCAAGGGTGTTCACCAAGGTGCTTGCTCCGGTTCTAGCCTTCTGTTACAGCGAGGTATTGCTGTCGTGGGCTATCAGGATGGTCTTCTGCTATGAGCAGAAAGTGGCTCAGACTTAGAGGAAAGGTGACTATCGTCAATTAGACCCTCAGGGACTTCGGGTGGTTCCTGAACATTCAGGAGTCAGTCCTGGTCCCGACTCAGTGTCTGGAGTCTCTAGTTCTGGTTCTGGACTCCTTGGAGGCAAAGGTATTCTACCTCTGGAGAAGTTGCTGACACTTCAGTCTGCGGTGCGGGTGCTGACATCCCGAACATGGTTGTCAATCCGTTGTTTGCATGAGAGTCCCGGGACTCCTGGTGGCCTCCTTCGCGGCCATTCCGTATGCCCAATCACACACCAGGGCATTGCAGAAGGAGATCTTGTCCACCTGGGACAAATCCCCGTTGTCCTTGGATCTTCGGATCCAGGTGATTCACCTGGTCAGGGCGTCCCTGACAGGGTGGTTGGGACCCTCGGCTCTTCGGTCCGGAAAGTCGTTCCCCTCCCATCCAATGGACGGTACTCACGACGGACGCCAGCCTGACGGGCTGGGGTGGAGTCTGGGGAGTCCTGTCGGCTCAAGGCCTTGGACTCCGGACGAGCCTGTTTACCAATCACTGTTCTGGAAATGCGGGCCATCAGACTGTGTCTCTCCTCAGGTCGGAGAGAGTACGGGGTCGCTCCATCAGGAGCCAGTCGGACAACGCCACGGCGGTGGCGTATGTAAACCATCACGGGGGGACTCGGAGCTCAGCTGCGGCTTCCGAGGTTATCCGTATCCTGAAGTGGGCCGGAAGAAACGTGCCGGCTCTGTAGGGGCGGACTATCTGAGTCGCCAATCGCCGGACCAGGAAGAGTGGTCCTTGCATATTTCAACTCCTTTGCCGACGGGGGGGCACGTCGGATGTGGACCTGATGGCCTCTCGACTCAGTCGCAAGGGTCGAGGTTGTGGCCAGATCCAGGGATCCTTGGGCGATGACTCGGATGCGTTGGTGGCCCCATAGGGTCCTTATCGCCTGATATTAACTCCGGTGATCCTAATTGTTCCGGATTGGCCTCAGCGTCACTGGTACGCTGATCTGGTACGTCTCGTTGCGGACGTTCCCTGGCGGTTGCCGATGAGGGAGGACCTTCAGTCTCAAGGTCCTATGTTTCATCCAGCTTACAGTCTCTGGCTTTAACGGCAGAGCTGTTAAAAGCCAGGTGTTGAGGGACCGAGGTCTCTCGGACTCTGTCATTTTGACCATGTTAAGGACACGGAAGTCTTCCTCCAGGCAGATCTATCACCGTGCCTGGAAAGCTTATATCGCCATATGCAAAGCGCTGGACTGGCGTCCTCGGACGTATTCCGTCCCCAGAATCCTGCGTCCTCTACAGTGTGGAGTGACCCAAAAGCTTGCTTTGAGTACCATCAAGGATCAGATTTTGGCCTTGGCCGTCTTCTTTCAGCGACCTCTAGCGGGTCATTTCTTGGTTAGCACCTTGTGTTGGGGGTTCGCCATGTGCTCCCTCCTGTCAAGCCTTCTCTCCCACCGTGGGATCTGAATTTGGTGCTCTAGGTCCTCCAGGAACCTCCTTTTTGGGAATATCCGGGATATTCCTCTCTTGTCTTGTCTCAGAAGGTGGCCTTTTAGTGGCAATCACTTCTGTTTGACGAGTGTCTGAGTTGGCGGCTTTGTCCTGCAAGTCGCCATATTTAGTCATCCATAAGGATAAGGCGGTGTTGCATCCGCGACCTTCCCTTTTGCCAAAGGTGGTGTCTACCTTTCACCTACATGAGGACATTGTCCTCCCGTCCTTGTGTCCTCACCCATCGCATCCCAGAGAGTTTGCGCTGCACATATTGGATGTGGTACGAGCCTTACGGGTGTACCTGTCTGCTACTGCTTCTATTCGGAAGTCCGACTCACTGTTTGTGACTGCCCCTGGTCCATAACAGGGCCAAGCGGTTTCGTCTGCCATCATTTTTAGGGGAATCAGACAAACCGTCATTCAAGCCTATGCTCTCAAAGGGCGGGCGCCTCCCTTTCCGGTTACGGCGCATTCCACCAGGGCAATTGGTGCTTCCTGGGTTTTCCGACATCAAGCGTCGGTTGCACAAGTGTGCAAGGCGGCGACCTGGTCGTCTGTTCATACCTTTTACGTTTTTTATAAGGTTGATGTGGCTGCATCTTCGGATGCTTCCTTCGGCCGCAGGGTGCTGCAGGCCGCTGTTTAAAGTTGCGACTCCTCCGTTGAGGAGATCTGCCTTCTTGGAGTGAAAGTTTGGTTTTTCCATTTATACTGCTCCCATCCCTCTTGACACTGCTTTGGGACATCCCACGTGTAAAGTGTAAAGAGACACCGTGTCAGTCCATGGATGATAAGAGAAAATAGGATTTTTTGTACTCACCGTAAAATCCTTTTCTCTGACATCCATGGACTGACACGGCACCCACCCTTCCTTTTTAAGTTTGTACTGCTTTGTTACGAACTGAAGTCTGCTGACTGTAGTGGGAGGGTTATGCCCGGAGGGACCGCCCCCTGGGTGGGGCTGTTCAGCTCTGGCTTTTAGAATGTATGTATAACATCTCACATTCTGCCTAGGTCTTCTCCTGCAAGCAGGGACATAACCCACGTGTAAAGTGTAAAGAGACACCGTGTCAGTCCATGGATGTCAGAGAAAAGGATTTTACGGTGAGTACAAAAAATCCTATTTTTTTTAGACATGTATGACTGACTGTACCCACAGTTTCTAAGTCTACTGTATAGATCTTTGGCTGCCTTATTAAAATCAACATCTTTACTACAGTTGCGTCTTATGCGCAAATATTGACTGTACGGAATACTGTTAAGTAACGTCAGCCAGTACTTGCCAGATATTCCTGCAGCTCCTTTAACCACTTCAATACCAGGCACTTTCGCCCCTTCCTGCCCAGGACAATTTTGAGCTTTCAGAGCTGTCGCACTTTGAATGACAAGTCATGCAACGCTGCACCCAAACTAAATTTTTATAATTTTCTTCCCACAAATAGAGCTTTTGGTGGTATTTGATCACCTCTGGGGTTTTTTATTTTTTGCTAAACAAACTAAAAAAGACTCTTGAAAAAAAAATGTTTTTCTTAATTTCTGTTATAAAATTTTGTTTTCTGCTTCACTGACGGGCACTGATGAGGAGGCACTGATATGTAGAATTGATGGGCACTGATGGGCACCGATAGGCGGCACTGGCGGGCGGCACTGATGGGCACTGACAGACGGCACTGATGGGCAACACTGATTGGGCAGGTACTGACAGGTGTTATTGCTGGGCACTGATTGGCACTGTGATGGACACTGGCACTATGGTGGGCACTGATTGGCACTTTATTGGACACTGACGGGAGGTTATGATGGGGCACTGATTGGCAGCTGATGGGTACATTTGATGGGGGCTGCGCTGATAATCAATGTGCTGTTTATCAGCACAAACCCCCCCCTCTGACAGGGAGAGCTGCCGATCGCGAGCTCAGCGCGAACTGAGGAATTCCATTTACCGGCACTTCCTGGTTCACGCGATGATCAGCTGTGATTGGTCACAGCTGATGACGTGGTAAGAAGCCTCTGTCAGAGGCTTCTTACCATGATTGGAGATGCGGTGTATCAGACTGACACGCCGCACTCGCGATCGCCGTGCTGTGCGCCGGCTTGTTGTCCTGCTGGACGTCATATGACGCCCAGTCAGGATAACAGAACCACTTCCCGGCCGTCAATCTGCTATAGGCTGGACGGGAAGTGGTTAATGTTGCTGTAGGGCTCCTTGGCAGCCTCCCTGACCAGTTTTTTTTCTCCTTTTCATCAATTTTGGAGGGACGTCCAGTTCTTGGTAATGTCACTGTTGTGTCATATTTTCTCCACTTGATGATGACTATCTTCACTGTGTTCCATGGCATACCTAATGCCTTGGAAATTCTGTTGTACCCTTCTCCTGACTGATACCTTTTAACAATGAGATCCCTCTGATGCTTTGGAAGCTCTCTGCGGACCATGGCTTTTGCTGTAGGATGCAACTAAGAAAATGTCAGGAAAGACTTACAAGAACAGCTGAACTTTATTTGGGGTTAACCAGAGGCACTTTAAATTATTACTGTCCCTGATTTTGAACATTGTCCCTCTGTCCCTCCTCATTTGTCCCTCATTTTGGTCTGATCCATATAGTTGTATATGACCAATCCCCAGTTGAAGTCCCTTAGTGACGAAACGCTTAGGGGGCCAGTGACGTCATCACGCTACACTAAACAAGAGGTGGTGCTACGAACGATACAGGAACTAGAGGAAAGGACTTTGAGACGCCGCAGCTCTTATTGTGATTTACCGCTGATATTCTTCCACGATTCTATAAGTGTAATTCAATGCTTTATTAAACACATCAGTTTTTACATATTACACTATGGAAGTCTTTTATATTTGAGCAACATTGGATTAGCAATCATCGCTACGAGACCCATAGGTTGTGGGGAAACCTCATTCCCTGGGCTAGGTGAGACTGTTTTAACACAGTCACGGCTATCTGGTAAGCGGGATCATTATTCACTTGGGTGTCACACCTGAATTCATCACGCTATTCCTGGGAAGATTGGTATCATTCATCACTTTCCTGGCAATATTCTGGTTTATTTTGGAAATGTCACTATACTTTGAACCAGGGTTTGACAAATCCCGGGCGCCAGGTCGCCATTGCGACTAGAATTATCGACCTGGCGCGGCACAGCTGGGGTATCATGTGTCTCCATGCCCCCCGCCGCGCGATCATGTCGGGACGCGCCGGCCGGTAATTGAGGCCGCAGCTTTGGGGCCTTAGGCCTATGCTTCCTTCTGTGATCTGGCGCCATCTTGTGGTGGCCGTTGGTATGACAAGACTACCAGCAATGCTAATGGAGCTTCCCCTGTCTGTTTTCACTGCCATCTCCTTCCCTCTAATTAGAACCCCCAAACATTATATATATTTTTTATTCTAACACCCTAGAGAATGGCGGTCATTGCAATACTTTGTCACACCGTATTTGTGCAGCGGTCTTACAAGCGCACTTTTTTGGGAAAAAATATTTTTTTAATTAAAAAATAAGAAAACAGTTAGGTTAGCCCAATTTTTTTTTATGTTGTGAAAGATAATGTTACACCGAGTAAATTGATACCCAACATGTCTCGCTTCAAAATTGCGTCCGCTCGTGGAATGGCGACAAACTTTTACCCTTTAAAATCTCCATAGGCGACGTTTAAAAAATTCTACAGGTTGCATGTTTTGAGTGACGGAGGTCTAGGGCTAGAATTGCTCTCGCTCTACCAATCGCGGCGATACCTCACATGTGTGGTTTGAACCCTGCTTTCATATGCAGGCGCTACTCACGTATGCGTTCGCTTCTGCGCTCGGCGGGATGGGGCGCGTTCCTGGCTCCTAACTTTTTTAGCTGGCTCCTAGATTCCAAGCAAATTTGTCAAGCCCTGCTTTGAACTTTACTTTTCTACACAGATTTGTTTTTGGATTTAAATCCCTTACGGACTTTGCTGCGTCACTCCATGGACTTTGCATTCGTTTTTTCATTTTTCTTCATCAATTCTTTTTCAATTTTGTTTACACACTGTTTTCACTAATTAGGTTTTGTGATAAATTGTTCACATATGTTACCACTTATTTAGCGCTACATTTTTTAGATTTTTGTATATAAAATGCACTTTTTATCTTTCAAAAAGTGTTCCCCAGTGCTAAACCTGTCATCCAATTTCTAAATTGCTGCATTTGTACATTTTAAAAGCCAATATAAAGGAATAGTAGTGGTTAAAAAAAAAAAAAAGCCCTTGAGGATTTAATTAACCTTTTTTTTGGTTAATTCTCCTTTAAGGGGGTGTGGCAGATGGCGTGTCCTATACCTATATACATATGTTAGTAGGTGTCCCTCATTCCCATCTCAAAATGTTGGGAGGTATGCTATATCCCCAGGTATAAGAGGGCGTGCACACTTATGCAAACACATTATTTTAGTTTTTTATTTTTACCCCTAAAATTTTTCAGTTTGTTTTTCAATTGAGTTGTACAGTTTATAGGTCACATTAAAGGTGGAAAAAGTTCTGAAATTTAGTTATTTTTGTCTCATTTTTTTACATCACAGAAACCTGACATTTTAACAGGGGTGTGCAGACTCTATATCCATTGTACTGTTCCCAGTCATCAGGAACAGTGATCTCTGTCATGGCCCCTGGCAGCCCATCCCCCCCTACATTAAGAACACACCTAGGGAACACAGTTAACCCCTTGATCGCCCCCTAATGTTAACCCCTTCCCTGCCAGTGTCATTTTTACATTTATCAGTGCATTTTTATAGCACTGATTAATGTAATAATGTCACTGGTCCCCAAAAAGTATCACTTGGGGTCAGATTTGTCCGTCACAGTTTTGCAAAAAATCGCAGATTGCCGCTATTACCAACAAAAAACAATAAAGTCCCTAAATATATCCCATAGTTTGTAGATGCGATCATTTTTGCGCAAACCAATCAATATATGCCTATGGCATTTTATTTTTTATTTTTTTTACAAAAAATATGTAGAATATATATATATATATATATATATATATATATATATATAATCGGCCTTAACTGATGAATAAATTTGTTTTTGTTTTTTTCTTGGATATGTATTATAGCAAATATAAAAAAAAAAACAATTCAAAATTGTCATCTGTTTGTTTGTCTATAGCGCAAAAAATAAAAGGCGCAGAGGTGATCAAATACCACCAAAAGAAAGCTCTATTTGTGACAAAAAGGACGTCAATTTTGTTTGGGTACAGCATCCCACGACCGTGCAATTGTCAGTTAAAGCGTTGCAGTGCCGTATAGCAAAAAATGGCCTCGTCATTAAGGGGTAAAATTCTTCGGGTCCTTAAAACGTAACTCCACTTTTTTGGAGAAAAAATATTCCCCTCTGGGTGATCTATGTACGTTGCAAGGATTATAACAACCTTTGTTACAGATTCCTACATTTTTTATTCTGATGAAATCCCTGTGTGTTCATCTGTGCCTCTGAATTAAGTGGGTCTAGAGGAAGTGGTTTCCTAATTAACTGTCAGGTGTGCAGCTACAGGGCACTAATGAGGAAATCTGCTGGGCCTGCATCCGTTTAGACATGCTCCTATTGAAAGTATCTCTCCAAAAATGACTTTTGTGTTGCAGGGGATACCTGAAATCTGACTTGTATCTTAGGCAGACTTCTGAGAAAATTGGTGAGCCAATAACACAAGCAGAAAATTATGTTTTCCAAGTCATCTTCCAGGACGGCTTACAGAGAGAGATAGGCTCCTCCCACCTAGATCAGGAAACACATGATCCACATCATAAAAAGCATCACTCATGCATTAGCCCCTCAGTATTTTTGTTTCCTCAGGCCAGACAGGAACTAGATCCAAGTGGATGTTTGTTATTTTTTCTGGCCTTCATGCTAGACGGCAGGGGCCTCCCGACGTCCATACCCAGGCAACAGGGGTAGTTACCCTGGGGTATGAGTCAGTTTGGGCCACCCAGGAGACCTGAAACAGGGGTCATGGGTGAGGGTAAGTGACCCCACCTCCCAATTTGGTGTATCCTCAGCGAGGTTACCTGTGAGGGTGGAGGAGGTGATCCAGTGGGTCCATCCGGGGTACAGCAGGGTGTTCTCCTGGCGGAGGTTCAGGCCGCCGTAGGGTCCGGTATCCTTTCTTTGCGGTATAGAGATCTCCATATTTTAGGGAGTTTCGATCCCCAGCACATGTGGGTGCTGGGGCGCAGAGTGATGATGTCACTTCCGGCGCGCAAGGCAGGAAGTGACACAGCAGAAAGTCCGGCGGCGGCCATCTTGGTACACCCAGAAGGAAGCCTAATATTGGATTTACAGGCGTGCTGTGCTGTAGGGCGGCGTCGGATCCACAGCGCCGCCCCGGACCTCCACACCTCTTTTTTAATAGGGACCTGGACAAGAAGATGGTGCCGAGGCTTCCAGGAGCAGCATGGAGCTACCAGGATCCAGAGAAGCAGGTCTGGAGGCGCCATCGGTCGAATCAGGCCCTAAGGTAAGAAAATAAGAGGCAGACTGCTTCTTTCCTTTTCTTATCCTCCTGTGGTGGGGGCACAGGGGGCGTTTGTTTATTCCAGAGCCTGTTTTTATTTTATGCTGATGGTGGACAGACGTCACACATTCTAGCATAGGTGGTGGGTACTTCTCAAAATTCTTAGACTAGAATGGAGTTATCCACGTGGTGTGTCTGGTTTATGAGTATTTACTTCAGTGGAAAGTAATATGCAGGCGCTTGTCATTTGATGTATTACAGGACAAGGCCCACGAGCCCAAAGACAGAACAGAGACACCTAGAAAAAAGTGCCCAATATGCACCAAGAAGATGCATTATGGGTGGAAGAAGAATGCTTGTCAGGACTGTATAGACAAGCTTATCAAAGGAGAAACAGGCCCTGTCCTCAAAGGGTTTATGGACTCATTAAAGACGGGGATGAAACAGACGTTTCAGTCCCTTAAACCCAGACAGCAAGAGACGCTTGCTGGAGCTAGCCCAGGTACTTCAGGCACCAGTACTACCATTAGGCCAGGAGTCCTGGCCCAGGTACGGGAAGTCCACCAGCAAAGAGTACTGGAGGAGCTGGAGGACACCTCAGAGTCAGCCTCAGAGTCTGAGGAGGTGGACCACAATGAGGAAGGACCCGGCAAGATGCAAAGATTCCTTTTTCCTTCAGAGGAAACAGAAGAACTATTAAAATCGATCTACGACACCCTGGAGCTGGAGACTCCAAGAGTTGTCGGTGCATGACCTTTTATATGAAAGCCTTCAGCCTAGACAGGGCAGAACCTTTCCGGTGCATGCGTCCCTAAAGGAGAATACTTCAGGAATGGAGGAAGCTGGAAAAGGGAGTCTTCTTCCCTAGAATTTTAAAGAGAAGGTTCCCCTTTAAAGAAGAGGATACAAAGCTGTGGGAAAAGTGCCCCAGACTGGACGCTTCCATAGCTAACATTTCAAAGGGTTCAGAACTTTCCTTTGAGGATTCAGGCACCCTAAAAGAGCCAATGGACAAAAGGTGGAAGGTTATTCAAAGAAAGCGTGGGAATCTTGCTCCGCTAACTTTAGACCCGCACTAGCCACTACATGCGTGGCTCGTACACTTGATTTGTGGCTTAAACAGCTCCGCACTCTTCTGGAGTCAGATACTCCTAGGGAAGAGATTTTGGAGGCCTTACCAATGCTAAATAAGGCAGTGGCCTATATAGCAGATGCATCCACGGAGTCTGTAATATTCTCGGCCAGGTCCACAGCATTGATTAATGAAGCCAGGAGGGCTATCTGGCTGAAGACCTTGGGAGGAGACACTGTGTCAAAGACAAGACTCTGTTCCCTCCCCTTTAATGGAGATTTTCTTTTTGGAAAAGAGCTGGAATCCGTCCTAGAGAGGTCGGCCGATAAACAGAAGGGGTTCCCTTTCCCCAAAACACAACAACAAAAAAGGAATTTTCGTCCCTTTCAGGTGTCAAGTGAAAGGAACTCTCACCGGGGGGATAGGAGATGGCATAACAGAGGTTTTGCAGCCCAAGACCAGAAAGGAGGGTGGCAATACAGGGGGGAAGGGGCAGAGGTGGTTTCCTCTTTAAACCCCCCCCCCCAGCCTAAGGACCCTTCCCAGTGACTCAGTTGGTCATGTGGGGGGAAGGTTGGGGTCATTCCTCACACAGTGGCAGACCGTCTCCAGCAGCCGTTTTATCCTGGATCTGATCGAATCAGGGTACAAGATAGAGCTTTTAGGCTGTCCCCCTCAAAAATTTCACACGACAGGTTTACCAAAAGACGTGGAGAAAGCAACAGCTATGTCTTCCCTCCTGCAGAGTATGTTGAAGGAGAAGGTGATAAGCTTCATCCCCCCATCTCTAAGAAAAGAAGGGTTTTATTCTCAAGTTTTTCTGATAAAAAAGTCATCAGGAAAATTTCGACTGATTTTGAATCTGAAGCAAGTAAACATGTACGTAAAGTACAGACGTTTCAAGATGTAGTCAATCTACACCACCAGAGATTTTTTAACCCCTGGGGTCTTCATGGTCTCATTAGACCTAAGAGACGCCTATCTTCATGTCCCCATTCGAAAGGAGTCCAAGCAGTTTATCAGGTTTGCAGTAAGGAAGGGGTTCAGAACCCACTATTTTCAATTCAATGCTCTGCCCTTCGGACTAGTGTCAGCTCCACGCATTTTCACAAAGATACTGGCAGAAGCTCTGTGGACACTGAGATCGGAGGGAATTCAGATAATTCCCTATCTGGACGACCTACTGATCTTTGCAGATTCAGCAGACGAAGTGAGACGGAACCTGAGCAGAACTACCAAACACCTTCAGCAGCTAGGGTGGCTGGTAAATCAGGAGAAGTCACAGTTGATACCTAGGATACCTAATAGACTCAACTACATCCAAGATTTTTCTGACAAAAGAAAAAGTGGCAACAATTATGACAGAGGTGAGCAACCTCTGCACATGTACAGAAACCTCAATTCCAGGCATAATGAGGGTCCTTGGGTTGATGACAGCGGCCATCCCAGGATTCCAGTGGGCACAATTCCATACTCGAGCACTTCAGGCGCTCATGCTTTCTCTCTGGGATGGAAAGACGGATTCTCTTCAAAGACAGACGGAGATTCCGCAGGAAGTAGAATGGTGGTTGATCCCTGCAAATCTCTCTGCAGGTCGACTCTGGTCCCAACACTGCCCTCTAGCAGTCACCACGGACGCCAGCGGGCAGGGGTGGGGAGCCCATTCAGGCACACTGATGGCCCAGGGGCTCTGGAACCGGCAGGAAGCCAGCCTCTCCTCCAACGCGAGGGAGATGAAGGCGGTTCTAAAGGCCTTAGTAGCCTTTTGTCCGACCCTGAGGGGAAGACATGTGCAGGTTTTTTCGGACAACATTACCACAGTATGTTACATCAACAAACAAGGGGGTACAAGAGTCCCAGGTCTGATGAAGATAGCAGAAGAGATCCTTCAATGGGCAGAAGCAAATCTTTTATCCCTGTCTTCAATTCACTTAAAAGGGGAATTAAATTCTCTGGCATCTATACAGTGGGTATTCCTGCGCTGCCAATCTGGAGGAATGTGGAGGTGAATGAAACTATCGCAAGCACCTCGCAGGTTAATCCTAACCTGATAAAGTAAAGGATCTAAATCAAGGGGGGGTGGTGCTGCGCTGTTTCTAGTATGATAAATTATAGTGCACAATGGCTAAGTAATTATCAATCAATAAACAGGTTAAGAAAAATAAATAAACAATAAATACAACTGATCAATTATAGTGATGTATAAATACTAAAACCATAAGATCAGTAAAAATATAAATATATAAAAACTGTAAAAACAATAAATATATAAGTAAACCTGTGAATAAATACCAAGGTGAATGTTACTGTGCAACTATGCTGTGAGAATGAATAAATGAAAGACGTCGCCTGCAAATTGCAGTAAAATAATAGGTGCACTAATGTGACTGCTAAATAAACAAAGTGCAGTACAGTGCTAAAGTGAAGTAGTAAAATCAATGACTAACGAAAAGTGAAAATTGTCCAATAAGCAAAGGAACACAAATTGAACTCCAAAAATCCAGAGAAGAAGAACAATGGTAAGTGGTGCCCGTGCAGATCAATTTCTTGTAAGTGACAATCCTGCAACTTCATATAGGTGAATGGTGCTGTGGTGATGGGGTGTCTGGATCTTCACTTCTGGTGTCACACTAAGAATAATGGGTGGCCTCTTACCTTGCGGTAATGAGGTAACCGCTTTTGTATAGTGGGGGTCAGTAAAATCCTTTAACGCGATCCTGGCGTCCAATAGGGAAACCTTTATAACAGGATGCTGCTGTTCCTCACATATGGGATAACTTATACTGGATCGTAAAGGGTTGCTTACATCTCCCAACGATGGCCGTTAGAGAGAAAAAAAGTGGGGTCTCGATCTTGAAGTACGTTTTTAAAAGGTGTGTACTTTAATATTGCATAAATGTAACAAGGTTGCTTACATAAACTCACATAAAATTTTTTTAAAACATGCACTTATCCCAAACGAACGGCGAGCTTGTGTGCCTCCGTCTGACTGTCTGCCTCTCCGTCCCTCTGGATTTTTGGAGTTCAATTTGTGTTCCTTTGCTTATTGGACAATTTTCACTTTTCGTTACTCATTGATTTTACTACTTCACTTTAGCACTGTACTGCACTGTGTTTATTTAGCAGTCACATTAGTGCACCTATTATTTTACTGCAATTTGCAGGCGACTTCGTTCATTTATTCATTCTCACAGCATAGTTGCACAGTAACATTCACCTTGGTATTTATTCACAGGTTTACTTATATATTTATTGTTTTTACAGTTTTTATATATTTATATTTTTACTGATCTTATGGTTTTAGTATTTATACATCACTATAATTGATCAGTTGTATTTATTGTTTATTTATTTTTCTTAACCTGTTTATTGATTGATAATTACTTAGCCATTGTGCACTATAATTTATCATACTAGAAACAGCGCAGCACCACCCCCCCTTGATTTAAATTCTCTGGCAGATGTCCTAAGCAGAGAGTCTCTGTCTCAGACAGAATGGTGCTTGAATCGAACAGTGTTCGAACAAATAGCGCAGAAGTGGAGAAACCCACAAATAGACCTTTTTGCTACAAGGCAGAACAGGCAGGTGGAACAATTTTACTCCCTACAGAGAGATATTCTCAGTCTGGGCCTAGATGCCCTATCCCAGTCTTGGGAGGCAAATCTGGTGTATGCGTTTCCACCGTTTGCCCTCATTCCAAAGATTATCCGGAAGCTAAGGGGGTCCAACACAAAAGTTATCCTGATCGCGCCATTTTGGCCAAGGAGGTCTTGGTTCTAAGGACTACTAAGACTCAACATTACGGAACCTTGGAGACTGCCTTACAGGACGGACCTCATATATCAGGGAGATGTGAATCATCCAGAAGTGAGCTCTCTTTCTCTGACGGCCTGGCTTCTGAGAGGGAGCTGTTAGAGCAGAGAGGGTTATCGGCAAAGGTAATCGATACCATTCTTAGCAGCCGGAAGCCATCCACTAATGCAATTTACAATAAAATCTGGAAAAAATTTGGGGCCTGGCGCATGCTCAACAACAGAGTGTCAGGAGCCATGGTCCCGGCGGTCCTAGATTTCCTCCAAGCTGGAGCAGATCTAAATCTTGCAGTCAGTACTCTTAAGGTACAGGTAGCAGCTCTGTCCAACTTTTTAAATCAAAGACTGTCAGAGGAGCCACTGATAAGAGGTTTCTTGTATCCATCAGCCGTAAACGAGTCCCCAAATCAAGGAGGTTCCCCCCTGGGACTTATCGAAAGTGTTACAAGGTCTTTGTAAGACACCATTTGAGCCAATAGACGAACTTCCCATAAAGCTCTTAACCTTGAAAACAGTAGTTTTGGTGGCCCTAGTCTCCGCTAGGAGAGTTGGTGAGATCCAGGCACTTTCAGTGATTGAGCCTTTCTGCACCATTTTGCAAGACAAGATTATCCTCTCGCTGGACCCAGCTTTTCTCCCCAAGGTACCGTCTAACTTCCATAGGTCGGAAGAGATCGTAATACCATAATTTTGCGGAAATCCTAAAAATGACAAGGAAGCAGGATTTAATAGGATAGATGTCAGGAGATGCTTGATCGCTTACATAGAGCGCACCAAGGAGTGGCGACGTTCCACCAGCTTGTTCGTATTGTTTGCAGGTTCAAACAAGGGTAAAGAGGCATCCAAAGGTACCATCGCCAGGTGGATGAAGTCGGCCATTACGGAGGCATACAAGGCAGTGTCCCGCACACCTCCGTTAGGTATAAATGCTCATATCACAAGAGCGGTTTCTACTCCTTGTGCTGAAAGGGCAGGAGCATCTCCCCTCCAGATCTGCAAGGCCGCAACCTGGTCCAGTTTCCAGACTTTCGTAAAGCATTACAGACTGGACCTGCTTGCCAGCCAGGACCAGTCTTTCGGCAGGAAAGTTCTGCAGGCTGTGGTCCCGCCCTGATTAGGTAGTACTATATTGTCCTCTCTGTAAGCCGTCCTGGAAGAGGACTTGGAAAAACAGTGTTATTACCTGTTAACTACTTTTTCCAGGAATCTTCCAGGACGGCGTCAGTTCCCTCCCTTTTTTGAGGTGAGTAGCAATGTAAAGCACAGAGTAAAGATAAAGCTACGCTAATGAGGGTTTAATGATTCTGAGCCTTTGGTTATTTGTTAATACTGAGGGGCTAATGCATGAGTGATGCTTTTATGATGTGGATCATGTGTTTCCTGATCTAGGTGGGAGGAGCCTATCTCTCTCTGTAAGCCGTCCTGGAAAAAGTAGTTAACAGGTAATAACACTGTTTTCTGGGGAGTGGTCAGTACACACTCTGTGTACAGAACAGCTCCAGGTAGCCATATTGCAATGCATTCTCAGAAAATACAGTGGCTGCAGATTGAAAAGGAAAGGTCATTTTTAATAACATTCAATTACAATATGATTAGTGTCGCAATTATATGTGCTATATTATTTTTTCATTATTTGCAATTTTTTTCTCCCATGAAAGAGGAGTTACCCTTTAAGTGGTTAACAAATATATATATTTTTTTGTAAATTGATGTTTAGACAGGTGTTGTCAGGAATCAGATGTGATCAGAACTATGTGGACTGCAACAGAGGAAACCGCAAACAGAAATAGGTGAAAGTAAGTTTATTTAAGGTAAATACATATAAATGTGAATACACCACCAATACAACAAGTGAACAACCAAACAGTAACAGTATCCAACCAGCATATGTAGCAAAAGGGGGAACCAGAATTGTCAAGCCAGAAGAGGATCATTAACAGGAGATCAGCAGATGGGGGGCCAGGAGTAGACAGACAGGGACAAGAAGGAAGCAATCAGGCTGCAGAGCAAGGATCCAGGGATGCAGAAAGAGATACAGGAATCAGGGTTCAGGTAAACAGGCTGCAGGTCAGGGCACGAGTACAATACCAGGGCAGTGTGTGTGTGCACTTGCCGGGTATTTATACTTTTACCTGCTAACAAGCTCAGGTGATCCCTGATTTCAGAAGGTAAAATCTGCACCACACTGCCAGGATCCATCCGCTGGTAGTCGCCAGTACATTACCTCCCAACGATGACATAACACCAGCAGTAGAAGCTCCCCTGGCAGTTCCAAACTGCCAGGAGCCACCTGCTGGTGGACCCCAGTACTGCACGCCAAATAATAGATATTACCAGCGGATGGAACCTTTCCTTACAGTACCCCCCCTCAAAGGAGCGACCTCCGGACGCTCCAACTAGCCGTTGCTGGGGAAAGTACATGGCGTCAAGCCGGGCAGTGGACAAAGTCACATCAGCTTGAGCATGAGGAAGGTCAATGGCTTTAAACCGGGCAAGGTGCAGCTCGAGCTGAGCAGCAGATACAGACACATCAGGCTGGGCAAAAAGTACGTCAGGCTGGGTAGCAGGCACAGGAACCTCAAGCTGAGTAGCAGGTACCGGTACATCATGCTGGGCAGCAGGCAAATCAAACTGGGCAGCAGGAACGGGCACATCAATCTGGACAGCAGGCACGGGCACATCAAGCTGGGTAGCAGGCACGGGCACACCAAGCTGGGTAGCAGGCACGGGCACACCAAGCTGGGCAGCAGGCACACCAAGCTGGGCAGCAGGTACAGGCACACCAAGCTGGGCAGCAGGTACAGGCACACCAAGCTGGGCAGCAGGTACGGGCAAATCAGGCTGGGCAGCAGACAGTGGCACAGCAGGCAGGAACACCTCAGGCTGGGCAGCAGGCAGGAACACCTCAGGCTGGGCAGCAGGCAGGAACACCTCAGGCTGGGCAGCAGGCAGGAAGACCTCGGGCTGGGCAGCAGGCAGGAACACCTCGGGCTGGGCAGCAGGCAGGAACACCTCGGGCTGGGCAGCAGGCAGGAACACCTCGGGCTGGGCAGCAGGCAGGAACACCTCGGGCTGGGCAGCAGGCAGGAACACCTCAGGCTGGGCAGCAGGCAGGAACACCTCAGGCTGGGCAGCAGGCAGGAACACCTCAGGCTGGGCAGCAGGCAGGAACACCTCATCAGGCTGGGCAGCAGGCAGAAGCTCATCGGGCTGGGCAGCAGGCAGAAGCTCATCGGGCTGGGCAGCAGGCAGAAGCTCATCGGGCTGGGCAGCAGGCAGAAGCTCATCGGGCTGGGCAGCAGACAGAAGCTCATCGGGCTGGGCAGCAGACAGAAGCTCGTCTGTCGCCACAACCTCAGGCCGGGAAACGGGCGCCACAACCTCAGGCCGGGAAACGGGCGCCACAACCTCAGGCCGGGAAACGGGCGCCGAATCTTCAGACTGGGACACCGGGACTTCAGGCTGGCATACAGGAACTGGGGTGTCAGACTGGACCGCAGACTGGGGCACAGGAACTTCAGGCGGAAACATTGGCTGGAAAGCAGGCAGAGGTTTGGCAGAATCAGGTTCAGCTGGCATGCAAGCAGACTGGAGCAGGTTGTTTGGTGTGGAGGCAGGTTGGGTTACTGTCAGTATCGTTTTGGTTGGAAAAAACTTTTATCTTTTCTTGGGCTTAGCCACTGAAGCTTTGTGGATAAGGGGTGCAGCAGACTGGAAAGGAGGATTGAGATATGGCAGAGAAGAGGTAACAGAAGATGAAGGAAGTTCTTGTGGGTTTGTAGGCAGCTGAGAAGAGGCAGGTGGGTTGAATGCAGGATAGGTACAGGGAGCAGAGACTGGATATTGGTATCTGGTAGGAAGCAGTGTGTACTGAGCTGCGCCTGGGGTTGCCATGGGTGATGGGAGAAAAGACTTTTGAGCAGGTAGGTGTCTGATGGTAGACGTGGTTTGTTGTGGGTTGGCTGGGATTGATTGTAACATATCAGACCATGCCGAGAGTATTGATTGTACAAACTGTAGTTTTAAATCTCCCTGTCTAACAAAAGACTGAGCAAACTCCATGCACTCAGCAATCACCTGTGGGGAACAAGCTGAGTAGTGCTCACAAAAATCGGCGGGATCGTCTTCAAAAAGCCATACTAGGGATACAACCTGATTCATATTAAAAGGAGGAGTGAAATCATCATGGCCCTCTGGAATACAGGGCAGGGCCAGCTCAGTACAGATCTTGATCAAAGGCTGCACCTCCCCAAACAGTATATAACCCTGATCGACCAGGGAGTGAGCCGATCGGATAGCTGCAAACAACTGGTCGCTAGACCATCCTTTCAAAGCCTGGCGGCAATAATCACTTTCAGATGCCAGCAGAGAAAAATAAATAACCTCATCGGTATTCATGTTTGCAAACAAACTGAATCAAAACAGTTCCCCTGTGCAGCCACTTCTGATCAGGGATGGCCCTGGTATTCTGTCAGGAATCAGATGTGATCAGAACTATGTGGACTGCAACAGAGGAAACCGCAAACAGAAAACAGGTGAAAGTAAGTTTATTTACACCACCAATACAACAAGTGAACAACCAAACAGTGACAGTAACCAACCAGCATATGTAGCAAAAGGGGGAACCAGAATCATAGTCAAGCCAGGCCAGAATTATTAACAGGAGATCAGCAGATGGGGGCCAGGAGTAGACAGACAGTGACAAGAAGGAAGCAATCGGGCTGCAGAGCAAGGATCCAGGGATGCAGGAACAGATACAACAGGTTCAGGAATCAGGGTTCAGGTACACAGGCTGCAGGTCAGGGCTCAAGGACGATACCAGGGCAGTGTGTGTGTGTGCACTTGCTGGGTATTTATACTATTACCTGCTAACAACCTCAGGTGACCCCTGATTGCCGAAAGTAAAATCTGCACCACACTGCCAGAATCCAACCGCTGGTGGACGCCAGTACTGCGGCCCAAAGATGACATAACACCAGCAGGTAGAAGCTCCCCTGACAGTTCCAAACTGCCAGGAGACACCTGCTGGTGGACCGCAGTACTGCTTGCCAAATGATAGATATTACCAGCGGATGGAACTTTTTCTTACAGTTGTATGTGGCATTTACCAAGCATTTCCTATTTTTGCTGGATATAGCTCATAAACTTTTAGGCTGGGTTCAAACTTGATTCGGATGCGGCAAACAGCAGGGGTCCAGTGCAACCAGGCAGCTGCTTCTTACGATCAATCACAGATAAGTGGAGCATTGTGTGATCATGCAAAATTGATTGAGGATACTTATGCAACTTTCTACATACGGAGAACAATTTGTTTCAAGTGTTTATTGAACAGTTGCTACTCCTAGCATGGCTGAGTTATGAAAAATCATCTAGCCTAAGATGGTGAGGTGCATCCTTCTGTATACCTGTGGGTGTGTCTACCTTTTAACGTGCATGGATGCTTCCTAGTGGGATTCCCTGGAAGTATAGTAGACTAACTAGCTGGGCGTATTTTGTACAGGAACTTTAGTGTTTTAGGCTACTTTCATACCGAGGTGCTTTACAGACGCTATAAATAGTGCCTCTCCTGTCACTCCAATGTGAAAGCCTGAGTGCTTTCACACTGGAGCAGTGCACTTATAAAAGTCCTGCAAGCAGCATCTTTAAGGCGCTTTAGGAGTGGTGTATACACCGCTCATAAAGCGCCTCTGCCCATTTAAATCAATGGGCAGCGGCGCCGAAGTGCCTGCAAAGCGCCGCAGAAGCTATTAACCCTTTATTCAGCTGTTAGCGGGGGTTAAAAGCACCCTTAGAGAGGGATGGGAAGAGAGCCAGGGCAGTGGACAACCCCCTTATGAAATAAAAGCCAAGGTGATGGTCATTTCTATATTGAATTCAATATGGAGACCTTTTAGAGCAGTGGTCCCCAACCTTTTTGGCACCGAGGACCGGCGTTGTGTAATAGAATCGTGCCAAGGCCCGGGGGGGGGGGGGGTTGGGTTGTTATGTAGCTTTTCGCGGGCAGTTTGTCGGGGAAATGGCTAGTGTTAGCGCCTCAATCATCACAGAACAATGGCTGATATGGTGTTGGGATGATTGAAGCGCATTATTTCTGTCATTGCATTGTAATATAAAATGAAATAGTTCAAACTCACCATAATGCCGAATCTGCCACCAGATGCGATTTGTCACTTGCCACGTCGCCTTCCACCAGGTGTGGATTGTTGCTTGCGACGTCACCTGCCACCAGGTGTGGATTGTTGCTTGCCACGTCACCTGCCACCAGGTGTGGATTGCCACGTCGCCTGCCACCAGATGTGGATTGCCACGTCGCCTGCCACCAGATGTGGATTGTCGCTTGCCACCTCGCCTGCCACCAGATGTGGATTGTCGCTTGCCACAACACCTGCCACCAGGTGTGGATTGCCATGTCGCCTGCCACCAGGTGCGGATTGCCACGTCGCCTGCCACCAGGTGCGGATTGCCACGTCGCCTGCCACGTCACCTGCCACCAGGTGTGGATTGCCACGTCACCTGCCACCAGGTGTGGATTGCCACGTCACCTGCCACCGGGTGTGGATTGCCACGTCACCTGCCACCAGGTGTGGATTGCTACTTGCCATGTCACCTGCCACCAGGTGTGGATTGCCACCTGCCATGTCACCTGCCACCAGGTGTGGATTGCCACCTGCCACCAGAGGTGGTTTGCCACCTGCCAGTAGATTTTTTTGTCACCTGCCGTGGTGGCAGCACAGGCAGGTGAGGGAGAACAGCGGTAATGCGGGGCGGGCGGTGAGAGATGATCTCTCTGCTCCCGCGCCTCGCTGCAGTATAGCAGCCCCGCTGTGTGGGCGGAAGTGCCGCGTTATGGGCGGGCGCCGAGAGATGATCTCATCTCTCTGCTCCCGCGCCTTACCGCAGTATAGGAGCCCCGCTGTGTGGGCGGAAGTGCCGCGTTCCAGGCGGGCGGCGAGAGATGATCTCATCTCTCTGCTCCCGCGCCTCACCGCAGTAGGAGCCCCGCTGTGTGGGCGGAAGTGCCGTGATCCGGGCGGGCGGTGAGAGATGTCATCTCTCTGCTTGCCCACTGCCGCACCTCACACAGTGCAGCCTTCGCGGCCCATCTGCAAATAGGCCACGGCCCGGCAGTGGGCCGCGGACCGGGGGTTGGGGAACCCTGTTTTAGAGGATCCCAGCTTCAGCCTTTTGGTGGTAATCCACGGAATAGATGGTCTATATTTCCTATTCCCTGTTCTTATGTTAAAGAGGAAGTAAACCCCGGCCGATTTTTTTTTTTTTTTTTTTTAAATCTAACATTTAGTAGCTCATTAAAAGTCATATTCAATAGAAATTGCCCCTAAACGAGGTCTGCAAGTACCTTTTCTCTTATCGTCCATGGACCGACGCAGCTCTCATACTGATTACATGTGGGTATATGTCCCTGCTCGCAGGAGAAGACCTAGGCAGAATGTTACAGGTTAAAACATTCTAGAACAAGCCAGAGCTGAACAGCCCCGCCCAGGGGGGCGGTCCCTCCGGACATTACCCTTCCACCTGCAGCTAATCAGCCTCAGTTTTTTTCTGCCTAGCAGAAGGAGAAGACGTGGCTCTCAGGAGCCAGTCTCCTGGAAGATTTTACTTTTGATTTTTATTCCTTTGGGAATTTTATTATTTTATTTTTGAGACCTTCAATCAACTGTCGGCTGGGCAACAGGTTGGGTACACTGGTATCCTCGTAGTCTTCCCTGTCCGACCATCGAGCGTGCTGATCCTCGCCTTGCGTGCGTGAGACTCGGTTCACGACATGCCCCATGACTCCAGGGGTGGCCGGGTTGCTTTCATGCTCCCGCGGTCCTCTCAAGATTGAACAGTACTTGACTGACTGTATCTCTCGCGGTGGACCGGGCCGACAGCTACGCAGTACGACTCTGTGATAGGTCTGTCTGAAACAAGCCAGTGGGTCCCTGAAAGGGACGGGTAAGTAGTCTCTCCTACTGCAGGTGAGTACATGCTGGCTGTGTTTCTGTGTGTGGGGGTTTCTCCCTGTCCCCCCCCTGTTATGCTGCTCTCTGCACCCTGTACTGGTGCTGTGCTGTGGGGTGCTTGGGGGTCACTCTGGCCTGGTTGGGCGCTCATGTCTGCAGTTTTTTCTGGTGTGTGAGGTGATTATTGCGTGCGCCATTGGCGCTGTTTGAGGTGGTTATTGTGTGCGCCATTGGCGCGCATTAGAGCTTTGAATTTTGCGCTCGGCGGCCATCTTGGCGTTTAGTGGCACAGTTATAGCTGCGGACGGTGGCCATTTTCTTGTGGCCGCCGTGCATTTATTTCTGGCGGTGGCGCGAATCCCCTCACAATCTCCTCACAGACTGAGCTGTCCTTAAGGGTTGGTGGGTCCTCCCGGGTATCCCCTCCTCAGCGTAGCCAGTGGGTGGACTGTATATTCACTGTATAGTGTATAAGGTCTCAGAGGGTGGCGTTTATGGAGTCTGATACACCTGCTCTCCACATTGCCTGGGGCAACTGGCAGTGCTGCACAGTTAAACATGTTCATATGTTTCCTGCACCTGCGGTCCTTATGGACCAGTTGTCAGCAGTCCTGGAATAATTCCTGTCAGAATGGAAGTGGTGTGCGAGCAAAAGGAGCTATAAGCCCCCTCCCCCCCACAAAAATCTTTAGTGAAGGAGTGCTCTGAGTCAGATATACCAGTGACGTCATCGCTCCCTGCCTGCCAGGAAATACCATCTAGGCCGTGCTCTGTCATCTCCTCACCGCCGCCGGCTTCTACCATCTTCCATGCGGAACCTGATGACATCAAAACAGCACAGCGCCACAGCAGGACACAGCACAGAATGACTGACCTGATGATCACTTCCCCTTTTCATGGAATTCGTACAATGCCTGCTTTTACATTGTAAAATGTGAGTTGCCTGTACTTTTAATTTATATTAAATTGTTTTAAAACGTCTACACTTAGAGGCGCCTCTTCCCTTGCTTTTTTCTCTACAGTACTGGAACAACGGTTTCTGTTTCTCCATTGATGGCAGCCCTAAGACTGTAAATGTGACTTCCCCCCCCCCCCCCCCCTCAATAATTTTTACTGCATACCCCCCTTCCTCTCCCCACCCCTGATCGTTATTATCTTATTCATAGACACCATCATTTGTACATTGTATTGTACATTACCAATCATACACTTACTGGATACCAGTGATTTGGTTTTTGCGCATTTTTCACTTGTGTACTGAGTCAGATATGGGCCTAGCTATTGGGCTCAGGACCCTACCTCTGAATATTTAATGTTTATGAACAGGACATTCCCTTGTGAGGAAGACTCCAGTTCTGTGTCAGTGAATGACAGGGCGCTTGTAAGTGATCTCATTGATGATGTGAGAATCACACTCAGGCTGAAATTGCTGTGACAAGCTTTTCTTTTACACAGTTTCCTCACAGTTTTCCTCACAGTTTTCCTCACACTGCCTCAAGAGCAGCATGGATGAGGGAGGACTTTATTCATTTATGTCTGTAGTCCCTGTGAGCCTTATGTGTGATACCTGAGGTAACATTTCCTGGGGAATGATTTGAGCTCTGACAGACACACGGTCTGAGGATCAGAGGTTAACTGTTACCTGTATGCTGCTTCAGCAGCACTGTCAAGCAGGTTGGAATGATACAGAGAAGATTATGCGCCTCTGCGCCATAATTTAAACTCATCCTATACCTCTACACTGCATACATTCACAGTGTATGTATGTATGTGTTATTGGTCTCTGTGTCTGCGTGGCTGTCCCCACGTTCCAATGCTGTGTTTCAGTGCCATACATGATATAAACGTACAAAATATGTTTATGCACGACTCCAGATACATTCACAGTATATGTATGTATTATACTCTCTGGGTTGGCGGGGGCTCCGATGTCCTCCCGCACTCTCATGGTATGTGCGCTTCGGCTCTCTGCACAGTATAGACATGTTCAATATGTTTATTGCACATATTATACATATAAAATAGTTATGCTGTATATGTAGACTCTGTTTAAAACAAATAACATTTTGTTTTGTTATTTTATTTTTGTTTATTAAATTTGTCTTTATGTACAGGTGACTGAATGTACCATTTCTATATTCCATAGGGGCTCTCTTTAATTATTGATAAATCTACATTATATGTAATTGATTTCAATGGAGTTTACCACATTTTTTAGGGTGGCGTTTCCCTTTTCTTTTTTGGGGGGGATTTGGTGATCATATGGGCGCCCAGGGCGTTTCTCTTTGTTCTCCTTTGGGAGACAATCTGAGCGCCATCTGACCAAGCCCACCGGATATCCTGGCCCCATTTTTCTAACATCCAATGTGCCATTTCTGCCGTGATTTTAAAGGGAAGTCTGCCCTTTTCTATACTTTAGGCATGTTTTCCCCTTCCGGATCCGTCTTATGGTGCGTCCAGCTCGTCAGGATGTTTTCTCCTGATGAGCGGGGTGGCGCTTCCGGCGGACGTCTCCGGTTTTTCAGTGGTGGAATTGTCACTTCCGGGTCGGATCTGACGATGGGCGGATGTCGGAACTGACGTGCCCGCTCCGCCCATTGATTTGGCGCCATTGTGCGTCCAATGGGAAGGGGGAGGGGGGTATATAGTCCGGATCGCAGCCTTGCAAATCAGTAGCATGACCAACATTCTGGGGAGAAGACGTTCTTAGATATCAGTCAAAGGTAAATTACTTAGGCACTAGATCTCTTTACGGGCAACATTGGTTTTTATCCTGTTGTCTGGTTTACTTGGTCTTTAATCTAAAATGGTTTTTATATTTTTATATATTTTTTCAGTAAACTGATTGATCGGTTTTGTAAAACAAGTTTTTCGGCAGAGATGCCCTAATGTGGACACACTTTATCCAATTGGATTAACCAGGTATATATCAGCTAGCAAGTATATGGCTAAAAAAATAGGATTTTTATAACAGCTTACCTGTAAAATCCTTTTCTTAGGAGTACATCACGGGACACAGAGCGACATAGTCATTACTAATGGGTTATATAGAAACCGTCAGGTGCTGGCACTGGCAACTTCCAAAACCGGAAGTACCCTCCCCTATATAAGCCCCTCCCATCCGGGAGCACCTCAGTTTTGTAGCAAAGCAATAAGTGTCCCCAAAGAGGGGCGGGAGCTCTGTGTCCCGTGATGTACTCCTAAGAAAAGGATTTTACAGGTAAGCTGTTATAAAAATCCTATTTTCTTTCTCGTACATCACGGGACACAGAGCGACATAGTCATTACTAATGGGATGTCCTAAAGCAATGCCCAATGAGGGGGGGATACACCATATATAAGCTGAGCGCTATCAGACATGAGGATCTTTTGCGGCCTGCAACACACTGCGCCCAAAGGCGACATCCTCCTGACTTCTAACGTCCACCTGGTAGAACCTAGTAAACGTGTGAACTGAAGACCATGTTGCGGCCTTACAGATTTGAGCCAGGGAGGCCTGGTGATGCACTGCCCATGAAGTTCCAACTGCTCTCGTGGAGTGCGCTCTAACTTTGAACGGAGGCGGTCTCCTTCTCAAGCCATAGGCTTGTATTATGACCTGTCGAATCCACTCGCTAAAGTAGATTTTGACGCTGCCTGACCCTTTCTGGGGCCTTCCGGCAGAATAAACAAAGTATCCGTTCTGCGAATCTGAGCAGTGGCTTTTAGATAAGCTTTAACTGCTCTTACTACATCCAAAGAATGCAATAACTTTTCCTCTACCGAAGTAGGTTTGGGGAAAAAAGAAGGAAGAACCACATCTTGGTTCAAATGAAACCTCGATACCACCTTAGGAAGAAAGGCTGGATGAGGGCGTAACACTACTCTATCCTTATGGATAACCAGATATGGCTCCTTACAGGACATAGCTGCTAATTCCGACACTCTTTTAGCCGAACAAACGGCTACTAGAAAAATCAATTTCCTGGTGAGAAGAACCAAAGAAATATGCTGTAATGGTTCAAATGGTTGTTTCTGTAGAACCGACAGAACCAAGTTTAGATCCCATGGACATATGGGAATATTAACCGGAGGACTAATACGCATCACTCCTTGTATAAAGGCTTTGACTAGTGAATGCGAAGCCAAGGGCCTTTGAAAAAATATTGACAAGGCCGAAATCTGACCCTTGGTAGTACTCAAGGCAAGCTTCCTATCTACAGCCCATTGTAGGAAGTCCAGAATCCTACCTATTACGTATTTACGTGGATGCCATTTCTTGGCCTCACACCAGGCGATGTACGCCTTCCAGATTCTATAGTAGATCTGCCTGGATACCGGCTTCCTGGCATTGATCATGGTAGATACCACAGAATTAGAGAGCCCTCTCTTTTTTAGAATGTGGGCTTCAATAGCCAGGCCGTCAAACCTAGGGCTGGTAAGGAAGGGTGGTATATCGGTCCCTGCGAAAGCAGGTCCGGACGATGTGGGAGAGTCCAAGGACTTTCCACTGACATTTTACAATCTCCACGTACCACGCTCTTCGGGGCCACGCTGGAGCCACCAGAATCACTGGTTTCTTTTCTACCCTGATTCTGCGGAGTAATCGAGGTAACCATTGTGGCGGTGTGAATGCATATATCAGCTTGAACTGATCCCAAGGGAACACTAGGGCATCCAAGCCGCAAGCTAGGGGATCCCTTGTCCGAGAGACAAACCTGTCCACCTTTGCGTTGAATCTGGATGCTAGAAGATCTACATCCGATGTTCCCCACCGCTGACATATTGTCCAGAAAACCTCGGGGTGAAGGGACCCTTCCTCTGGGCATAATTGCTGGCGACTTAGAAAGTCCGCCTTCCAATTCTCCACTCCTGGAATGAATACCGCAGATATGGCTGGGAAATATCTTTCTGCCCATTTCGGGATGTAATTTACTTCCCTCTGGGCTGCACGACTCCTGGTGCCCCCCTGATGATTGATATATGCCACTGCTGTGGCATTGTCTGATTGAATTCTGACAGGGGACCCTTGGAGTTTGGATGTCCATGCTACTAGGGCATACCGGGCTGCTCGTATCTCTAAGAGATTGATGGGCAGGGCCTTTTCTGCATCCGACCATCTGCCCTGGAGAGACTATTGCTCCAGTACTGCTCCCCAGCCTATCAGGCTGGCATCTGTAGTGACCACCTTCCAAGAAATCGGACTGAAGGATTTCCTTTTTTCCAGATTCTGGGGAACCAACCACCAACGGAGGCTCTTGCGAACGGAAGGGGACAAGGACATTGTAAGTCTAGGGCCTGAACTTTTTTGTTCCAGGCCGACAGTATGGCCCCTTGCAAATTCCTTGAATGGAATTGACCGTAGGGTACTGCTTCGAATGATGCCACCATTTTTCCCAGCAGCCTCATGCACAGGCATATGGACGGCTGTCTTTTTTGTACCCACTAAGTGGATCAAATCTTTCAAAGACAACACCTTTCCTCGAGGCAAGAATATTTTTCTCTGGCCTGAATCCAACCTTAGCCCCAAGTATTCCAGACTTTTGACTGGTTTTTAGGGCTGACTTGTCTCGGTTGATAATCCAACCGTGAGATTCCAGATACTTGATTGTCTTGTGAACGACCACGTCTAGTTTTTTCACTGAGTGGTCTATCAGCAACAAGTCATCTAGATATGCCATTATCATTACACCTTGTGTTCTTAGATTGGCCAATAAAGGGCCAGAATTTTTGTAAACACTCGTGGTGCTGTGGCCAAACCGAAGGGTAAGGCTCTGAACTGAAAATGGCGCCCTTCTACTGCAAAGCGTAGAAATTTTTGGTGGACTGGAAAGATGGGAATGTGGAAATAAGCATCTTTGATGTCGATCGCGGCTAACCAATCCTCCCCCTTGTAGGGCAGTGGCCACCGATCGGATCGACTCCATCGGAAAGTCCTGATATACAGGAATTTGTATAGCCCTTTTTAGAATTAATATGGGCCTCCCGTCCGTGTTTGCTTCGGGACTGTAAAGAGGTTTGAGTAAAACCCGAACCCTCATTCTTCCAGGGGAACCTCCATAATTACTCCTTGGAGCAATAGTTGTTCTAGTGCCAACAGGAGGGACTCTCTCTTCCGGGGATCCCTTGGCACGTTTGACCTCAAAAATGGGAAGGAGGAGAGTCTTTTAACTCCAAACTGTATCCCAAACATACTGCGGAGAGCACCTATCTGTCTTGATCGTGTCCCGCCAGGTCTCTTGCAAACAACTGGAGTCCTCCCCCCACCCGACTGAGTGGGGGCAACCCTTCAATGAATTTAACTTTGGGGGAGGTTTTGTACCTCCCCTGACCCAGGGTTTCTCATTACCCTGCTATTGTCCCTGTTTTTTTACCCCCGGGAATTGACCGAGGAGGCCGTCGGAACTGTTACACAGCCGATGCCCCAGGGACTGGAGAAGCAGGCCTCTTAAAGAGGGACTTCTAACTCTGTTTTTAACCGGCAAGAGCGTATTTTTACCGCTGGAAATTTTCTGGATATATTTGTCCAGGTTTTCCCTGAATAAGCGTTCACCATGAAATGGGACGCTAACCAGCCATTCTTTACAGGGAGCTTCAGCAGACCAGTTTTTGAGCCATAGAAGCCTACGCATATGTACTATAGACAGCGTAAGGCGGGAGGCCTGATGGACTGAATCCTTTATGGCGTCAACCGCAAAGCCTAAGGCTCTAGGTAGATCAGCTAGGGCAAGGCCTGCTGATCTGTCAAGTCCCTCAAGACCTGTTTTAACTGATCCTTCACTGCTTAGCAGACCCCAATAGCTGCTACTGCTGGTTGTGTCACCAAGCTTGCTGTAGAAAGAAGCAGACTTTCATAAGGACTCCAATCTTTTATCTATTGGGTTCTTGAACATTTGGACATTATCCACTGGACATGTCAGTGATTTATGCATACAAGAGATGGCTGCGTCGACTGTAGGGACCTTCCATTTTTTTTTTTTTGATGAACTTATCCTCCATGGGATAGACCACCGCAAATCTCTTGGGGGAATAATATTTTCTCAGGACGTTCCCAATCCTGGTAAATAAGCCCTTTCAGTAAAAGGGTGAAGTGGAAAAGAACAGACAGTCTGGGGGCTTCTAGCGACCCCAACGAGGATACAGTAGTGGTTGATGGTTCCGCAAGGTGCATTTTTAAATGCTGATCGGACCATGTTAGTCAGAGACTGAACCCATAATCTTTCAGCTTGAGATGCTGAGAAAAAGGTTCCCCCACTGTTGACTCCTCTATAACAGAATCAACCTTATCCTGATCCCCTTCAGGCAGGTCGATCCCTGTATGGGACTGTTGCTCTGCTAACAGGCACTTTGAAGGAGGAGATGGAGATCGGGCGTGCTTTCCCTGACAGGGAGGCAGCGATCAATGTTGACAATCTCTCTCTAATCCTCCCAAAGCTGAGGAAAAAACCTCCTCTGTTACATACACAGGAGCAGGTGAACTGAGGACAGCCACAGTACCAAGTACCCCTGCGGGGTCTCTACGGTCACTTACCTCTGAACTTCAGGGGAGACTGGTGCAGCAGAAGTATGCCCAAGATCCTCAGAGCCCGATGAGACCCCCTTCGCTTCCTGGAAGATTCAGTTCCGGAGCTTCTGGACGGCATATTCCTAAGCCTAAACCTGAGGTATTCCAGCCGTAATACACCACTTTTACTGAGAATAGTCTAGCACAATTGCTGCTATATCACAGTTGGCGTCTACTAAAGTGCCTTTCTAGGGGATGCCTGCATCAACCGCCTCTATGTGCCTTTATATTGTTGCTAGCTCTGTCTATGCACTTCAACAGCCAGCTATAATGTGCTTTAAAACACGCTGGACGCCTGCACATGCGCAGTAGCGCCGCGGCGCACACCTGAGCGTCATCCACCCGCTCCGCCCCTTTTTCCAGATCGCCTCTATGAATAGAGGCGCGTGCACGCGCGCGGGCACGTGCGCCTTCGGCGCCTTTTTTGAAAACAACAAGGAGCTAGATGGGAGCCAGGGTCCCTTTGCCGCAGGGCCCGGCGATGGATGAGCGCAGCAACAGGGCAGAGGAGACAGCTTCCCAGGAGAGAACATACCAACTGCCTGGATTTGATTCTGGAAGAAAAAAATCCACATTACAAGAAAAAGAACCATAGCGGCCTCTAGTGTCTAACACAGGTACCGCGGTCTTACATTTTTTTTTTTTTTTTTTTCTTGCCTACTATTAAAATTTTTACATTTTCTCAGTAGTAACAGGCATACACAGAATATTAGCGGGAATACCGTTAGGTAACAGACAGAAAGACAAATTAGGCTTGGGGGTCCCCCAATAGAACCAAGTTCCTGGGGGCCCCCACTTACCTGTTCCCCGCCGCAGGACTTTGTTTGGTCCACAAAAGCCCAAACTTCACCTATCACGGCAGGCATTGTAATCAAACCTTCAGGGACCGGGTTCCCAAGGATTCCACTCCCCTGGACCTGTATAGCACCCTGCACAGAAAACATCTTGGTCGTGGGTATGACCAGAGCTCTGGATCCCAGGGTCCAGCTCTCCTAAGAGAAGCATTACAGGCAAAACCTTGCTCTTCTCTGCAAGGCCCGGGTACCGACCGTTTAGCTATGAAGCTTTTTTGGTCGGATCCGGAATAGCTTACTGAGGCCCAAAAGAACCTGTACGCAAGCTCAGTGAAAAACACATGTTTCTTCTTGGCCAACACCTTAGACACTGGCAAAAAACTGAGGTGCTCCCGGATGGGAGGGGCTTATATAGGGGAGGGTACTTCCGGTTTTGGAAGTTGCCAGTGCCAGCACCTGACGGTATCTATATAACCCATTAGTAATGACTATGTCGCTCTGTGTCCCGTGATGTACGAGAAAGAAATTAAACTTTTGATTACCAACTAGAGGGGATTATTATATATTTATAGTAATTTCCACTAATTCTTTTTCCTTTAGAGTGGACACTGATTGGGGTACTTTGGAGATACTGCCCCTTTTTTGCCTATTCTAATATTTTTTACTATCAACAGCCATAAACAGGTAAATACTGATGGGGTATGTGCCGTATAATTAGATGGAGACGCCTTTACTCTTATACATAGATTGTTATTTGACCTCATTCGATTTTTCTTTGTAATTTCCCCCAGATGGCCCTCTGTTCCTGTGCTAGTAATATCCGGGTGGTTATTTGTGCCAGTATTTCTCCCCCTCTATGATACACCATATGATCCCCTCCTTACGGGTGCCCCCGTGTGGGATAGCTCATTGGCTATCTGGTCATTCTTCATTTTAGATTGTACCATCAAAATTTACAGGTAATGTACTTACAACTGATACTAATAAGGTCATATACCTTGAATAAATAGATCTAATTTTGAGATGAACTTTTGAGCAACCATTGGGCTGGTTATGGTTTTCAGTTATCCTCTTTTTCTTAATAATATTCTGTTTTGTAATTTTGAGTTTGAAATTTGAGTAAATATTATTATGTATTTATTATTTTTCTTTCTTTGTTTCCAGTATTTGCATGACAAACTCCTGAGGAAGCCTACAAAATGGCGAAACATGTAGAGAATTTTGTCTGTATGCACTTTGGAAACTCTATTATGTTTATTTTGATGGTTCATGTATATTTGTACATATGAATTTTCATATTTTTTTTTGTAATAAAATTATATTTTTTATATTGAATATTGTGTAGTTGTTGCACCTTAAAAGTCCCAATACCTTCATATTCCTATATAGTTTCTTAATGAAGGGATGTGGTGCCTATGAGATACAGATGACAGGTATTATTTTCACATATTATACATGTTTACAGTATGGGTATACTGTTTGCGTGGGGTTCCTCTGGGTACTCCGGTTTCCCTCCACGCTCCAATGGAAATGAACAGCATAAACATGTGCAATATTATGTTGATTCACATGCTATCATTCCTACACGGTATCTGTGTGCTGTCTGCGTGGAGTTCTTCCGAGTGGGCGCTTCGGCGCTATGCACAGTCTAAATTTGTGCGATTGGACCTACCCGGTATGTCTTTGCGGTCTGCGTGGGTTTCCGCCCACGCTACATGACATGCATGCCTTTGGTGCAATACACGATGTAAACATACACATTATGTTTATACACTACACTAAATACATTCACAGTAGTTGTAGGTATTGCATTCTGAGTATGCGTGGGGTACTTCGGTTCCTCACACGCGGCAACGGTGTGCGCGCCTTCGGTGCTTTGCACACATGAGCTTGTGCAAAAGGTTTAGCACACACACTATAATACCTACACGGTATGCGTATGCAGTCTGCGTGGGTTTCTGCCCATGCTACATGACATGCATGCCTTTGGTGCAATACACGGTGTAAACATACACATTATGTCTATACACTACACTAAATACATTTACAGTAGTTGTAGGTATTGCATTCTCTGAGTATGCGTGGGGTACTTCGGTTCCTCACACGCGCCAACGGTGTGCGCGCCTTCGGTGCTTTGCACACATGAGCTTGTGCAAAAGGTTTAGCACACACACTATAATACCTACACGGTATGCGTATGCAGTCTGCATGGGTTTCTGCCCATGCTACATGACATGCATGCCTTTGGTGCAATACACGGTGTAAACATACACATTATGTCTATACACTACACTAAATACATTTACAGTAGCTGTAGGTATTGCATTCTCTGAGTATGCGTGGGGTACTTTGGTTCCTCCCACGCGCCAACAGTGTGCGCGCCTTTGGTGCTATGCACACATGGGCTTGTGCAAAATGTTTAGCACACATACTATAATACCTACACGGTATGCGTATGCAGTCTGCATGGGTTTCATCCGGGTGCTCAGGTTTCTCCCCTGCGTTCCAATGGTGTGCGCATTCTCAGCGCTATGCACAGTATAAACATGTGCAATTTGTTTATTCGCAGGCTAACATACCTACACGGTTGTGTACGCAATCTGTGTGGCTGGTTTACGTCCAGGCCCCGATGATGTGCACGCCTTCGTCGCTGGCACAGTATATACGCGTTTAATAGGTTTATCCACAAATACTAAACTACATACGCCGTATGTGGTGGTATTATGCTCTTTGTGGCTGGGTGGGTTTCCTCCCACACTCTCCATTTGTACGTTTGACGCAATACATAGTATAAACTATGTGTTTGCACAATCAGCACCTATCCATGGGTAGCTGCTGGATGGAGCATTGTCACAAGGATCCCTGGTTTCAGGGGTATCACTTTCCACCTGCTTTCAGTGGTGATCAGAAGCGCTGGCTTGGACTGTGTTCGCCAGGCTGGGGTTGGCGTTGCGCCCGTTAGTGGCTGCGTCTCTGGCATTTTTTGTAGCTCAATGACTGGGCAAAAGCCTCTGCTTCATTCATCAGTCGTTTAGCAGGTGCACTACAACTGCTTTAGCCTTTAGGGTCTCTGTGCCCGGGGTGGGTTTGCGCCACCTTTGGAGGCTGAGGTACTAGTCCTCTGACCGAGTTTCTAGGGAAGTTCCGTCAAGTTGCCTTTTATTGGCCAACATTTGAGGCACCCTGTACACTGGGGCCTCCCTTCTCCGATACATTGCGGAGTCTCTTTGGGATTTTCATACGTCTCGCTGCAAGACGGTCCTGTCGGCCGTGTGCATTGCAGGCGAAGGGTCCTTGCATCCGGAGGTGTTTCCATCTTCTTTACCGGAGGTGGGGCACCAGAAGTGGATCTTGTGGCCTCTCGACTAACTCGCAAGGTGGCAAGATCGTGGTCAGGTCCAGGGACCCCTGGGCGGATGCGTTAGACGCGTTGGAAGCCCGTGGGGGCAGTATCGCCTGATATATGCTTACCCTCTGCTACTGTTGTTGCCTCGCCGGCTTCGCAGAGCATACTTCATCCTGCTTTACAGTCCTTGGCTTTAATGGCATGGCTGTTTAAAGCCAGGTGCTAAAGGACCGAGTTCTCTCGTATTCGGTCATCTCTTCTATGTTGTTGACACGGGAATCTTCCTCCAGAAAGATATCTCACCGTACCTGGAAGGCTTACATCGCTATGTGCGAGGAATTGAGTGGCATCCTCGGATGTTTTCCGTTCCCAGGATTTTGCTGTTCTTACAGCGTGGTGTGACCCAAAAGCTGGCCTTGCATACCTTTTTTTTGAGGGTCGGATTTCGGCCCGGACTGTCTTTTTCAACGACCGCTGCCGGGTCATTCCTTGATTAGCACCTTTTGGGCAGGGGGTTCGCCATGTGGTCCCCCCTGTCAAGCCTCCTCTCCCTACTTGGGATCTGATTTTGATGCATCTCGGTTCTCCAAGAACATCCCTTTGAGAATATCAGAGAGATTCCTCTCTTGACCTTGTCCCGGAAGTTGGCCTTATTGGCCATTGCTTCGGTTAGACGGGTGTCTGAGTTGGCAGCCTTGTCTGGCAAGTCGCCTTACTTGGTCCTCCATAAGGATATGTTGGTGTTGCGCCCACGACCATCCTTCTTTTCTAAGGATGGTCTTGGCCTTTCACCTTAAGAAGGACATTGTTCTTCTGTCCTTGTGTCCTCACCCATCGCTTCCCTGAGAGTTTGCGCTTCCTGCATTAAGATGGGTACAAGCCTTACGAGTGTACCTGTCTGCTACTGTTTCCATTCGGAAATCTGTGTCTGGTCCAAAACAGGGCCGAGCGGTGTCGTCTGCCACCGTCTTTAGGTGGATCAGGCAGACCGTCATACAGGCCTATGCCTTTAAGGGGCGGGCGCCTCCCTTTCCGGTTGCGGCGCATTCCACCAAGGCAATTGGGGCTTCCCGGGCCTTCCGACATCAAGCGTCGGTTGCACAAGTGTGCAAGGCGACGACCTGGTCGTCCGTTCATACCTTTTCAAAGTTCTACAAGGTTGATGTGGCTGCATCTTCGGATGCTTCCTTCGGCCACAAAGTGTTGCAGGCCGCTGTCTAATGTTGCAACTCCTCCGTTGAGGGGCTCCGCTGGTTTGGAGTGAAGTTTTGGTTATTCCTTACTTTTTTTGCTCCCACCCTTTTCTTATACTGCTTTGGGACGTCCCACATGTAATCAGTATGAGAGCTGCGTCGGTCCATGGACGATAAGAGAAAATAGGATTTCTTTATCGTACACCACGGGACACAGAGCTAGTCATTACATAATGGGTTAAGGGTCACCAGCGGTGATTGGACACTGGCACAACCAATGGAAGACAGTTCCCCTCCATATAACCCCTCCCATCAGGGGAGTACCTCAGTTTTTCGCCAGTGTCGAAAGGTGTTGGACGCGTTAGGAGGTGCTAAAGGAAAGCTCTACCAAAGAGACCCTCTGGGGGTAAAAGAGCTATGCTTTCGGACCCATCCAAGATGCCTACAAGTTAAGCCAAAACTGGATGGGATCCGGGCCTCATCCATGAGGCAGCGCCTGTAATGTCTCTCTTCGGAGGACTGGGCTCTAAGATCCAGCACTTTCGCTATTTCGCTAAAAGTCCTGGTAAGAGTCTTGTACAAGGCCCAGGGGAGAGGTATCCTTTAAATAGGAACCCATATCCCTGAAGGTTGGCACACATAGCCCACCGTGAGGGGTGAAGTTTGGTATCTGTCTGAAAATTTTCAGCAGAAAAAACCTGCGGCGTGGATAAGGTAAGATTAGAGGGTCCAAAACTAGGTTTAGGACCTTTTCAAGAAAAAAGTGGATGTCTTCTCTTTTTCCGCCACTGGGGGGAGTAAAGAGCTGAAGGTATCTCACCTCACTCTGTTCAGTGTCGGCGTCGGCGAAGTACACTGCTCGTCCCTCCGCTGCTGAGCTTGCTTGGGCACCCCGCTCCTCCTTTCGGTGGCCGACCAGACACCTGCAGATGCAGGTAAGTGGGAACAGGGGCTGGTGAGAGTCCTCCCTCACTATGGCCACCGCCATAGCGCTAAGAGCCGCGCGCGCGTGGGAGCGCGCTTTATCGGAGGGGGGGCCGAAGGCGTGCGCGGGCACGTGGGCGCGCGCAGGCACAGAAACGGCGCCAAATTTTAAAGATCTGTCAGTGTGAGAGCACTGCAGCAGCAAGCAGGCTCGTTTGTTCTCTTGTTCCTGGAAGAGAAACACAGCAGCTATACAGGGACGTAAGACTCCATGTGGTTGGACTGGGCACTTCCTGGAAGACATCCATGTTATGCATAGCTATGTGTTAAAAGTTGCATACTTAATGTAATTGCTAAACTAAGCACGGTAGTATATGCATTTAGGTACCTGGTATTTTGTCTAAACATTAAGCCTTCCAGGGGAAGTAATGCGGACAAAAAGAGATAAGAAAGCACCGCCGCCTGAGACAGGAGGCTCTAGCTGTGCTGACTCGGTACCTTCCTCTCCTGTGTTGCCAAATGCACCTGTACAGGATGAGCCATTACCTCTGTCAGGTATGGCGGCTTCCCCAGTGAAGCCTGGGCCGGCATATGTCACTGAGGACACTTTATCAACAGCCCTAAATAATCTGGAGGAGAAAATTGCTACCTTAATCGCTAAGTCCTCTAAAAAGGGACAATAAGCGAAGCAGATCTCCTCCAGTATTGGACCTCCCTTCAGAAGTACCTGAGGAGGAGGAGGATGAGGAGGAGGCTACATCAGCAGAGGATGAGGAGTCAGACGGATCAGGGATATCGGATGAGCCTTTTTCGGTATCCCAGATTTTAAAGTCACAGGTACAATGCTATGCAGGAGCAGTGCGATCTGCATTTAAGTTACCCTCTTCGGAGGTAACGGAATCACCTGTCTCCTCCCTAGGATCATTAAGATCCCTGCAAGGTGCATGCTCCTTCCCGGTTCATCCATTACTAGAGGATCTAATGTACGCAGACTGGCAACATCCAGATAAGCGTTTCTCTCCTCCAAAAAAGTTTAACATTCTTTATCCTATGGAGGATTTTTTTTAAAAGAAATGGAGCCTGCCTGCGGTAGATGCGGCTATTTCTTGTGTAAATAAAAACCTGACATGTCCGGTGGACAATGTACAAGTGTTTAAAGATCCTTCTGAGAAGAAGTTGGAGTCCCTATTGAAGTCATCCTTCCTTTTGGCCGGCTCAATTACCCAACCTGCAGTAGCAGCAGTTGGTATGTGTCAGGTCATCAGCCAACAGGTAAAGCAGGGGCTGAAGGAGCTGCCTTCAGAGCAGGCTAAAAATTGGGAGAATTTGCCTAAAGCCTTATGCTTCACAGTGGATGCCATGAGAGATTCTATCATACAAGCATCACGCCTTACACTCCAGCTGGTACAGATGCGCAGGGTACTTTGGCTTAAGCATTGGTCAGCGGAAGCCCCATGCAAAAAGCTGTTGGCAAGTTTCCCGTTCCATGGCGAACGCCTATTTGGGGAAGATTTCGAAAAATATATACAGAGGATATCAAGTGGTAAAACGACACTTTTACCTGAGAGAAAGAAAAACAAGAGGCCTTGTTTTAAACACTCTCTCTCCCCAGCTCCCGGGAAATCTGACTCCAGCCAGTGGCGACGGCCTTTTCAGCCGCCCACAAAAGCCAAGGGGCAGGCTCAGAAGAACAAGAAGCCATGGGGTGCAAGAGCTAATAAGCAAGCCCCCAAAACCTCTCAGTGAAGGGGCGCCCCCGCTCGGCCGAGTGGGGGGAAGGCTGCGTCAGTTCTCAGCGACTTGGCGGTCAGAAACCCAGGACAAATGGGTGGTATCCACAATATCCTCAGGGTACAAACTGGAATTTCGAGAAATCCCATCTTCTCAATTCCGAGGTTCAAGACTCTCCAAGGATCCACAAAAAAGAGAATCCTTCTTCAAAGGTTTGAATCACTTAATGGCTCAAGGGGTAGTTACAGAGGTACCCCAAAAAGAGCAAGGTTCAGGTTTTTACTCAAACCTCTTTGTGATTCCAAAGCCAAATGGAGATGTCAGACCCATCCTGGATCTAAAATCCCTAAATCGGTTTCTGAACGTTCGCCATTTTCGAATGGAAACGATCCGATCCGTGGTCGCCACTTTAAAGGGCGGAGAATTCATGGCGTCCATAGATATCAAGGACGCATATTTACACATACCCATCCTCCCCGCTCACCAAAGATTCCTAAGGTTTGCGGTAGAAGATCGCCACTTTCAATCTGTGGCCCTGCCGTTTGGTGTAGCCACCGCGCCCAGAGTATTCACAAAGGTGCTAGCTCCTCTGTTAGCAAACCTGAGAACACGGGGCATTGCGGTAACAGCCTATCTAGACGATCTACTAGTAATAGATCAGTCAAAGGAGGGATTGGATCACGCTGTACACACTACAGTAGGATACCTGGAGCATTTAGGATGGATTATAAACTTACAGAAATCCTCTCTCCAGGCCCAAAGAAGGATAGTGTACCTGGGCATGGTCATAGATACAGACCAAAACAGGGTATACCTGCCAGAGCCAAAGATACAGTCTCTGAAAGACCTGATCCACAAGGTCAAAGCAAACAAAAGGCCGTCTATTCGCCTTTGCATGAGACTATTGGGAAAGATGGTAGCCTCCTTCGAGGCGGTCCCTTACGCCCAGTTTCATTCGAGACTACTTCAAGGCAATATTTTAGCATCCTGGAACAGGAAGAGCCAAGCTCTGGATATACCCATGCGCCTGTCCTCACAAGTACGCCACAGCTTCAATTGGTGGCTAGAAGCCAAGAATTTACGGAAGGGAAAGTGCTTCCTCCCAGTAGCCTGGAAGGTGGTGTCTACAGATGCCAGCCTATCGGGCTGGGGTGCAGTATTCGAGGAGGCTTCTACCCAGGGAACCTGGGCCAAGACTCAGGGGATACTGCCCATCAATGTGCTAGAGATCCGGGCAGTATATCTAGCCCTCAAAACCTGGACATACAGGTTACAGGGCTACCCAGTTCGGGTTCAATCCGACAATGCTACTGCAGTAGCTTACATCAATCACCAAGGAGGCACCCGCAGTCGGGCAGCCCAAAGAGAGGTGAACCGGATCTTGGCATGGGCAGAGGAGCATGTACCTTGCCTTTCTGCAATCTTCATTCCAGGGATAGAAAACTGGCAAGCAGACTACCTGAGTCGCCAGCAGCTGCTACCAGGAGAGTGGTCTCTTCACCCCGAGATCTTTCAGGCCATATGTCTGAGATGGGGAAACCCAGATGTAGACCTGCTAGCTTCCAGGTTCAACAAGAAATTGGACACCTTTGTGTCCAGAACGAGAGATCCTCTAGCCTACGGGACAGATGCTCTAATAACTCCATGGAATCAGTTCTCACTGATCTATGCATTCCCTCCGATCCCTCTTCTACAAAGACTGCTTCGCAGGATCAAGGAGGAGGGAATACCAGTAATCCTATTGGCCCCAAACTGGCCCAGGAGGCCTTGGTACGCCGAGATCTTAAAAATGGCGATAGGAAGGCCCTGGAAGCTTCCACTTCGACACGACCTGCTGTCACAGGGTCCAGTATTCCACCCTTCCTTACAAAGGCTAAATTTGACGGCCTGGCTGCTGAGACCCACATTTTGAAAAAGAGAAGGGTCTCTGGTCCGGCTCTTTCTACGCTCATTAATGCTAGAAAGCCAGCCTCCAGACTCATCTATCATAGAGTCTGGAAAGCATACGTTTCCTGGTGTGAATCCAGAAGTTGGAATCCTCAGAAATATGAAATAAGCAGGATTCTTGCTTTTTGCCAGTTAGGAGTGGATATGAAATTAGCCCTTAGCACCATCAAGGGGCAAATATCGGCTCTATCAGTCTTCTTTCAGAGACCATTGGCATCTCATTCCCTAGTTCGGACATTCATTCAGGGGGTACTGAGGATAAATCCTCCAGTTAGGTCTCCCTTGTGTCCATGGGATTTGAATTTGGTATTGTCAGTGTTGCAAAAGCAACCTTTTGAACCTATTCGCCATATTCCGTTAATTATATTAAGTAGGAAATTGGCCTTTTTGATTGCTATAGCTTCTGCTAGGAGAGTATCAGAGCTAGCAGCTCTTTCTTGTAAAGAGCCTTATCTAATTTGTCAGAAGGACAAAATCGTACTACGACCCCATCCGGCCTTTCTACCTAAGGTGGTGTCGGCTTTTCACTTGAATCAAGACATTGTTCTGCCTTCCTTTTTTCCAAACCCGCAGACGGCGGGGGAAAAATTATTACACTCTCTAGATCTAG
Organism: Rana muscosa; assembly: GCA_029206835.1. NCBI lineage: Eukaryota > Metazoa > Chordata > Amphibia > Anura > Ranidae > Rana > Rana muscosa. The sequence continues at coordinate 117,782,314 of CM055123.1, read as the reverse complement.
TGAGAGCGGTAAAGGTGTATCTGCAAGCAACCGCTCAGATACGTAAAACAGATGTTTTGTTTATTTTACCAGATGGTCCCAAGAAGGGCCAAGCGGTATCAAAATCCACCATTTCCAGGTGGATTAGACAAGTAATTGTTCAAGCTTATGGTTTAAAGAACAGGACTCCTCCTTTTCCTGTTAAGGCGCACTCTACCAGGGCGATAAGTGCTTCATGGGCAGTGCACCACCAGGCTTCGATGGCTCAGATCTGTAAAGCTGCAACTTGGTCTTCAGTCCATACATTTTCCAAATTCTATCAAATAGATGTGAAAGGACATGAGGATTCCGCCTTCGGGCAAAGTGTGCTGCAGGCAGCAGTATAGGGCTTCTGGTCCGCAAGCGGCCTGTTTGATCTGTGTCTCCCCCCCTTCATATGAGCATTGCTCTGGGACGTCCCATTATGTAATGACTAGCTCTGTGTCCCGTGGTGTACGATAAAGAAAGTAGGATTTTTTTAACAGCTTACCTGTAAAATCCTTTTCTTGGAGTACACCACGGGACACAGAGGTCCCCCCCTTCTTATGGGAACCTTACTGCTTTGCTACAAAACTGAGGTACTCCCCTGATGGGAGGGGTTATATGGAGGGGAACTGTCTTCCATTGGTTGTGCCAGTGTCCAATCACCGCTGGTGACCCTTAACCCATTATGTAATGACTAGCTCTGTGTCCCGTGGTGTACTCCAAGAAAAGGATTTTACAGGTAAGCTGTTAAAAAAATCCTACTTTTTGTACTCACCGTAAAATCCGTTTCTCTGACATCCATGGACCGACGCAGCACCCACCCTTCCTTTTAAGTTTGTACTGCTTTGTTACGAACTGAGGCTGATTAGCTGCAGGTGGAAGGGTAATGTCCGGAGGGACCGCCCCCCTGGGTGGGCCTGTTCAGCTCTGGCTTGTTCTAGAATGTTTTAACTTCTAACATTCTGCCTAGGTCTTCTCCTGCGAGCAGGGACATATACCCACATGTAATCAGTATGAGAGCTGCGTCGGTCCATGGACGTCAGAGAAACGGATTTTACGGTGAGTACAAAAATCCTATTATTTCAGGTGTTTTTCTTCTCTTGATTTCCGGGTATTGACCGCGCCATTTTTAGTGCTGTTTGCAGAATCTATTGCCTACGTCACTTCCGCCCTTACGGTGTTTGCCTTAGAAAATCTCGTGCATGCGCCGTAGCGCCCTAACCAAGCCTTGATGCGTGACATTTTATTCAGTCACAAGGGGGATTGTCAGGAAGACAAGAATCATTGCAGCATTGCGAGTCTTCCCCTCTGTGCCGTTCAGAGGGGAGTCTCACAGTAATTTCCCAACAAGCAGGAAATACACAAACGGCACAATTTACATGCCGTTAATTAAAGAGCATACTGCGTAATCGCGCATGACGTCATTGCCGATTAAAAGACGATTTACACTGAAACTACACAAGTAAGTGCACTTTCACAGGCAGCGGATCAGCTGGCTGTGTTATCTACTATCTTCTAAGATTAACTTCAGTCAGAGGGTTTACAACCACTTTAATGTATTTTGAAATATAGGAATGCTGTTTTTTGCACCTTACGCTACCTTGTAATAGACAAAAACTCACCCAAGCTCTACTGCGTGTTTGTAGAATAATGAGCTGAATAACGGTGCTCAGGCCATTGTGTCCCATACATCAAAATTGCAAAAAGAATGCCGGCAACTTGATTGCTTCTTCTTAAATCTTTATTGAGCACAAACAGCAGTGCGACATCAAAACGCTGACATGTTTCGGCAAAAAGCCTTCCTCATAGCATACAGATTTACAATAAAATCAATTTTATATAGGAAAGGTATCCATTCCTCCTGAAAAGGGGGCGGTACAATCCAATTTAAAATCGATTATCAATTAAAATCATGTGAGGTTGGTAGAACCAGAGAGTAAATGGGGGGGGGGGAGAATGGAAACAGACTGAAAACTCTAGAGCAAACAGTTTTTAACCCCCTGTGGAAGCAAATATATTATTTTAAAAACAAGTTCACATTCATTCTACTGTTCATTCCACTAAGAAATTGAGTATTCAATCTGTATCCACCACACCTCCCGCTGAAGTAAGGTATGGTGTGTATCTCCCCTAACAGATCTTCTCACCTGTTCCAGACCGCAAAAAGAAAAAGACTCCAGATTACCACCATGAACTGTTCTAAAATATATAGACACATTTGAAATATTTTTTACATTGCTATTTAGAGTGTCATTGTAGTGTTCTGATATTCTAATATGTAGATTGCGGATAGTGCATCCCACATACTGTACTCTACAGGTACTGCAATCAATTAGGTAGACAATCATCTTTGAATTACAGTTTATAAAACTTTTAACTGTTCTACCTTTTGAAAAATAAATAACAGACTTGCTTTTCCTGTGTCTTTTTACATTGTTTGCAGGTGTTCAAACCACAGGGATAGGAGCCCACTGTCCCCAACCATGAAATGGAAGGAGAAGTGGAACGAAATAGGGAAGGGGATAGCATAGTACCCAAAGTATGAGCTTTCCTACTAGAAAAACTGCATCCCTGTCTTAACATACCATGCAAAGTTTTTTCCACATACAAAACAGGGAGGCAGTGTTTTATGATAGAGACAATCTGGTTGTATTGTTGTGAGTAAGTGGTCACAACGTGAACACCTCCCCTCCCACTGGACCGCGCCTTCTTAGTGACAGAAGAGGAATTCCCAATCAGATCACCACGCTCTGTACTTTGCAACTTTCTGCCTCTATCTATTAGATGTCCACTGTATCCTCGTTCTCTCAACCTACTGGAAACAGTGTTACATTCTTTAGCAAAATCCTTATCAGAGGAACAATTTCTTCTTGCTCTAATAAACTCACCTGTTGGCAATGTCCGCACTGGATGACAACTCAATGCCAGCAGAAGTGAGTTACCTGCACACTGTTTCCTGTAGGTTCTGGTAGAGACTATTCCACTATCCACACATCCCACCAAAGTCAAATCCAGATAATCAATACTGACCAGATCTGAAGTGTGGGTGAACTCCAAATTCATATGAATTTGCTCTACCTTGAGACTGGGTTGGTGATATCAATTATAAAGTGTTTTGTTTTTAGGCCTGGTTCACACTATTGCGGCTCTGCGAGCTGCGTTTCAGTGAACAAGACGGCCCATTCATTTGAATAGGCGGTTTTGTCTGCGTTTTATGCAGGAAAAAGGTTCTTGCACCATTTTTAAAAGGCAGCAGCAAGGAAATCTCATGCTTTTGCAAACAGCTCTGCACCTGCAAACGTGCTGCATTTTTAGATGCATGGGAGTGCCATTAAGAATGAATGGCAGCCCACGCATTTTTAAAGAGCAGGGCATTTTGGCTGCAAGTGGTTGCGGGAACAGTTGTGATTCATGCAACAGTGTGAAACTAGCCTTACCTTTTTTTTTTTTCTTCAATCCCCTTTTCTATTTCTAGGACTTTCCAATAATGTGTGCTCACACCATTTCCTCTTACTACTTAGGTGTTTCTTGATTCATTTCAGTTCCACCTTTGTGTGTCTGCTCCACAGGTGTATGGTTTTCTGATTGCGCTCGCTAGAATCTGCAGATTATCTTTAGTGTCAGTTCACACCAGAACGTGCACATTTTTGTGCATTCCCTTTTGACAGCCAATTTATCTATAGCCACCCACTGCACTTGTCACACTGTCAGGTGCTTAGCCAAGGAGCTTTATACTGGGGTGGGTGGAGCCTGTTGGAAAAGAGAGACTAGTTCCCAATTCGGTCTGCTCCACTTTTGAGTGACTGCGCATGGGTGTGGGCATATCCATAACCGCTCTGCAGTCCAGTAGTGGCTTTTGAATCTGCCTACTGCTGTGCACTGCCACTCGAAATTGAATTGTATTTTGAACTAGTCTCTCAGTTCCCTATCAGGATCCACCCAGCCATTGACATGTCATTTCCAAAATATGGAGACGTATACATTGCACTGCTTACAGGTTCGGACACAGTTTGTGTAGGGTGCTGTAGTGTATTGGTGGATGATGCCACCACACAATTGTAAACTTTTATAAAGCTCTGGTCAGACCTCATGTGGAGTTTTCAGTTCAGTTTTGGTCACCAGTCCTCCAAAGGGATGCGCTGGAGAAAAGACACTTGCGTGACATGATGGCAATCTACAAAAATCTCAATGGGGATCCCAGCATAGGAAATAAATGTTCTTTTTCATACATCACGTGACACAGAGCTGGATAGTAATAACTATATGGGTTATAGGCCACTTTAAGGTGATGGACACTGGCACACCCAAGACAGGAAGTCCCCTCCCCTATATAACCCCTCCCATACAGGGAGTACCTCAGTTTTTTTGCCAGTGTCTAAGGTGTTGGTCACGGTTAAAGAACTGCTTTGAGAGCTCCGCTGGAGGATCTTCTAGGACAGTGGTTCTCAACCTTTTAGTGCCGTGACCACTTGATAAAATTTCCCAAGCTATCAGGACCCCTAACAGTAAAAAAAAATTCGTAGCGTGGGTTGTCAGCACCCAAGGCAAGACAAGTAATTTGCACCCCTAACCCACTGACATTTAGCACTCCCTGAGTGCCATCCACTCATACAGTATTAAAACCCCTTATGGTACATTTTAGGATGTTCTACTCTTTCTCTTTGTTCTCCTTTATTTCCCTTTTTTCTCACTCTATCCTAATTTATTTTTTATTTTTTCCCCTATCCCTCTCTCTAGCTGTCTTTCTCTTATTCTTTCTCTCACTTTTTCTTTGTTCCTCCCCCTCTTTTCCTCTCCCTTCCATGTATTCTCTATTTTTATTCCTTATCTTACTCCATGGTGGCCGTGAGCGTGGGGAGTTGGGATGAGTGGCAGTGCCGGTGGGGGATGGGATCAGTGGAAGTGCTGGCGGGGTGTTCTGATCAGCCAACTAAGGTGCTCTTGATCAAGGTCATCTGCTGATATAAGAACTGTAGTGGGGACTTTTAATGGCAACTATAATCACGTTACTCATGTTAATCACTGTGTCTCCAACTTTGTGGTGTCTTGTAGCAGTGACACCTATCCCAAAATCAGGAGATAGGGTCTGCTTCAGCCTCTCCCACTTCACATTCCATACCAGTCAGCTGACCTCTAATCTCTGCCCCCAGCCATGCCATAAACTGAATGGGCGGCTGCAAAGAGGCTGAGTGGGCGGCACGGGCTCCAGGGACAGCCCTGCTGGGCGGCCGCAAAAAGGCCGGTGGGGCGGGTTTCAGGAACAGCCCAGGATTCAGTGACCCCTGGCAAATCATCATTTGATCCTCGAGGGGGTCCCGACCCCCAGGTTGAGAACCACTGCTCTAGGATCAAGTGAACTATGCAACCGGATCCATCCAAAGTGCCATTGAGGCCAAAATGGATGGTACCCGGGCCTCGGAAAAGAAGAGCGAGGTTTTGGTTTCTCTTAGGAGAGCTGGACCCAGAACCAGTACTTTGGTTATGTACCAGATGCCAAAGTTTTCTGGCCCAGTGCGATACAGGTCCAGGGGAGTGTAAACCTTATTGAAAGGAACCCCGTCCCTGAAGGTCTTTGACATAGCCCGTGGCGGGGAAAAGGTAAGTGAAGACTCCTAATGCCCCGTGCACACGATCCGAATATCGTACGACAGATCGTACAAATTTTTTCGCTTAATAGTCGCAAGTAAAATTAAATAGGTTATTAAAGTAACGAAAATTCTCGTACGACAGAAAAAAGATCGGAAGTGATGTCATGTGTTGTAATGTATTTGTATTGTATTTTCGGACGACAACTGTACTGACTAAACGAAAATCGTACGATTTGTTATCGTACGAGGAAAATTTTCGTGCACGTCCAATTAAATAATATCGGATGAACTGTCATGATCGGCTCTCGAAGCTCTGTACTAACGACCCGATTATCGTACGATTCTTCATTTTTCGTACGATATTCGGATCGTGTGTACGGGGCTTTAGGAACTTTTAAGTTCACTTATGGAGTTCTTTTAAGTAAATGTGTCATGCTTTTTTCTCACCACTAGAGGGTGTGTAAGCAACATACCTGTTCCTTCCATCTAGTGTGTCGCTGAATACAGAAGGCTTGTGTGCAGGCTTTCCTCTGGGTGCAGTTAGCCATTTCGGTGATGTTGAGGGGGGATTGTCAGCAAACAGCAGGCTGATTTGAGTGCGTTCCCCCCCCATCAGTCAGGCGCAGATCCCATCCTGCGGGCGGCTGGGGCGCTTGTTTCCTCCCCCCTCGGGGGTTCTGGAGAAGTTTTCCTCCCTCTTACCTTGCCGAGTCCCGAGCGGCGCTCGCGTGGGGAAACAGCAGATTTAAATGCAGGCGGGTGTTCCGGCGAGGGGAGGAGGGGCGTGGCTTAGCGCGGCGCCATGTGCGCGACCCGGCATTCACGTTCTCACACGGCAAACGCGAAGGGGTGTCCATCACATATAAACATTAAAGAAAAAAAGGAAAGCCCTAGGGCTAACGTTGCGCTAGATGACAATTGGAAAAGTGTATTAACTATAAAAACATAAGAAAGGGGGACAGCTGCTAGCACCATAAGTTCAGTACAAAAAAACGTATATATAGTAGAAAAGAAAGGGAAAGTGCAGCGCTACAAAAATTTGATTGTGAAAAATCATAAATTAATAACTTAATAATTGAAATTAAATTGTTTATAACCCCATAATGAGTGTGAAGGGATATATATGTGATGTGATAAAAAATAGGCAGTAAGAAATTAATTCTTATTTTTTTGCTGGTTGGTGAAAAAAGGGTAAAAAGGAAAACTAGTGCAAGGTTCCAGGAAAAGGTGAATATAAAATTCAAAAACCGGGGATGAAAGGGGAAGGAGATAATAAATAGTGAATGGAGGAATAATGGCAAAGAATTGCAAATATAATATATCTGAAATATAAAATATTGTAAAAAACACAAAAAATTGGGCTGAAATTACTCAGTACACAAAATTAGGTGATTATGGAGAAAAACAAAAAAAACGGCAAAAAAGAAGTCCCATAAGACTAGTAATACTAATAATAATAATAAAGTCCCAAAGAGTGATGTGCAAAGTGAAGATAGAAGTGATAAACCAATCTTCCCAAGGGAATGTGGACACTTCAGGTGTAACACACTGGTGGTGGATAGTCTGCTTACCAGATTGCCGTGACTGTGTTGAACAGTCTCACTCAGCACAGGGAATAGGTTTCCCCAGAACCTATGTGTCTCCACGATGACTGTGCGATAATGGAAATCTTCAGGAACTCACATGGAAAAAAATGAATATGCCCATAGTGTAGTATGTAAAGCCCAATGCTTTATTGAAACAAAAATTGCACTTACATTGAGGTAGATTATGTATGGCGGTAATGGATGCAGCGTCTCGATACTCCTGTGTATGTTCGTTCCTATGGTGTCCGCGGCACCTCCTCTCGGTAAGGTATTGCGTGATGACGTCAGCGGCCCCCTACGCGTTTCGGCACTAACAGGACATCAACTGGGGATTGGCCGTTACGACTGTCATCACACCTGAAGGTATAAATAGACTTGGCGCCATTTTGACTAATGGCAAACTATATGATTAAAGCAGGGAAAGGCGGCGCAGCCATTGTGAATGCTGGCCATGCCAGGACAAGGAACGAGCCGCAATGAACGAATAAAAATGGATGGCTAAGCCATCTTGTGGTCAAATGAGGGAAGTGTCGAGGAAGAAAATTAAGGAATATAGGAACACCACAGGCTCGAGGCGCAGCAAAATCTATAACAGATGACTAAGGCACCATGGATGAAAAAGGTACATGGCAATATATGTTAATAATACAAGGAACACTATATTTAATCAATAGAATAATTAAAATCATGTGAATATTAAAAAAGGAAGAATAGTAAATAAAAAGAACAAATACACATATGAATGGATATAATTAAATGAACCGTACTCATAAATGTAAGAAAATTTAAAATTATGTATTTAAGAATTATTAATAAAAAAATTAATGTCCCAATCTACGTTGAGACCAAAGGGCTTAAAAGACTTCATTAAAAAAATCCATCTAGTTTCCAATATTGAGATGGCCCTAACCATGTTGGTGCCCCTCCAATGTGGGTGGGCAACATCAATGGCTAAAAACGTGGTCCCTATAAGTTGGCGATTATGATGCTTGTCATAATGCCTGGAAAGATTGTGTTTCGGAAAACCCCTTTTAATGTTTCCCACATGCTCACTCAGGCGTATATGGAGTTCTCTTTTAGTACGACCTATATATTGCTTGGAGCATGGACGACACTGTATCATACAGTATATACTACGTACTTAGTTGAACAGGTCATGAAGGACTCAATGTCGTGAGTGTGGTTGGTAACTGTAGAAAGAAAGCTTTCACGTTTACGACCATGAAAGGAATTGATTTTACATATATTGCACTTACGACAAGGGTAGTAGCCTTTCATACTTTGAAAGAAAGAAGGTCTTATGGATGGATCTATAACGTTGGGGGCAATGTTAAATCTAAGGGGAGGTGCACCTCTATAGATTAAGATTGGTTGTTCTGGGATAAGAGGCCCAAGAACTTTATCGTTACGTAGTACATCCCAGTGTTTTTTAAAGATTTCTTTGACTGAAAAATGTTGGTTAGAATATCTTGTAATCATAGACCAACTAAATCTTTCGGATGAGGTATTATCCCTTTTTCTTTTTGTCAACAAAGAGCTCCTGTTCATAGCTGCAACATTATTGATGGTGGTATTGATCTCAGACTCATGGTATCCTTTATTAAGAAATCTAAGTTTCAGTATGTCGGCTTGTTGATCTGTGCAATTACGTCTCAGTCTTTGAAATTGACCTTTTGGAACGGCCGCAAGCCAAGATTTGTGATGGCAGCTGTGAGTGGGGATAAAGGCGTTGCTGTCCGTATCTTTGAAAAAGGTACTGGTTGTAAGACGACCTTCCTTAATAAATATATTAAGGTCTAGAAAGTGGATATGTGTGTCACTTGCTTCATACTGTAAAAGGATACCTTTATTGTTGCAATTTAGATTGGAAAAGAACGTATCAAGAGAAGGCCTATCACCTCCCCAGATAAGAATGACATCATCAATATATCTTTTCCAAAAAAGGAGCTCTGAAGGGGGGTTGGTGTCAATCATTTCTGATTCCTAATGGGCCATAAACAAATTTGCGAAGCTTGGGGCAAACTTAGCCCCCATTGCAACGCCTCTAGTTTGCAAGAAATATTTGCCTCCGAACCAGAAGTAGTTATGACTGGTCGCAAATTGCAATAAATCCATGACAAAATCTTTCTGTATGTAGGATAGAGTGTTGTCCCGTTGAAGATATCTGTTAACTGCCTCAAATCCATCATGATGTGAAATGATGGTATATAGGGAGGCTACATCTGCTGTAGCTAAGATGTAGCCATCCTTCCATTGGAAATTTTCTAACAGGTTGAGAACCTGAGTGGTATCACGTAGATATGCTGTGGTATTAACCACTAAAGGTTGTAGAAACTCATCTACATACTTCCCTATCCGAGATGTTACGGAATCAATACCGCTAATAATCGGGCGGCCAGGAGGCTGAGTGAGACTCTTGTGTAATTTTGGTAAGTGATAAATGACAGGCACTCTTGGAATAATCGGAATAAGATGAAGTTTTTCTTTCTCGTTGAGAATATTGTTCTCAAAACCATAATTCACAAGATTAGATAACTCTTTCCTAAATTTCACAGTAGGGTTAGAGGCTAGGGGTGTATAAGTGGAGTGGTCAGAAAGGAGTCTGTTCATTTCCTCTATATACTGAGATTTATCCAACACCACTATACCACCTCCTTTATCTGCTGGACGTATAATGATATCATTACGTTCGCAGATTTTCTTAATGTTAGTATGGTAATCTTCATTACCTCTCCTATTAGGAACTCTCAAAGACAATAAATCCTTCAAAAACAAGTTCTTTGAACACCTGTACTGAAGGGGCAACAAAACCTGGAGGGTTAAAAAGTGAGGCATTCCTAAGGTTAGTATGTCTAATCGGAACATTATCTATAATGGATTCATGTGATGCCAAATGAACGGAATTGGGATGAGTGGGGATCTTATGAATAATTTGACTAGCATTTCCAATAGGGTTTAGAATGAAATGACGCTTGATGTTCATCTTTCTAATAAACTTGTGTACATCGATAAATGTTTCAAATTTATTGAGCTTGTATGGAGGTGCAAACTTCAATCCCTGACTGAGGACTTTTTGTTCACCATCAGATAATATAGCAGAGCTTAAATTAAAAACACAGCTGATATCTAATGTTTTATTTTCTTTGGCCCTGATTCTCCTTCCCCCTCTAACTCCTCTCTTTCTTCGTATCCCCTTTTGTTCCTGTTGTTGGCCATTGGAAAAAAACGTTGACTATTATTTCCATAATCTTGATGAGATTCTTGATAGTAATCTCTCTGGGATGGAGGAAAATCTCTATATTGATTGGGATGTTGTGTGATAACATAATCCTCCTCATAGGGGTCTTCTTGATAATCAGAGAGGGGTGCAAACGATTGTCCAATTGGATATGTCTACCCTGGGGAATTTGAATGTTAGACCCTGGGTTATGATAACGCACTGCGTCCGAAACATAATCTTTCCAGGCATTATGACGAGCATCATAATCGCCAACTTATAGGGACCACGTTTTTAGCCATTGATGTTGCCCACCCACATTGGAGGGGCACCAACATGGTTAGGGCCATCTCAAAATTGGAAACTAGATGGATTTTTTTAATGAAGTCTTTTAAGCCCTTTGGTCTCAATGTAGATTGGGACATTAATTGTTTTATTAATAATTCTTAAATACATAATTTTAAATTTTCTTACATTTATGAGTACGGTTCATTTAATTATATCCATTCATATGTGTATTTGTTCTTTTTTGTTTACAAACGTTTTTATTCAAGTATCAGCATCATACAAAGAAAATGTCAGACAGCATAATCAATTCAGAGGGAAAATAAGTGTATTTGTTCTTTTTATTTACTATTCTTCCTTTTTAATATTCACATGATTTTAATTATTCTATTGATTAAATATAGTGTTCCTTGTATTATTAACATATATTGCCATGTACCTTTTTCATCCATGGTGCCTTAGTCATCTGTTATAGATTTTGCTGCGCCTCGAGCCTGTGGTGTTCCTATATTCCTTAATTTTCTTCCTCGGCACTTCCCTCATTTGACCACAAGATGGCTTAGCCATCCATTTTTATTTGTTTATTGCGGCTCGTTCCTTGTCCTGGCATGGCCAGCATTCACAATGGCTGCGCTGCCTTTCCCTGCTTTAATCATATAGTTTGCCATTAGTCAAAATGGCGCCGGGTCTATTTATACCTCTAGGTGTGATGACAGTCGTAACGGCCAATCCCCAGTTGATGTCCTGTTAGTGACGAAACGCGTAGGGGGCCGCTGACGTCATCACGCAATACCTTACCGAGAGGAGGTGCCGCGGACACCATAGGAACGAACATACACCGGAGTATCGAGACGCAGCATCCATTACCGCCATACATAATCTACCTCATTGTAAGTGCAATTTTTGTTTCAATAAAGCATTGGGCTTTACATACTACACTATGGGCATATTCATTTTTTTCCATGTGAGTTCCTGAAGATTTCCATTATCGCACAGTCATCATGGAGACACATAGGTTCTGTGGAAACCTATTCCCTGTGCTGGGTGAGACTGTTCAACAAAGTCACGGCAATCTGGTAAGCAGACTATCCACCACCATGGTGTTACACCTGAAGTCTCCACATTCCCTTGGGAAGATTGGTTTATCACTTCTATCTTCACTTTGAACATCACTCTTTGGGACTTTATTATTATTATTAGTATTACTAGTCTTATGGGACTTCTTTTTTGCTGTTTTTTTTGTTTTTCTCCATAATCACCTAATTTTGTGTACTGAGTAATTTCAGCCCAATTTTTTGTGTTTTTTACAATATTTTATATTTCAGATATATTATATTTGCAATTCTTTGCCATTATTCCTCCATTCACTATTTATTATCTCCTTCCCCTTTCATCCCCGGTTTTTGAATTTTATAGTCACCTTTTCCTGAAACCTTGCACTAGTTTTCCTTTTTACCCTTTTTTCACCAACCAACAAAAAATTAAGAATTCATTTCTTACTGCCTATTTTTTATCACATCACATATATATCCCTTCACACTCATTATGGGGTTATAAATAATTAAATTTCAATTATTAAGTTATTAATTTATGATTTTTCACAATCAAATTTTTGTAGCGCTGCACTTTCCCTTTCTTTTCACATATAAACATTACCTTGTGGAGGTAGAAGCTGACGGAGTGACACAGCAGCGGTGGGGGCACGTGAGTGATTGATACAGGCACTCCCTAGTGACACATTTATTTTGTATCAGGCTGAACAGTGGATAGCAGAATTTCTTGCTGGACTATACTTCAGTAGTTGATGCATTTTTTATAGTACCTCTGCTTTTGTGCTTAGGAATTCAGGGACTAAGGCTCCTAAAACGGGGACAAATTCCTCAAAAAAGGCTCCTAAGGCATCACCATCAGGCTCTGAGGTTCCTGGTCATGCCTCCGCTGTGCCAGCCTCTCCAGAGGTACCAGATGTGGCTGATCAGGGGAGTCATCGGGACTGTCAGGTGCTGCAGCCACCCCCAGCCTCCAGGCCCCTGCCTTTATTACTGAGGAAGTACTTTCTTCAGCTCTCATAGGTTTGGAGTAGCGTTTAGCGTCTCTAATGGCATTTTCTTCCCAGGGTGGAACGAAGCGTGGTAGGTCTCCCTCCCCGCTCCGGGTCCTCAGCCTACTGAGCAGCAGTGGCCGGTAGAGGAAGATTTACGAGATTACAGACAAAATGACGGCACAAGGGGCGGGCCAAAAAACACACAATACAATATTAAAAATAAAAATAAATGAATAAAAATTTGTGGCTAGCACAAAATCTAAAAACAAAAATGGAAAAGCAACAATAATCGTAAAGGATCGTAGTAATATTGACCGTAATAATAATAGAAATGGTAATGTCCCAATAACTAAAGAGAGCATGTCCATATAGGGATGATAATAATAATGATGATGATGGAAAAGTTCACATTACATGGGCACCATTGGCAGCCCTTTGAAGAGTGAAGCAAACTCTGTAGTAACAAGAAGAAACAAGAAAAATGCGCCTAAGTGCAGTATGTAAACATAGGGTTTATTAATTGTTAAAAAACAGCCAAATGGCTACTCACAGAGCAGTGGTGAAAACCACGCATTAAAATGGAGTTAGTGGGGTCATTCGGGGGGTGTCACTCTGACGTCCGAAGCTTCATGCAGTGAAGGCTGTTTTTTAACAATTAATAAACCCTATGTTTACATACTGCACTTAGTAGGCACATTTTTCTTGTACCTCAGTCCACTAAGGGTAAAGGGCCGCCCCGCAAACAGGGGCCTTCCTTCCCCGCACAAAAGCGGTATTTTCGTCAGTCGGGGCCCGTTAGCAGACCCTCGCAAGCCGATAAGGGTTCAGCTGGGGGACAGAAGCGTCCCTGTGTGCGCAAGAAATCCAAGCCTGCAAACAATTCCTCTTCCGCATGAAGTCTTGCACCCATCCGATGCTTGGGTGGGGGGACGTCTTCGCGAGTTCGCAGCTCGGTGGACCTCCCTGCTTTCCGACCAGTGGGTTTGCAAAGTGATCGCTTCAGGGTACAAGATCGAGTTTCTTTCTTGTCCACCAAACAGATTCTTTCCCTCAAATCTTCCTCTCCTACGTCTCGTCGGTCTGCCCTGACTGGGGCAGTTCAAGACTTGAGGCGCGGGGTAATCATACCGGTGCCGCCGCAGGACAAGTTTCAGGGATTCTACTTGAATTTGTTCTTGGTTCCAAAGAAGGACGGAGTTCGTCCAATCCTAGACCTCAAGGCCCTCAATGCCTTTGTGAAGGTTCGGAAATTCATGATGGAATCGATTCGCTCGGTGGTAGCTGCGCTCCATCCCGGGGACTTTCTGACATCCCTGGACATCAAGGACGCATACTTGCATGTCTCCATATGCGACAGGCACCAGAAGTTCCTGCGTTTCGCGGTCAGGGAGGACCACTATTAATTTGTGGCTCTGCCTTTTGGCCTAGCGTCGGCACCAAGAGTTTTCACCAAGGTGCTCTCCCCGATTCTGGCTTTGCTGAGACAGCGAGGCATTGCCGTCGTAGGCTACTTAGACAATCTTCTCCTGAGAGCTTTTTCCAGCTCAGAATTAGAGGAGGACGTGTCTATAGCCAGTCAGACTCTCCAAGACTTTGGATGGATACTGAACCTCCAGAAGTCGGTGTTGGTTCCGACTCAGCGCCTAGAATACCTGGGGCTGATTCTGGACTCATCAGAGGCAAGAGTTTTTCTCCCTCCAGAGAAGTTGCAGACGCTCCAGGCTGCAGTAAGGTCGTTAAAATCCCGCAAATGGTCATCTCTCCGTTTCTGCATGAGAGTCCTGGGACTCATGGTAGCCTCCTTCGAGGCAGTTACCGTATGCCCAATCCCATACTCGGGTGCTGCAGAAGGAGATTCTAACCAAATGGAACAAATCCCCATTGTCTCTGGATCATCAGATTCAGGTAAGTCGCCTAGTCAGGGCCTCTCTGACTTGGTGGCTGACATCCCTGGCTCTTCGGTCCGGGAAGTCTTTCCTTCCTTTCCACTGGACTGTGATTACGACGGACGCCAGCCTGACCGGTTGGGGGGGAGTCTGGGGGGTTCAGTCGGCCCAGGGCTGCTGGACTCTGGAAGAATCTCTCCTACCGATCAATGTCCTCGAACTTCGGGCGATCAGGCTGTGCCTCTCCAAGTGGTCGCAGAGACTTCAAGGGCGTCCAGTCAGGATCCAGTCAGACAATGCCATGGCGGTGGCTTATGTCAACCATCAGGGAGGAACAAGGAGATCGGCCGCAGCGTCAGAGGTCGCTCACATCCTAAGATGGGCCGAAAGGAGCGTACCGGCTCTGTCGGCTGTTTAGATTCCGGGCGTAGAAAACTGGCAGGCGGACTATCTAAGTCGCCAGATGCTGGACCAGGGGGAATGGTCGCTACACTGGAAGGTGTTTCAAATCCTTTGTCAGAAATGGGGCACACCAGATGTGGATCTCCTGGCCTCTCGACTCAATCACAAGGTGTTGAGGTTTGTGGCCAGGTCCAGGGATCCCTGGGCAGACGCGTCAGACACGTTGGTGGCCCCATGGGGTCAGTATCAGCTAATTTATGCCTTTCCCCCACTGAAGTTGCTTCCTCGTCTGCTCCGCAGAGTGGAGGCCGAGGGGAATTCCGGTGATTCTAATCGCCCCAGACTTGCCCCGGGGTCCCTGGTACGCCAATCTCGTGAGACTGGTAGCAGACGCTCCCTGGCATTTGCCATTGCGGGAGGACCTTCTGTCTCAAGGTCCCATACTTCATCCTGCTTTACAGTCGCTGGCTTTAACGGCATGGCTATTGAAAGCCAGGTACTATGGGATCTCCACCATGTTGAGGGCCCGGAAATCATCTTCCCGGAAGATCTACCATCACACTTGGAAGGTATACATCTCTATGTGTGAAGAGATGGATTGGCGCCCGCGGGCATATTCGGTTTCTCGGATCCTGCTGTTGTTACAGCGCGGAGTGGATCAGAAACTTGCCTTAAGCACTATTAAGGGGCAGATTTCAGCCTTGGCTATCTTCTTCCAACGACCCCTGGCGGCTCACTCACTGGTAAGTACGTTTGTACAGGGGGTCCGACACGTGGTTCCCCCCGATTAGACCACTGCTTCCTCCGTGGGACTTGAATCTGGTGCTCTCGGTACTTCAGGAACCTTCCTTTGAGAACATCAGGGTGATTCTTCTCTTGACGCTTTCTCAGAAAGTTGCCTTTCTAGTTGCCATTACATCGGTCAGAAGGGTTTCTGAATTGGCGGCCTTGTCTTGCATGTCGCCTTATTTGGTCCTCCATAAGGATTAAGCGGTGCTACACCCGCAACCTTCATTCCTTCCTAAGGTAGTTTCGGCTTTTCACCTAAATGAGGACATTGTGCTTCCATCCTTGTGTCCTCGGCCGTCGCATCCCAAGGAAGCTGCGCTACATACTTTGGACGTGGTACGTGCCCTACGGGTGTACCTGTCTGCTACTGCTCCGTTACGGAGATCTGACTCCCTGTTCGTATCAGTGTCTGGTTCACAGAAGGCCCTGGCAGTCTCGTCGGCCACCATTTCTATGTGGATCAGGCAGACCGTCATCCAGGCCTATGCCCTTAAGGGGCGGGCGCCTCCCTTTCCTGTCACCGCGCATTCGACCAGGGCAATTGGTGCCTCCTGGGCTTTCCGACATCAGGCATCTGTCTCACAGGTGTGCAAGGCGGCGACCTGGTCGTCTGTTCACACTTTCTCAAAGTTTTACAAGGTTGATGTGAGTGCATCTTCGGATGCTTCCTTTGGCCGCAAGGTTTTACAGGCGGCTGTTTGAGGTTGCAGCTCCTCCGTTGAGGAGCTCTGTTTGTTTTGGGTGAAGTTAAGTCTTCTTTTGATTGCTGTTCCCACCCCTGGTTTTTTTCTGACACTGCTTGGGGACGTCCCACTTTGTCAAGATTTAAGGAGCTGTGTCCGTCCATGGACAAAAAGAGAAAATAGGATTTTTTCCGGAGGGACCGCCCCCTGGGCGGGGCTGTTCAACTCTGTTAAAGTTACATGTTTTAAGATAACTAACATGTTCTGCCTAGTCCTCTCCTATGAACAGGAACATAACCCACTTTGTCAAGATTTAAGGAGCTGTGTCCGTCCATGGACGACAGAGAATAGCATCTTTTGTACTCGCCGTTTTTTTCATGTGACTACACTGAGGAAATGACACTTTGCTACAATGTAAAGTGGTGAGTGTACAGCTTGTATAACAGTGTACATTTGCTTTCCCCTCAAACTAAATCAACACACGGCTATTAATGTGTAAACCGCTGGCCACAAAAGTGTGTACACTCCTAAGCGAAAATGTCCAAATTGGGCCCAATTAGCCATTTTACCTCCGCTGGGTCATGTGATTTGTTACAAGGTCTCAGGTGTGATTGGGGAGCAGGTGTGTTAAATTTGGTGTTCTCGCTCGCACTCTCTCATACTGGTCACTGGAAGTTCAACATGGCACCTCATTGCAAAGAACTCTCTGAGGATCTGATAAAAATAATTGTTGCTCTACATAAAGTTGGCCTAGGCTATAAGAAGATTGCCAAGACCCTGAAACTGAGCTCCAGCACTGTGGCCAAGACCATACAGTGGTTTAACAGGACAGGCCTCGACACGGTCGACCAAAGAAGTTGAGTGCACATGCTCAGCGTCATATCCAGAGGTTGTCTTTGGGAAATAGACGTATGAGTGCTTCCAGCATTGCTGCAGAGGTTGAAGGGGTGGGGGGGTCAGCATGTCGGTGCTCAGACCATACGCCGAACAATGCATCAAATTGGTCTGCATGGCTGTCATCCCAGAAGGAAGCCTCTAATAAAGATGATGCACAAGAAAGCCTGCATACAGTTGGCTGAAGACAAGTAGACTAAGGGCATGGATTACTGGAACCATGTCCTGTGGTCTGATGAGCGATTTTTCGTGGGCAATTTGTGAGCGCATTATTTCTATTATTATATTGTAGTAATAAATGAAATAATTCAACTCACCATAATGTGGAATTAGTGGGATCCCTGAATGTGTCACTTGCCACGTCGCCTGCTACCAGATGCGGAATGTCATTTGCACGTCACCTGCCATGTTGCCTGCCACCAGATGTGGAATGTCACCTGTCACCAGATGCAGCATGTCACTTGCCATGCTGCCTGCCACTGCATTTGTGGCAGCACTGGTCCATTTAGCACAGAGGGGTGCCGAGTGAAGCCAGGAGAGCGGTGAGAGATGTGATCTCTCTGCTCCCCGCCGCACCTCCGACATTGAGGCTGACAGGGGGAAGAGCAGTGATGTGGGGGTGGAGAGAGATGATGTCATCTCTGCTTACCCGCCTGCTCGCTTATCTCTTCCACCCGACGCTCATATGTTGGGCTTTCTCATGCCGACCGACGGGCTCTCTCATGCAGCCCGCACCCACGCCCCGGCTGCAGAAAGGCCACGGCCCGGAAGTGGGCCACGGCCCAGGCGTTGACGACCCCTGCTATAGAGCATCTGTGGGGCATCCTCAAGCGGTAGGTGGAGGAGCGCAAGGTCTCTAACATCCATCAACTCCAGATGTCATCATGGAGGAGTGGAAGAGGACTCCAGTGGTAACATGTGAAGCTCTGGTGAACGCCATGCCCAAGAGGGTTAAGGCAGTGCTGGAAAAGGTTTAAATAAAGTGCAGCGCTAGAATAATAGAGTGCAATTCAATAGAGTGCTGGAAAATAATGGTGGCCACACACAATATTGACACTTTGGGCCCAATTTGGACATTTTCACTTAGGGGTGTACTCACTTTTGTTGCCTGCGGTTTAGACATTAATGGCTGTGTGTTGAGTTATTTTGAGGGGACAGCAAATTTACGCTGTTATACAAGCTGTACACTCACTACTTTTCATTGTAGCAGTGTCATTTCTTCAGTGTTGTCACATGAAAAGATATAATAAAATATTTACAAAAATGTGAAGGGTGTATTGACTTTTGTGAGATACTGTGTGTGTGTGTGTGTATATATATATATATATATATATATATATATATTTTTTAAGCAGAGACCCTAGGGAATAAAATAGCGACCGTTGCAAATTTTTTGTCATGCGATATTTGAGCAGCAGTTTTTCAAACGCAATTTTTTGGGAAAAAATACACTTTAATGACAAACAACATATACCCCAATTTTTTGGTAAAATATGAAAGACGATGTTATGCCCAGTAAATGGATAACTAACATGTCACACTTTAAAATTGCGCACGCTCCGGTGCTTTTAGAGTCCCAGACGAAGCTTAAATCCTGGAGTAACCTGCCCCTGTCATTATGGGGGCGGGTTAACCTCATAAAAATGAAGATTATTCCCAAACTAACATATCTTTTCCGCCACTCCCCACAATGGGTTCCCAAATCCTTTTTTAAGAAATTGAACCGCATTTTTTCTTCCTTCCTATGGGGCCCCTCTCCTCCCAGGTATCGACTGACGACTTTAATGAGGCCTAGATCGCAGGGTGGCATGGCATTCCCGGACTGTTATAAGTATTACCTCTCCGCGCAGTTGGTGACAGCGACGTGGTGGTTACAGCCGGACAGGACGAACTCGTCGACCATGCTGGGAGCGGCAGTGGTCGGTTCATTGGAAGCTCTTCAATTGCTACTTTTTAGGGGCCCTCGTGCCCCCTATCCTCTGACTCCCTCTATGCTTGCCACCCTGCGGGCGTGGCGGACAGGATTAGCCATTGAGAAATGTAAACAGTCTGAAATCTCCCCCAATGCCCCTATCTGGCTGAACCCTAACTTATCTCATATTTACAAAATCCCCGACCCCTACGCGTGGACAAAACACGGTATAAAATTAGTGTCCCACATAGTGTCTCAAAACTCCTTACTCCCTTTCTCACACCTTTCCTCCCAATATAACCTACCTAACCATTTCCTATTCAGATATCTTCAACTGTCCCATGCATTTGCGGCGCAGTTTCCACAATCTTCATGTATTGTGGCGCAGTCGGAACTGGAGAGGACACTTAGATTTAGCTGTGATAAAAAGCCCACCTCACATCTCTATTCAGATTTGATCTTTGTATCTCTTCCACCTCTTGACAAACTCTGGACTAAATGGCAGACTGATATCCCCACGTTGGATAATGATGACTGGGATGACGTGTGGGACCTCCCTTTCAACACCCTCGTCTCCATGCGTGACAGATTGGTGCAATACAAGATTGTTCATAGGGCTTATTTCACCCCACACAGACTTCACAAGATGGATCCCGCTCATTCCTCAGAGTGTTGGAGATGCGGCGCCTCACCGGGCGACTTCTCCCATATCTTCTGGCGATGTCCAGGGGTCCAGCAATACTGGGAAACAGTGCTAGATATGATTAACAGAGTTGCTTTAGTCGCAGTACCTTTGGCAATGGAGGTGTGCCTTTTGGGGCTCATTGAGACCATTGTACCATCCTCTGCCAAACGCACGCTAATTACCTTGCTCCTCTTCTATGCTCGCAAGAATATTGCTATGCAGTGGAAGAAACATGCCCCCCCTCTTTGATGCAATGGAAACGCTTAGTGAATATCAGCCTTTCTCTATACAAGGATACATATGCTAATCGGGGATGCCCATTGAAGTACGATAAGGTCTGGCGCACTTGGTTAGCTGAGCCCGAAACGGCTTAGTGGGTTGGGGGTGACCCAGGTCATCGTGTCGGGGTTCTTGCCTTGCTCCTACACCCTCCTTTTCTTCCGTTGACTTTGGATATGTTTTTTTTACTGGTTTAAATGTTTTATCATACTATTGCCCTCTTGGATTCTACCTGGGCGGTATCGTTGTACCCTTCCATTGTTGTGCATTCTATCGCTGGGTTCACATTGCGAAATGTATTATTTTTCTGTACATGTTCTTCTTCTGTACTGTAGGTGCTTAAGCTGTGTGTGTTGTATGTGTTTGAAAACTTTAATAAAAAATAATTATAAAAAAAAAAAATTGCGCACGCTCATGGAATAGCATCAAACGACGGTACTTAAAAATCTCCAAAGGCAACGTTTTAAAAAAAAGGTTACCTATTTAGAGTTACAGAGGAGGTCTAGCATTAGAATTATTGCTCTTGCTCTAACGATACCGCACATTTGCGACTTACATATATATGCGTTTGTTTCTGCCTGCGAGCACGGAGGAATTGGGGCCCTTTTTTTTTTCCTATTTTATTTTTACACTGTCAATTTATTTGTATATTTTAAATCACTTTTATTCCTATTACAAGGAATGTAAACATCCCTTGTATTAGAAATAAGGATTACAGGTCCTTTTTATGGAAAGATCTGGGTTCAAAAAGACCCCAAATCTTTATTTTACCCATAAAAGCAAAAGATCAAAAAAAATAAAAAAATAATATATATATATATATATATATATATATATATATATATATATATATATATATATATATACTTTTTTTTTTTTTTTTACTTTCGCCTTAGACTGGAAGTGATGTGATGATGTCACTCCGGACCTCCAAGGCCATAGAGGCAAGCAGAGAGGACCTAGTGTCTCATTGCTTCTCTGACCAGCCGGCCACATCGTCGTATTTGTTTCTTGAGCGCGCCGCTGGAAACGGTAAGCCTGAGAAACACCGGCGGGAGGGGGGACTTTGGAAAGCGCAGTACCAATAAAGGCACCATAAGAGGGAGGTCACGTAGGCAGATGGGTCCTCTTATTCTCTCAAGCAGTTTATCATCTAGGGGACTGTCATTTATGGTCTCATATGTTTTTGCAGCCTCTTATATGTGGATCTCACCTCTGGGTGTCTTCGAACAAGGTTTGAATAAAGCTTAAGCCTCATGAGTAATATAAATATGAAAAGTACCATCATCCAAAATGATTGCAAAGATTGGACCAGGAAACCTGTCACCAAGGAAAGGAAGGGGCAGAGCCAGTTCCAGGAGGGAATTCATTCTACTTTGTGGAGAGCTGGATTGCGCGGTTGGTCTGTGGCTCCCTTCTGTAGTCCACAGCTGCGCTAAATCGCCTGCAGAGAGATCTGCAGTGATCTATATACCTACCCTCAACTCTGTCCTCAGCAATTGTCCCATTCCCCCTGGATATCCAAGATCATTATTAGTCATTCCAGTTTTAACTGCCGTCTATGCTTTATGTGCCCCCCACATTCGCCGTAGGGGAATCTTGGGTGTTGTGTTGACGCAGATCCATTGACCATGCTCTTCTGATGAAGCAGTAAAGTCCCGCAAAACATATTGAAAAATAGTAATGCATGAATTGTGATGATCCACTACACCTCTGTTCTCTATGGAGAACACTCAGTAGTAGTGACACACATGTAACGTTGGTATACATTTCTAAACAGCATTAGAATGTGTAATGTTTAACTTTTTATATTATTTTGGGATCTGTAGCCTAAATTTTAATATTTTGTAGAAATAAAATGTTATAATTAACTGTGTACTTAGTTCACGCTGGTACTGCGATAGTCCACTTTTCTCTATCCCTTCCCTTCCTTGGTGACCTGTTGGAGACAGGTTTCATTGTCCCAATCTTTAGAACTAGGTTTGGTAAACACAAGTGCAACATTCTAAAAGGAGGTGAAAACATTCCTGTCCCCTGGCAATTTCAGGAAATTCATGGGAAAGATCCATCAGGTCTGAGACTTTTTGGCATTTAAGCAATTACTGGTGATCCAGACCTAGGTAGACAGTACCAGAAAATGTGCAGAAGAGAGACTTTCTGGATTTACTCTCTGGGCAGCTGCTCCCTGGTGGGCCTTAATGAAGGTCTGGAGGTCCACTCAGTGATATAATTAGGTCTGGGAGTGTAGTGTTTAGCATTGTTATGTATGCGACAAGTTCTTTTAGGTATACAGCGGGTAGGCAACCTGGGGCCCTCCAGCTGTTGTGGAACTACATTTCCCATGAGGCATTGCAAGGCTGGCAGCTACAATTACTCTGTGCAAAACCACTGCACAGAGCATGTAAGTAGAACATGTTTGTTATTTTTAACTTAAAAGAATTTGATTTTTAGATTTTAGTATCCCTTTAACCACTACACAGCATAAAGACCAGGCCCCTTTTTGCGATTCGGCACTGCGTCGCTTTAACTGACAATTGCGCGGTCGTGCGACGTGGCTCCCAAACAAAATTGACGTCCTTTTTTTCCCACAAATAGAGCTTTCTTTTGGTGGTATTTGATCACCTCTGCAGTTTTTATTTTTTGCGCTATAAACAAAAATAGAGCGACAATTTTGAAAAAAATGCAATATTTTTTACTTTTTGCTATAATAAATATCCTCAAAAAATATATATATAAAAAAAAATTTTTCCTCAGTTTAGGCCGATACGTATTCTTCTACATATTTTTGGTAAAAAAATCGCAATCGGCGTTTATTGATTGGTTTGCGCAAAAATTATAGCGTTTACAAAATAGGGGATAGTTTTATGGCATTTTTATAAAAAAAATTTACTAGTAATTGCGGCGATCAGTGATTTTTTTCGTGACTGCGACATTATGGCGGACACATCGGACACTTTTGACACATTTTTGGGACCATTGTCATTTTTACAGCGATCAGTGCAATAAAAATGCACTGGTTACTATAAACATGACACTGGCAGTGAAGGGGTTAACCACTAGGGGCGCTGAAGGGGTTAAGTGTGCCTAGGGGCGTGTTTCTAACTGAGGTGTGGCTACGAGTGACACGTCACCGATCTCCGCTCTGATTACACAGAACGGAGATCGGTGAGTGTCAGTAGGCAAGTGGGGAGATGTTGTGTTTACACTAACATCTCCCCGCTCCATCCCTCCGTGAGACGATAGCGGGGATTCCCGCGGCGGTCAAGTCCGCGGGACCCGCGGTCCGACTCACGGGGATGACTGCAGGGTCGCGAGCGCTCCCACACAGCAGGCAGTTAAAGGGGACGTACAGGTACGCGATTGTGCCTGTACGTGCCTTTCTGCTGACGTATATATGCCGTGGCAGTCCTTAAGTGGTTAACTTACAGCATTTTTCACACCTGCCTAAAACACTTGCACAGTAGTATATATTATTTACTATTAATTTTATTATGATCATTGTGACTTTTTTTTTTTTAGGGATTTTATTCCCATTTGGGTCTTTCTGATCAACAGTCATGCAGGGTTCCACATGATATCATAGGATCTAGCTGCTCCAGTTGTGGATCGTCTGAGCATGCATACAAGGTTCCCTGGGTGTAACAGTAAGCGGCTGAGCAATTGTGCAATTGCTATTCTTATTTTTATTTGTATTCTTGTATTTATGGATATAAAATTTGGTTTATGCACCAATGGGTTTTATGGATCTCTATCTATTTATTTTTATTAACTTAAACATGAATTCTGTGTAGATATTTATATAGTGGTTGTGTACTTTTTTATCTTTACATGTATGGTAAAGTCAGTAAGTCAGTAAGTCAGTAAATCAGTCAATTTTGTTGGATTGTGGCTCCACAAGGATTAACGCTCCTTGAGTGTCAGTTTGGCATTATGGCCCCTCTCCTTTGCAGGGAGGAGGGCTCTCCATTTTCTGGTGTCTTGGTTATCATTATTTTATCTTTATTATTTATATACAGGTGAAACTCCCAAATATTTGAATATCATGCAAAATTTCATTTATTTCACTAAAGCAACTTAAACTGTGAAACTAATAGATGAGATAGACTCATTACATGCAAAGCAAGATAGTTCAAGCCGTGATTTGTCATAATTGTGATGATAATGGCTTACAGCTCATGAAAACCCCAAAGCCACAATCTCAGAATATTAGAATATTGTGAAAAGGTGCAATACTCTAGGCTCAAAGTGTCCCACTCTAATCAGCTAATTAAGCCATAACACCTGCAAAGGGTTCCTGAGCCTTTAAATGGTTTCTCAGTCTGGTTCAGTAGGAATCACAATCATGGGAAAGACTGCTGACCTGACAGTTGTGCAGAAAACCATCATTGACACCCTCCATAAAGAGGGAAAGCCTGAAAAGGTCATTGCAAAAGAAGTTGGATGTTCCCAAAGTGCTGTATCAAAGCACATTAATAGAAAGTTATGTGGAAGGGAAAAGTGTGGAAGAAAAAGGTGCACAAGTAGCAGGGATGACCGCAGCCTGGAGAGGATTGTCAGGAAAAGGCCATTCAAAAGTGTTGGGGACTTTCACAAGGAGTGGACGTGGGCTATAAATGTCATTTTTCTCTTGTTGAGCCACTCCTGAACAACAAACAACGTCCGAAGCGTCTTACCTGGGCTAAAGAAAAACAGACCTGGTCTGTTGCTCAGTGGTCCAAAGTCCTCTTTTCTGATCAGAGCAAATTTTTCATCTCATTTGGAAACCAAGGACCCAGAGTATGGAGAAAGAATGGAGAGGCACACTGCAAGATGCTTGAAGTCCAGTGTGAAGTTTCCACAGTCTGTGTTGATTTGGGGAGCCATGTCATCTGCTGGTGTTGGTCCACTGTGCTTCATTAAGTCCAGGGTCAACGCAGCTGTCTACCAGGAGATTTTGGAGCACTTCATGCTTCCTTCCACAGACAAGCTCTATGGGGATGCTGACTTCATTTTCCAGCAGGACTTGGCACCTGCCCACACTGCCAAAAGCACCAAAACCTGCTTCAATGACTGTGTGATTACTGTGCTTGATTGGCCAGCAAACTCGCCTGACCTGAACCCCATAGAGAATCTATGGTAGGGTGACCAGACATCCCCGGTTTCAGGGGACAGTCCCCGGATTGAGGACACTGTCCCCGGACCAAGTCTGTCCCCGGTTTTGTCCCTGGATTGGATTTGAGCAGGGACTGGGGCAAATTCAAAGACAGTCAGTGCAGAATAAAAAAATAAAATTCTGAATTACATCCCCCCTCCCCGCTCCGCCGCTCCTACTAGCTTAGGGCGGTGTATTTTTTTCCATTATCTGTGCCCCTTTCTGATGATCATGTGCTGGTCGGAGTGGAGGGAATATTTCTTCAGTTTCAGGTGCCCATTCATCTCCGCTCGCATGTTCTTCTGCCTTGGCTCAAGTCCTGGCCAGCCGCCTGCCTGCTTATCTCCTTGCCTTCCCTGTGATCTTCCTCTGCACCCCACCCAGTAGTATCCGTGGTCCGGAGAGAGTAAGACTTGAGAGGCTGTGAGGCGGGCGGCGACAGGCAGAGAGACACTGATTGCCGCCATTACTAGTAAAAAAAAAAATATGTCCCCGGATTTCATTTTAAAAATCTGGTCACCTTAATCTATGGGGCATTGCCAAGAGAAAGATGAGAGACATGAGACTGAACAATGCAGAAGAGCTGAAGGCCGCTATTGAAGCATCCTGGTCTTCCATAACACCTCAGCAGTACCACAGGATGATCGCTTCCATGCTACGCCGCATTGAGGCAGTAATTGCTGCAAAAGGGGCCCAAACCAAGTACTGAGTGCATATGCATGCTTATACTTTTCAGAGGTCTGATATTATTCTATGTACAATCCTTGTTTTATTGATTGCATGTAATATTCTAATTTTCTGAGATTGTGGATTTGGGGTTTTCATGAGCTGTAAGCCATAATCACCACAATTATGACAAATCAGGGCTTGAACTATCTTGCTTTGCATGTAATGAGTTTATCTCATATATTTCACCTTTTAAGTTGCATTAGTGAAATAAATGAACTTTTGCAGGATATTCAAATTTCTCGAGTTTCACCTGTACTACAGAGAGGGTGTTGTGGTTCGCTCTAATAGGGCATTGCCCCTGAAATGTGCAAGCTACAGTACACCCTTGTGGATGGGCACTGTTCAAGCATTGTGACTGGATTGATGTTTAGCTTGCAGTTTACTTTTGAGAGTATATTGGTGTTTACATTCTTTTACACTAAAATGGTCTTACTATAATGCACCAGGCTGGTGCGCCCTTTCTTTTTATCTTGTGGATACCCTCTAACTATCACAGGGTGGCATAAGGGCTACTGGACAATATAGAATATTAATTTAAATTGAAAGAATTCCTATTTGTACAAAAATTATACAAACAAGCGCGGCTAGTATAGTGGTTTGCACATATAGTAAATTTCAATATTGCATATCCGTGATGAATTATACAGTAGCGCAAAGGCATCTTCTTCAGAGGTGCCCCAAGCAGGTGTATATAATAAACTTTAGGTGCATAAAGGATATACAGCCGCTGAATACAAGTTTTTGTGAGTAAGTGAGGTTTTGTAAGTGACAGTGATCTATTGATACTGCACTTGGGTGGAGGGGCTAAACGCAGTTGCTGGCCGGTGTCGGGCTGATCCTGCTAACGCTGCGGATTTTGGGAACCCTATACTACTGGGGATGCTAATATAGATCTGATCAGATCAAAGATATTGATCTGTCCAGACACTATTCTGGTAAGGGAGGAGTATGAGTGTGCGTTAGTGCTACTGGCAATCAAAGTTTTAAAATCTGACGCTGTCTGGGATTGTCGCTAACTAACGCTAACACCTAAACTGACGTTGACGCTAACACTAACTAGCGTCACACGTGAAACTAATACAGTGATCAGAAAAATAAAATCTGTACAATATACTAATGCCACTGTGACAGAGAGTAAAAGGGTTAACTGGGGGGTGATCAAGGGGTTAAATCTTTAAAAATGTCATATGGGTACAGTTTTGCATGACCGCGCAATTGTCATTCAAAGTGCGACAGCGCTGAAAGCTGAAAATTGGCCTGGGCAGGAAGGGGGTAATAGTGCCCTGTATTGAAGTGGTTGAAAAGTCAATCCTGCCGTTGGCAGGGTGGCTACATCATTCATGTAGAAAACACTAATGCAAAAGCAAATACCATATGCAGGATTGCCTGTGGTATTTTAAAGTTTAACTAAAGGAAACTTTTTAGTGGAACATGGCTTACATGCAGTGCTATACATCTTCCACCATATACAGATACAAATTTGGCTGCTAGATGAACTTCTTTCCCATGCCTGTGTTCTTTTCTTTTTTTTTTCCTCTCTCCACTCTGCTCTGTGTATAACTGCTATATATTATCCATAATTTTGGACCATTCACACCTGAGCAACTCTGTGGTTCTCTGCTGCTGCCCCATTGGTGAGGTGGGTGGGGGCCTGTGAACTGGGGGTGCTGCCTATCCCCCATTGTTTGTCGGACCTTCGGAATGGACTCAACATGCCTCTCAGCAAATAGCTTGGGCTGTCTACTTTCCAAAATGGGGTCATTTGGGGAGGGGGGGGGGGGGTTGTGCTATCTTGGCATTTCATGACCTCCAAAACTGTGATAGGTAGTGAGAAGTGAAATCAAAAATGTACACCCTTAGAAATCCTGAAGGCAGTGATTGGTTTTCGAGGTCCTGTACGCGGCTAGGCTCCCAAAAAGTCTCACACATGTGGTATCCCCGTACTCAGGAGAAGCAGCAGAATGTATTTTGGGGTGTAATTCCACATATATCCATGGCATGTGTGAGCAATATATCATATTTTATTTTATTTTTTTCATTTTTCAATCAGTTGTGGATTTTTTAAAATATTTAATGGGCTCAACAAGCCTCTCAGAAAATACCTTAGGGTATCTACTTTCCAAAAAGCGATAATTTGGAGGGGTTTTGTACTGCCCTGCCATTTTAGCACCTCAAGAAATGTATCCTAGTTTGTAGACGCTATAACTTTTGCGCAAGCCAATAAATATATGCTTATTGATTTTTTTTTACCCAAGACATGTGGCTGAATACATTTTGGCCTAAATGTATGACTAAAATTTAGTTTATTGGATTTTTTTTATAACAAAGTATAAAATGGTCCTTTTTTTTCTGTTTTATATTGCAAAAAATAAAAATCCCAGAGGTGATCACATACCACCAAAAGAAAGCTCTCTTTGTGGGGGGAAAAAAGTGGTGAAGTGGTTAAAGACCAAAATGCTATTATATAAAGACTTTTGTGAAGTGTAAAAAAAAAAAATTGTTACACCCAAGCATTTAAAGCCTTCACAGTAAACTTGGTGTCATGCCCTGCCTCCTCCTCCCTTACTTTCTCATAACTAGTTATAAATGTTTTTTTTTTTGTTTTTTTTAATGCCATCCGCACCTCCGCATTTCCACCTAGGTGAGAATGACATTTGCAAAACAAGTGAGCCCTGCAGCACATTTGCGCATTTAGCTCTCCCCGTGATATCCCCAGCGGGCAAGGCCGAGATTTCCTGACGTCAGCCAGGGAGGCGGGGAGTCATGTGATCGCTGAAAGACACTGTTAAGCCAGGTAGAAATCAGCTTTTTTTTTTCTTCTAAAGCACAGGCAATAGGACTCTTTTTATGTGACAGAGGCGATGATATAATGATCGGTTAGTTTTGAAGCAGTGGGGAGAGGAGCGGAGCTAGTGAGAGCTGACAGGCAGGTGGGGGAGGGGGGAGGAGGACAGAGGAGACACAGGGAGAGCTGCAGATAGCAGCGTATGACAGAGGCACATACTCTGACCACGGTGTCAGGGCTCAGCAGCCCTGATATATTGTAGGCAGTGTACATAGGGGAGGATAGAATCTGGCAGGATAAGCCAGGTGATACAGGGGGCCAAATGACACAGCACAAGCACTGTGCTGTTATTCATGCTTTAAGGAAACAGGGTCCATTTTTTTTTGGGGGGGGGGGGGGGGGGGTTAACAAACACTTTAACAGATCTTCAGGCTTAAAATGATTTCCCAGGATGATACTGAAGCCAGTCTCAATGTATTTCTCAATGGTGACCACTTTATTTTCATAACACCCAGAAAATAATAACTTATTTAGGCCAGCCGGAACAGATTGTTTTACATGGGTCACAATGCCTTGAGTCGGTAGGCGGGGCTCCTAATCTTGCAACACTGGTTGGCTGCACATTGCAAATGTCATTGGAAGCCATGCCTACCTGCTCCCAATCTTCAGTAGTTGATCATTAACTGTACACAGCAGCCATCCAGACCTAGGATAACCATCATTGGAGGTAATTTATATACTGCAAAAGTCATTAAAAAAAGTTTGTTTTCCTAGATATGCTTTAACTCTTCATGATGAAGGTAAAATGTCTTAAAACCTGAACTCAGTTTTATAAATTTGGCATGTGGTTTAACCACTTACGGACCGCCCGCCGTAGTTATACGTTTGCACTTTGAAGAGGAGTATCGTTGTTATGGCAGCAGCTAGCTGCCATAACCCCAGTATCCTCTTCTTCAGCGGGCAGTCCGCTTTCAGATAAAAGTGGTCTCTGCGACGGATTTGCCACAAGATCACTTATCGGCGGCGGAGAGGTGATCGTGTCCGCTCCCCTCTGTGGTATGAAGCTGAGTGAGGGGAAGATGGCCCCCACCTGTCTCCATACCATTGCAGGGCAGAAGCGATGTCAAAACGTCACTTCCGCCCATAGTTCCTAACCACTTGCCAACCAGCTGCCACACGATCCCGCAAACCATCGTAGCTGTATGTCGGTCCCTTTAAGCGGGATAGCAGGCGTGCGCCTGCTGCGTCGCGGGGGTGCCGATGCTCGTGACTGGCGGTCACGATGAACGCCGGCCGCGAACGATCACGGGCACGAGAGGCAGAACAGGGACGTGTGTGTGTGTGTGCGTGTAAACACACACATCCCTGTTCTGTTCTGTGAGGAAAGACAGATCGTGAGTTTCTAATAGGAACCACGATCTGTCATTTCCTCTAGGTCAGTCTCCAATCCCTACAGTTAGAAACACACAAGGGAACACAATTAACCCCTTGATCGCCCCTAGTGTTAACCCCTTCCCTGCCAGTGACATTTTTACAGTAATTAGTGCATTTTTATAGCACTGATCGCTGTATAAATGCCAGTGGTCCCAAAAATGTGTCAGATGTGTTCGATGTGTCTGCCATAATGTTGCAGTCCCGATAAAAATCGCAAATCGCCGCCATTACTAGTAAAAAAAAAAATATAATAAAAATGCTATAAATCTATCCTCTATTTTGTAGATGCTATAACTTTTGCGCAAACCAATCAATAAACGCTTATTGCGATTTTTATTACCAAAAATATGTAGAAGAATATGTATCGGCCTAAACTGAGAAAAAATTTGCTTTTTAAAAAAATGGGAATATTTATTATAGCAAAAAGTACAAAATGTGTTTTTTTTTTTTTTTCGAAATTGTCGCTCTTTTTTTGTTTATAGCACAAAAAAATAAAAATCACAGAGATAATCAAATACCACCAAAAGAAATCTCTATTTGTGTGAAAAAAAGGACGCCAATTTTGTTTGGGTACAGCGCTGCACGACCGCGCAATTGTCCATTAAAGCGACGCAGTGCCGAATCGCAAAAAATGGCCCGGTCATTGGGCAGCCAATTCTTCCGGGGCTGAAGTGGTTAAAAGGATGTTTTTTTTATTTTATTGCATTTTAGTGTAAATATGAGATCTGAAGTCTTTTTGACCCCAGATCTCATATTTAAGAGGTCCTGTCATGCTGTTTTTCTATTACAAGGGATGTTTACATTCCTTGTAATAGGAATAAAAGTGACACAATTTTATTTTATTTTCTCTTTCGTTCATGAACGGACACGGCCTTAATCTTTTTTTTAAATCCTTTTATTTTTCATTTGCTCAATCAATACATGTGATTTGTGCATTTAGTCTTACACATTGATATATAAACAAAAGCATATTAAAATTCCTATCCATACAAAAAAAAAAAAAAAAAACCTAATCAATTTACAGTACAACAGTGACATTTAAATTTTTCCCTTTTACTCCCCCCCGCCCAACCCTTTGAATCTTAACAACCTGGGTCTTTTCTCCCATTCGCAAGCTCTCCCAAATCGAATGCATTGTCATTAGCGCATTTAACTTATAATTCCCCCTCCCCAGCCGCCCCATAGGTTTCTACATCAGGAGCCTATCCTTTACCAGTTGTAATGACACAAGGCTAGGATCCTCCAGCCATGGTTACCATATAAGATTGAATTTATCCACTGCCTTTCTACGTCTGTAGGCGAGCCGTTCTCTGAAAAGCAAGGAATTGACATACACAATCCACTGCTTCCCTGTGGGAACCGTCTTTGCCATCCAGTATCGCGCTATTAGCTTTCTAGCCAGGTACATCAGTCTTGTTATCATATAGTACCTTCCTTGTGGGAACTTTTCAGCTTCAATCGCCCCAAGCAGGTACACTAGAGGGTCCAAGGGTATAGGTACCTGGGCCACTCTTGTGATGTTCTGGGAAACCTCCTCCCAGTATCTGTGGAGTTTTGGGCACCTTCAAATTAGATGTATAAAGTCCCCTTGCTGTACTTTGCACTTTGGGCACAAGGGGGAGTCCCATCCTCCCCACTTGTAAAGCTGTACTGGTGTTCTATAGGCCCTATGCAGAATAAATAATTGTGATAATTTGTGGGACGCTGATACAGATACCGCCGGAATAGAGTCCAACGCCATATCCCACTGGTCCCCATCTATATCTCCGATGTCTTCTGCCCATTTACTACGACATCTAAGGGAGGCATAGTCCTGTATTGAGGATAGTAATTCCGCATATGTTTTTGATATTAGTCCTCTCCGGGTATCCGCCTGGAGGACCTCCATCAGCAGACGTGACGATGATATTACTAAGGATTGTGTCATTTGCTGTGCCTGCAGAGCATGGCGAAGCTGAAGATATTGATAAAAGCCCCTTGGGGCTAACTGGAATTCCTGGCACATCTGTTCGTATGTTTTTAACACTTCTCCCTCGTACAGTTGCGAAAAAAAACAAATCCCTCTCTCTTTCTAGGAGATAAAGCCCTCTAGGTCCTGTAACTCTGGATATCTAGGGTTTTGCCATATCGGGGTAAAGGGCAGTGGGCCCCTTAACCTCAAAGCCTTCCGGGTCTCCCCCCAGACCTTTTTAAGGAGAATACCCGTAGGTGCAGAGTGTGGTATACTAGGCAAGTCCATCTCCAAATGAGATGCTGCCTTTAGTGTAGGAGCCACCGTAGTCACCAGGATACTTGTAGGATCCTCTTTTTCTTCCCTGCCCCATCCCGCCAACTGCTGGAACTGTGAGGCCAAAAAATACATTTTGGGGTGGGGTACTGCCAATCCCCCCCTGTCCTTACTATATTGCAGGGTGGCTATCTTTTTTTTCCATATCAAATCCCGCATCAGGGTATCTGTTCGTTTGAACCATTTATTTGGGATCCACATAGGGGAGTTGTGAAAAACATATAATAACTGTGGGGCCCATACCATTTTTATTAAATTTGCCCGTCCCACCACTGACAGAGGGAGCTTGCACCAGCTATTGCATTTCCCTCTCTGTCTTTCCAGTAGTGGGCCCAGATTCAGCTGAAGATATTCCGCTGGATCCGGGGATACCACTACCCCCAAATATTTAAAGTTCTTGGTTATGGCAATCTGCTCCACACCAGCTGGTAGTGGTTCTGTCAACGGATCTATGGGCATTATTGTTGATTTAGACCAGTTTATAGTGAAACCTGAAAAACCTCCGAAATCTCCTATGATACCCATCACTGTTTGCAACGATGCGGCCGTATCCCCCAGATAAATTAGTGCATCATCCGCATATAAGGAGATTTTGTCCTCCCTTTGACCCCTACGAAATCCGACCACCTCCGACGCAGTACGAATCAAGACAGCCAGGGGTTCGACCACCAAAGCAAACAGCAGTGGGGATAACGGACACCCCTGCCTGGTACCTCTATGTACCTCAAATGAGGAAGAAAGATTGTTATTGATACGGAGTCTGGCTCTCGGTTTGGAGTAAAGCACCTTCACCCATGTTATGAATCTCTTCCCCAATCCAAATCTTGTCAGGATTTCCAGGAGGTAGGGCCACTCCACACTATCGAATGCTTTAGCAGCATCCAGCGACAGAATGGCCCTACCCCCCGGGTTATCCACCGGCACCTGTAAATTTAAGTCCAGCCGTCGTATATTATCTGCCGTTGAACGTGTTGGTATAAATCCAGATTGATCTCTATGGATCAGCTTATCAATCACCTTGGATAGTCTCGTAGCCAGAACTCTAGCCAAAGCTTGACATCCATATTCAATAAAGAGATCGGGCGATAAGAGTCTAGCTGGAGCTTGGGGAGTACTATTATTATAGCTTCTTGCATACTTTCTGGCAGGCTACCTGTCTCCGCTGCCTCTGATATGGCCTCCAGTAAGGGTGGAAGAAGAATCTCTCCATACTGGGAGTACACCTCCGCCAGTAATCCATCCGAGCCTGGGGACTTATGGTGCGGGGCTTCATCTAGGGAATCTTTCAATTCTGTCAATGTAATAGGGAGGTTTAACATCTCCCTATCTACCTCTGACAGTTGGGGGAAAGGGGAAAATTGCAAAAACCGGGCCAGTTCTGACTCCGTATAATTAGTTTTAGAGGAATATAAATCCCTATAAAACTGATGGAAGTCATCTAAGATTTCAGAGCCAAGAGTATGTGTTTCCCCAGACCCCACTCTTATAGCCTGAATGCCAGAAGAGTCCCGCTGTTCCCTAGCCACCAAGGCAAGAAGATGACCCGTTTTTTCCCCTTCCTCAAAATAACTCTGCTGATGGAAATATCTCCTCTTCTCTGCTGCTGTTAACAAAACAGAGTTGTATAAAGATTGCGCCTCATTCCAGGAGTCATGATTAGCTTGGGAGGGGTCTGCTACCAGTGCCTGTTCTCTAGCTTTCATTTCATCTCGTACTTTGTTCTCCCATTTCCTAGAGCCTTTTTTAATACCTGTAATTTCTCTAATGAGACGTCCCCTCAAGAAAGCTTTAAGTGAGTCCCATTCAACCGCTGCACTAGCCGATCCCCTGTTAAAATATAAGAATTCCTGCAATGCCCCCACGGTCTCATCTGGGGACGGGAACAGGGTCAGCCAAAAAGGGTTCACTTTCCACAATGGGCGGCCCGATGTAGCAGTAATATCTAGCTGTACCCAAAATGGAGAGTGATCTGACAATAATCTTGGCTCATAGGTGGAGTCCCTTACCCTCTGCATTAAAACCTTGTTTCCTAGACCCATGTCGATCCGGGAGAGTCCACCATGTGAAGCAGAATGGCACGAATAGCATCTCTCCCCATCATGTCTCTCCCGCCAGACATCGTGTAGTCCCAATTCAGAGAGCAAGGAGGCAAAGGCTGTCCTACCGACTGTGGACCTTGCCCCTCTAGAAACCAGTTGCATTCTATCCAGTCCTGGATCTAGGGTATTATTATAATCCCCCAACGCTAGCACCGGGACCTCTGGGAATAATGCCATAAGTTGCGCCAACTTTCTAAGAGGTGCTTCTGAAAATGGCGGAGGAATATAAATCGCAGCAACAATACATAGTAACCTGTTAAGCTTACACAGCAAAAAGACGTATCTGCCCTCTCTATCCACCTGTTGCTGAATGCATTCAAAGTGGACATTAACAGACACCAGAATACTGACTCCCCTGGAGTAAGAGGAGTACATGGAATGATATTGCGTCGGGTATTTTCGTGAACGCAACAGGTGGACAGATTCAGGTCGCATGTGTGTTTCCTGGAGACAAATTATCTGCGGTTGCAATCTACCAAAGTATTTAAACATTGCATCTCTCTTGACCTTATCCCCCAACCCCCTAACATTCCATGTCATAAGTAATATGCCCATTTTATTTACGTTGGCCATTGAGAAAAACTAGGTAGTACTTGTGCAAATAAAAAAAATGCTCCTCTAAATAAATTACCATCAAACCCAGAATATATATACCTATATAAAATTAACCTAATATTGGCAGTGTTACCCAAAAGCTTACAAATAGTGTTTTTATACCATCTAGTGTATTTGAAAAACTTATATGTCCATGCTTGTGTTTGTAGTTGTGAATCATTTTCAAAATCGTATCTCCTGATTTTTGATTGTAATGTGTCTCCCCTCCCCTCCCTTATCCTGCTTCCCCCTATTCCTTCCCCCTCCCCTATCCCACCTCTCCCCCCCTACCCCCCTTTACTTCCCTCCCTCTCTCCTTCCTCCCCCACCCTCTCCCCCTTTGCCCAGCTGGGCCTACCCTAGGGGCTGTACCGTTGACCTCCACTCTACACACATCCCCTCTCCTCACCCACTCAGCGTACATCTATACCCTTATAGATGTCCACCGAACCCCCTCCCACCCCCCCTCCTTAGTGATCACACCGTGTCTCTTTCCCTCGTGTTTTTGAAGTGCTATTTAAAGTATTTTTAAGTTTCTCTCTATTTTCTCTCCACCTTGTGTTATGTTTGTCAAATCAAATCTTCCCCAAATCTTCCCCATATATTATAAACCAATTATTTCAATTAAGGTGCTTTTCTGTTTATCACAGTGTTTTTTAGATGTGAAGAAGAAGAAAAATATATATATATATTTAGGGGTTCATAAATGCAAATATCCTTTCCTCCATTTTTCACTTGTCATTTGTCTCATGCTGCCATAAGCGCTATAGGTCTTTTTTATTGTCCTCCCAACCACTTCTCCACACTTGTCGGGGAATCAAAAAAATGTGTGCCTCCCATCGCTGTCACTCGCAGACGGGCAGGGTAAAGCAAGGCATAGACAATTTTATATTGCTGGAGGGTACGCTTAATTGGAATAAAAGCCGCTCTGCACCTCTGTAGGTCTGGCGAGAAATCCTGATAAAGTGAGATTTTAACCCCCTTATATTTGATATCCCCCTTTTCTCTGGCCTTCCGAAGCAGGGTCGCTTTATCGCTAAAACTGAAAATTTTTACGAGTATTGGTCTAGGGTATCCGCTTGCCTGACGAGGTTTAAAGGGGACCCGATGGGCGCGCTCAATCCCAAAAAATGGTGTAAAAGAAGTAGCCCCAAAGGTCTCTTTGAACCATCCCTCCAAGAATGCTATAGGGTCACTTCCCTCGCTCTGTTCTGGCATGCCTATCACTCTGATGTTACTTCTTCTATTCCTGTTTTCCAATTCATCGATCTTATCCCCCTGCATGTCCATTTGTTTCTTCAACCCCATAACTTCCTGTTTGAGTGGAAATAAGACATCCTCCATTGTACTTAGTCTCTCCTCTAGGATAGTAGTTCTTTCCACTGTCCTACTTAATTTATCCCCCATTGAGTGTATTTCCTCCTTTATTCCTTTCAGTTGGATGTCAAAGGCAGTTATTGAGTCCTTGCATGCATTTATGGCATTCAAAAGGTCCCTTAATGTAGGCTCTGCCTCCCTTCCTGAATGTCCACTCTCCATACTCGCCTCGGCTGGCTTAGCGGGAGCTGTTGTAGAAATTACCGTATTGATTTTTCCTCTCCCTGCCCCTTCGGCACTCCCAGTTTTTACGCTAGGTGTTGCCGCTTGGTTTACTAAATTTGCCTGTACCTGACCCTTGCCCTGGCTTTTCCTATCCATTGGGGATCCTACTTGTGCTGGCTGCTGTTGGATCCCCTTTGCTGGGGACAGTGAAGTTCAGGCAAAGCGCTCAAGTTTTGCTGCTGCTGCTATTGCAGACGCTGTTGCCTGACTCTTTGCGGAGCGTGTAACTAAGGATCCTTCATGCTTTTTAGACATAATAATGGGAGTTACTTTAATCCAGATTTAATCCAAATTCATACATGGTACAATGCTTTCCCCTCTCTCTACACCAGCTCTGGAGAGTAAGGAGGCAAGAGGGGGGGGGGGGGGGAGAGTAAGCAAAAGGTAAGCCAAAAAGTACAGTCCAGCAGAAAAAAAAAAAAATCTGCAGTTGCCACTTTTAAAGTTCAATTCTTAAGTGCCTAAATGCTATAGCACACCAGTGCACAAACAAACCTGGCCCTGGATACGTTTTTTCTCTTTTCTCTTAATCTTGACAACGTGGGTATTGGCCTTCATTCAGGAGTGACTAGGCAGAATGTGCTAACAACATCAAAGCTGAACAGCCCAGCTCAGGGGGGCGGTCCTACTGGCTATAGGGCTGGGCTGTTCAGCTTTGATGTTGTTAACACATTCTGCCTAGTCACTCCTGAATGAAGGCCATTACCCTCTTTGTCAAGATTAAGGCTGTGTCCATCCATGAACAAAAGAGAAAATAAAATCAGCCTGCACTCAGCAGCTCAGTTTTTTTCTGCCTAGCATAGGAGAAGGACATGGCTCCCTTCGGGCCCATAGGTCCTGGGGATTGTTTTCTATTTTTTCTGCTGGTGCCTAGTGCGGCAAGTAAACGATCCCAGGCCAATAAAGTGCCTGCTGAGGGACAGAAACCCAACAAGATTGCGAACAAATCTGCGTCCGCATGAAGGTCTGCCCACCACCCAGCCCTATATGGGGCGGTTCAAGACCTGCGGATACGCGGGGTGATCATTCCTGTCCCAGTACAGGAACGGTTTCAGAGGTCTTACTCAAATCTGTTCATAGTACCAAAGAAGGAGGGCGTTCGTCCAATCCTGGATCTCAGGGCCCTCAATTGCTTTGTGAATGTACAAAGATTCCGGATGGATTCGGTTCGCTCTGTTGTTGCTGCCCTCCATCCAGGGGATTTTCTGGCATCCTTGGACATCAAGGACGCATACTTGCATGTCCCCATATGCACCAGGCATCAGAGATGTCTGCTCTTTAGGGTCGGGGAAGACCACTACCAAGTTGTGGCTCTCCCCTTTGGCCTGGCATTGGCATTGAGGGAGTTCACCTAGGTGCTCGCCCCGATTCTGGCCCTACTAAGACTTCGCTATCGTGGGCTACTTGGACGATCTTCTTCTGAGGGCCACTTCAAGCTCAGAATCAGAGGTGAGCATGTCAGGCCCTCCGAGACTTTGGTTGGGTGCTGAATACTCAGAAGCTAGTATTGGTGCCGACTCAACACCTAGTATATCTGGGGTTGATTCTGGAATCCTCAGAGGTGAAAGTTTTTTTCCCTGTGGGAAGGTTGCAGACCCTTCGGGCTGCGGTGCGGTAGTTGACATCCCAAAGATGGTCGTCACTCTGCTTTTGCATGCGAGTCTTGGGCCTCATGGTAGCATTCTTCAAGCTTGTACCATATGCTCAATGCCACAATCGAGTGTTGCAGAAGGAAATTCTATCCAGATGGGACAAGTGGCCATTGTCCCTGGATTGTCAAATCCGGGTGAGCCACCTAGTCAGGACCTCCCTAGTTTGGTGGCTGACATCACCAGCACTACTGTCCGGGAAGTCGTTCCTTCCTCTTCACTGGATGGTGGTCACGACGGACGCCAGCCTTACCGGTTGGGGGGGGGAGTCTGAGGGGTTCAGTCGACCCAGGGTCACTGGACTCCGGAGGAATCCCACTTGCCGATCAATGTCCTGGAACTCCGTGTAATCAGGCTGTGCCTCTCCACATGGTCTCAGAGGCTACAGGGGCGTCCAATCGGGATCCAGTCGGACTACGCCACGGCGGTGGCATATGTCAACCATCAAGGAGGAACAAGAAGCTCAGCTGCAGCATCGGAGGTCGCTCACATCCTAAGGTGGGCAGAAAGGAGCGTACCAGCCCTGACGGCCGTATACATTCCGGGCGTGGAAGACTGGCAGGCGGACTACCTCAGTCGCCAGATACTGGACCAAGGAGAATGGTCTCTGCACCCAGATGTGTTTCAGCTCCTTTGCCAAAGATGGGGCATGCCAGACGTAGATCTCCTGGCTTCTCGACTCAATCGGAAGGTATTGAGGTTTGTGGCCAGGTCAAGAGACCCATGGGCAGACGCGACAGATGCGTTGGTGGCACCGTGGAGTCAGTACCGGCTAATCTACGCCTTCCCTCCTCTGAAGCCCCTTCCTCATCTGCTTCGCAGAGTGGAGGCAGAGGGGATTCCAATGATCCTAATTGCTCCGGATTGGCTTTGGCATCTTTGGTATGCCGACCTAGTGTGTCTACCGCTGAAAGAGGACCTGCTGTCGTAAGGTCCCATGCTTCATCCTGCTTTACAGTCGATGGCCTAAACGGCATGGCTATTGAAAGCCAGGTGCTAAGAGACCGGGGCCCATTGGATTCAGTGATTTCTATCATGAGGAGGGCTCGGAAGTTGTCCTCTAGGAAAATTTACCCTCACACTTGGAAGGCCTACATATCCATTGTGAGAAAATGAGGTGGAATCCGAGTACTTGTTTGGTTTCCACAGTCCTGCTGTTCTTACAGCGTGAGACGGACCAAAAGCTTGCTTTAAGTACGATTAAGGGGCAGATATCTGCCCTGGCTGTCCTTGTTCAACGACCCCTGGCGGCTCACTCTCTAGTGAGAACGTTTGTACAGGGGATTCGACATGTGGCCCCTCCGGTCCGTCCTCCACTACCTTCGTGGGACTTGAATAGCAGACGTCCCTTTGCGTCTACCGCTACGAGAGGACCTGCTGTCGTAAGGTCCCATACGCCATCCTGCTTTACAGTCAATGGCCTTAACGCCATGGCCTCTAGGTGCCTCAGAAGCCACCGTTTGAGAACATTAGGGAAATTCCCTTGACACTTTCTCAGAAAGGGTCTTTTTGGTGGCCGTTACGTCAGTTAGACGGGTCTCTGAGCTGGCAGCCTTGTCATGCAAGGCTCCCTATCTGATCTTCCACAAGGATAAGGTGGTGCTGCGTCCGCAGACTTCTTTTCTGCCTAAAGGTCATTTCGGCCTTGCATCCCAATGAGGACATTGTACTTCCATCCTTGTGTCCTCGTCCGTCGCATCCTAAAGAGGCGGCGTTGCATTCCTTGGACGTTGTTCGAGCTCTGAGAGTATACTTGTCTGTTACTGCTCCGTTCCCGGAGTTCAGACTCACCGTTTGTTTCGGTGGCTGGCCTAAGAAGGGCCTGGCGGTCTTGTCGGCCACCATCTCTAGGTGGACCTGACAGATCGTGATTCAGGCTTACGCCATGAAGGGTCGGGCTACCTCCTTTCCTCAGTTTTTTTCTGCCTAGCAGAAGGAGAAGACGTGGCTCTCTCAGGAGCCAGTCTCCTGGAAGATTTTACTTTTAAAATGTATTCCTTTGGGAATTTTATTTAATTTTTGAGACCTTCAATCAACTGTCGGCTGGGCAACAGGTTGGGTACACTGGTATCCTCGTAGTCTTCCCTGTCCGACCATCGAGCGTGCTGATCCTCGCCTTGTGTGCGTGAGACTCAGTTCACGACATGCCCCATGACTCCAGGGGTGGCCGGGTTGCTTTTATGCTCCTGCGGTCCTCTCAAGATTGAACAGTACCTGACTGACTGTATCTTTCGCAGTGGACCGGGCCGACAGCTACACAGTACTGCTCTGTGATAGATCTGTCTGAAACAAGCCAGTGGGTCCCTCGGGGACGGGTAAGTAGTCTCTCCTGCTGCAGGTGAGTACATGCTGGCTGTGTTTCTTTATATGGGGGGGTTTCTCCCTGTCTCCCCCCCTGTTATGCTGCTCTCTGCACCCTGTACTGGTGCTGTGCTGTGGGGGTGCTTGGGGGTCACTCTGGCCTGGCTGGGGGCGCTCATGTCTGTTAGTGGACTCTGGGAAGAGGAGCAGTGTTCTGGTGTGTAAGGTGGGGACTTATTGCCTGCGCCATTAGCACGCGCATTAAATAGCGCTGGATGCTTTTTTGAATAATGCACGCAGCGGCCATCTTGCTGTGGTTCAATGGCACAGTTATATCTGGCGGACATTTTCTTGAAGCCGCTGCGCTTTTACTTTCGGTTTCGGCTTCTAGCGGCGGCGCTGCGGCCCGAATCTCCTCACAATCTCCTCACAGATTCTTCACTCTCCTCAGACTTCACAGCGCGGTTTCTTGAGCAGAACTGAGCGGTCCTTAAGGGTTGGTGAGTCCTCCGGGTATCCCCTCCTCAGCCTCAGCGTAGCCAGTGGGTGGACTGTATATTCACTTTAGTAGTGTATAAGGTCTCAGAGGGTGGTGATATGGAGTCTGGTACACCTGCTTCTCCACACTTGCCTGAGGCAACTGGCAGTGCACCTGCACCTGCGGTCCCTATGGACCAGTTGTCGGCAGTCCTGGAATCATTCCTTGTCAGAATGGAAGCGGTGTGTGAGCGCAAGGGAGCTGTAAAGCGCCCCCACCCCACACATTCTCCTGTAGGGGAGTGCTCTGTCTCAGATATGGGCCTAGCTACTGCCGCTCAGGACCCTAGCTCTGAGGATTTTGATGTTTTTGGACAGGACATTCCTTGTGAGGAAGACTCCAGTTCTGAACCAGTAACTGACAGGGTGCTTGTAAGTGAACTCATTGATGCTGTGAGGGACACTCTCAAGCTGAATGTTGAGACTGAGGAACCCCAGGAGGATACTGTCTCCTTTGGTTTCTTTAAAGCCGTCTCTTCAAAAAAGGTCTTTCCATATGTGTCTTTTTTTTAATACATTCATTGACCAAGTCTGGGATAAGCCGCAGAAGACTTTGATGGTACCGCGGCGCCTAGCCATAAGGTACACCTTTGAGGAGGACCTGGTTAAGAAGTGGGCTGACCCCCCGGTCGCCCGTTTGAATAAGGCTACCACGCTCCCAATGGAAGGGACTCGTGCATTTAAGGATCCCACTGACAGGAGGTCTGAGGTGGTGAGCAGAACTATGTTTGCCTTATTGGGGTCTGCCTTACGCCCTATAGTGGCGGCGACACTTGTATCTCAGACACTCACAGGATGGGCAAAGATTTTGCACCAGACGGTACAGGAGCATAATCTCCCTCCTGAGACCATTGCCCTGGCTCATCAACTTGTGCAGGGTCTGGTCTATGTGTGCGATGCCACTTTGGATGCGACTCCTTTAATATCTGGGGCCTCTATCTCTGCTGTGGTGCTGCGTCGCCTTATCTGGCTAAAATGCTGGTCGGCCGACCTAGCTTCAAAAAACTCCTGGCTGACTTGCCCTTTAAGGGCGGTAGACTGTTTGGGGCCGCACTGGATGACATTATTAAGGATGTCACAGGGGGTAAGAGCACCTTCCTCCCTCAGTCTGTTAGGGGAAAGGAGCCCCTCCGCAGGTCGGGCCCTTCCTTTCCGGCGAAGAAGACGTTTTTCCGTCAGTCAGAATCCACAGGTAAGCCCGCCCAGACTAAAAAAAAGTGTGGCGGGGGGACACAAGCGTCCCTCGGTGCGTAAGCCTACCAAGCAAGCTCCCAAACCCGCCACCGCATGAAGTCTTGCCCCTGCCCGACTCTGGGGTGGGGGGACGTCTTTGCAGGTTCACGGTTCAGTGGACCTCCCGGATCTCCGACCTGTGGGTGTGCGAAGTGGTCACCTCCGGATACAGGATAGAGTTCCGCCCATGGCCCCAAACAGGTTCTTCCCCTCAAACCTCTCTCTCCTTCCTGCCCGCCGGGCGGCCCTCTTGCGGGCCGTACAGGATTTGCTCGGGTGCGGAGTGATTGTGCCGGTTCCGTCACAGGAGAGATTTCAGGGGTTTTACTCAAACCTGTTTGTTGTTCCGAAGGAGGACGGGGTACGGCCAATCCTGGACCTCAAGGCTTTGAATGCCTATGTGAAGGGTCAAAAATTCCGGATGGAATCCATTCGCACGGTGATTGCGACCCTCCACCAATGGGATTTCCTGGCGTCCTTGGCTATCAAGGACGCTCACTTCCTTGTCCCAATTTGCGCAAGTCACCAGAGGTTTCTGTGCTTTGCCATAGGCGAAGTCCACTATCAGTTCATGGCTCTTCCCTTCGGCCTAGCATCGGCACCACGGGTTTTCACCAAAGGGCTTGCCCCGGTTCTAGCTTTGCTGAGACAGCGAGGAATTGTTATCGTGGGCTATCTGGACGACCTCCTTCTAAGAGCAGAAACTGGCTCAGAATTAGAGGAACATGTGACAATAGTCAGCCAGACCCTCCGGGACTTCGGGTGACTTCTGAACATGCAGAAGTCGGTGCTAGTCCCGACTCAACATTTGAAGTATCTGGGTCTGATCCTGGACACTTCGGCAGTGAAGGTGTTTCTACCCGCGGAGAAGTTACTGACACTTCAGTTGGCAGTGTGGGTCCTGACGACCCGAAAATGGTCGTCAATCCGTTTCTGCATGAGGGTCCTGGGACTAATGGTGGCCTCCTTCGAAGCGGTCCCGTATGCCCAATCACACATTCGGGCATTGCAGAAGGGAATTCTGTCTGTTTGGGACAAGTCCCCGTTGTCATTGGATCTTCAGATCCAGGTGAGTCACTCTGTCAAGGCGTCCCTGACGTGGTGGCTGAGATCCCTGGCTCTTTGGGCCGGTAAGTCGTTCCTCCCTATCCAGTGGACGGTGGTCACGACGGACGCCAGCCTGACGGGCTGGGGAGGAGTTTGGGGAGTCCTGTCAGCACAAGGCCTCTGGACTCCGGACGAATCTCATCTCCCAATCAACGTTCTGGAATTGCGAGCGATCAGACTGTGTCTCTCCGCGTG
Source organism: Rana muscosa (assembly GCA_029206835.1). Lineage (NCBI taxonomy): Eukaryota > Metazoa > Chordata > Amphibia > Anura > Ranidae > Rana > Rana muscosa. Next base: position 117,738,378 of record CM055123.1, on the reverse strand, counting down.
GTCGAAGAGACTACAGGGCCGCTTGATCAGAATTCAGTCAGACAACGCCACGGCCGTGGGGTATGCCAACCATCAGGGGGGCACTCGGAGCTCGGCTGCGGCATCCGAGGTTGCCCACATCCTAAAGTGGGCGGAAAGAAGCATGCCGGCGCTGTCAACCGTCTACATTCCGGGCGTAGAAAACTGGCAGGCGGACTATCTGAGTCGCCAGTCCTTGGACCAGGGGGAGTGGTCCTTGCATTCGGAGGTGTTTTAACTCCTATGTCGGCGGTGGAGCACACCGGATGTGGACCTGATGGCATCTCGACTCAATCGCAAGGTGTCAAGGTTTGTGGCCAGGTCCGGATGCCTCGGACGCGTTGGTGGCCCCATGGGGTCAGTATCGCTTGATATACGCTTACCCTCCACTGCAGTTGATTCCTCGTCTGCTGCACAGGGTAGCGGCCGAGGGCATTCCGGTGATCCTCATTGCTCCGGATTGGCCTCGGCATCATTGGTACGCCGATCTGGTTCGTCTCATCGCGGACGTCCATTGGCGACTGCCCATGAGGGAGGACCTTCTGTCTCAAGGTCCTATCTTTCATTCTGCTTTACAGTCTCTGGTTTTAACGGCATGGCTATTGAGAGCCAGGTGCTGAAGGACCGAGGCCTGTCGGATTCAGTGATTTCAACCATGCTTAGAGCACGGAAGTCTGCTTCTAGAAAGATCTATCACCGTATCTGGAGAGCTTACATCGCTATGTGCGAAGAGCTAGACTGGCGTCCACGGTTGTACTCTGTCCCCAGAATCCTTCGGTTCTTGCAGCGTGGTGTAGCCCAAAGGCTGGCTTTGAGCACTATTAAGGGTCAGAATTCGGCCTTGGCCATTTTCTTTCAACGACCCCTAGCAGGTCATTCTTTAGTTGGCACTTTTGTGCAGGGGGGTTCGCCATGTGGTTCCCCCTGCCAAGCCTCCGCTCCCTCCTTGGGATCTGTACTTGGTGCTCTTGGTTCTTCAGGAACCTCCTTTTGAAAATATCAGAGATATTCCTCTTTTAACCTTGTCTCAGAAGGTGGCTTTCTTAATAGCCATCACTTCTGTTAGACGGGTGTCTGAGTTGGCGGCTCTGTCATGCAAGTCGCCTTACCTGGTCCTCCATAAGGATAAGGCGGTGTTGCGCCCCCGCCACCGTCATTCCTTCCAAAGGTGGTTTCGGCCTTTCACCTTAATGAGGACATTGTCCTTCCGTCCTTGTGCCCTCATCCATCGTATCCTAGAGAGTTTGCGCTTCACAATTTGGATGTGGTACGAGCCTTACGGGTGTACCTGTCTGCTACTGCTTCCATTCGGAAGTCTGACTCACTGTTTGTGTCTGTCTCTGGTCCAAAACAGGGCCAAGCGGTTACGTCTGCCACCATTTCTAGGTGAATCAGACAGACCGTTATACAGGCCTATGCCATTAAGCGGCGGGCGCCTCCCTTTCCAGTTACGGCGCATTCCACTAGGGCAATTGGTGCTTCCTGGGCTTTCCGACATCAAGCGTCGGTTGCACAAGTGCAAGGCGGCGACCTGGTTGTCCGTTCATACCTTTTCTAAGTTCTATAAGGTTGATGTGGCTGCATCTTCGGATGCTTCCTTTGGCCGCAAAGTGCTGCAGGCCGCTGTTTAATGTTGCAACTCCTCCGTTGAGGAGCTCTGCTTGTTTGGAGTGACGTTTTGGTTGTTCCTTTACTACTGCTCCCACCCTTCTGATACTGCTTTGGGACGTCCCACACGTTTACAGTATCCAGCTGTGTCAGTCCATGGATGATAAGAGAAAATAGGATTTTTGTACTCACTGTAAAATCCGTTTCTCTGACGTCCATGGACTGACACAGCACCCACCCTTCTTTTAAGGTTTGTACTGCTTTGTTACGAACTGAGGCTGCTCGCTGCAGGTGGGAGGATAATGTCCGAAGGGACCGCCCCCCTGGGCGGGTCTGTTCAGCTCTGGTTTGTTCTAGAATGTTTCTAACATTCTGTCTAGATCTTCTCCTGCAAGCAGGGACATATACCCACACGTTTACAGTATCCAGCTGTGTCAGTCCATGGACGTCAGAGAAACGGATTTTACGGTGAGTACAAAAATCCTATTTTTTTTAAAGAGCAGTAAAAAAAGAAAAAATTTTAAAATAAATGTAAACGCGCCCCGTCCCGCTGACCTCGCGTGCAGAAACGAACGCATACGTGAGTAGCGCCCTCATATGAAAATGGTGTTCAAACCACACATGTGAGGTATCGCCGCGATCATTAGAGCGAGAGCAATAACCTCCTCTGTAACTGAAAACATGCAACCTGTAGAATTTTTTAAACGCATATGGAGATTTTTAAGGGTAAAAGTTTGTCGCCATTCCACGAGCAGGGGTAACTTTGAAGCGTGACATGTTGGGTATCAATTTACTCAGCGTAACATTATCTTTCACAATATAAAAAAAATTGGCCTAACTTTACTGTTGTCTTATTTTTTAATTAAAGAAAGTGTATTTTTTTTCCACAAAACTGCGCTTGTAAGAACGCTGCGCAAATACGGTGTGACAAAAAGTATTGCAACAGCCGCCATTTTATTCTCTAGGGTGTTTGGGGGTTCTAAGTAATTTTCTTGCCAAAATTTTTTTATTTTAACTTGTAAACAAGTTTGAAAAATAGGCCCGGTCCTTAAGCGCTTAAAACTATACATATCATGGCAACTACATAGTGTATCCAGGTGAATGTACATGTGTGCCACTCATCCAATTTATTTATATTGCTGGTCCTTACTCCTGGAAGCATGCAGCCATCCAAAGGTGTACAGACCAGCTATAGAACTGGCTAAAGGACAGTTGTGAGCTACGTCTGCAAGTTTTCATGAACCCTCAAATATTTTATAAGTTCTGCTGTTTGGGTGTATGCATGTAGGTCTGAGGAAATCATGTAAATCCATAATCCCAGTTACTATGATCAATCTGCACAATCTGCCACATACTGCTCAAATTGACACACCCAATTATGGTTCACTTGCAAAGTATATAGCCTGTCTAAACCATCTTGATTCATCAAATGCATGGAAAATAATTTATTTGCTAACCTTTGTTTGTAGTACATTTAAAATTCAGTTTCTGCTACAGTGCTGTCCGTGTGTTTCCTTAGGTTGTGGAAATATTGATCTCTGTAATATAGCCTTTCACCACAAGAGGGCAGCAAGGAGACTATTTACATGGGTTTATGGTAACAAATTTTTTGTCCCCAAAATCAGTGAAGTGCAACCAAACTTGACACTGTGCAGTGTATGCAGGACCCTCTAATCCTGTACACAGGGCTGAAGGTCAAAAGTCAGTCCCTTTAAAGAGACTCTTAAAAAAAAAAAAACAAGACATAGACCCACTGTAGCATAACCACCTGAAGTTGCATGGTGGTATAAAGAATGTGTACATTTTCAGACCTTATACAGTATCTCACAAAAGTGAGTACACCCCCTCTTTTCATGTGAATGTGACAACACTGACAAAATTACACTTTGCTACAATGTAAAATAGTGAGTGTACAGCTTGTATAACAGTGTAAATTTGCCCTTAAAATAACTCAACACACAGCCATTAATGTCTAAACCGCTGGCAACAAAAGTGTGTACACCCCTAAGTGAAAATGTCCAAATTGGGCCCAATTAGCCATTTCCCCTCCACGGCGTCATGTGACTCGTTAGTGTTACAAGGTCTCTGGTGTGAATGGGGAGCAGGTGTGTTAAATTTGGTGTTATCATGCTGGTCACTGGAAGTTCAACATGGCACCTCATGGCAAAGAACTCTCTGAGGATCTGAAAAAATATCATTGTTGCTCTACATAAAGATGGCATAGGCTATAAGAATATTGCCAAGACCCTGAAACTGAGCTGCAGCAGGGTGACCAAGACCAAACAGCAGTTTAATGGGACAGGTTCCACTCAGAACAGGCCTCGCCATGGTCGACCAAAGAAGTTGAGTGCACGTGCTCAGCGTCATATCCAGATGTTGTATTTGGTAAATAGATGTTTGAGTGCTGCCAGCATTGCTTCAGAGGTTGAAGAGGTAGGGGGGTCAGTATGTCAGTGCTCAGACCATATGCCGCACTCTGCATCAAATTGGTCTGCATGGCTGTCGTCCCAGAAGGAAGCCTTTTCTAAAGATGATGCACAAGAAAGCCCACAAACAGTTTGATAAAGACAAGCAGACTAAGGACATGGATTACTGGAACCATGTCCTATGGTCTGATGAGACCAAGATATATTTATTTGGTTCAGATGGTGTCAAGCGTGTGTGGCGTCAACCAGGTGAGAAGTACAAAGACAAGTGTGTCTTGCTTATAGTCCAGCATGGTGGTGGGAGTGTCATGGTCTGGGGCTGCATGAGTGCTGCTGCCACTGGGGAACTACAGTTCATTGAGGGAACCATGAATGCCAACATGTACTGTGACATACTGAAGCAGAGCATGATCCCCTACCTTCGTAGACTGGGCGGCAGAGCAGTATTCCAACATAACAAACCAAAACACACGTCTAAGATGACCACAGCCTTGCTAAAGAAGCTGAGGGTAAAGATGATGGACTGGCCAAGCATGTCTCCAGAGCTATACCCTATTGAGCATCTGTGGGGCATCCTCAAAGGGAAGGTGGAGGGGAGCACAAGGTCTCTAAAATCCACCAGCTCCATGATGTCGTCATGGAGGAGTGGAAGAGGAGTCCATTGGCAACCTGTGAAGCTCTGGTGAACTTCATGCCCAAGAGAGGGTTAAGGCAGTGCTGGAAAATAATGGTGTCCACACAAAATATTGACACTTTGGCCCCAATTTTGACATTTTCACTTAGGGGTGTACTCACTTTTGTTGCCAGTGTTTTAGACATTAATGGCTGTGTGTTGAGTTATTTTGAGGGGACAGCAAATTTACAGTTCTGCGAGCTGTACACTCACTACCTTACATTGTAGCAAAGTGTCATTTCTTCAGTGTTGTCACATGAAAAGATATAATAAAATATTTAAAAAAATGTGAGGGGTGTACTTACCTTTGTGAGATACTGTATGTCTCTGGATAACTAAGGCATAGGCAGTGAAGATTCTGAGTCAAACACCACAAAAAAAATATAACTCAGTGGAGTAATTTGGGCAATTACTGTTATCTACTGCATTAATTGTATATTACTTATAATAACTAAATTTTACATATACCTCTTAGATGTCTTTGCGCACATGAAAAATGACAATAAAAAAAATTGTCACTAATTAAATTATTTTTTCAAGAGACAAGTTGTCAACAATCATATATGCTTGGTCAGCTGGACCTAATGTGGCCTTTACTGAGCAGTCTTTCCAGCATTGATAATTTTATATGTATGTTAGGGCACAGATTTGTTTTGGTACATAAAAAAAGGCAAATTTTTACTTAATCTGTTTTTATTGAAATTTTATAGCAAAGTATAGGGTACGGAAAAGAAAAAAGGGGAAGAACAGGGACATTTTTACAATTCATCATGAACAGTAGGAGTCAGTTGATAAACTCCAATAAAAGTGCAGGAATACTTCTGAGAGCCAGAACCCAAGATATCTGATTCCCAAGTGCTGTATTGACACTGTACAATGAAAAAACAAGATTTTTATATCTTTTGTATTGTAAAACTTTAATAAAAATCATTGAAACATAAACGTGCAGGAATACATTAATAACCATGTTTAAACCCCCATTAGTTTCATTAGGGAATGAGCGTGGCATGTAATGTATAAATCAATATGAACCTGGGATTTTGATTATGGATTGTGAAGGCCACAGAATAGTCCAGGGTATCAATTATTGCAGTTAAGGTTATAAAAGTGCATAAAGAAGAATAAAGTGGGAAAATAAGTGTAGGGGGGAGGGGTGGGTTTTATGGTTCAGGGTCACATTGAGGGAGAGAGAGCCCAGGATTGCACTAATAGTGCTCAATAAAAATAATTTGTTGCACCAGGTTAAGGTACACTTTTTTCCTATTCAGTCTATTGGCTCATGCAAGGCCTTTAATACCGGGCATTTTCACCCCCTTCCTGCCCAGGCCAATTTTCAGCTTTCAGCACTGTCACTCTTTGAATGACAATTGCGCGGTTGTGCGACGTGGCTCCCAAACAAAATTGACGTCCTTTTTTTACCACAAATAGAGATTTATTTTGGTGGTATTTGATCACCTCTGCGGTTTTTATTTTTTGTGCTATAAACAAAAAGACTGACAATTTTGAAAAAAAAAAAAATTATTTTTTACTTTTTGCTATAATAAATATCCCAATTTAAAAAAAAAAAAAAAAAATTCTCAGTTTAGGCCGATACGTATTCTACATAGTTTTGGTAAAAAAAATCGCAATAAGCGTATATTGATTGGTTTGTGAAAGTTTTAGTGCCTACAAAATAGGGGATAGTTTTATGACATTTATTTTTATTATTACTTTTTACTAGTAATGGCGGTTATCTGCGATTTATTGTTAGGACTGCGATATTGCGGCGGACAGATCGGAGACTTTTGACACTATTTTGGAACCATTCACCTTTATACAGCGAACAGTGCTATAAATTAGACATGTGCATTCGTTTTCGTCCGAATGCATTTTCGGCCGAATTTCAGCTATTTTCGTTATCGTTTTAACAAACGAAAACGAAAGCACAGAATCCAAAAACCGAAAGATCCGACATAAACAAATGCTTTATTTTCGTTTTCGTTGCTACAACAGTTCGATATAAATAGGAGATTCGACGTGACGCTGACAATAACAATCTGTGTCTATTGAACCTGTGGTCGAATGTGCCTAACCTTAACTCTATTAGTCCAAGATTATTCTACATAGGAGAGAAAAGATTCGACATTATAGAGAGAAAAGATTTGACATAGGAGAGAAAGAGTCGACATAGGAGAGAAAAGATTCAACATAGGAGAGAAAAGATTCAACATAGGAGAGAAAAGATTCGACATAGGAGAGAAAAGATTCGACATAGGAGAGAAAAGATTTGTTATTATAGAGAGAAAAGATTCGACATAGAGAGAAAAGATCACTGCTGGAATTGGGTGGGGGAAGTAAAATAAAAATAAAGTTGATGAAAAAAATAAAGTTGATGAATGTTATTGGCTGATTGTAACCAAAGAGGAGGAGCAGTAAAATAGCTAGAATGACGAAGATTTGACAAAGCATCGAAAGTTAGAAGATTCGACGGTGCAGCAAAACTGTACGACGCTGCAATCGTACATTTCCGGTCAAATGCATCCGCCCATAGGCTATAGAAGAATTCTAATGTTGGTTGACTAGTAATAGTAATGAATAAATATAATTATTACTAGTCATACAACATTAGAATTCTTCTGTAGCTTGTGGGCGGAACATTCAACCGGAAATGTATGATTGCAGCGTCGTAAAGTTTCACTGCTCCGTCGAATCTTCTTTGAACATTCGACAGACACCATAAGCCTTCAATGACAGATTCGACCTTAATTAATTCAGATTTTCGGACGAATGCAATTTCTAACGAAAAACAAAATAAATAAAAACGAATTTCGGGAGTAACTAAATAAATTTATTTTTCGGACGAAAACTAAATTCCGAAACGAAATATTTCAGTGTGCACATGTCTACTATAAATATGCACTGATTACTGTATACATGTGACTGGCAGGCAAGGGGTTAACACTAGGGGCGATCAAGGGGTTAAATGTGTCTCCTAGGGAGTGATTCTAACTGTAGGGGGAGGGGACTGACTGGGGGAGGTGACCGATCAGTGTCCCTATGTACAAGGGACACACCATCGGTCTCCTCTCCCAGACAGGACATGGATCTTTGTGTTTACACACAGAGATCCATGTCCCTGGCTCTCTGTCTATGTAACGAGCAATCGCGGGTGCCTGGCGAACATCGTGGCCGTCGGGCACGCGCATCGGGTCCCCAGTGATGCGGCGAGTGCCCGCATGCTCCACACTGCGGGAATCACAGGACGTCATATGACGGCTGCCCGGAGAGAAGAAGGGTTCCTGCGGCCGTCATTTGACAATACGCCGGGCGGGAAGGGGTTAAGTGATCAGTGTCTTTGTAAAGGATCCATGGGATCCATTTAGTTTGAAAGGATTTGTACCTGTCTTGTTGTTGGGCACTCGTTTCCTCCATCTCATTATATCGCATACTTCAGCTATCCATTCCCTAATGGGGGGCTACGAGTGTACGTCTAGGAATGAATACTCTAGTGTGTACTGGTTTCTTGGCTGTTGCCATCAATCTGGAGAGTGCTGAAAACAGAAAATTGTATACTCACCTTTCCATAATTTTACTTTCCTGGCGCATCTTCATGGCAGCACACACTGGGTTGTGACTCCGCCCCCACAACTTGATAGGACTGGTTAGCTATAAGTTCTAAGAGGACACAACATTCTCAATAAATATCCCCTTAATTGGTAGGAATCTGTGTGCTGCCATAAAGATGCGCCAGGAAAGGAAAACTACGGACAGGTGGGTATACAATTTTCAGTTTTCCTGTCGCATTATAACAGCACACACTGGGAAATAACTCGCAAAATGGGTGGATGCTAGAAAGTATTGATTTGTAAATAGGAGATAGAAAAATTAGCCTGAATAACTGCTTTTTCAAATTTGACAAGGGTCAATTGAGCAGGATCAACTCTATAATGTGACATAAACATGCTTCTGGAAGACCCAGTTGGAGTCTTACATATTGTTTCCGGAGACACTTTTTTTTTTATTTTATTTTTTTTATTTCACTCCTCATTGCCTATCACAGTTTCAGAGGCGATGAAATGCCAAGATAGTAAATTTTGGAAAGTAGACACCCCAAGCCATTTGCTGAGAGGCATGTTGAGAATTTTGCAGATCTCGCTTTTTGTCACAAAAGAAAAAAAAGAAGAAAACATTTTTTTTTTCCTTTTTCTTTCTTCATTTTAAAAAACAAATGAGAGCTGCAAAATACTCACCATGCCTCTTCGAAAATACCTTGGGATGTCTACTTTCCAAAATAGGGTCATTTTTTTTTTTTCTGCTATCTTGATATTTCTGGGCCTCCGAAACTGTAAAGTCCTGTACACACGATCGGATTGCTGGTCGGCCGACCTAGCTTCCAAAAAGCTCCTGGCTGACTTGCCCTTTAAGGGCGGTAGACTGTTTGGGGCCACCCTGGTGACATTATTATGGATGTCACAGGGGGTAAGAGCACCTTCCTTCCTCAGTCTGTTAAGGAAAAGGAGCCCCACCGTAGGCCGGGCCCTTCCTTTCCGGCGAAGAAGAAGTTTTTTCGTCAGTGAGAATCCACGGGTAAGCCCGCCCAGACTGAAAGAAGTGCGGCTGGGGGACATAAGCGTCCCTGGGTGCGTAAGCATGCCAAGCAAGCTCCCAAGCATACCGCTGCCCGACTCTGGGTTGGGGGGACGTCTTTGCAGATTCACGGTTCGGTGGACCTCCCAGATCTCCGGTGGGTGTGCGAGGTGGTCACCTCAGGATAGCGTTCCGTTCCTGGCCCCCAGACAGATTTTTTCCCTCAAATCTCCCTCTTCTTCCTGCCCGTCGGGCAGCCCTCTTACAGGATTGGTCAGGTCCGGAGTGATTGTGCCGGTTCCGTCACAGGAGAGGTTTCAGGGGTTCTACTCAAATCTGTTTGTAATGCCAAAAAAGGACGGGTTCGGCCAATCCTGGGCCTCAAGGCCTGAATGCCTTTGTGATGGTACAAAAGTTCCTCATGGAATCCATTCGCACGGTGATCGCTACACTCCATCAAGGGGATTTTCTGGCGTCCTTGGATATCAAGGACCCTTACTTTCATGTTCCGATCTGCGCAAGTCACCAGAAGTTTCTGCGCTTTGCGATTGGCGAAGTCCACTATCAATTTGTGGCTCTTCCCTTTGGCCTAGCCTCGGCACCACAGGTGTTTACCAAGGTGCTTGCTCCGGTTCTAGCTTTGCTGAGACAGCGAGGCATTGCTATCGTGGGCTATCTGGAGGATCTTCTAAGAGCAGACAATGGCTCAGAATTAGGAGAAAGTGTGACTATCGTCAATCAGACCCTCAGGGACTTTGGGTGGCTCCTGAACATTCAGAAGTCGGTCCTGGTCCCGACTCAGCATTTGGAGTATCTCGGTCTGATCCTGGACTCCTTGGGGGCGAAGGTATTCCTACCCCTGGAGAAGTTACTGACATTTCAGTCTGCAGTGCGGGTCCTGACGTCCCGAAAATGGTCGTCAATCCGTTTTTGCATGAGAGTCCTGGGACTCATGGTGGCCTCGTTCGAGGCCGTTCCGTATTCCCAATCACACACACGGGCATTACAGTAAGAGATCCTGTCCACTTGGGACAAATCCCCGTTGTCCTTGGATCTTCAATCCAGATGAGTCACCCAGTCAGGGCGTCCCTGGCATGGTGGTTGATGTCCCCGGCTCTTCGGTCCGGGAAGTCGTTCCTCCCCATCCAGTGGACGGTGATTACGACGGACGCCAGTCTGATGGGCTGGGGTGGAGTCTGGGGAGTCCTATCAGCCCAAGGGCTTTGGACTCCGGACGAAGCCCGTTTACCGATCGATGTTCTGGAAATACGGGCAAATCAGACTGTGCCTCTCCTCGTGGTCGGAGAGACTACAGGATCGCTCCCTCCGGATCCAGTCGGACGACGCCACAGGGGTGGCGTATGTCAACCATCAAGGGGGGACTCGGTGCTCAACTGCGACTTCAGAGGTCGCCCGCATCCTAAGGTGGACCAAAAGAAGCGTGCCGGCTCTGTCGGCCGTCTACATTCCGGGCGTAGACAATTGGCAGGCGGACTATCTGAGTCGTCAGACGCTGGACCAGGGAGAGTGGTCCTTGCACCCAGAGGTTTTTCAAATTCTGTGCCGGCGGTGGAGCATGCCGGATGTGGACCTGATGGCCTCTCGACTCAATCGCAAGGTGTCAAGGTTTGTGGCCAGGTCCAGGGATCCTTTGGCGGATGCCTCGGATCCGTTGGTGGCCCCATGGGGTCATTATCACCTGATATGTTATCCTCCGCTGCAGCTGCTTCCTCGCCTGCTGCGCAGGGTAGCGGCCAAGGGGATTCCGGTGATCCTCTTTGCGCCGGATTGGCCTCGGCGTCATTGGTAAGCCGATCTGGTACGTCTCATCGCGGACGTTCCTTGGCGGTTGCCAATGAGGGAGGACCTTCTGTCTCAAGGTCCTATTTTTCATCCTGTTTTACAGTCATTGGCTTTAACGACATGGCTATTGAAAGCCAGGTGCTGAGAGACCAAGGTCCCTCGGATTCGGTCATTTCGACCATGTTAAGGGCACGGAAGTCTTCCGCCAGAAAGATATATCACCGTACATCTCTATGTACGAAGAGCTGGACTGGCGTCCACGGACGTATTCCGTCCCCAGAATCCTGCAGTTCTTGCAGCGTGGTGTGACCCAAAAGCTTGCTTTGAGTACCATTAGGGGTCAGATTTCGGCCTTGGCTGTCTTCTTTCAGCGACCGCTAGCGGGTCATTCCTTGGTTAGCACCTTTGTGCAGGGGGTTCGCCATGTGCTCCCTCCTGTTAAACCTCCTCTCCCTCCTTGGGATCTGAATTTGGTGCTTTCGGTTCTCCAGGAACCTCCCTTTGAAAATATCAGAGATATTCCCCTCTTGACCTTGTCTCAGAAGGTGGCCTTCTTAGTGGCCATTACTTCTGTTAGACGGGTGTCTGAGTTGGCGGCCTTGTCCTGCAAGTCACCCTATTTGGTCATCCATAAGGATAAGGTGGTGTTGCGTTCGCGACCTTCTCTTTTGCCACAGGTGGTCTCGGCCTTTCACCTAAATGAGGACATTGTCCTTCTGTCCTCACCCATCGCATCCGAGAGGGTTTGCGCTTCACACATTGGATGTGGTACGTGCCTTGTGGGTATACCTGTCTGCTACTGCTTCTATTCTGAAGTATGACTCACTGTTTGTGTCTGTCTCTGGTCCAACACAGGGCCAAGCGGTTTTGTCTGCCACTATTTCTAGGTGGATCAGACAGACCGTTTTACAGGCCTATGCCCTCAAGGGGCGGGAGCCTCCCCTTCCGGTTCCGGCGCATTCCACCAGGGCAATTGGTGCTTTCTGGGTTTTCTGGCATCAAGCGTCGGTTGCACAAGTGTTCAAGACGGCGACCTGGTCGTCCGTTCATACCTCTTCTAAGTTCTATGAGGTTGATGTGGCTGCATCTTCGGATGCTTCCTTCGGCCGCAAGGTGTTGCAGGCTGCTGTTTAATGTTGTAACTCCTCCGTTGAGGAGCTCTGCCTTGTTTGGAGTGAAGTTTTTGGTTTTCCATTTATACTGCTCCCATCCCTCTTGACACTGCTTTGGGACATCCCACGTGTAAAGTGTAAGAGAGGCTGTGTCAGTCCATGGACGATAAGAGAAAATAGGATTTTTGTACTCACCGTAAAATCCGTTTCTCTGACGTCCATGGACTGACACAGCACCCACCCTTATTTTCAAGGTTTGTACTGCTTTGTTACGAACTGAGGTCTGCTGACTGCAGTGGGAGGGTTATGTCAGGAGGGACTGCCCCCTGGGTGGGGCTGTTCAGCTCTGGCTTTTTAGAATGTATGTATAACATTTCACATTCTGCCTAGGTCTTCTCCTGCAAGCAGGGACATAACCCACGTGGAAAGTGTAAGCGAGGCTGTGTCAGTCCATGGACGTCAGAGAAACGGATTTTTACGGTGAGTACAAAAATCCTATTTTTAACTAAACTTGTGGCAAAATATAAAATATTCCACGGACTCAACATGCATATCAGCAAATAGCTTGGGGTGTCTACTTTCCAAAAAAGGGGAGTGTTTGAACTGTCCTGACATTTTATGCACTATATTTAGAAGCTTATGCCACACATTGCCCACTCTTCTAACCACTTGAAGACAAAGCTCATACTGTTACATGAAAAAATATTTATTTATTTTGCTAGAAAATTACTTTGAACTCCCAAACATTATATATATTTTTTAAAGCAAAGGCCGTACAGATTAAAATGGTGGTTGTTACAAAAAAAATTTCACACAGTATTTGCGCAGCGATTTTTCAAATGCAATTTTTTGGGAAGAAAACACATTTTTTCATTTTAATGCACTAAAACACACTTTATTGCCCAAAAGTTTGGTAAAATATAAAAGATCCAATGCCGAGTACATAGATACCAAATACGACATGCTTTAAAATTGCGCACAAACGTGCATCAGCGACAAACTACATACATTTTTAAAGCCTTTACAGGTGTCCTGTTTAGATTTACTTCTAAAATTAGAGACTGACGCTTGTACTCGAGCACAGGGGCGGACACGGGTGTTTTTTTTTGTTTTTTGTTTTTTTACACTGTTCCTTTTAATTTTATTTGTTTTATCATTTTTATTGTTATCACAGGGGATGTAAATATCCCTTATGATTAGGGCCGAAACAACGAATCGATTAATCGACAACTAATCGATTATGAAATTAATCGATTACTATTTTCATAATCGATTAATCGGCCAGTAACGTAATTGGGTTAAAATAAAACTAAACGTATCCCTTTTATAGTACAAAAAGAGCAAATCACTACTGTAAATATTTAATTTCACTGTCCCACAGTAAAAAAATTAACCCCTTACGCGATTATTTGCTCTTTTTGTACTCTCTTGTTTTTTTAATCCCATTATGTTACTAAACATCTCAGGCCTTGGTCATATGCTTTTTGCAGAAACACGCTACAATCCATTTACATGGTTTCCTATGGGACACGTTCACATCCAGGATTTTTTCAGCCGCTGCGTATTTGGATAGGGCAAGGACTTTTTTTTAATGCCAAACCGTGCTATTTTGTTGTTTTGGTTCAATATACTTCAATGGAGAAGCTGCAGAAAAGCATGTAATGCGTTTTTGCAGCAATTTGTGTTTTTTACACTGCCCAACAACAAATTGGCCCAAAAGAAATAAAAAAATGCAAATCGCAGCAATATTATCTTTTTTTTTTTTAAAGGTTATTAACCGATTAATTGATTAATCTGCCAACTAATCGATTATAAAAATAATCGTTAGTTGCAGCCCTACTTATGATAGCAATAGGTAGTGACAGGTACTCTTTAAAAAAAAAAAAAAATTGGGGTCTATTAGACTCGAGATCTCTCCTCTACCCTCAAAGCATCTGACCACACCAAGATCAGTGTGATAAGATGCTTTCCAAATTTCCCAATGGTGCTGTTTATATCCAGCAAAACCGAAGTCATGAAATGCTTGTAGCTTCCGTTTTCTTAGGCCATAGAGATGATTGGAGCGGTTCTGATCTTCGATCAGCTCTATGGTCAGTTGGCGGAACCACTGGCTGATTTCTCAGGTTCCCAGATGGGACAGGAAAGCCCAAGAAAACCATGGAAGATGGAGGGGAGGGGAGGGGATGTTTCCTCCCACTGCTTGTAAAAGCAGTCTAGCGGCTTAATAGTAGCTAGGATTGCTTTTACATAAAAAAAGAGATTGATCGGTGGGTATGCCCACCATTAGAATACCGCCATGCATCCACCTACTTCTAATGATGGGCACACATTCATCGTTTTTTCTTTTTTCTTTTTTTAACTGTGGTGGTGAAATCCCCTCCTACATCGCTGGAGTGGCTAACTTGCGTATCGCGAGAGCAAAACCTGTTGCTGTCAAAATAAATAAATCCATGCTGCAGCTGAATGGCGTAACTGAAAAGCAAACAATGGTAACAATAAAATATTAACTTAATAAAACAACAACAATCTGTGCCAAAAAAAGAGTAAAAAAATATATGCCGAAGCATGGAGGCAATCCACCTCTAATGTTAAGGGCAAATCGCCCCTCCACCTCTGCACCCATGCTTCGGCATATATGCTCTTTTTTTTAACTGTGGGGGTGAAGTCACCTTCTACAGTGCTGGAGTCAGGGCTTTACGTATCGTGAGAGCAAGCCCTGTTGCTGTCAGAATAAATAAACCCATCGCGCAGCTGAATGGCATACCTGCAAAGCATATAATGATTTACAATAAAACAAAGTAACATTACAGTATAACAGTAAGACATACCATACCTATAAAGCAAATACAATAAAACAGTAAAAATTAAACAGTACAGTTAAGCACAAAATTCAGTAACAATAGATAGAGAACAATCGAGAGAGAAGAAAAATAAAACAACTATTTTGGTCTTTTTTTCTTTTTTTTTTTTGCACTTTTATTTTAACTTTAAACATTGCAGATTAGAGTCTCTCAAAATGTGATGGCCATCTCATATTTCTGTGTTAGTGTGCCCAAGGACTGTGCAGTGCTGTGCCCTATGCTAATACTCCACTAGTGTGTGTTAGCGACCAAAAAATTAACCAATGCAGAGACCAGGTTGGCCAGGACAGAAGGGACAATAGTGGGTGTCACGCTTATATCCGCATTTTCTGCAGACACAACATCTTCTTTGGGGTGATCTTTGGCCTGAGGTACCACAGAGGACTTCTGGAAAGTGCCTATCATGCAGCCGGCTCACTGCATTGGGAAGTTGGGCCACAGCAGAAGGGCTGTGATGATCTCTTCCTGGAATTTAAGGAACGATCCAGTTCATCCTGATGCTTTGTATAGCACATAAGCGTTCAGCAGAGCCAATTGGAATAAGTATACAGACACTTTTTTGTACCAGTGTCTGGCCTTAAGGGCAATTAAGTAAAGCGCCATCAACTGGTTGTTAAGGTCCACCCCTCCCATATTAAGGTTGTATTCGTGGACACAGAGTGGTTTCTCCACAACACCGCTGTGGAATTTGGACTGTCGTATCTGCGTGAAGGGAGGACAGAACGAAAACATTCAGATTATCACTCCACTTCACTGCAAGCAAATTATTACTTCTCAAGCAGGCTTTCTCCCCCATCGATTAGATTGCACGGTGTCACATGCACCAATTCCATGATTAAACAAGTGGCACGCTTGTGTAATAATTGTCCACGTACAAGTGGTACTCCTTTCAGAATAAGGGTGACACCAAGTCCCAAACAATCTTGCCGGCGCTCCCTATGTAGTCTGGGCAGTTCTGGGGCTCCACGTGACTATCTTTTCCCTCGTAAACCATAAAACTATATGTACAGCCTGTTGCCCTGTCACAGAGCTTATACATCTTGACCCCATATCCGGCACGCTTGCTGGAAAGATACTGTTTGAAAGACAAGCTGCCAGAAAATTTAATCAGGGACTTATTAACGCAGACAACTTGATCAGGAGTAAACAAGGCTGCAAACTGTCGGTTGAAGTAGTTTACGAGGGGCTGAATTTTGTGGAGCCGATCGTATCGCGGGTCACCCCCAGGACGACAGAGTTCATTGTCATTAAAATGCATGAATCGCAGGGTCTGCTCGTATCTAGCCCTGGTCATGGATGCAGAGAACACGGGCATATGGTGAATTGCGTCAGTGGACCAATATGACCGCAACTCACTTTTTTTAGTTATGCCCATGAGGAGGGATAGGCCCAAAAATTTCTTAAATTCGAAAACCGTAATAGGTTTCCATTCTCTGGCAAGGGTCAACTGGGGATTAGCGGCGATGAATTGACCAGCAATACAAATTGCTTTGGTCCAGAATAGATCTATAGAGATCTTCCATGAAAAATAGCGAATAAAAATCAAGTGACGTAAAATCCACCTGAATTCCAGGTTGGCCAGTGAATGGGGGAAGTACGGGTGCTGCAGAAGTGGTGGGCTCCCAATTAAGATTGGCATATTCTGCAGGAAGGGCTAGACGGGCCTGTGTTTGTCTTTTTAGTGGCTGCGGGACACTACTTGTGCTAGACACCGCACCAGCTTGAACTGCATTTATGGGACTTGCCACATCACCACGTGATACTGCAGTGCTGGATGTACGACCAGGGTGTACCAGGCCGCTGGTGCTTGTCAGTTCACCAAAAGGATGAACGGAACTAGTACTGGCACTCTGCTCCATACTAGAGCCCTGCGGTTCTTGCACCTCAACAGCAGAAGAACGGGGTCGGGTATGCCTGACCTTAGCTCTGATGACAGAGTAGTGGTCCCTGCTATCTGTCAGGGTGCCGCTGCTGTCTACCAGTTTATATTCTGAGCCTGAATCTGACAGATGGGTGACTTCCACTTCACTCTCATCTGTCATGCTCAGAAACGTGTAGGCCTCTTCACTAGTGTACCTCTGTCTGGACATTTTGGCCTCTAAATTTACAGGTACAACTAGTGCGACTCCCAGGCAAAGAGAGCAATTGGTCAGCTACTGCATCAATCGCTACCAAAAAACTGTTGGCATTCGCATGTATCAGGCCTGACTTTGCGAATGCTGCAGTTATGTATGTTGTGTTTTGTAAGTGACAGTGATCGATTGATACTGCACTTGGGTGGGCTGGGCTGGGTGGAGGGGCTAAACGCAGCTGCTAGCAGGTATCTGGGCTGATCCCGCTAACGCTGTGTTTTTGGAAACCCTAAACTACTGGAGACTCTAGTATAGATCTGATCAGATCAAAGATATTGATCCGTTCAGACACTATACTACTAAGGGAGGTGTATGGTGCGTGCGTGGGTGTTGGCACTACTGGCACTAATCTGACACTGCCTGGTGCTGACGCTAATCCTAACTGACGCTAAAACCTAACTGATGTCACCCGCTGGGTTAAATCTTTAATCGGTAATATAAGGCGGGTACCCTGACGCTATAAAAAACAAACTATTTAACCAGCGTCACCTGTGACACTAATACGGTGATCACTGGTGACGGGGTGATCAAGGGGTTAAAATTTTATTAGGGGGGTACTCTACACCTACCTGGGCCTACTACTAACTGCCCTAACGCTGATTAGTGTCACAAGTGACACCAATGCAGTGATCAGTGAAAAATCTGAAAACTGCAATTGGTGACACAGTGACAGGGAGTGAAGGGGGTTAACTGGGGGGCGAAATGTGTGCCTGCGTGTACTGTGTCAGTGTAGTGTTGGTAAATCTCACTTTTAGATGTCCTCTCTCCGCGCTCTGGAACCAAAAAGAATTCCAGGAAGGGAGGTGACATCACTTCCTCTGCCTGTGTTTACATTACACAGGCAGAGGAGACATTTCATTTGTCATAACTGATCAGCAGGTCCAGGCCAGAAATCATTGGCCTGGATCTGAAGACTGATCAGTTCTGCAATGAATCCGAGCGCCGTGGGCATGGCGGGGTCTTGCGCGCCCCCTGCCCGTGGGCGCGAGCGACATACGGGTATGTGGTTTTGCACACCCTTGCCATTCTGCCGACATATATCGGCGTGAGCCGGTTAAGGTTATGGGTTAAATTGTGATGCAGGCATTACATTGATTTTAAGGTTTGGTAACATACTTAGAATTACTTTGTGTGGAAAAACTTTTTAGAGTAGAATACATGTGTCAATTGTATCACTTGTGCTAAATGCATATCAGAGATGGATTAATCTGCATTGTATTCAATGACTTTCAGGTCCTCCAGAGTGTACACAGCAGGACATTGATGACAATAGATTAGGTTTCATTTTCTGCTATAAGTTAAAAAATGTGTATGTGTATATACCGTGTATGTGTGTGTGTGTTGTGACATTATAAAAGGCGAGGTGATTGATGGACGTTATGTTTCACCTTGCATGCGTTCATTTTCTAACCAACGACACAACAAAGCTCTTAATTCACTCCCTGGTCATCTCTCGCCTCGGCTACTGTTACTCCCTCCTCATTGGCATACCTCTACATAGTCTATCCCTCCTTCAATTCATCATGAATGCTGCTGCCAGACTCATCCACCTTACCAATCACTCTGTGTCTGCTACTCCTCTCTGTCAAGCCCTCCACTGGCTTCCGCTCACCCAACAAATTTAATTCAAAATACTAACAACTACATACAAAGCCATCCACAACTCTGCCCCCAGCTACACCACTGACCTAGTCTCAAAATAACAACCTACCGTATATACTTGAGTATAAGCCGAGATTTTCAGCCCTTTTTTTTGGGCTGAAAGTGCCCCCCTCGGCATATACTCGAGTCAGTGTACCTGAAAAAAATTGAGAGGCTGCGGCGTCCATTGTTTAAATCACGGACGCCTTTTCATCCTCGGACAAGAGGACGCCCGTGATTGGCGGAACACTGAACACAGTGTCTGCTGGGAAACTGAGGATGAGAGAACGTTCGTGATAGGCGTTTTCTAAGCAGACACAGTTCCGCCTATCACGGAAGGGACCAGGAAGAGACTGCGAGTTTTAAACGATGGACGCCGCAACCTCAATTTTTTTCAGGTACAATTTCAATTTTAGGGGCACAGTGAGGATGGGCACAGTGAGGAGGCAATGGGCAGAGTGAGGTTGGGCACAGTAAGGTGGCAATGGGCAGAGTGAGGTTGGGCACAGTGACAATTGGCTTAGTGAAGTTGCAATGGGCACAGTGAGGCGTGCAAATGGGCATTGTTGACCCTCTTCCACTCACAGTAGCTGCTGCATTCTCACCCTCGGCTTATACTCAAGTCAGTAAGTTTTCCCAGTTTTTTGTGGTAACATTAGGTACCTCGGCTTATACTCGAGTATATACGGTAATTGTTCTCTTCGTTCTTCTCAAGACCTCCTGCTCTCTAGCTCCCTCGTCACCTCCTCCCATGCTCACCTCAAGGACTTTTCCAGAGCCTTTCCAATCCTATGGAACTCCTTACCCCAATCTGTCTGATTATCTCCTACTGATTGTAAACTCTAACGAGCAGGGCCCTCTGATCCCTCCTGTACTGAATTGTATTGTAACTGTACTGTCTGCCCCCATGTTGTAAAACGCTGCCCAAACTGTTGGCGCTATATAAATCCTGTATAATAATAATAACGCATGCGAGAACTAAGATGGAATCCGGTCCGGGTTTTACCAGCCACCTTAGCAGGGTTGGTTCTGGACCAGATTTTACGGTCCACTTGTGTCCACCAACAGGTGGTATAAATAAAGCAGAGCTGAA
This sequence comes from Rana muscosa, assembly GCA_029206835.1. Classification (NCBI taxonomy): domain Eukaryota; kingdom Metazoa; phylum Chordata; class Amphibia; order Anura; family Ranidae; genus Rana; species Rana muscosa. The sequence continues at coordinate 117,718,445 of CM055123.1, read as the reverse complement.
GCAAAGAATTTATTTTGGCCTGGGACTCAGGAAGCCAAAACCTGAGAGCTGCTTATGTGAAATTTGCTTTGTGAGAGAAAGAAAAGGTTTGTATTACCGTATATACTCGAGTATAAGCCGAGTTTTTCAGCACATTTTTTTGTGCTGAAAATGCCCCCCTCGGCTTATACTCGAGTCAGGTTATTTGCCGCAGTGTCAGTATTGATGCGGAAGGAAGGAAAGCCATATTACGCCATACATTGTCCCCTCCGATTCACAGCAGGGCTGTGTGTATAGGAAGTCTGCACCGTCCACGCCGTCCCGTGTCCTCCTTGTCCCTCCGTGATGAGGAGGCGGCGGAGCTTTGTTACAGTGGACGGCGCGGACTTCCTATACACACAGCCGTGCTGTGAATCAGAGGGGACAATGTACGGCATAATATGGCTTTCCTTCCTTCCGCATCAATACTGACACGGCGGATAAGGTACATGGGCACACTGAGGCTTGCAATAGAATTTTGACCCTCTTTTTCCACTTACAGTAGCTACTGCATTCTCACCCTAGGCTTATACTCGAGTCAATACGTTTTCCCAGTTTTTTGTGGTAAAATTGGGTGCCTCTGCTTATATTCAGATCGGCTTATACTCGAATATATAAGGTATCTTTGTTTTGTGGGTGACTGTGAGAAGCCCTTCACCCCTAAGTTAGGAACCAAGCAATGATTAGTTAGTGCCTGGATGGCAAGGATTTATTTTCAGTTTTGTTTGTTTAATTTTCATGCAACCTTTTAAAAAATAAAACTGGCTACAAGTCAGATTTTTAGAAAACCTGCTGTTTGGACTACCTTTTTCCCAGGGAAGGTGAATCCCCATTGAGCTAACCCCTGACCATGTGTATATGTATGTATGCGTGTGTGTGTGTGTGTGTGTATGTATGTGTGTATATATATATATATATATATATATATATATACACACATACATACACACACACACACACAGTATATGTACTGTATGTGTTTTGTTTTGTTTTATTTTGTTTTTTATTCTCCCTGAGGAGTAGATGGGAAAAACAGATCAGTGCAGAGAGATTTTGTTGGTGATAATGATACGCTAAGTACTAAAAATGAATCAATTTATCTAATATTTCTTCTATACATGCTGTAAAAGTTACAAATCTTTCTCTTCCGATTCCTCCTTTTGAAAGAGACAAATTAATGGTTTTCATTTAACTATCCCTTGAAGTCAAAATTTTGGTTTTTGCTTTTTTTTTTTGATGGGATGGTAGGAGTGTGCTATTCCCAGGCGTTTATCTCCAGCTGTATGTGGACATTGATTTATTGTCTCCCCTTTGTTCAGCCAGGACTGGAGCCTCGTCAATGGGACAGTCTATTCTGCGGTTGTGAGCATGCTCAGTCTTACCCTATGTTTTATCTTGGAGCTGTCCTTTCAGCACCATGAGATTGCAAGCCACCCGATTTGTTTCCTCGAGTCTGCTCTATTCCCTCGGAAGCTGCTTCTTGTGATGGTGAGTAAAAGAACTGGATATTTCTTGTCATTGTCGTATCTCTGCATGACTGGTGAACTGGAATAGACATAACAGGGTGGGTCTGCCTATTACCGAGTCTTCCCTGCAGCCTTCTAAAGGACACCTTGAAATACACTGAACATCCTGGAATGTAGCATCTGTCAAGCTTGTTAGGACTGCAGTGTGGTAATATTAGTATCATACACATGCCAGTTAGAAGCTATAGCCTTTTGCCATAGAATACAGAATTGTACACCATGATATTACTCTAGTTACCATAACAACAGATCTGTCTTTTCAAATACAACCTATTGCTTTGTTTTTACCTTCCTCTAAGGGTATCATGTTATATATTCCAAAACTGCAGACCTAAAACCAGTCCGTATGTCCTACAGGTCCAAATGGTGTTGTTTTTAGAATGTAATAGAATCATGTTATGTCAGAATATAAATCGTTCTAGGATTATGTAGAAGCTGGGAACAGCCTCAACTGATCAGCATGCATGAGGTGGTAGAGTGCTTCATCTAGTTACTAAGTAATACTGTTTAAGGATATTGTAGTAGTAAATCAAATGTGTTGGATTCAATTGTCCTTTTCTGTTCTGTAGTCACGTTTTGAGTAAAGGTCTTAAATAATTTTGTACACAATAGTGTATAAAGTGTAATATGTATGCAAATTTATTTTTAAGCCCGGGTTCACACTAATGCAAATTGGATGCAGTTTCCCAGCATCCAATTCACATGACAGGGGAGTGTGACCGGCTCTCAATTGAGCCGGTTCATACAGCTCCGGGGGGGGGGTCTGCAGTCCCCATGGTCTTGCGTGTCTTTGGCTCAGTTTCAGGTGCGAATTCAGGCACAAATTCGGACCTGATTCGCACCTGAATCAGTGTACAGGGACGCACCGGGCCTACTGCTGGGACCCGCAGGTGCATCAGTGTAAACCCAGCCTAAAGCTCTGTTTTTAGGAAAAACTACATTTCTTTTCTCTGTTTTTTAAATAAAATATTAAAAACAATAGTCTAGCACACGAAATAAGACTAAAAGCAAACCTAATTTGAATAACAAACTTCTTTTTGCTCATTTAAAAAGTGTGTTTAGTGCCATGTTATGTTATAGTATATAACATGATTTGTACTTCTTATTTTGTGCCCTGTCCTGATTCAGTTTTTATGATTTGTGTAGTTTGATTGTACTTTTTCTATTCAACAGCCCTTATTTCATCAGTCAGCAGTTAAGTGCACTTGAGGGGCATGCTTCAGCTTGCATGAAATGCTATTTTAGCGTGCCCTAAAGTGTATCTCTAGGCAGAACCGTTTTTTTTCTTTTAATTTTGTATGGAGAAGTAAAGGTTAGAACATCTTGGAACATTTTTATTTCTGCTGTGTCCCTGCTGAGGAGATTCAGCCTCTTTGTTCTAGCTACCATTATAGCCCATAAAGAATGTTAAAGGAAATGTAAGTTTTACAAAGAGAAGAAAAGAAGATAAATCTTTCAATAGAGGCACTCATTCCTGTGATAACTGTCTAAAAGATGAATTTGCCTCACTTTGTAAAGATTTCCTTGTACTTCTGTTTGTCACTAGGACAGGAAGTGAAGGAAAATCTCTCTATTGACACATACAGTAAGTAGGTGGTTAAGAAAAACTGAAAGCAGTTTTAACTCTCCTCTACTATTTAGATATATAGCCAAGCAATACTTGACTTAAATTGACAATGTTCAATACAACTTTACAGATACTGTTGAACCATTCATATGATCCATGCCTGCAAAGTACCTTTACAGTTTAGTTACACACACGCACTGGAAGTTTTGAAGTAAAGGCAAGTAATGTACCAGTATGTTTAAGCATACTAATGTGTATAAAAATGTTAATTATAAAAATTAGAGACTACTTTTTCTTTGTCCCTCACAAATAACAATGTAGCTTTTTGGTAAATAAGAAGCAGAAGTGATCTCTAACCCAAAGATTGTCCGTACAGACCTAATGCTATTTAAGCAATAGGGAGAACTTTCACGCTTCCAAATAAACTATACCAAATCTTAGGTGCTTCACATCTCCCTCCCGTTCTCTCTCAATCACTGTCTCTCTTCAGACCGAATGAGCATACAAAAGAGAGACTTTACTTTTTTAGGCACAGTCCCATCTCAAATTACCTGACCCCAGCAAACTATATTAAGCCAAAGTTTGTTCCTTTTCAAGTTTTGGAAGGACTTTCAACACTTGCAGTCACTGATGTTAAATTTGGTTCAGGAGAAGCAGACAATTCAAGGTAACCACTTTACCTCAAATATTATACCTGATCCATTCCAGACATTATTAAAGCGGAGTTCCAACCAAAAATTGGCTTTTCGGAATCCTCCCCCTCTCCGGTGTCATATTTGGCACCTTTCAGGGGGGGGGGGGAGCAGATACCTGTATAATCCAGTTATTTGCTCCCACTTCTGGGCATGTATCGCTGCAGGACCAGTGGGATAGTGCAGCGCGACTTGCGCATGTGCTCTAGGGAACCAGGAAGTCACTTCCTGATTCCCTTACAGAAAAGGGTGGCGCCTCCACCCGAGAGCCGAGGGACAAATCGGCTTCGAGTGCTGACATTGCGGGCGCCCTGGGCAGGTAAGTGTACTAATATTAAAATTCAGCAGCTGCAGTATTTGTAGCTGCTGACTCTTAATTTTATTTTTTTGGGGCGAAACTCCGCTTTAATACATCTGATTTCTCCAATTTATGCTCCCTACTACTGACCTTTATTTGGGACCACAAGACCCCTTAAACGCACAACTCTTTACTTTCCCCAAATGTAGTGTAGGCATTGACCTAACTGATCAATGTCAATACTGCAAAGCACTTCACCTTGATCAATTGGTGTCATCACTGTTACTACCATTACTACCATGCAATGAGTCCTGGGTTCCATGGATTGAGTTCACTTATTCACCTACCTACAAATGTTTGCTGACCCCCTCAGACTCTAGATGTCTGAGGGGGTCAGATGTTGTAGATGACAGGCTAAAACGTAAGTGCCCCTCCAAGTCATATATGGCAGATGGGCTACTCTCTACTACTCACTACAGATCACTTTGCATTGTGGGACCCTCTATTGTGTTCCAGGTTGCTCCCACCCCCCCCCCCCCTACACACACATAATTGAAGTCCCCCATGATAATTACATTGCGCTACCTTGTTGCAGTTTCTAACTGTGAGAGTGCCAGGAACCATAAACCAGGCAGAGACAGAAAATGCACTTAAAGTCGCAGCTTTAATGTAATAGCAGAAATAACACAGATCAGGAAGGTAGTCAAAAACAGAAGCCAGGTTTTGGAAGCCAGAACGGGTAATCAGAGGAGCCGGGATCAGAAACCAGAAGTCAGCATTGTCAGAAGCCAAAAATTAGGATCAGTCCTCAATATCTCATTGTCAGGGGCGGCTTTAAAACAACTTTCGTCCTCATTCCCTATCAAGACTGGCTCCGCTTTTATCCGATACTTAGGAATACATACCCCAACAGATGCAACCCGGCTCTCTTGGTTGGGAATGATCAATGCATTGAAAATGGATGTCCTCCCTGGTTTTTATATTTATTTCAAACGATTCCTATTTACATACCGACCTTGTACTTTAGGAAACTTTGTTGGTGGTTTTCCGATTTTATTTGGGGAGTGGCTCGTCCCAGGTAAAAGTATGACACCCTATCTCTCCCAATGGCTTGGGGGGGGGGGGGCAGGCGTTCCAGATGCTTCTCTATACCACAAAGCAGCAGTACTTACACGTATAGTGGACTGGTTCCATCATACTGCATCCAAACTATGGGTCCAACTAGAAGGTAACTTAAACCTGATTGAGCTCTGCGCTCTACCGTGGACTCCTGCAGTTTGTCGTAAAGATCTGTCTATTTTGGCTGATCTTACCCGCTAGACACTTTGAATCTGGGACCAACTGATCTCAGCTGGCACCATATCTAAACAGTTATGCCGCGTACACACGATCATTTTTCCCGTCGGGAAAAATGACATTTTTTTTTTTCGCCGAGAAAAACGATCGTCTGTGGGCTTTATGTCATTTTTCTCGTTGAGAAAAACGGCAGAAAAAACGACGAGAAAAATTAGAACATGTTCTAAATTTTCTCATCGTTTTTTCCATCATTTTTTTCCGCGGCAGTTTTCCCATAGGGAGACACTGCCGCGGAGCCCACAGACGGTCGTTTTTCTCGACAAAGAAAAAAATGACGGGAAAAACGGTCGTGTGTGGGGGAAAATGCCGTTCCCTCGTTTTTCATTTTATTTCATGTCGTGATTCACGGCGGTGTTTTCACCGCCGTGAATCACGATCGTGTGTACGCGGCATTAGGCCCCATGACTACATTCTTTGGGACCCCTGCTTTCCCACCAGACGTAAGTAAGTTGGAGTCTGGACCCTGGCGTAAGGAGGAATGTAGGAGACTTGCCCAAGTCCTTTGTGCAGAGCCATCTCTGATGACAGATTCCCCATCCCGATTGATCCCTCACTCTCTGACGCATTGGCTTCAGAGGAGACAAGCCCTATCGTATGTCCGTAGTTTTCCCTCCCTGGCGAATATCCTTTCTAAACCGTCAGGATTCGAAGATGTGCTCCTGCAGGCCGACCCCTCTGACCCATGTAGTTTCCCAACCTTAATGTTACTACTCAACATTTTCTCTCCTGATCTCCCACCTTACACGCAGACTTGGGAATCAGAACTGTGACGTCCTATATCATGCATAATGCTTCTTTCTAACACATAAGCTCTCTTTGGCAACCAAAACCCAAGAGGAGAGGTTTCAGTTAGTAACCAGATAGTACAGATGCCATGCAACTATAAGACACTTCTACCCATCCTTATCAGATGATTGTTGGAGATGTCTATCTTCTAGAGGCACCCTACTGCACATCTGGTGGGACTGCTTTCCTGTACGGCAATTTTGGCAAAAACTTTTTGATCTGTATTGCAGAGCTGCACAATTAATCGTAAAAAAATCGTGAACTCGATTCAACCCCCCTGACGATCTCCAATGCAGAGTTTGCCAATTCTTTCATATGACAAGTGGAGAGACTTTATCTGCTCACTCAGCTGTCAAAAGAAAATATCCAGGCAGTCTGACAAGTTTAGACCAAAGGGATAAACTTCTGTGTGTGTAAAGAATTTTTTTTTAACAACATGAAACATTGTAACTAACTACCTTCTTAGATCAAACTTCTGTGTGTAAATGCAGGAAGTTTAACCACTTAAAGTCCAAATCTTTTTCTGACACTTGTTTCTTAAGTTAAAATCAATATTTTTTGCTAGAAAATTACTTTGAACCCCCAAACATTATATATATTTTAGCAGAGACCCTAGGGAATAAAATGGCAATTGCTGCAATATTTTATGTCGCACTGTATTTGCCCAGTGGTCTTTCAAATGAAAATTTTGGTGAAAAAATACACTTCAATGAATAAAAAAAAAAAAAAAAGGAAACCGTAAAGTTAGCCCAATTTTTTGGGTTTTAATGTGAAAGATGATGTTAGGCCGCGAGAATCATGATCTATCTTCTAAGCAAAAAAATTGTTATTCTCATTTTAGCCAGAATCGTGAAACTCTACTGTATTGCAAACTGATGGCGACATCTCTCCAACCCTTACCGGAGGTAGTTCTCCTAACTATAATTTGGGGCCCTCTAAAATCAGTTAACAAAGATTTCCTGTGCCACTTCCTTCCTTTGGCACGGACAGTGGAAATCGACAGATATGCTCTCCCTTGGTGATTGGGCTATTGAAGTAGATCGCATTGAAGACCTACTATGTCTGTTGGCTCAGGAAAGTGATAAAGAGGAACAATTCTACATTATGTGGACTTCTTGGTCCATGTTCCAGTAGTCTGCAGAGTTTGTACCATGGGCAGAGTGCGAACAAGATGCCACCACACCTTAGCCTAGATGCAGGGCCGATCCTAGGGTCACATGCGCCTGGGTGCAGAAATATTTATGGCGCCCCTACAAGGGCGTGGTCACCTTACTAACTCCTTTACAAATGTTTCTATGGCAAGGACTCAAACACAGAGATGCTCCCCTAAGGAGTCATCGTTACCCTGGGATCCTCCCACAATCTCTTAACAATAAACAAATTACAGGAAGAGAAGAAGAGTACTCTAATTGGACCTGGAGGGGGGTCTCACTAATGGACACAGAGAGGGCCTCTGTTAGAGAGTCTGTTTAGAAAGAGCCCCCAGACATAATACAGGAGATGGTCAGAGACTGCAGACATACTACAGGAGATGGTCAGAGACTGCAGACATACTACAGGAGATGGTCAGAGACTGCAGACATACTACAGGAGATGGTCAGAGACTGCAGACATACTACAGGAGATGGTCAGAGACTGCAGACATACTACAGGAGATGGTCAGAGACTGCAGACATACTACAGGAGATGGTCAGAGACTGCAGACATACTACAGGAGATGGTCAGAGACTGCAGACATACTACAGGAGATGGTCAGAGACTGCAGACATGGTACAAGAGATCAATGCAGCCTCACCAGTGCCCATCAAATGCAGCTTATCAGTGCCCACCAATTGCAGCCTACCATTGCTCACCAACTGTAGCCTACCAGTGCCCACCAAATGCAGCCTTTATTAGTGCCCACCAAATGCAGCCTCATCAGTGCCCACCAAATGCAGCTTATCAATGCCCATCAAATGCAGCCTACCAGTACCCAACAATTGCAGCCTTATAAGTGCTCACCAATTTCACTGTACCAGTGCCCCTGGATCACACAAAAGAGCAATATTTTGCTGTCACAGAGCTTGGATTTGATTCGCCCGGGCAGCCACTGTAACAAAGACTGACTCGCGGCTCCTATGGTACACATCACACTGATTCAATTTCACGGCATTGCATCAGTGTGCAGGAGCCGGTCTAGGAGGCAGAACTTTGTTACAGCGCCGCCCGGGCATTTCAGACCAAAGCTCATGCGGTGTGTGTGACATACACACGGAGAGAAGGAGGGCGAGGAGCACTCAGGGCCGGTGATAAGTATTTTTGACTACATAGGCAAAGATCCATTTTGACGCCCCCCCCAACCCATCCGCACCGGCCTCTTGCTACTCCCTGTCTAAAAATCGAGCTGGTACCTTCTTCACAGTGCGCCTGTAATGTGATGGGGCGCAATGTGAAGGACGTCACATACCACTGAGAATAGAACTTCCACTAAACAGCAGTGTGTAATGAGGAGGTGGGGTTATGCATTTCTTGCTTCCCCTCACTGGCCACAGGCAGCTGAGGCCAACTAAAACTCATAAGCAACTCCCAGGTCACCCCCCCAGATACTCCCACTTTGATCACATCTCCCCAGATTCCCTAACTATACCCCCCACCCTGATGAGTGAAGGAGAGAGAGAGGAGAGAGAGAGGAGAGGAGAGAGAGAGAGGGGAGAGAGGAGAGAGAGAAGAGAGAGAAGAGAGAGAAGAGAGGAGAGAGAGGAGAGAGAGGAGGGGAGAGAGAAGGAGAGGAGAGAGAAGGAGAGAGAGGAGAGAGAAGGAGAGAGAGGAGAGAGGAGAGAGAGGAGGAGAGGGGAGAGAGAAGGAGAGGGGAGAGAGAGAGAGGAGAGAGAGAGAGGAGAGAGGAGAGAGAGAGGAGAGAGAGAGAGAAGGAGAGAGAGAGAGAGAGAGAGAAAAGAGAGAGCGTAGAGAGAGCGAGAGAAGGAGAGAGCGAGAGAAGGAGAGAGCGAGAGAGAAGAGAGAGCGAGAGAGAGAGAGAAGAGGAGAGGGAGAAGGGGAGAGAGGAGAGGGAGAAGGGGAGAGAGGAGAGGGAGAAGGGGAGAGAGGAGAGGGAGAGAGAGAGAGAAGAGAGAGGAGAGAGAGAGAAGAGAGAGAAGGAGAGAGAGAGGGGGAGAGAGAGAAGAGGCAGAGAGAGAGAGATCCATAGCCCTGTCTGTATCTGAGGATAGGTCTGTGTATGATGCCAAGTACCTTCTTCCAGCAGCTCCCTGGCAGTTTGCGCCTCCCACTCGTCCTTGTCCTCCAGGCCTCACTGACTGCTGATGCTGGAGCAGAGAGGAGGCTGGAGGAGACGGTGTCCAGCGAGTCAGCGACATCAGATCAGTCTGGCTGCTTTGAAATCTCCCGCCCACACCCCTTTCCAGGCACAGATTGGCCGCACAAGGGGCTGTGGGCGGGCACAGTGGGGACATGGGGAGGAGGTGGGGCGGACCTAACTTACCTCCTCTTCTCTCCTTGTAGTACGGACCACGGATACAGCGGGTGCCAGGCAGGGGGATGTGGACACTGCTGCGGGCGTGCCGTGGGCGGGTCAGTGGGCGGCGGAGGTAGGGGGCAATGAACGAGATCACGGCGCCCTCGCTTACATGCGCTAATCACTCGTTTAGGACGAAACACAAGCACCAGACTTGTTGGCAACACAACGGTGCTCCTGACACTTTGGCGCCCCCTCCCCTCTGGCGCCTCGGTGCATTGCACCCCGTGCACCCCGTCTCGGACCGGCCCTGCCTAGATGGAGTATCCCCTCTTCTTTCTTTTTAATTCTATAACCTTACCCTTTATGCTTTGCTCAATACACCTCTGCTTTTTGAGCATTTACCGTATATACTCGAGTATAAGCCGAGTTTTTCAGCACATTTTATTGCGCTGAAAATGCCCCCCTCGGCTTATACTCGAGTCACCTTTTTGCGCCTGATCTCCCGGACTTTGGGGACCCAGTACCGGCCGGCCATAGGTCCCCTGGACCCCAAACTTGGCACACATGTAGCCCCTCTTCCTCTACAAGTGTGCAAAGTTTGTTGTCCGGGAGACCTACGGCCGGGGAGCACCGATTTTTCAAAGCCGGACACCCCTTCCATAGACTCCCATGTTAAGTGGTAATTTCTTCAGTGAATTTGGGGACCCGGTACCGGCCGGTCGTAGGTCCCCTGGACCCCAAATTTGGCACACATGTAGCCCCATTCTTTCTCTATAAGTGTGCAAAGTTTGTTGCCTGGGGGACCTACGGCCGGGGAGCACCGATTTTTCAAACTGGGCACTCCTTCCATAGACTCCCATGTTAAACATCAGTCTAGGCATGGGCACAGTGAGGTATGGACACAGTGAGGCATGCACATGGACGCCCTAGGCTTATACTCGAGTCAATACGTTTTCCCAGTTTTTTGTGGTAAAATTAGGTGCCTCGGCTTATATTCGGGTCGGCTTATACTCGAGTATATACAGTAGTTAAGTAATGCTTCCCTTTTCTGTGGAACAGCACGTGATATGGCATATGCTTCCTGTAGCGATTGTTTTTCTTTACGTTACACATTGCTTTATTAATCAATAATATACTTTGATACCATTCACGATAACGTTGACTTTATGTTATAGTTTTTTTCTACGTTTATATTATTTATTTGATGCGCTTTGCAACTGTAAAATTATTGAACAAGACAGGCCAACTTGACCTCGGTCGATTTATCGTTTTTGTATTTCTTTACTTGGCAATACTGTATCATTCTGTTATGTTTGTTATTCTTAGTTACTAAATATGATTGAACCAAAAATCAGGATCAGGATTCAGAAGAGACTTCAGCCAGGCAAAATCATACACAGCAGGTACACACTGGAGATGTTGACCACGGTAGGGGAACTGAGGGAATAAGCATGGCCAGAAGGGGCTAGCTGTAAGATGGACTAATGAGGCAGGTAATGGTTAATCACCAGTCACTCATTGTTTCCACAGTGACTCATCTGGTTACCAACAGCTGAGCAGCCTTGCACTGAAAGAAAAGAGCAGCTAGTAACTAGCAGAAGCCCAGCCCTGACAGTACCCCCTCCTCGGCGACCTTTTGAGGGGAAAATGTCTATGGAAAGCACGAAGGAGGACAGGAGCATGTACGTCTGAGGATGAGACCCAAGAGCATTCTTCCAGACCGTAACTCTTCCAATGAACAAGGTATTGTATGCGTCCACTAAATCTTTGGGAGTCAATGATAGATTGTACCTCATATTCCTCATGGTTGTCAACCTGAACCAGCTGAGGAAGTGGTACCGAGGTGGTATAGCGGTTGCACACCAAAGGTTTTAATAAGAAAACATGGAATACGTTGGAAATGCGCATGTTGGAAGGAAGATCTAATGTGTAGGCCACTGGGTTAATTTTAAGGAGAATGCAGAAAGGTCCAATATACAGAGGCACCAGTTTTAATGAGGGAACACTGAATCGGAGGTTACTTCTCCCCAATTTGGTAGGAGGGCGCAGGTAGACGTCGGCGGTCAGCATGGAGTCTGTAACTCTCCCTGGCGCGTTTGAAAGGATTCTTGGACCTGCACTCAAGTGGAACGGAGTTCCTGAAGATGTTCCTCTAAAGCAGGAACAAGTGTGTGTCAGGCAACATAGAGAACTAGAACCCATAGTTCGACATAAACTAAGATAATTGGGAAGCAACATTGATGGCGCTATTGTGAGCAAACTCCGCCTAAGGTAACGGATCTGACCAGTTGTTATGGTGTTCAGAAATATAGCAACGTAGGAACTATTTCAAAGCTTGGTTGGCCCGTTCAGCGGCCCCATTGGACTGCGGGTGAACTGCTGAGGAGAAGGAAAGCTTCATTCCCAGCTGCGCACAAGAGGCTTTAATGGAATCTGGGGACAAATTCTGTGGGTTGTCGTCCTTCCTGGTCAAATCAGTTAGGAGTTTGACCAGAGTATAGAAATTACGAATACATCTCCAATAATAATTGGCAAGGCTAAGAAAACGTTGTAGAGGACATAGACCTATAGGACGAGGCCACTGTAAGACTGCAGATAATTTCTCTGGTTCCATCGAAAACCTGTCAGTAGAAATGACATAACCTAAAAATTTAATTTGTTTGCGACTCGCACTTCTCCAACTTGCAAAACAGTTTGTTCTCTCTCAACCTCTGCAGCACACGGGAGACGTCTGTGTGGTGGTTCTCTAGGAATTTCCATGTGAAAAGCAAAGTTTAAAAGGAAAGACCTAGTAATATTTAATGTTTGCATTCTGGAGAATAGTGAGAAATTTTTTTTTTTTGGACAGTTGAATGTGCTAAATCAGCATAAAGGCTTTATTGATGACCCTGGAATTTTAGATTTAAAGATTCTCGAGCAGCACGAAGGACGAGTTTTCTTGTGAGATAGTAGTGAAGCTTAACAATGATATCACGTGGTTGACCTTTAGATTTGCTTTGGCCAATGGCTCTATGTACACAATCGATTTCCAATCTATCAATCAGCAATTTAGTTAATTCCTGAAAAAGAGCAAGGATAGATCCATGCAAGTCCTCAAAGCTTTCCGGGAGACCACGGATACGAAGATTACATCTCCTTGCTCTATTTCTTTCTCGTACATCACGGGACACAGAGCGGCATAGTCATTACTATGTGGGTTATATAGATACCTTCAGGTGCTGGCACTGGCAACTTCCAAAACCGGAAGTACCCTCCCCTATATAAGCCCCTCCCATCCGGGAGCACCTCCGTTTTTTGCCAGTGTCTAAGGTGTTGGCCAAGAAGTAACATGTGTTTTTCACTGAGCTTGCGTACAGGTTCTTTTGGGCCTCAGTAAGCTATTCCGGATCCGACCAAAAAAGCTTCATAGCTAAACGGTCGGTACCCGGGCCTTGCAAGAGAAGAGCAAGGTGTTGCCTGTAATGTCTCTCTTAGGAGGGCTGGACCCTGGGATCCAGAGCTCTGGTCATACCCACGACCAAGATGTTTTCTGTGCAGGGTGCTATACAGGTCCAGGGGAGTGGAATCCTTGGGAACCCGGTCCCTGAAGGTTTAATTACAATGCCTGCCGTGATAGGTGAAGTTTGGGCTTCTGTGGACCAAACAGAGTCCTGCGGCGAGGAAAAGGTAAGTGGGGGCCCTCAGGAACTTGGTTCTATTGAGGGACCCCCAAGCCTATTTTGTCTTTCTGCCTGTTACCTAAGGTATTCCCGCTAATATTCTGTGTATGCCTGTTACTACTGAGAAAATGTAAAAATTTTAATAGTAGGCAAGAAAAAATAAAAAATAAAAATAAAATGTAAGACCGCGGTACCTGTGTTAGACACTAGAGGCCGCTATGGTTATTTTTCTTGTAATGTGGATTTTTTTCTTCCAAAATCAAATCCAGGCAGTTGGTAAGTTCTCTGCTGGGAAGCTGTCTCCTCTGCCCTGTTGCTGCGCTCATCCATCCCCGGGCCCTGCGGCAGGGACCCTGGCTCCCATCTAGCTCCTTATTTTTTTCAAAAAAGGCGCACGTGCCCGCGCGCCTCTATATATAGAGGCGATCTGGAAAAAGGGGCGGAGCGGGTGGATGACGCTCGGTGTGCGCCGCGGCGCTACTGCGCATGTGCGGGCGTCCAGCGTGTTTTAAAGCACAATCATAGCTGGCTATTGAAGTGCACAGACAGAGCTAGCAACAGTATAAAGGCACACAGAGGCGGTTGATGCAGGCATCACCTAGAAAGGCACTTTAGTAGACACCAACTGTTATATAGCAGCAAGTGTGCTAGACTATTCTCAGTAAAAGTGGTGTATTACGGCTGGAATACCTCAGCTTTAGGCTTAGGAATATGCCGTCCAGAAGCTCCGGAACTGAATCTTCCAGGAAGCGAAGGGGGTCTCATCGGGCTCTGAGGATCTTGGGCATGCTTCTGCTGACCAGTCTCCCCTGAAGTTCAGAGGTAAGTGACCGTAGAGACCCCGCAGGGGTACTTGGTACTGTGGCTGTCCTCAGTTCACCTGCTCCTGTGTATGTAATAGAGGAGGTTTTTTCCTCAGCTCTGGGAGGATTAGAGAGAGATTGTCAACATTGATCGCTGCCTCCCTCTCAGGGAAAGCACGCCCGATCTCCGTCTCCTCCTTCAGAGTGCCTGTTAGAGAGCAACAGTCCCATACAGGGATCGACCTGCCTGAAGGGGATCAGGATGAGGTTGATTCTGTTATAGAGGAATCAACAGTGGAGGAACCTTTTCTCAGCATCTCAAGCTGAAAGATTATGGGTTCAGTCTCTGACTAACATGGTCCGATCAGCATTTAAAAATGCACCTTGCGGAACCATCAACCACTACTGTATCCTCGTTGGGGTCGCTAGAAGCCCCCAGACTGTCTGTTCTTTTCCACTTCACCCTTTACTGAAAGGGCTCATTTACCAGGATTGGGAACATCCTGAGAAAATATTTATTCCCCCCAAGAGATTTCCGGTGGTCTATCCCATGGAGGATAAGTTCATCAAAAAATGGAAGGTCCCTACAGTGGACGCAGCCATCTCTTGTGTGTATAAATCACTGACATGTCCAGTGGATAATGTCCAAATGTTCAAGAACCCAATAGATAAAAGATTGGAGTCCTTATGAAAATCTGCTTCTTTCTACAGCAAGCTTGGTGACACAACCAGCAGTGGGGTCTGCTAAGCAGTGAAGGATCAGTTGAAACAGGTCTTGAGGGACTTGACAGATCAGCAGGCCCTTGACCTAGCTGATCTACCTAGAGCCTTAGGCTTTGCGGTTGACGCCATAAAGGATTCAATCCATCAGGCCTCCCGCCTTACGCTGTCTGTAGTACATATGCGTAGGCTTCTATGGCTCAAAAACTCGTCTGCTGAAGCTCCCTGTAAAGAATGGCTGGTTAGTGTCCCATTTCATGGTGAACGCTTATTCAGGGAAGACCTGGACAAATATATCCAGAAAATTTCCAGCAGTAAAAATACACTCTTGCCGGTTAAAAACAGAGTTAGAGGTCCCTCTTTAAGAGGCCTGCTTCTCCAGTCCCTGGGGCATCGGCTGTGTAACAGTTCCGACGGCCTCCTCGGTCAATTCCCGGGGGTAAAAAACAGGGACAATCGCAGGGTAATGAGAAACCCTGGGTCAGGGGAGGTACAAAACCTCCCCCAAAGTTAAATTCATTGAAGAGTTGCCCCCACTCAGTCGGGTGGGGGGAGGACTCCAGTTGTTCGCAAGAGACCTGGCGGGACACGATCAAAACAGATAGGTGCTCTCCGCAGTATGTTTGGGATACAGATTGGAGTTAAAAGACTCTCCTCCTTCCCATTTTTGAGGTCAAACGTGCCAAGGGATCCCCGGAAGAGAGAGTCCCTCCTGTTGGCACTAGAACAACTATTGCTCCAAGGAGTAATTATGGAGGTTCCCCTGGAAGAATGGGGGTTCGGGTTTTACTCAAACCTCTTTACAGTCCCGAAGCAAACGGGGACGGGAGGCCCATATTAATTCTAAAAGGGCTAAACAAATTCCTGTATATCAGGACTTTCCGATGGAGTCGGTCCGATCGGTGGCCACTGCCCTACAAGGGAAGGATTTGTTAGCCGCGATCGACATCAAAGATGCTTATTTGCACATTCCCATCTTTCCAGTCCACCAAAAATTTCTACGCTTTGCAGTAGAAGGGCGCCATTTTCAGTTCAGAGCCTTACCCTTCGGTCTGGCCACAGCACCACGAGTGTTTACAAAAATTCTGGCCCTTTATTGGCCAATCTAAGAACACAAGGTGTAATGATAATGGCATATCTAGATGACTTGTTGCTGATAGACCACTCAGTGAAAAAACTAGACGTGGTCGTTCACAAGACAATCAAGTATATGGAATCTCACGGTTGAACCGAGACAAGTCAGCCCTAAAAACCAGTCAAAAGTCTGGAATACTTGGGGCTAAGGTTGGATTCAGGCCAGAGAAAAATATTCTTGCCTCGAGGAAAGGTGTTGTCTTTGAAAGATTTGATCCACTTAGTGGGTACAAAAAAGACAGCCGTCCATACGCCTGTGCATGGGGCTGCTGGGGAAAATGGTGGCATCATTCGAAACAGTACCCTACGGTCAATTCCATTCAAGGAATTTGCAAGGGGCTATACTGTCAGCCTGGAACAAAAAAGTTCAGGCCCTAGACTTACAATGTCCTTGTCCCCTTCCGTTCGCAAGAGCCTCCATTGGTGGTTGGTTCTCCAGAATCTGGAAAAAGGGAAATCCTTCAGTCCGATTTCTTGGAAGGTGGTCACTACAGATGCCAGCCTTATAGGCTGGGGAGCAGTACTGGAGCAATGGTCTCTCCAGGGCAGATGGTCGGATGCAGAAAAGGCCCTGCCCATCAATCTCTTAGAGATACGAGCAGCCCGGTATGCCCTAGTAGCATGGACATCCAAACTCCAAGGGTCCCCTGTCAGAATTCAATCAGACAATGCCACAGCAGTGGCATATATCAATCATCAGGGTGGCACCAGGAGTCGTGCAGCCCAGAGGGAAGTAAATTACATCCTGAAATGGGCAGAAAGATATGTCCCAGCCATATCTGCGGTATTCATTCCAGGAGTGGAGAATTGGAAGGCGGACTTTCTAAGTCGCCAGCAATTATGCCCAGGGGAATGGTCCCTTCACCCCGAGGTTTTCTGGACAATATGTCTGCGGTGGGGAACACTGGATGTAGATCTTCTAGCATCCAGATTCAACGCAAAGGTGGACAGGTTTGTCTCTCGGACAAGGGATCCCCTAGCTTGCGGCTCGGATGCCCTAGTGTTCCCTTGGGATCAGTTCAAGCTGATATATGCATTCCCACCGCCACAATGGTTACCTCGATTACTCCGCAGAATCAGGGTAGAAAAGAAACCAGTGATTCTGGTGGCTCCAGCGTGGCCCCGAAGAGCGTGGTACGCGGAGATTGTAAAATGTCAGTGGGGAGTCCTTGGACCCTCCCACATCATCTGGACCTGCTTTCGCAAGGACCGATATACCACCCTTCCTTACCAGCCCTAGGTTTGACGGCCTGGCTATTGAAGCCCACATTCTAAAAAAGAGAGGGCTCTCTAATCCTGTGGTACCTACCATGATCAATGCCAGGAAGCCGGTATCCAGGCAAATCTACTATAGAATCTGGAAGGCGTACATCGCGTGGTGTGAGGCCAAGAAATGGCATCCACATAAGTACGTAATAGGTAGGAGTCTGGACTTCCTACAGTGGGCTGTAGATAGGAAGCTTGCCTTGAGTACTATCAAAGGTCAGTTTTCGGCCTTGTCAATATTTTTTCAAAGGCCCTTGGCTTCGCATTCACTAGTCAAAGCCTTTAGACAAGGAGTGATGCGTATTAGTCCTCCGGTTAATATTCCCATATGTCCATGGGATCTAAACCTGGTTCTGTCGGTTCTACAGAAACAACCATTTGAACCATTACAGCATAGTTCCTTGGTTCTTCTCACCAGGAAATTGTTTTTTCTAGTAGCCATTTGTTCGGCTAAAAGAGTATCGGAATTAGCCGCCTTGTCCTGTAGGGAGCCATATCTGGTTGTCCATAAGGACAGAGTAGTGTTACGTCCTCATCCAGCCTTTCTTCCTAAGGTGGTATCAAGGTTTCATTTGAACCAAGATGTGGTTCTTCCTTCTTTTTTCCCCAAACCTAGTTCGGTAGAGGAAAAGTTATTGCATTCTTTGGATGTAGTAAGAGCAGTTAAAGCTTATCTAAAAGCCACTGCTCAGATTCGCAGAACGGATACTTTGGTTATTCTGCCGAAAGGCCCCAGAAAGGGTCAGGCAGCGTCAAAATCTACTTTAGCCAAGTGGATTTGACAGGTCATAATGCAAGCCTGTGGCTTGAGAAGGAGACCGCCTCCGTTCAAAGTTAGGGCGCACTCCACGAGAGCAGTTGGAACTTCATGGGCAGTGCATCACCAGGCCTCCCTGGCTCAAATCTGTAAGGCCGCAACGTGGTCTTCAGTACACACGTTTTACTAGGTTCTACCAGGTGGACGTTAGAAGTCAGGAGGATGTCGCCTTTGGGCGCAGTGTGTTGCAGGCCGCAAAAGATCCTCATGTCTGATAGCGCTCAGCTTATGTATGGTGTATCCCCCCCCCCTCATTGGGCATTGCTTTAGGACATCCCACATAGTAATGACTATGCCGCTCTGTGTCCCGTGATGTACGAGAAAGAAAATAGGATTTTTATAACAGCTTACCTGTAAAATCCTTTTCTTGGAGTACATCACGGGACACAGAGCTCCCACCCCTCTTTGGGGACACTTATTGCTTTGCTACAAAACTGAGGCGCTCCCGGATGGGAGGGGCTTATATAGGGGAGGGTACTTCCGGTTTTGGAAGTTGCCAGTGCCAGCACCTGAAGGTATCTATATAACCCACATAGTAATGACTATGCCGCTCTGTGTCCCGTGATGTACTCCAAGAAAAGGATTTTACAGGTAAGCTGTTATAAAAATCCTATTTTTCATAATCTTCAACCTGATCTTTAAGCAGGGAAATTTCATGTAGAGCACCATTTAAACTTTTATCATGACTATTGAGCACTACAGTAACATCATCTGTACATTGTTCAAGGGAGTCAGTGCGATGACCAATTTTCTGGATGTCATGACGTAGTTCTGTCATAGTATGTGACATAACTGCCAATTCCTCCCTGATAATGTCACTCACCTGTGTAAGGAGATTTTGATCGACAAAATCTGCATCTACAATAGGATGAGGAAGAGAGTTGTGAGGACCTGGAGCTTTTGCTGAAACTGAGGGTGAAGTCTTAGTGAGACCGGGTGACATTATGTCAGATGTGTGGCATGTAAAGGAGGTGGAAGAATATCTTCTGTGTTTGTGTCTGGATGGAGGACTTATCATATAGGTATGCCCAGTCAATGTAGAAGGCAGCGGCAAGCACAAATAAATGACAGGAGCGAATCACCTCAGTAAATAACGGCAATCGGTACCCAGTGGGTGTGGAACAGTCCTACAGTGCAGCCATCTTAGGCTGCTGCGCGCATGCCCCCCCCCCCTCTTCTCTAGGATTAAGGTAAACCACCACACATTGCTGGCAGCATATCTCGAAGGACATCATTAATAAATTCGTTAATAAATTCCTGGAAAACTGCAAGAGCATTGCAGAGACCAAAGGGCATTATGAGGTATTTGTAGTGTCCGGTTCTAGTATTAAATGCAGTTTTCCATTCATTTGCGGATGAACCCCTGGGAAAGTAAATCTGTAACATACTACTCCATATCCTTATCCTCCGAGACAGACAAAGGGTAAACCCGAGGGAAGTCACCCTATGTCCACGTCCCTGGGGTCCAGCTGGGACTTGTACGGGTGGTTTCCGGCACTCGCAGCTAGGTCTGGGCAGCGGAGGACGCTGAAGACTTGAGAGAAACGTCACATCTGGATACAAAGCGAGGGAGGCGGCTTCACGTTTGGAGCCTGCGTGCTCCTTCCTCAAGCCATACTTCTTGTTTGCTAGAATCGACTAGTGCCTGGGTATTGGTGAAAAACTCAGATCAGGAAAGGGTAACCGGAACTAGAGGCTTATCCTTCAGGATAGCTGGGGACACAAAGACGCCACCTAAGGTCTGATCCCTACAGGACCTCAGGTGTGGGCGTTTCTCTGGACGGGTAGGACAATACCTACCTGGCCACAGTAAGGGCACAATCTCTCCCTCCTTGTAAAGGCCCTCTCTTCAACAGAGAGCCGTGTGAAGCCCATCCTCATGGGCTCTACTTCACTGGAGGACTTTGGCCCAGGAGGCATGGGAGGTGGAGGAGGCATGGGAGGTGGAGGAGGCATGGGTGGGTATGCAAAGTTCAGAGCCAAACATACAGGAGGATTCCTCCAGCACTCATTAAAGGAAGGTCTCTCTCGAAGTCTGGTATCAATGAGGATGGCAAACAAGATCAACTCCTCAAGATTCTTGGGTATATCTCGAGCTGCAATCTCATCTTTAATGTTATCGGAGAGACCAGGAGAAAAAGCAGCCACAAGAGCCTAATTGTTCCAACCAACCTCTACTGCCAGAGTACAGAATTTAATGGTGTAGTAGGCTCGTTCTTGTACTCTGTTTAATGGACATGAGGCTTTTGACAGCAGAGGTGGAGCGAGCAGGAATATCAAATGCCCTTTTAAAGGAGGCCACAAACTCAGGGTAATTCCGAACAGGTTTTTGCGTCTCCCACAGAGGATTTGCCCAAGCCAAGGCTCTATCAGAAAGCACAGAAATAATGAAGCCTACTTTGCTTCTGTGCGTGGAATATATTTTCAGCATCTCAAAATATATTCTAACCTTGTTTAGAAACCCTCTGTAGTGAGCTGGATTGCCCTCAAAACGCTGCAGCAGGGATGGCTTGGGACACTGGTTGTACCGGAGCAGCGGGAGTAGGATCCAGATGAGCAATTCAAATCAGGGGCGTCTGTAACGCTATGACAAATTGATCCATGCGGTGCTCCTGCTCATCCAATCTGGAAAAAATATTACAACCAGGTGGATTGCCTACATTCTCTGAATTAATGTCCCTTGCGTAATGTCAGGAACCATAAACCAGGCAGAGACTGAAAATACAGTTAAAATCACACCTTTGATGTAATGGCAAAAATAACACAGATCAGGAACGTAGAATAGAAGCCAGGATCAGGATTCAAAAGAGACAGCCAGGCAAAGTCATACACAGGACCACAGCAAGCACACACTGGAGATGTTGACCACACAAGGGCATAGAGGGAATGAAAGAGCTGTTTAAATAACCAGAAGGGGCTTAGTGTATGCTGGACTAATGAGGCAGGAAATGGTAACCAGGTGAGTTACTGTGGAAACAATGAGTGGCTGAAGAGCCTTGCACTGAAAGAAAATAGCTGTTAGTAACTAGCAAAAGCCCAGCCCCGACAGCAAGGAGATTGGTCTCTCTTCATCCTTCAGGTTCAGGATCCTGTAGCATACACCCACTATTAATTTCCATTTTGTTTCTTTCTTTAAAAGCTCCAGTCAGTATTTCACCTCTTCCCTTGCCCTGTTAGCAGTGTCATCCCTTGTGTTCAGCAGCAAATCACTCTTGATGTACAAGCACACTCCTCCCCCTCTTCTACCTACATCTACCGTTGATACAGGGAATGCCCTTGGACAGTTGCAAGCCAGTCCTGTGGGCTGTCAAACCAGATCTCTGATGCTCCCATGAAGTTGAAATCCTCCTCATGTATCAGTAGTTCTAATTCATCCATTTTATTCACCAAACTTTTAGCATTTGTGAACATGCCTTTTAATTTTGACCGGGCACATATTATTTTTATCCTTGTTTGTTCTGAGACTGCAGAAGGATTCTGCCAGCCTACATGTGTTGGTTTTAGGGACTCCCGTTACACTACCAACTGACCACAGTAGTACCTTTCGCCCCTTGCTCACTGCCTGGAATAGCTTCCTCTGATCCTACCCCCTCACCTAGTTTAAATATTCCTCTAACTTTTTGGCCACCTTCCCCACCAACAGAGCTCCACCCTCCACATTTAAACCTGAAACCCTTCTTCCTGCACCAGTTCCCCAGCCACAGAGTGGTTGTAAAGGCTGAATGCATTTTACTTTCATGTATTCTATGCATGAAGGTAAAAAACCTTCTGTGTTCAGCTTCCCCCGCAACCCCCTTAATACTTACCCCAAGCTCCATCTCGATCCAGTGGTGTGCATGAGAGCAGCGGCTCTCCCGGGTCGTTGCCTCCTCATTGGCTCCTGCTGCTGCCAGTCACAGCCAGGGGGCAGGGCCAAGCTGGGCTCTGTGTGTCTTTATGGACACACAGAGGCAGCTGGGGATCGAGCACGCATGAGTGCCCCCATCGCAAGTGGCTTGCGATGGGGGCACTCTGCAGGGGGGGGCAGGAGAGCCGTTGGGGGACCCGGGAAGAGGCGGATCGGGGCTGCTCTGTGCAAAACCACTGCACAGAGCAGGTAAGTATAACATGTTTCTTTTTTTTTTAAAGCATGAGCCTTTGCCATCACTTTAAGTTCCCCAAGCTCCTGCTGCCTCTCTGGTGTGGCTCGAGGTACAGGCATTATTTCTGACAATACTGGCTTGGAGGTCATTATCATTCAGCTTTAAAGCAATTAGTAGCTCCTAAGTCCCAGAAATCATTTTTTAGGATGTTCCATCTTCCTCTAACTTTGTCATTGGTACCAATATGTGCCATGACAGCTGGGTCCTCCTCAGCCCCATCCAACAATTTGTCTATTTGCTGAACCTGAGTGTCTGTTAAACATACTATTTGGGGATCACGGTCTTTGTGACAGATTGCCCCATCTGTCAGTCTAAAAATTGAGTGCCCTACCACCAGTATCTGTCTATCCTTGCCCTCATCCTCACCGAAGCAGTCATTCCCCTGGCAGCTAGGGGAGTTAGTCTGCTCCAGAAATGCCACTCCTAAACTGATATCCCCAACCTCATGCAACTTGGCATATTTATTGGGATGTATAAACTCAGGACTAGCCTAATGCTCTTCTCTCTACCCCTTATAACCTTACTGATACCTCTCAACTGTCTCTAATTTGGGGGAACTATCTCATTCAGAACAAAGTCCCTCTGTTCCTATTTCCTCCTTATTGTCCCTCACTTTGCTCTGATCTATATAGTTGTGTATAAAATGCACTACAGTACTCATCTGTCAAAAAGTGTTAAACCTTTCATCTGATTTCTAAATTGCTGCATTTGTAAATTCTAAAAGCCAATATAAAGCAATAGTAGTGGTAAAAAAGCACTTGTGGCTTTAAACAATCTTTTTTTGTGTACAATCCTTCTTTAAGGGGGCGTGACAGGGTGTGTGTCCTACATACTTTTGCTAATAGGTGTCCCTCATTCCCATTTCAGAAAGTTGGGAGGTGTATATATACGTCTAATTTCTAACTATAGCCCAGCTACCTACCACTGGCTCCTGCACCGCCATATTTCTATACCCAGCCAGCACCATATTGAGTTAGGTCAAAATTCCTTTCCAGGTTGTTGATGCTTCACAGTCTTGCCTGCTGATTCTTTAGACCCAGAATCTATGCTTCCAAACAAATAACTTGCTTACATTTCGCAAAGCCATATTCACCCTCAAATGGCTGTTCAAGGAATGTATACATGGCGCAAGGTGTGCACTGAGCCACTGTGAGTACTGAGGCAGTATGAGTAATATGGGGCACTGTGAGGACTGAGGCTTTATGGGTAACTGAGACATTGAGAACTGAGGCACTGTGTCTATTTAGGCAGTTGTTGTACAGAGATCCCTGCTCTTCCTGAGCAGCTCTATCTTGCAACCTGTCGTTGCTGTCATATCTATTTGCCAAACTTTGGGAGTATAAACCAGGGATATGACTAAAACTCCAGAGTTGATCTTAACTGATCATTCAGCTTTAAAGCAATTACTGTAGTTGCTCTGCACTACTGTGTTGATGAGTTTGTAGATATTGTACATCTCATATCCAGAATGAGTCTCGTGTCTGTGCATGGGAAGAACTGTTATGCTAAAACATTGGTCTGCGAAACAATGAAAAATAGTAATTAAGAAAACCAGGATTTTTAACTTCTAATGTAGAAGCAGAAAAAATACCAAGTGGTCCATCAAGTCTGCCCCATTTTTTTAACCTTTTTGTCTATTGAGTATAGATCTGTATTTTTTCCAAGCAAGTTTGAATCCCCCTACTTTTGACTGACACGCTACCTCTGCTGGATGTCTGTTCTAAGCATCAACTACTCCTTTGGCAGAAAATAATACATTCTAGGGATCGGTTTGAACTTTCTGCTGCTAGTTTGAGGTCATGTACCCGTGTCCTTGATTTTAGCTTCATATTAAAAGTACTACTGTCATGAACTAAAATCACCTCCCTAAAGTGGTTGTAAACCCTTATATGTGCCTACTGAACTTGCCAGACTTAGGTGATACACAAAGATGAAACAAATCATCCTTCATAGGTTGTACCCGTTTATCTGCAGCCTTCTCTCCTCTTCTTTAGTTCAAAGTACAGAATTTAAAGATTATTTCTGAACTTCCAGAGGTAGGGGGTGGGGATCTAATGTCACATGCTACATAGATAATTTGTTAGTTAGCTTTCTCCAGCCGATAGGCATGATGCCAGTCTTTGATCCAATCTAAAATTCAGAGCAGACCTACATCTATCTATTTATCAGTTTAGGGAAAAGGTATAGAAGGCTAGGTACTACCTGGAGGTTTAATAATTTATTCAGGTTTCAACAATATGTGGGAAATGATTTTAGGTTCAATACGCTTTTATTTGTTGTTTTAACAGAAGTTCAAACAGAGAGGGAAGAAAAAAAAAAAAAGAACAAGACCAGGCGCCTGACAAAGGGCGACCTGGTTTGCAGAACATGAAATGCATACATTATCATGCAAACGGTGGTGTACAAATAGGTAACTTGTGGGTACTTCTGTAAGACACAATGAAACATACAATGCTAGTCTGTGTCTACCGTGGGAAATGATTTTAAATAGAATTATAACATTTGAAGTTCAGATACCCCTATCGGATTGATAAAGTAATTCTGTAGTATTTTAAAATTGGAATTGTTTTCACATGTCTGTCAGAAGTTAGAATCACAGTGGCCTGTGGGAATTTGCTTCATACTGTATATGTATGTCTATATTTTCTAGGAACAGGCCACGGTTGAACATAAATTTCACATTTAATATAAATCTCTTAACAGAATATGCTCCCTTCTGACCAGTTCCTTTGCCGTGTATGCTTGACAGTTACTGTAGTAAATTAGTGTTTCTCAACCTGTTTGGCAGAAGCAACCTGTTGAGAATAAACCAGGTATCCCCTTTATCTATGTACTTAAACTTTAACTTATAAATTCACTATTAACCTACCCCTGTGCCCTTGACTTGCTGCATGCAGATGTGCCGACATAGAACATGTACACAGGAGGAGAGATCAGAAAATATGGCTCATCAGTGTGTTGCTTCTCATTTATTGTCCAATAGTAGATCGTAGGTGAAGAAATAACACCACTGTATTCCTTAAGCCTTTGTCATCTCTCTCTATCTCTATATACAGTGGGTACAGAAAGTATTCAGACCCCCTTAAATTTTTCACTCTGTTATATTGTAGCCATTTGCTAAAATCATTTAAGTTAATTTTTTTCCCTCATTAATGTACACACAGCACCCCATATTGACAGAAAAACACAGAATTGTTGACATTTTTGCAGATTTATTGAAAAAGAAAAACTGAAATATCACATGGTCCTAAGTATTCAGACCCTTTGCTCAATATTTAGTAGAAGCACCCTTTTGATCTAATACAGCCATGAGTCTTTTTGGGAAAGATGCAACAAGTTTTTCACACCTGGATTTGGGAATCCTCTGCCATTCCTCCTTGCAGATCCTCTCCAGTTCTGTCAGGTTGGATGGTAAACATTGGTGGACAGCCATTTTTAAGTCTCTCCAGAGATGCTCAATTGGGTTTAAGTCAGGGCTCTGGCTGGGCCATTCAAGAACAGTCACGGAGTTGTTGTGAAGCCACTCCTTCGTTATTTTAGCTGTGTGTGTTTATGGTCATTGTCTTTTTGGAAGGTAAACCTTCGGCCCAGTCTGAGGTCCTGAGCACTCTGGAGAAGGTTTTCGTCCAGGATATCCCTGTACTTGGCCGCATTCATCTTTCCCTCGATTGCAACCAGTCGTCCTGTCCCTGCAGCTGAACAACACCCCCACAGCATGATGCTGCCACCACCATGCTTCACTGTTGGGACTCTATTGGACAGGTGATGAGCAGTGTCTGGTTTTCTTCATACATACCGCTTAGAATTGGGGCCAAAAAGTTCTATCTTGGTCTCATCAGACCAGAGAATCTTTTCTCACCATCTTGGAGTCCTTCAGGTGTTTTTTTTAGCAAACTCCATGTGAGCTTTCATGTGTCTTGCACTGAGGAGAGGCTTCCGTCGGGCCACTCTGCAATAAAGCCCTGCAGTGATGGTTGACTTTCTACAACTTTCTCCCATCTCCTGACTGGAGCTCAGCCACAATGATCTTTGGGTTCTTCTTTACCTCTCTCACCAAGGCTCTTCTCCCCCGATAGCTCAGTTTGGCCGGACGGCCAGCTCTAGGAAGGGTTCTGGTCGTCCCAAACATCTTCCATTTAAGGAGTATGGAGGCCACTGTGCTCTTAGGAACCTTAAGTGCAACAGAAATTTTTTTGGAACCTTGGCCAGATCTGAACTGCCACTTGGTTTTATCTGTCACATTGGTACATGCATATGGTGGATAGCCTATGTTATTTCACGCAGCTGTTTTGAGTTGGTTGATACACTGTTTATGTTTATATCGCTTGTTCACTTAATAATTTAGTGAGGAGTTTTTAGCCTTCATTAATTACCTGGGGTTCACTCCCTTTACACCAGTTGATTTTTTTCACCATATGTAGACACTATTGAGTGTCCAACACATTTATTAGGTTTGCACCTTACACAACGTGAGTTTACTTTATTATACTATTTACTTTTGTTCACATGTCTTGTGCCTTAATATTGGGAAGCCCTTTTCCAGTTGGAGATTCCTAATAGGTAGCGCCAACACCCCGTCTTTACCCTATTACTATATTGTCCTCCCATGGGAGAATTTTAGGGGGGCTGAAACCTTTACTTAACACCTAAGCGCAGATTCCATTTATTTATTATTTGGCCAGATCTGTGCCTTGCCACAATTCTGTCTCTGAGCTCTTCAGGCAGTTCCTTTTGACCTCACGATTCTCATTTGCTCTGACATGCACTGTGAGCTGTAAGGTGTTATATAGACAGGTGTGTGGCTTTCCTAATCGATGTCCAATCAGTATAATCAAACACAGCTGAACTCAAATGAAGGCGTAGAACCATCTCAAGGATGATCAGAAGAAATGGACAGCACCTGAGTTACCGTATTTATCGGCGTATAACACGCACTTTTTTCCCCTTAAAATCAGGGGAAAATCGTGGGTGCGTGTTATACGCCGATACTCCGCCGATTCCCCTGCTGAAACGAGCGAGAGGAGCGAGCGGAGCCGAAGCTGAAGTACGCTCGGCTTTACTCGGCTCCTCTCGCAGTCCCGCCCATCTCTGACTGCGCCGCTGACATAGAGAAAGCCAAGTGTACTTCGGCTAGTCTCGGCTCCTCTCGCAGTCCTGCCCCTGACTGTGAGCAGAGCCGAGTCTAGCCTAAGTACACTCGGCTTTCTCTGTCAGCGGCGCAGTCAGTGGAGATGGGCGGGTCTGCGAGAGGAGCCGAGTCTAGCCGAAGTACACTCGGCCCCACTCGCTCCTCTCCACAGAAATCGGCGCCAAATTTAAAAAACGCCGAGACTGACAAGGCTGCAAAGGCACTGGGCAAGGCTGCAGATGGACAGATGGTCACTGGGCAAGGCTGCAGATGGACAGATGGTCACTGGGCAAGGCTGCAGATGGACACTGGGCAAGGCTGCAGATGGACACTGGGCAAGGCTGCAGATGGACACTGGGCAAGGCTGCAGATGGACACTGGGCAAGGCTGCAGATGGACAGATGGACACTGGGCAAGGCTGCATGCTGCATTTAAATGTAAGTTTTTTTTTCCTTGAATTTCCCTCCTAAAAGTTTTTTTCCTTAAAATTCCCTCCTAAACTTGGGGTGCGTGTTATACGCTGGCGCGTGTTATACGCCGATAAATACAGTAAATATGAGTGTCACAGCAAAGGGTCTGAATACTTAGGACCATGTGATATTTCAGTTTTTCTTTTTTAATAAATCTGCAAAAATTTCAACAATTCTGTGTTTTTCTGTCAATATGGGGTACTGTGTGTACATTAATGAGGAAAAAAATTAACTTAAATGATTTTAGCAAATGGCTGCAATATAACAAAGAGTGAAAAATGTAAGGGGGTCTGAATACTTTCCGTACCCACTGTGTGTGTGTGTGTGTGTGTGTGTATATATATATATATATATATATATATTACACACACAGTATATATGAATCATGTCAGCAAGTAATTATACCAAGCAGCTGCAGCCATGAGCTTGATATTATTCACTGGCTGTTCAGTAAAAGTGATCCAGGCGGCTCTACAGCCATCCAATCACTTTTACGCACCTATGAAGGGCTGAGCTCCGGGGAGGTGGGACTGCGGTAAACAACCAAGATTGCTACACACAGAGGGTGTGTGTATGTGTGTGTGATTTAGTCACTTCTGGTATCCAGTTGTCATTCCCTGGTTGCTATAGCTGTCACATGCCCAAAGATGAGGTCCCCATAAACAGGACCTGTCACCTGCCCAAAGCTATCACATAGGGGGCTTGTTAGCCTCTTCTGATAGCGATAAAGTACATTTTATGAAAACAAATTTTTTTGTTTTTAATTGCAAGAGCCACCATTTTATTCTCCAGGGCCTAAGATGTTTGGGGTTAAACAAAAAAGAGCTAAAGGATGACGGGACTTTGAATATGCCCATGAAAGCTAAATAGACACTGAATTTTCTATAAAAACTAATTTTTTATTGATTTATATACATTAAAAAGGTATAATTTTATATATCATAAAACAGTTAAATGTAAATCTAATAGAGCTTGGCAATAGTTGATCAATGGTCTATGCATTTCGCAGGAGCGCCCGCTTCTTCAGAACCAAGTAAGTTAAATGTCACAAAAAATATATATAACAAGAGAAACAGAGTGCAAAAATGTCATAGAAAATGTTCATCACACATATATATATTTTTACAATTTACAACATCACCTTGCTACAAGTGGTCTACTTGAGAAAGAGGGGAGGGGGAAAAAGAGAGAAGAAAAAAATTATATATATATATATATATATATATATATATATATATATATATATATGTGTGTATATATATATATGAACATATGGACAAATACAGAGACATTGCATCCATACTGTAAATATGAGACTTAGGTAAACGCCCTTTGCGTTGAACCATATTTTACATAAATATAAATCTTATCTGAAAAGTTGATTGATATCCACTACAAAAGATATCCATAATATAAAGACAATGATGAAAGACATAACATCTCCTGGTGTGAATATGCCTGGCAGCCCATGGGAGATATCCAAGATCTACTGTATATACTGTATACCAGGGGTGCCCAACCAGTGGTCCGGGGGCCACATGTGGCCCATGGAGCCCTCTTATGTGGCCCGCGACCTCTTGTTTTGGGATGGCGGGTCGGCAAGCCCAGATAGCGGGTTGCCGACCCTCTATCCCAGAGCATCAGTGTTGTGATTGAAGCTGCCGATAGAGGAAGCAAGCGGCTGCGGAGGGAGCAGAGGCGCATAAGCTGTTGCTTCCTGTATAGCACCGGCTCCTGTCACAGGCAGAGTGACAACAAATGCACTCTGCCTGGGACAGCAACAGCTGGTGATACCTGAATGGTAGACTGTTATTAAAGGCAAATTTATTACTAAAATCACAATGTATATATGGGCATATCTGTTCTGCAGTGGTTATTGGGCTGCTTTCAAACTGATCCACAGTGCACCTGCGAGTTACCTGCACTGAGCCATAGACTTCTGTTATCATCTGTGGGTTTGGTGCGCTTTCAGAAAGTGCACTACACCTGCAGGATATAATAAAAGTCTATGGCAAAGTGCAGCTAACCCGCAGGAAAGCCACAGGTGTACTATGCTGCACCTGCGTCGTGGGTAAACCATAGCACATCAGTGTGAAAGCAGCCTTAGGCCCCTTTCACACAATCAGCCAAACCCAATCGGACCCTCCATCCACCTCTATGGAGCAGCAGATGTAAATAAACCGTTTATACCCGCCTACCTCCAATTCGATCCGTTAAAAAAAATCCAGAAGGTCATCCTCCCGCTCTGCTCATTGTGGCCTGCGACTGGTTGCCAAGTCGCTTAAGGGGCCCTCGCTCTTCAAAAGGTTGGGCACCCCTGCTGTATACCATAAATGAGGCATAAAATTACCAAATAAGAGAACTATCCATATGTGAGCACATGGGGGTACTAATAGGGGTGTGTGTGTGTGTGTGTGTGTGTGTATTTGTCAGGGGTTAGCGCAAATAAGGATCACCTTGCCTGGGAAAAAGACAGTCCAAACAGCAGGACTTTCAAAAAAGCTGACTGGCAGTCAGTTTTATTTAAAAGGTTGCATGGAAAATAAAACATAGCACAACATAAACCCTTGCCATCCAGGCACTAACCAAACATATCCAGATCCTAACTCAAGGGTGAAGGGCTTCTCCCAGTCACCCACAAAACAAATATTATGCAAACCTTTTCTTTCTCTCACAAAGCAACTCTCTCTTTGTCTTCCTGAATCCCAGGCCAAGAGCATTTCTTTGCTCCAGTCCTGCTTTATATATACCACCTATAGGGATGAGCTTCGTGTTCGAGTGTTCGATCGGTCGACGAAGATCGAACGATTTGGGCCGTTCGCGCCAAATTCGAGTGACGCGAACGGCCCACAATGCACTACGCCATCGCAGTGTCATCCAGACGCTGTGATTGGCCAAGCATGCACTGTGACCCCGCATGCTTGGCCAATCACAGCGCCGGCAGCGAGGAGAGCAATGATTGGCCACAGGCAGGATGCCTGTGGCCAATTATTGCTGATGGGGTTTAGTACACGCCCCACACTATAAAAGGCCGCCAGCGCGGCGGCCTTGTGTAGTGTGTTCCGGAGCAGGGAAAGAGAAGCATAGGCAGGGACAGTGTCATTATTTTTCCTTTACTATTCCTGGATTCCTTGTGTTTAGGGACAAATAAGGATAGGTAGGGAGAGTGTCAGTGACAGTGTGCTATTCTGTGCTAATCCTTGTTTGTAGGGACAGAGAGGTACAGTGAGGGAAAGTGTCAGTGTGCTATTCTGTTCTAAAACTATTTTGCTGAACCATATTTTCAATCCTTGAGTTTAGGGACAGAGAGGTACAGTGAGGGAAAGTGTCAGTGTGCTATTCTGTTCTAAAACTATTTTGCTGTTCCATATTTTCAATCCTTGAGTTGAGGGACAGAGAGGTACAGTGAGTGAAACTGACAGTGTGCTATTCTGTTCTAAACCAATTTTGCTGTTCCATATTTTCAATCCTTGAGTTTAGGGACAGAGAAGGACACTCGTAGAAATTATCAGTGTGCTATTCTGTGCTAAATCTTGTTTGTAGGGAGGGACAGAGTAGGACAGTGAGGGAAAGTGTCAGTGTGCTATTCTGTTCTAAAACTTTTTTGCTGAACCATATTTTCAATCCTTGTGTTTAGGGACAGAGAAGGATAGGCAGGGGACAGTGTCAGTGTCATTGTTGCTAAGCCTCCTGCACAATATACACCTGAAGGTAGCCCTTATTGCTGTTTTTCCCATCTCCCTGCAGGCCATCCATTAAAATGTCTGGAAGGCAACCAAGGAGAGGCAGACAGTCAGGAGGCAAAAAAAGAGGGCAAGCAGGCTCTGTGTCTGGGGGCAACAGTGCTGGTCGTGTACGCGGTGCATTGTCATCAGCACATGGCCATGGGACACGCTTGTCCTTGTTTTCGGCAGCTGGACATGTTGAGCCACATCATGCCGAAGACTTGGTAGAGTGGATGACCAAGCCCACCTCATCCTCCTCATCCTCTCTCACCCAGGCTCAGGGTACTGGCAAAGCAGCTGCCAAAGCGTCCTCTTCTCTGGTATCATTATCTTCATTAGTCAATCCTTCCCTAGACCCACCATGCCCTCCTCCTGAGGAGTCCCCCGAACTGTTTGAGCACAGTGTTGGGTACATGCTCCAGGAGGATGCCCAGCGTTTGGAAGGATCTGATGATGATACCCAGCTAGAGGAAGGCAGCAGCGTGAGAGCAGAGAGAGGGGATGCTTAAGAAGGACACCAATCTGGCAGTCATGTTCCAGCAGCTGCAGCATACTGCCAGATTGGCTCCAGTGATGAGGAGGGAGGGGATGATGAGGTCACTGACTCCACGTGGGTGCCTAATAGGAGAGAGGAGGAGGAGGAGGATGAGGAGGAGGCACATCTCCAACGAGACAGGATGCCCTTGAGTGGCCAGCGTATGGGCAGCACACCGACGGAATCACACCGCAGAGCTCCGCCTGTGCAGGGCGCTGCCTCTGCCCGTCATTCAAAAAGTTCTTTGGTGTGGGCCTTTTTTGAGGCGAGTGCATCAGATCGCACAGCTGCTGTTTGCAACATATGTCTCAAGCGTATATCGCGTGGCCAAAACATCAGCCGCTTGGGCACCACATACTTGATCAGACATATGTTGACCTGCCATGCAGCTCGTTGGCAAGCCTACCTTAAAGACCCACACCAAAGAACAAAGCTGACCTCTTCTTGCAACGCATCAGCTGGGATCTCCAACCCCACTATACCTTCACTCCTCTCTGAAACCTGCTCTGAGAGGAATGAAGGTGTAGAATTAGGTGTGTCACAGGCAAGTACTTGCGGGCACTCTGCTAGCAGTACACCAACGTCCGATTCTAGCAGGCAAATTTCCCTGCCCCAGCTGCTGGACCGTCGAAAGAAGTTCACTCCCAGCCATCCACATGCCCAGCGGTTGAATGCTAGCTTGGCTAAATTGCTAGCGCTTCAACTGCAGCCTTTTCAGTTGGTAGACTCGGCCCCCTTCCGTGAGTTTGTGCAATGTGCGGTTCCTCAGTGGCAGGTTCCCAAATGACACTTTTTCGCACGGAAGGCTATTCCGGCTCTCTACAGGCATGTGGAAGGCAATGTCTTGGCCTCGCTGGACAGGGCGGTCAGCGGTAAGGTGCATATTACCGCTGACTCATGGTCCAGCAGGCATGGACAGGGACGTTACCTTTCTTTCACGGCCCATTGGGTCACTCTTTTGGCAGCTGGGAAGGATGCAGGACAAGGTGCAGTAGTGTTGGAGGTTGTTCCACCGCCACGCCTCCAAAATGCTACTACTGGTTGTGACACACCTCTCTCCTCCACCCCCTCCTCTTCTTCTTCCTCCATGGCCTCTTCCTGTGGTTTGTCCTCGGAACCAGCGGTGCTCCGTAGGCCTTCAAGGGGCTACGCAAGTACGCAGGCAAAAAGATGCCATGCCGTGCTTGCGCTGGTGTGTTTGGGGGACAGGAGCCACACTGGGGCAGAGGTACTGTCTGCTCTGCAGGGGCAGGCCGAGAGGTGGTTGACGCCACGCCAGCTTAAGCCAGGAATGGTGGTTTGCGACAATGGCACCAACCTCCTCTCCGCCCTCCGACAGGGACAACTGACCCATGTGCCCTGTATGGCTCACGTCCTTAACCTGGTGGTGCAGCGGTTCTTGGGCAGGTACCCGGGCTTACAGGATGTCCTGAGGCAGGCCAGGAAAGTCTGTGTGCATTTCCGCAAATCTTATAATGCCAGTGCTCGCCTGGCTGAGCTTCAAAAGGAGTTGAACCTGCCCAAGAACCGCCTTATATGTGACATGCCCACCAGGTGGAACTCAACGTTGGCCATGCTGCAGCGGCTGCACATGCAGCAGAGGGCCATCAATGAGTACCTGTGCGACTGCGGCACCAGGACAGGGTCAGGGGAGCTCGGGTTTTTTTCACCACGCCAGTGGGGCATGATCAGGGATGCATGCACTGTCCTGGCACCATTTGAGGAGGCCACGAGGATGGTGAGCAGTGACAGTGCATGCATCAGTGACACTGTACCCCTTGTCCACCTGTTGGAGCACACGCTGCGTGGAATAATGGACAGGGCACTTGAGGCAGAACAGAGGCAGGAAGAGGAGGACTTCCTTGCCTCTCAAGGCCCCCTTTACCCAGACAGTGTTCCTTCTGTCCCACCCATCGCACAGGAAGAGGAGGAGGAGGAGGAGGATTGTGTCAGCATGGAGGTGGAGGCTGGCACTCAGCATCATCAGCAGCAGTCTTTTAGGGATGATTTACAGTCCCAA
Source organism: Rana muscosa (assembly GCA_029206835.1). Lineage (NCBI taxonomy): Eukaryota > Metazoa > Chordata > Amphibia > Anura > Ranidae > Rana > Rana muscosa. The sequence goes on along the minus strand of CM055123.1, from coordinate 117,684,329 downwards.
GAAACCAGTGGACTTGTACGTGGCTGGGAGGAGGTGGCTGCGGATCATGTCGTCCTTAGTGACCCAGAGGACTCCGGACTGAATGCCTCAGCTAACCTACGCTGCATGGCCTCCCTGATCCTGCAAAGTCTGCGGAAGGATCCTCGTATTCTTCGGATCAAGGAGAGGGACCATTACTGGCTGGCCACTCTCCTTGATCCACGGTACAAGGGTAAGGTTGCGGACCTTATGTTAACCGTCGCAGAGGGAGCAGAGGATGAGACAACTCCGGGAGGCCTTGCAGAAAGGTCTGTGCAACGCGTTCCCAGAGACTGGGAGGTTACAAACTCCTGGTCCTGGACAACGAGTTGCTGAGGCTTCGAGCAGTCAAAGAAGGAGCGGTGGGGAAGGTGGCCGTCTGACCGATGCGTTCAGACAATTCTTTAGTCCGCAGCCCCAAAGTATGATCGGTTCCAGCAACCATCGCCAGCGTCTGATATACATGGTGCAGGAATACCTAGGGGCAAGGTCAGACTTGGACACCTTCCCCACCGAAAATCCTCTGGCTTACTGGGTCTTGAGGATGGATCACTGGCCAGAGCTTGCACAGTATGCAATTGAGCTACTGGCCTGTCCTGCATCCAGCGTTCTTTCAGAACGCACATTCAGTGCTGCTGGAGGATTTGTCACGGATCACAGGGTGCGCCTGTCCACCGACTCGGTTGATCGACTGACTTTCATCAAGATGAACCAGTCTTGGATCACCACCAGCTACCACACACCAGATGCTGATATAACAGACTAATTGATTTTAAAATGTCACATCCCTTCAAGACTGATGCTGATGCTGAGTGCCTGTGCTGTTATGTTGACTGGCTATCCTCCTCCTCCTCCTCAATGATACGATTAACGATGATAGCTTGGAAGATCATTTTGGTTTATGGGTGACGCCACCAGTGGCTAAGGCCCAATTTTTCAGCCCCTGTTCAACAGGGGCATGCAATTATAATTATTGATCTAATAATTCACAGCAGGGCCCATTGCTGCGCCCACCAAAAGTAACTGTCAGGCCTTACAGTGTTGTGGCACCAGCACCACCATCACCACCACCACCACCACCAAAGGCCCAATTTTTCAGCCCCTGTTCAACAGGGGCATGCAATTATAATTATTGATCTAATAATTCACAGCAGGGACCATTGCTGCGCCCACCAAGAGTAACTGTCAGGCCTGACAGTGTTGTGGCACCAGCACCACCATCAAAGGCCCAATTTTTACTACCACTGATCAACAATTATTTGTTATTACAATTCCTGATATTATACTTGACAGCAGGGCGTTCCAGCACCCACCAAGAATAACTGTGAGTGCTTTCAGTGTTGTGCCAACACCAACACCTAAGGGGCCAATTTCTGCAGAGTATATACGGAAGGTCCCTACTTTCAAACATCCAACTTACAAACTACTACTACTTGCAAACGGAAGAAGACAACAGGAAGTGAGAGGAAATCTACCCCTTGGAAGGAAAATTCTCTCCTGTAAGAATTAATATGGGAGAAAGGTGTCTCCTCTCTACTGATGCTTTATCACCAATCCTTGTTTCAATAAAAACACCACATTTCAAAAACAGTTGTCATTGGGACGCAAAGTGAGGTGAAATGTTCTGAACAGGGCCACAGACAGCAAACAAAATGTGACAGGGGTGATAACCGTTCCCTATGTTTTACAAAAAGCTAAAAAAAAGGAATTTGCCATGGAGCTCCACTTAAACAATGCAGCTGTTCAAAATTATAAACAGATTCTACATAAGAACAAACCTACAGTCCCTGTCTTGTATGCACCGCCTGTATACGGCTGTTTAGAGTATATAGGTCCTTTTTTATTTTGTGTGCGGGGTTCCCCTTAATATCCATACAAGACCCAAAGGGGCTGGTAATGGGCTGGGGTAGGGGGGGGGGGGGTTGATGGGGTAGCTATGCCATTTTTCCTAAAGATTTTCATCCATATTACCGGGACCAGACATTGCATTAAAGCCGCAAGCAGTTTTAAATGACTTTTTTCCCTTTAGAAATGTTATTTTGTGCAGGGACAGTTCTAAACACGGGAAACACGTGGCACTTCACAGGCATACTTTAGACACCCCCCAGGTACAATATTTAAAGGAATATTTGACTTTTTTTTTTTCACTTTATGCATCATTAAAATGACTGCTCCCGGAAAACGTCCGTTTTTAAAACTTCTTTTTGCATTGATACATGTCCCCTGGTGCAGAAGCCGGGTTCCCAAACTCTGTTTCGGACAATAACATGGATAATAGTCGTTATAATTAGCACTTTAGAATCCGAACGTTCGCATCCATTGTATTTAATAGGGTTCTAATGTTCGTGCGAACTTTCGGTCCGTTCGCGGGTTCTGGTGCGAACCGAACCCGGGGGTGTTCGGCTCATCACTAACCACCTATTGGTGGACACGAGTGGACCATAAAATCTGGTCCGGAACCTACCCTGCTAAGGTGGCTGGTAAAACCCAGACCGGATTCCATCTTGGTTTCCTGCAAATGAACGCATGCTAGGTGAAACATAACATCCGTCAATCACCTCTCATAACGTCACAAAAATAAATAAATATATATATATGTATATATATATATATATATATGTATATATTCCCCTGTGTTAGGCTGGCAAAAATATATCCAAGGGACAAGTACTGTCCTGAATAGATATAATGTATTCAGATATACTCCATGGAGTGGTAAGTGCCTAAAGTTATATGTACAGCGGGTAAAATAAGTTTTGAACATGTCACCATTTTTCTAGGTAAATATATTTTTAAAGGTGTTATTCACAATTTTCACCACTTGTAAATAACAACGCATGCAATACATACAAAGAAATCAAAACAAATAAGGTCAGAAATTAAGTTTTATGTGTAACAAAATGGAATGACACTGGGAAAAAGTATTGAACATGCCAACTGAAATGTATTTAATATTTCGTACAAAATCCTTTGTTGGTAATGACCGCTTCAAGACACAGGCTCCTATATGGAAAAACTAGTCCCATGCATTTGAAGAAAGAAGATTGGATGGGTGCACACCCATATAATGCAGATAAAAGCTGCTTATTTAACCACTTAAGCCCCGGACCATTTGGTAGCTAGAGGACCAGAGGTGAATTCAGAATTTTGCACTGCGCTGCTTTAACTGTAAATTGTGCGGACATGCAATGTTGTACCCAAACGAAATTTGCGTCCTTTTCTTCCCACAAATAGAGCTTTCTTTTAATGGTATTTGATTGCCTCTGCGATTTTTATTTTTTGCGATATAAACGGAAAAAGACCGAAAATTTTGAAAAAAAATATTTTCTACTTTTTGTTATAAGAAAAATCGAATAAACTCAATTTTAGTCATACATTTAGGCCAAAATGTATTCAGCCACATGTCTTTAGTAAAAAAAATGTCAATAAGCGTATATTTATTGGTTTGCGCAAAAGTTATAGCGTTTACAAACTAGGGTACATTTTCTGGAATTTACACAGCTTTTAATTTATGACTGCCTATCTCATTTCTTGAGGTGCTAAAATGACAGGGCAGTACAAAACCCCCCCAAATGACCCCATTTTAGAAAGTAGACACCCGAAGGAAATTGCTGAGAGGCATGTTGAGCCCATTGAATATTTTTTTTTTTTGTCCCAAGTGATTGAATAATGACAAATAAAAAAAAAAATTACAAAAAGTTGTCACTAAATGATACATTGCTCACACATGCCATGGTTATATGTGGAATTGCACCCCAAAATACATTCTGCTGCTTCTCCTGAGTACGGGGATACCACATGTGTGGGACTTTTTAGGAGCCTAGCCACGTACGGGACCCCGGAAACCAAGCACCGCCTTCAGGATTTCTAAGGGCGCAAATTTTTGATTTCACTCCTCACTACCTATCACAGTTTTGAAGGCCATAAAATGCCAAAATAGCACAAAACCCCCCCAAATGACCCCATTTTAGAAAGTAGACACCCCAAGGAAATTGCTGAGAGGCCTGTTGAGCCCATTGAATATTTTTTTTTTGTCCCAAGTGATTGAATAATGACAAAAAAAAAAAAAAAATTACAAAAAGTTGTCACTAAATGATATATTGCTCACACATGCCATGGTTATATGTGGAATTGCACCCCAAAATACATTCTGCTGCTTCTCCTGAGTACGGGGATACCACATGTGTGGGACTTTTTAGGAGCCTAGCCACGTACGGGACCCCGGAAACCAAGCACCGCCTCCAGGATTTCTAAGGTCGCAAATTTTTGATTTCACTCCTCACTACCTATCACAGTTTTGAAGGCCATAAAATGCCAAAATAGCACAAAACCCCCCCAAATGACCCCATTTTGGAAAGTAGACACCCCAAGCTGTTTGCTGAGAGGCATGGTGAGTATTTTACAGCTCTCATTTGTTTTTGAAAATGAAGAAAGAACATTTTTTTTTTTTTCTTTTTTTTTTCAATTTTCAAAACTTTGTGACAAAAAGCGAGATCTGCAAAATACTCACAATACCTCTCAGCAAATAGCTTGGGGTGTCTACTTTCCAAAATGGGGTCATTTGGGGGGGGGTTTTGTGCCATCTGGGCATTCCATGGCCTCCGAAACTGTGATAGGCAGTGAGAAGTGAAATCAAAAATTGACACCCTTAGAAAGCCTGAAGGCGGTGCTTGGTTTTTGGGGTCCCGTACGCGGCTAGGCTCCCAAAAAGTCTCACACATGTGGTATCCCCGTACTCAGGAGAAGCAACAGAATGTATTTTGGGGTGTAATTCCACATATGCCCATGGCATGTTTGAGTAATATATCATTTAGTGACAACTTTATGCAAAAAAAAAAAAAAATTTATTTTTTCCGCAACTTGTGTCAACATATAAAATATTCCATGGACTCGACATGCCTCTCAGTATATAGCTTGGGGTGTCTACTTTCCAAAATGGGGTCATTTGGGGGGGTTTTGAACTGTTCTGGCATTTTATACACAACATTAGGAAGCTTACATCCACTCTTCTAACCACTTATAGACAAAGCCCTTTTGACACTTTTTGTTTACATGAAAACATATTTTTTTTTGCAAGAAAATTATGTTGAACCCCCAAACATTATATATATTTTTAAAGCAAAGGCCCTACAGAATAAAATGGTGGGTGTTGCATTTTTTTTTCTACACAGTATTTGCACAGCGATTTTTCAAACGCATTTTTTGGGGAAAAATACACTTTTTTTAATTTTAATGCACTAAAACACACTATATTGCCCAAATGTTTGATGAAATAAAAAAGATGATCTTAGGCCGAGTACATAGATACCAAACACGACGTGCTTTAAAATTTCGCACAAACGCGCATTGGCGACAAACTACATACATTTTTAAAAGCCTTTAAAAGCATTTACAGGTTACCCCGTTAGATTTACAGAGGAGGTCTACTGCTAAAATTACTGCCCTCGATCTGACCTTCGCGGTGATACCTCACATGCATGGTGCAATTGCTGTTTACATATGATGCCAGACCGACGCTTGCGTTCGCCATTGGGCAAGAGCAGGGCAGGACAGGGGTGCTTTTTTTTTTTTTTTTATTATTAATTTTGCTTTTTTATTTTATTTTTAAACTGTTGCTTCCATATTTATTTATTTTTATCACTTTTATTGTTATCTCAGGGAATGTAAATATCCCCTATGATAGCAATAGGTAATGACAGGTACTCTTTTTTGAAAAAACTGGGGTCTATTGGACCCTAGATCTTTCCTCTGCCCTCAAAGCATCTGACCACACCAAGATCGGTGTGATAAAATGCTTTCCCAATTTCCCAATGGCGCTTTTTATATCCGGGGGGGGACATTCCCTCCCACTGCTTGTAAAAGCAGTCCAGAGGCTAATTAGCCACTAGGATTGCTTTTACATGAAAGCCGGCCGCTGGCTGAAAAGAATGATACCAAGATGATACCTAAACCCGCAGGCATCATTCTGGTATAAACATTCAAAGTCCAGCAACATACCAGTACGTTGCTGGTCCTTGTTGGACATGTATTGTAATCTTTTTTTTCATGCAGCCTGTTGGCTGAACGAAAAAAAAAGATTGATCGGTGGGTATGCCCACCATTAGAATACCGCCCTTCATCCACCCACTTCTAATGATGGGCATACATGCACCATTTATATATGCCGAAGCATGGGGGCATCTTCTCGCAAAAGTTATGCCGCGTACACATGGTCAGACTTTTCCACGGGCAAGCCTCCGTCGGAATTTCGACCGTATGTACGCGGCATTAGGAGCAAAATCGCTCCTCCGCTCCTGCTGCCCCAATGCTTCGGCATATATGCTTTTTTTTTTTTTAACTGTGGTGGTGAAATTACCTCCTACAGCACTGGAGTCGCAGGGATCAGGCCTGTCTCTGCGAACGCTGCAGTTATGTTTGTTGTGTTTTGTAAGTGACAGTGATCGATCGATACTGCATATGGGTGGCCTGGGCTGGACGGAGGGGCAAAACGCAGGTGCTAGCAGGTATCTGGGCTGATCCCGCTAACACTGCGTTTTTGGGAACCCTAAACTGCTGGGGACGCTAGTATAGATCTGATCAGATCAGATCAGATATTGATCTGATCAGATACTATACCACTAAGGGGGGTGTATGCTTTACGCATGGGTGTTAGCGTTACTCGCACTAACCTGACGCTGCCTGGGGTGTGACGCAGACCCTCTCTGACGCTAAAACCTAACTGATATCACCCGCCAGGCGATCAGGGGGTTAAACCTTTATTGGGTTATATACGGCGGGTGCCCTGACACTATAAAAAGCAAACTAACTAACCAGCGTCACCCGTAACACTTATATGATGATCACTGGTGAAAGGGTTAACTAGGGGCAATTAGGGGGTTAAAACCTTTATTAGGGTAATATATGGGGGTACCTGACGCTATATAAAAACCTGACGGCGAACCTAAAAAAAAAATACTGGCTACCTATCGGCATCACCGATACTAAGACAACGATCATAAAAATGATCGCATAGTGACGGCGGTGCTAGGGGGTGAAAGGGTTACCTGGGGGGTGATCAAGGGGGTTACACCTTTATTAGGTAATATATGGGGGTACCCGACGCTATAAAAACCTGCGGCGAACCTAAAAAAAATTACTGGCTACCGATCTGCATCACTGACGCTAAGACATCGATCAGAAAAATTATCGCTTAGTGACAGTGGTGATAGGGGGTGAAAGGGTTACCTGGGGGGGCGATCAAGGGGGTTAAACCTTTATTAGGTAATATATGGGGGTACCCGACGCTATAAAAACCTGCGGCGAACCTAAAAAAAATTACTGGCTACCGATCAGCATCACCGACGCCAAGACATCGATCAGAAAAATGATCGCATAGCCACGGCGGTGCTAGGGGGTGAAAGGGTTACCTGGGGGGGTGATCAAGGGGGTTAAACCTTTATTAGGTAATATATGGGGGTACCCGACGCTATAAAAACCTGTGGCGAACCTAAAAAAAATTACTGGCTACAGATCAGCATCACCGACGCTAAGACATCGATCAGAAAAATGATTGCTTAGTGACAGTGGTGATAGGGGGTGAAAGGGTTATCTGGGGGGTGATCAGGGGGTTAAACCTTTATTAGGGGGGGTTAGGGGGCTACACTGGACCTAAGACTAAACTTTGGTGACACTTTTACAGTCACAAATGTCACTGATTGCAGTGATCACTAAATAAATGGTCACTGCAATCAGTGACACTGTGACTGGGGGCTGGGGGGTGATCTGGGGGTGTCTGGGGGGGCGATTTATGTGCCTATGTGTCCTGGTGTCAGTGTAGTGTTGTGTGTACTAACCTGGCATCTTCTCCTGTACGGCGCTCGGTATATGTGAGCGCCCCAGGAGAGATGACATCACTTCCTCATTCCTGGCAGGCAGGGGAAGCTCTCTCATTCGCCGGGAGCGATCGAGAGGGGGTGGCCGGAATCGAACGGCCGTCCCCTCATGCCGGATCGCTCCCGAAGGTAAAACGACCGCTCACTGTAAAGAAGGGGGGTCCGATCGGACCCCCCAACTATACAAAGGCAATCACGTATATATACGTGATTGTGCCTGTCGGTGCCATTCTGCCGACGTATATTTACAGTGGGCGGTCGTTAAGTGGTTAAAAAAACATCAATAAAAACAGGCACAAGGCATTGTGGCAGGGGAAAAAAAGGTTGACTGGTTTCAAAGGTGTAATGAATGAAGTGGTGAGGTCCAATGATATCAATCAGCTGTTTCCACTTGAAAAGGAGAGCAAACCATTTCTGGTCCACCCATTCCTCCATGAGAAAAATATAAACCGCAAAATCTGAAAAACTGAAACATAATAATAAAAAAGTAGGATTTTTAAAACAGCTTACCTGTAAAATCCTTTCCTTGGAGTACATCACGGGACACAGAGCAGCATAGTCATTACTATGTGGGTTATATAGAATTACCTTCAGGTGCTGGCACTGGCAACTTCCAAAACAGGAAGTACCCTCCCCTATATAAGCCCCTCCCATCCGGGAGTACCTCAGTTTTGTAGCAAAGCAATACGTGTCCCCAAAAGAGGGGTGGGAGCTCTGTGTCCCGTGATGTACTCCAAGAAAAGGATTTTACAGGTAAACTGTTTTAAAAATCCTACTTTCTTGTTCATACATCACGGGACACAGAGCAGCATAGTCATTACTATGTGGGACGTCCCAAAGCAATGCCAAATGAGGGGGGGGATACACCATACATAAGCTGGGCGCCATCAGGCATGAGGATCTTTTGCGGCCTGCAACACACTGCGCCCAAAGGCAACATCCTCCTGACTTCTAACGTCCACCTGGTAGAACCTAGTAAACGTGTGTACTGAAGACCATGTTGCGGCCTTACAAATTTGAGCCAGGGAGGCCTGGTGATGCACTGCCCATGAAGTTCCAACTGCTCTCGTGGAGTGCGCCCTAACTTTGAACGGAGGCGGTCTACTTCTCAAGCCATAGGCTTGTATTATGACCTGTCGAATCCACTTGGCTAAAGTAGATTTTGATGCTGCCTGACCGTTTGTGGGGCCTTCCGGCAGAACAAACAAAGAATCCGTTCTATGAATCTGAGCAGTGGCTTTTAGATAAGCTTTAACTGCTCTTACTACATCCAAAGAATGCAATAACTTTTCCTCTACCGAGCTTGGTTTGGGGAAAAAATAAGGAAGAACCACATCCTGGTTCAAGTGAAACCTCAATACCACCTTAGGAAGAAAGGCTGGGTGAGGGCGTAATACTACACTGTCCTTATGGATAACCAGATATGGCTCTTTACAGGACATGGCGGCTAATTCCGACACTCTTCTAGCCGAGCATATGGCTACTAAAAATATCAATTTTCTGGTGAGTAGAACCAAGGAAATGTGCCGCAAAGGTTCAAACGGCTGCTTCTGCAGAACCGACAGAACCAAATTTAGATCCCATGGGCATATGGGAGCTTTAATCGGTGGAATAATACGAGTCACCCCTTGCATAAAGGATTTGACAAGTGAATGCATAGCCAGGGGCCTTTGAAATAGTATTGATAAGGCCGAAACCTGGCCCTTGATAGTACTTAAGGCAAACTTCCTGTCTACAGCCCACTGCAGGAAGTCCAGAATTCTGCCTATAACGTACTTACGTGGATGCCATTTTCTGGCCTCGCACCAAGTGATGTACGCCTTCCAAACTCTATAGTAGATCTGCCTGGATACAGGCTTCCTGGCATTGATTATAGTTGATACCACAGAGTTAGAGAGACCTCTCTTCTTTAGGATGTGGGATTCAATAGCCAGGCCGTTAAACTTAGAGTTAGTAAGGAAGGGTGGTATATCGGTCCTTGCGAAAGCAGGTCCGGACGACGTGGAAGGGTCCAAGGACTCCCCACAGACATTTTGATCTCCGCGTACCAGGCCCTTCGGGGCCACGCTGGAGCCACCAGGATCACCGGCTTCTTCTCCAACCTGACTCTGCGAAGGAGTCGAGGCAACAATTGTAGCGGAGGGAATGCATATATCAGTCTGAACTGATCCCAAGGGAACACCAGAGCATCCGAGCCGCAAGCGAGGGGATCCCTTGTCCGGGAGACAAATCTGTCCACCTTTGCGTTGAATCTGGATGCTAGCAGATCTACATCCGGTGTTCCCCACCGCTGACATATTGCTCGGAAGACCTCGGGATGAAGGGACCATTCCCCTGGGCATAACTGTTGGCGACTCAGAAAGTCCGCCTTCCAATTCTCCACCCCTGGAATGAAGACAGCTGATATACATGGGACATGCTTTTCTGCCCATTCCAGGATGTGACTTACTTCCCTCTGGGCTGCACGACTCCTGGTGCCTCCCTGATGATTGATATATGCCACTGCTGTGGCATTGTCTGATTGAATTCTGACAGGGGACCCTTGGAGTCTGGATGTCCAGGCTACTAGGGCATACCGGGCTGCTCGTATCTCTAAGAGATTGATGGGCAGGGTTTTTACTACATTTGACCATCTGCCCTGGAGAGACCATTGCTCCAGTACTGCCCCCCAGCCTATAACGCTGGCATCTGTAGTGACCACCTTCCAAGATATCGGACTGAAGGGTTTTCCCTTCTGGAGATTCTGGGGGATCAACCACCAGCAGAGACTCTTCCGAACGGAAGGGGACAGCCATCGGGAAGTCTAGAGCCTGAATTTTTCCGTTACAGGCTGACAATACGGCCCTCTGTAAATTCCTTGAGTGGAATTGGGCGTATGGCACAGCTTCGAATGATGCTACCATCCTTCCTAGCAGCCTCATGCACAGGCGTATGGACGGCTGTCTTTTTGCACAAAGCAGACGGACCAAGCCCCTCAAAGAGGATACCTTGTCTAGAGGTAAGAAAATCTTCCTCTGGTCTGAATCCAGCTGTAGCCCTAGATATACCAGGTTTTTCACTGGCTGTAGGGCTGACTTGTCCAGGTTGATGACCCAACCGTGAGATTCTAGATACTTGATTGTATCGACAATTACCACTTCTAGCTTGGCAACTGAGTGGTCCATCAACAACAGGTCGTCTAGGTATGCCATTATCGTTACACCTCGTGTTCTTAGATCGGCCAACAGTGGGGCCAGAATTTTTGTGAACACTCGTGGTGCTGTGGCCAGACCGAATGGTAAGGCTCTGAACTGAAAATGGCGCCCTTCTACTGCAAAGCGTAGAAATTTTTGATGACCTGGAAAGATGGGAACATGCAAGTAAGCATCTTTGATGTCGATCGAGGCTAACCATTCCTCCCCTTGTAGGGCAGCGGTGACCGATCGGATCGACTCCATCCGGAAAGACCGGACGTTTAGAAATTTGTTTAGACTCTTTAGGTCCAATATGGGTCTTATGTCCCCGTTTGGCTTCGGGACTGTGAAAAGGTTTGAGTAGAAACCCAACCCCCACTCTTCCATAGGAACCTCCATAATTACTCCTTGGAGCAATAGTTGTTCTAACGCCAATAGGAGAGACCCTCTTTCCAGAGGGTCTCTTGGCATGCCTGACCACATAAAATGGGAAGGAGGAGACTCTTTTAACTCCAACTTGTATCCCAGAGTTACTGCGGAGAGCACCCATCTGTCTTTGATCGTCTCCCGCCAGGTCTCTGCGAACAACTGAAGTCTTCCCCCCACCCGTTTGAGTGGGGGCAGCCCTTCATAGGCTTGACTTGGAGGCTGGTTTAGTACCCCTTCGGATCCAGGGTTTCTTATTACCCTGTGACTGTCCCTGATTTTTACCCCCTGAGTTTGACCAAGGAGGCCGTCGGAACTGCTTAGTAGCAGACGTCGCAGGGATAGGAGAGGTAGTCCTCTTAAAAGATGGACCCCTAGACCTCTTCTTACTCGGTAAGAGAGTACTTTTACCACTGGAAATCTTCTGGATATACTTATCCAGGTCCTCGCCAAAAAGGCGTTCCCCATGAAATGGGAAGCTAACTAAGAGCTTCTTACAGGGAGCTTCAGCAGACCAGTTTTTGAGCCACAGAAGCCTACGCATATGTACTAAAGACAGCGTGAGGCGGGAGGCCTGATGGATAGAATCCTTGATGGCGTCAACCGCAAAGCATAATGCTCTAGGCAGATCAGCCAGAGCCTGGGCCTGCTGGTCCGGCAAATCCCTCAGGACCATTTTCATTTGATCCTTTAAAGCTTGGCAGACCCCAATAGCTGCCACTGCTGGCTGTGTAACAGCCCCTGCTGTGGAAAAAGCAGATTTTAATAAAGATTCCAATTTTTTATCTACTGGATCTTTGAACATTTGAACATTATCTACTGGACATGTCAGTGATTTGTTCACAGAAGAGATGGCTGCATCCACCGTAGGAACATTCCATCTCTGGGTGAACTTTTCCTCCATGGGATAGATCACCGGAAATTTCTTAGGCGGAACAAATAGTTTATCAGGATGTTCCCAGTCCTGGTATATAAGTCCTTCCAATAATGGATGTATTGGAAAGGAGCAATTAACCTGGGGAGCTTTTAGCGACCCCAATGAGGAGACAGCAGTAGTTGATGGTTCAACAAGAGGCATTTTAAATGCAGATCGAACCATGTCAGTTAGGGTCTGGACCCACAATCTTTCAGTCTGTGATGCTGAAAATGGTTCATCTACTGTTGATTCCTCAAAAACAGAGTTAACCTCCTCCTGATCCCCTTCAGGTAGGTCGGTCCCTTCCTGGGACTGTTGCTCTGCCAACAGGCACTCTAATGGAGGTGATGGAGATCTGGCGCGCTTTCTTTCCTGTAGAGAAGAAGCGATCAATGCTGCCAATCTCTGCTCCAATCCCTCCAGAGTTGAGGAAAAAACCTCCTCTGTTATATATGCAGGAGCAGGTGGACTGAGGACAGCCGCAGTACCTGGCACTCCCGGGGGTTCCTTATGGGTATTAACCTCTGATTTCTCAGGGGAGGAGGGTGCAGATGACTGCTCCAGATCCTCAGAGCCCGATGGAGACCCCCTACACTTCCTGAGAGGTATATCTCTGAGTTTTTTAGGCGGCATATTCCTTAGTTCAAAGCTGAGGTATTCCAGCCGCAATACACCCCTTACTGAAATAGTCTAATGCAATCTGCTGCTATGTACATCAGTGGGTGTCTACTAATGCGTCTTTCTGGGGATGCCTGTATCAACCGCCCGCTGTAAGCCCCTATACCATGCTACCAGCTCCTTTTCATGCTCTGTGTCCATAGCAAGCAGCGTGGACTGAGTCCTTTTATCTTGCTGGGACGCCCGCACATGCGCAGAAGCGCTGGGCGCACAGAGCGCGTCATCCGCCAGGCTCCGCCCACTTTTTGAAGCTAAATCTATAAAAAGAAAGCGTGTGTGCGCGCGCGTGCACGTGTGCGCACTTGGCGCCCTGTAGGGAGAGGAGCCAGGGTCCCTGTTTCACCAGGACTCGGGGATGGAAGGAAACTACTTGAGCTCACTCATCTGCCTGGACTTTCACCATGGAAGGAATAGTCCCAAGAAAAAAAGACGTTCCACAGCGGCCTCTAGTGGACAAACACAGGTACCGCACTTTTGTCTTTTTTTTTTTTTTTTAAAACCTCCTTTATGAAAAACATTTCCAGGTTTACAGTTTTTAAAACTTCCTTTATGAAAAAACATTTCTAGGATTTCTTAGGCATATACAGCTATTAGCGGGAATACCTTTTAGGTAACAGGCAGAAAGACATATTAGGCTTGGGGGTCCCCTCAATAGAACCAAGTTCCTGAGGGGCCCCCACTTACCTTTTCCCCGCCGCAGGACTTTGTTTGGTCCACAGAAGCCCAAACTTCACCTTTCACGGCAGGCATTGTACTAGACCTTCAGGGACCGGGTTCCCAAGGATTCCACTCCCCTGGACCTGTATAGCACCCTGCACAGATAGCCTCTTGGTTTTGGGTATGACCAGAGCTCTGGATCCCAGGGTCCAGCCCTCCTAAGAGAGGCATTACAGGCAAAACCTTGCTCTTCTCTGCAAGGCCCGGGTACCGACCGTTTAGCTATGAAGCTTTTTTGGTCGGATCCGGAATAGCTTGCTAAGGCCCAGAGAACCTGTACACAAGCCCAGATGAATACATGTTAACCTTGGCCAACACCTTAGACACTGGCAAAAAAAACTGAGGTACTCCCGGATGGGAGGGGCTTATATAGGGGGGGTACTTCCTGTTTTGGAAGTTGCCAGTGCCAGCACCTGAAGGTAATTCTATATAACCCACATAGTAATGACTATGCTGCTCTGTGTCCCGTGATGTATGAACAAGAAAAATGCATTTTAAATTAAAAAGAAGAAAAACAACATAAGGGTGTGTACATCCTGCTGAAAGCAAAACAGAGCCCACATCCTGGAAATTCTATATAATATGATGAAAATATGAAAATACTATTTTTCTTTTCCTAGCCATAAATAAAAAATAAAGGTGAATAACAACTCTGTGGGGCTGATTTAAGAAAATGTTGGCACATTTGCGCGGGCAGGAATAATTATTGCGACATGGCGCATGCTGTTGACTTGCGCCGGTTTCGCGGAATCGTTGCGCGTACGGGCGCATACACATTCTTAACCACTTCCATACAGGGCACTTATACACCTTCCTGCCCAGACCAATTTTCAGCTTTCAGCGCTGTTGCAATTTGAATGACAATTGCGCGGTTGTGCTACACTGTACCCAAACTAAATTTTTATTTTCTGCTAAAAAAATAAAAAAAAAAGACCGAAAATTAAAAAAAAAAACGTATTTTTTTGTTTCAGTTACAAAACTTTGTAAATAAGTAAGTTTTCTCCTTCACTGATGGGCACTGATGGGGCTGCACTGATGGGCACCAATGAGGCGGCACTGATGGGCACCGATAGGCGGCACGGATGGGCACAGATAGGCGGCACAGATGGGCACTGATAGGCGGCACTGTTATGCGGCACGGATGGGCACTGTTATGCGGCACAGATGGGCACTGATAGGTGGCATGGATGGGCACTGATAAGTGGCACTGTACTGTAATCTGTTGTACTAATGGATGCCAATCAGTGCCAAACAATAATGCCTGCCAATCAGGGATGCCCATTGTGGGCACTGATTGGCATCCATTGTGGGCACTGATTGGCATCCATTAGGGGCACTGATTAGCATCCCTGGTGGTCTAGGGTGGCATACCTGGTGGTGGGCATCCCTGGTGGTCTGGTGGCATCCCTGGTGGCCCAGTGTGGGCATCCTCGGGGGGGCTGCGCTGATAATCGATCAGCACAAACCCCCCCTGTCAGAGGAGCAGCCGATCGGCTCTCCTCTACTCGCGTCTGACAGACGCGAGTGAGGAAAAGCCGATCACCGGCTTTTCCTGTTTACATCGTGATCAGCCGTGATTGGAGACTCCGACGGAGACTCTTTACCTAGATCGATGTTGCGGGGTGTCAGACTGACATCCCACAACAACGATCGCCGCGATGCGCGCCCCCGGAGGCGCGCAGCGGCTCAAAATCCTGAGGACGTCATATGACGTCCAGTCAGGATTTTGAAACCACTTTGCCAACGTCAATCCGCTATAGGGCGGGCGGCAAGTGGTTAAATATGGAACAGACATCGGGCACTTGCTCATTGTAATGCTGATCATGTTAATGAGCTTTTCCGTATCACATGAAGAATATTGCTTCCACTTTTATTCCTTTCATTCATTTCTTTTTGAAACAACTCAATATTCATTCTAGAGATATTCCTCCTATCAACAACTGTGCAGATGTTTACTGGACTTGCAATTGTGCATTTTATGGTGATAGATACATTGGCTGCGCTTGCTAATGGTAGGCATGAAAGATTGCGCAAGTGCGCAACAGCGCTTCCTATGTAAATATGGTTTGGTGCATATAAGTGCACCATAATTTTTGATAAATGTTTTGAGTCCCGTTTTTTGTGCAATTGCTCCAATTTCTCCACTGCACCACAGGCTCAGGTCTTTAGTAAATCACCCCGTGTCTCATCTGTGGAAACCTACACACCACTACAGGTGATGGTGAAAACAATGCCTCTCCCATATTCAACACAGCGAAAAAATGTATATACATCCAACTGTTTATGGACTGTGGCGATCCTTGGGATCACCGCTGATCACTGCTTCATAAACGGACACCTCTGTGTCATAGACATGATCGTGTAGGCGATCTCGTAGCCTTCTAGTAGTGCGACCCACATATTGGATCACACACTTTAGACAAGTGATCAAATAGACCACATTTCTAGTGTTGCACTTAATGAAGCTCTTAATTTTAAAAGATCTACCATTCACTGTGGAGCGAAATTGATCACTTTTTATGACCCGAGAACAGCATGGTAAGCCGTCAGCACCGCACTTATTCAATTCCACAAAATCTAGCCACGTTCTGGTTTGTTTATTGCTACTGAACTCACTAGGAGACAGGAAATTCGCCAATGTCCGTACCCGCCAGACGGATTTTATCCTCCCAGACAAAATATTGGCATAGCATTTACCTTCAAACAGAATGGCACATATTGTACCGCTATTTTTCAAATTTTATTATATTCCAAACTGTATGAAGTTAATAAGATAGGAGTTCTAATAGATGTAGACTCTTGTTTTTTTGTCTCGTAGCAACCTCTCCCTAGAGGTATGTTCCGCTATCTCGATTGCCCTATTTACAATGTTGGGCTAATAGCCCCTTTCAAGGAACCTAGAGCACATCCTATCTTTCTCCTGTTAGAAATCTCCCTCCTCACTGCAGATCCTACACACCCTAAGAAAAACTGACCAACTGGCATACCACGTGTCGCATGGCCTGGGTGCCCAGAATCCGCACGTAGGAGGGTGTTCCCGTAGAGGGGTTTGCTGTACAAGCTTGATACAATACAACCATCCCTGCTTGACAAAACTACATCCAAAAGGGGAATGGATGTGTTGCTCAAATGCCCCGTAAATTTAAGGTTTAAATCATTATTATTAAAAAAACGGCAAAAAATCATCTAATATACCTACAGATTCGGAGCAAATAAACAAAAGATCATCAATGAAGCGATGGAAAAAAAAAATTTGGACCCTCTCCCACCAACCCATATACAAGTTGGCAAGAGAGGGTGAATACCAGGCTCGCATGGCTGCTCTGCATCTCTGAATGTAAAAAGAACCACAAGGCAGTGTGAACTGCCTGCAGAAGAGGAGCGATGCGGGAACCAGCGCTGTAATCGCGCTGGTTCCCACATTGCATCAGTGTGAACCCAGGGTGAAGGTTCTGTGGGCCTCTTTTTTTTTTCTTAGATTTTCAATTGGATTCAAGTCAGGTGATTGGCTAGGCCATTCTAGCAGCTTTATTTTCTTTCTTTGAAACCAATTGAGAGTTTCCTTGGCTTTGTGTTTGGGATCATTGTCTTGCTGAAATGTCCATGCTTGTTTCATCTTCATCATCCTGGTAGATAGCAGCAGATTTTTATCAAGAATGTCTTGGTACATTTTTCTATTCATCCTTCCTTCAACGATATGTTGTTTGCCAGTACAGTATGCTGCAAAACAGTCCCGCACCATGATGTTCCTACCTCCAAACCTCACTGTTGATATGGTGTTTTTGGGGTTAGGTGCAGTGCCATTTGACCTCCAAACATGGTGTGTATTATGGCATCCTTTTTCTTCAGAAATGGAGTCTTGAGCGTGCATACAGGCAATGGCAGTTGAGTGCATTACTTGTACCTGCTAATTCCAGGTCTTTCTGAAGCTCTCCCTAAGTGGTCCTTGACTCTTGGACAACTCTTCTGTCAGAAATCTTGCGAGGAGCACCTAGTCATGGCTGGTTTATGGTAAAATTATGTTCTTTTCACTTCCGTATTATGTCCCCAACAGTGCTCACTGGAACATTTAGAAGTTTAGAGATCCTTCTGTAACCAATGCCATCAGTATGTTTTGCAACAATAAGGTTGCAAAGGTCTTGAGAGAGCTCTTTGCTTCTACCCATCATGAGATGTTTCTTGTGTGACACCTTGATAATGAGACACCTTTTCATAGGCCATCAGTTGAGACTGAACCAGCTGATATTAATTTGCACTGGCAAGGGGCATGATTGCTTTATAATTACTGATAGATTTCAGCTGATGTCTTGGCTTTCCATGCCTTCCATGCCATGCCTTTTTGCACCTCCCTTTCTTTGTGTGTCATTCCATTTTATTACACATAATTAATTTCTGATCTTATTTGTTTTGGTTTCTTTGTATGTATGGATTGCATGGGTTGTTATGGACGTGGTGAAAATTTCATGTCAATAGCAATGATGTGATACTTATTTTACCTGCTGTATATAAATCATTGATTGGAGGCAAATTAGGCCCCTTTCACACTGGGGCGGGCAGGAGCGGTGGCGGTATAGCAGCGCGATTTGCAGCGCTGCTATACCGTCGTTCTTACCGCGGTATGCGGTCGCTAGGGGGGTGAATTTAACCCCCGCTAGCGGCCGAAAAATGGTTAATACCGCCCGCAAACCGCGGCTATTGCCGCGGTTTGCGGGCGGTATTACCGCGGTGTCCCATTGATTTCAATGGGCACCTGCGGTAAAGGAGCGGTGAACACACCGCTCCTTTACCGCTGTAAAGAAGCGGCTAGCAGGACTTTTGGAGCGGTCCTGCTAGCGCACCGCTTCAGTGTGAAAGCCTTCGGGCTTTCACATTGAAGGCACAGGGCAGGAATTTTTCATGCGGTATAATAGCACTATTATTCGCGCTAAACCGCATGAAAAACGCCCCAGTGTGAAAGGGGCCATAACGTCAAGATAAAATCCAAACAGGCATCACCATAGAAACGTACCCCCCATTAGGGAAAAATGAGCGATAGATGCTTCCGCCACAAAAGGTCCAGGCAAACTGTATGCCATGGAGAAAGATGAGCACTCATATCGGCAAAGTGGGTGTGCCCAAGGGCCGCCTCCCGCTACAGGCAGACACCTAACATGAGGTGTATGACATTGCCCCCAGCTTGGGGCAGGCCTCTCCTCCCTAAATGCTGGCCAGATCTTGGTCGGCTAGCCATGCCGCCCAGTGTACTACATCCTGACTTACGGTAAGATAGCTGCCCGGAATGGCAGCGCGCATGAGCCGATATGACGCCATGCCACCATAGTGTGTCTTGGATGTCCACGGCAAAATGGCGACTAGACATCTGGCCATCAGGCACAAGCAAGTCACCACTGACACACAGAGACATCCCACTAAAGATGTTGACAAAGCAATTGATCTGTATACGTAGTGCCTAAACAGTGTATATAAAGCGAGACCAAACCCGAGATGGAACAAAATAAACAGTCTATCAAAACGGAAGAGCCATAGGTTATATGTAACATATAGTTACATAGTCAGTTTGAAAAAAGACACAAGTCCATCTGGTTCAACCATAAAAAAAAATAATAATAATAATATTATCATACAATCCCATATACCCAATTCTGTGCCCACAGTTGATCCAGAGGAAGGCAAAAAACCCCAGCAGAGCATGATCCAATTTGCTACAGCAGGGGGAAAAATTCCTTCCTGATCCTCCGAGAGGCAATCGGATATTCCCTGGATCAACTTTACCTATAAATGTCAGTACCCAGTTATAATATGTACATTTAGGAAAGAATCCAGGCCTTTCTTAAATTAATCTACTGAGCTGGCCAAAACCACCTCTGCAGGGAGTCTATTCCACATTTTCACAGCTCTTACTGTGAAGAAATTTGGAGGTGAAATCTCTTTTCCTCTAGACTAGTGATGAGCCGAACACCCCCGGGTTCGGTTCGCACCAGAACCCGCGAACGGACCGAAAGTTCGAACGAACATTAGAACCCTATTAAATACAATGGATGCGAACGTTCGAATTCTAAAGTGCTAATTATAACAACTATTATGCATGTTATTGTCATAAATAGGGTTTGGGAACCCGGGTTCTGCACCAGGGGACATGTATCAATGCAAAAAGAAGTTTTAAAAACGGTCGTTTTTCGGGAGCAGTCATTTTAATGATGCATAAAGTGAAAAAAAAAAAGTCAAATATTCCTTTAAATATCGTACCTGGGGGGTGTCTAAAGTATGCCTGTGAAGTGCCACGTGTTTCCCGTGTTTAGAACTGTCCCTGCACAAAATGACACTTCTAAAGGAAAAAAAAGCCATTTAAAACTGCTTGTGGCTTTAATGTAATGTCTGGTCCCGGTAATATGGATGAAATTCTTTAAGAAAAATGGCATAGCTACCCCATGACCCCCCCCCCCTACCCCAGCCCATTACCAGCCCCTTTGGGTCTTGTATGGATATTAAGGGGAACCCCGCACATAAAATAAAAAAGGCCCTATATACTCTGAACAGCCGTATACAGGCGGTGCATACAAGACAGGGACTGTAGGTTTGTTCTTATGTAGAATCTGTTTGTAATTTTGAACAGGTACATTGTTGAAGTGTAGCTCCAGCCCAAAAATCTATTTTTAAACTTTTTGGGAAACATAGGTAAGGGTTATCACCCCTGTAACATTTGTTTTGCTGTCTGTGCCCCTGTTCAGAACATTTCACCTCACTTTCCGTCCCAATGACAACTGTTTTTGAAATGTGGTGTTTTTCTTGAAACAAGGATTGCTGATAAAGCATCAGTACAGATGAGACCCCTTTCTCCCATATTTATTCTTACAGGAGAGAATTTTCCTTTCTAGGGGTAGATTTCCTCTCACTTCCTGTTGTCTTCTTTCGTTTGCAAGTAGGAGTCGTTTGTAAGTTGGATGTTTGAAAGTAGGGACCTGCCGTATATACTCTGCAGAAATAGGCCCCTTAGTTGTTGGTGTTGGCACAACACTGTAAGCACTCAGTTACTCTTGGTTGGTGCTGGAACGCCCTGCTGTCAACTATTATATCAGGAATTTTAATTACATATAATTGTTGAACAGTGGTAGTAAAAATTGGGGCTTTGATGGTGGTGCTGGTGCCACAACACTGTAAGCCCTGACAGTTACTCTTGGTGGGTGCAGCAATGGGCCCTGCTGTGAATTATTAGATCAAGAATTGTAATTACATGCCCCTTTTGAACAGGGGCTGAAAAATTGGGCCTTTCATGGTGGTGGTGGTGGTGGCGTTGCCACAAGACTGTAAGCCCTCAGAGTTACTCTTGGTGGGTGCAGCAATGGACCCTGCTGTGAATTATTAGATCAAGAATTGTAATTGCATGCCCCTGTTGAACAGGGGCTGAAAAATTGGGCCTTAGGCACTGGTGGCACAACACTACAACCCCTCACAGATACTGTACTTGGAGCACAGCAATGAGCCCTGTTGCAAAGTATTGCTTCAAAAATTGTAATGACACGCCCCTGTTAAACAGGGGCTGAAAAATTGGGCCTTAGGCACTGGTGCCACAACACTCCAACCCCTCACAGATACTGTACTTGGAGCACAGCAATGAGCCCTATGGCAAATTATTGCTAAAAAAATTGTAATTACACGCCCCTGTAAAACAGGGGCTGAAAAATTGGGCCTTAGCCACTGGTGGCGGCACCCATAAACAAAAATGATCTTCCAAGCTATCATCATCAATCGTATCATTGAGGACTCGGAGGAGGAGGATAGCCAGTCAACATAACAGCACAGGCACTCAGCATCAGCATCAGTCTTGAAGGGATGTGACATGTTAAAATAAATTAGTCTGTTATATCAGCATCAGGTGTGTGGTAGCTGGTGGTGATCCAAGACTGGTTCATCTTGATGAAAGTCAGTCGATCAACCGAGTCGGTGGACAGGCGCACCCTGTGATCCGTGACAAATCCTCCAGCAGCACTGAATGTGCGTTCCGAAAGAACGCTGGATGCAGGACAGGCCAGTAGCTCAATTGCATACTGTGCAAGCTCTGGCCAGTGATCCATCCTCAAGACCCAGTAAGCCAGAGGATTTTCGGTGGGGAAGGTGTCCAAGTCTGACCTTGCCCCTAGATATTCCTGCACCATGTTTATCAGACGCTGGCGATGGTTGCTGGAACCGATCATACTTTGGGGCTGCGGACTAAAGAATTGTCTGAACGCATCGGTCAGACGGCCACCTTCCCCACCGCTCCTTCTTTGACTGGCCGAAGCCTCAGCAACTCGTTGTCCAGGACCAGGAGTTTGTAACCTCCCAGTCTCTGGGAACGCGTTGCACAGACCTTTCTGCAAGGCCTCCCGGAGTTGTCTCATCCTCTGCTCCCTCTGCGACGGTAACATAAGGTCCGCAACCTTACCCTTGTACCGTGGATCAAGGAGAGTGGCCAGCCAGTAATGGTCCCTCTCCTTGATCCGAAGAATACGAGGATCCTTCCGCAGACTTTGCAGGATCAGGGAGGCCATGCAGCGTAGGTTTGCTAAGGCATTCGCTCCGGAGTCCTCTGGGTCACTAAGGACGACATGATCCGCAGCCACCTCCTCCCAGCCACGTACAAGTCCACTGGTTTCTTGGGACTGTAAATCATCCCTAAAAGACTGCTGCTGATGATGCTGAGTGCCAGCCTCCACCTCCATGCTGACACAATCCTCCTCCTCCTCCTCCTCCTCCTCCTCCTCTTCCTGTGCGATGGGTGGGACAGAAGGAACACTGTCTGGGTAAAGGGGGCCTTGAGAGGCAAGGAAGTCCTCCTCTTCCTGCCTCTGTTCTGCCTCAAGTGCCCTGTCCATTATTCCACGCAGCGTGTGCTCCAACAGGTGGACAAGAGGTACAGTGTCACTGATGCATGCACTGTCACTGCTCACCATCCTCGTGGCCTCCTCAAATGGTGCCAGGACAGTGCATGCATCCCTGATCATGCCCCACTGGCGTGGAGAAAAAAAACCAAGCTCCCCTGACCCTGTCCTGGTGCCGTAGTCGCACAGGTACTCATTGATGGCCCTCTGCTGCGTGTGCAGCCGCTGCAGCATGGCCAACGTTGAGTTCCACCTGGTGGGCATGTCACATATAAGGCGGTTCTTGGGCAGGTTCAACTCCTTTTGCAGCTCAGCCAGGCGAGCACTGGCATTATAAGATCTGCGGAAATGCACACAGACTTTCCTGGCCTGCCTCAGGACATCCTGTAAGCCCGGGTACCTGCCCAAGAACCGCTGCACCACCAGGTTAAGGACGTGAGCCACACAGGGCACATGGGTCAGTTGTCCCTGTCGGAGGGCGGAGAGGAGGTTGGTGCCATTGTCGCAAACCACCATTCCTGGCTTAAGCTGGCGTGGCGTCAACCACCTCTCGGCCTGGCCCTGCAGAGCAGACAGGACCTCTGCCCCAGTGTGGCTTCTGTCCCCCAAACACACCAGCGCAAGCACGGCATGGCATCTTTTTGCCTGCGTACTTGCGTAGCCCCGTGAACGGCTACGGAGCACCGCTGGTTCATAGGACAAACCACAGGAAGAGGCCATGGAGGAAGAAGAAGAGGAGGGGGTGGAGGAGAGAGGTGTGTCACAACCAGTAGTAGCATTTTGGAGGCGTGGCGGTGGGACAACCTCCAACACTACTGCACCTTGTCCTGCATCCTTCCCAGCTGCCAAAAGAGTGACCCAATGGGCCGTGAAAGAAAGGTAACGTCCCTGTCCATGCCTGCTGGACCATGAGTCAGCGGTAATATGCACCTTACCGCTGACCGCCCTGTCCAGCGAGGCCAAGACATTGCCTTCCACATGCCGGTAGAGAGCCGGAATAGCCTTCCGTGAGAAAAAGTGGCGTTTGGGAACCTGCCACTGAGGAACCGCACATTGCACAAACTCACGGAAGGGGGCCGAGTCTACCAACTGAAAAGGCAGAAGTTGAAGCGCTAGCAATTTAGCCAAGCTAGCATTCAACCGCTGGGCATGTGGATGGCTGGGAGTGAACTTCTTTCGACGGTCCAGCAGCTGGGGCAGGGAAATTTGCCTGCTAGAATCGGACGTCGGTGTACTGCTAGCAGAGTGGCCGCAAGTACTTGGCTGTGACACACCTAATTCTACACCTTCATTCCTCTCAGTGCATGTTTCAGAGAGGACTGAAGTTATAGTGGGGTTGGAGATCCCAGCTGATGCGGTGCAAGGAGAGGTCCGCTTTGTTCTTTGGTGTGGGTCTTTGAGGTAGGCTTGCCAACGAGCTGCATGGCAGGTCAACATATGTCTGGTCAGGCATGTGGTACCCAAGCGGCTGATGTTTTGGCCACGCGATATACGCTTGAGACATATGTTGCAAACAGCAGCTGTGCGATCTGATGCACTAGCCTCAAAAAAGGCCCACACCAAAGAACTTTTTGAATGACGGGCAGAGGCAGCGCCCTGCACAGGCGGAGCTCTGCGGTGTGATTCCGTCGGTGTACTGCCCTTACGCTGGCCACCAAAGGGCATCCTGCCTCGTTGGAGATGTGCCTCCTCCTCATCCTCCTCCTCTCTCCTATTAGGCACCCACGTGGAGTCAGTGACCTCATCATCACCTCCCTCCTCATCACTGGAGCCAATCTGGCAGTATGCTGCAGCTGCTGGAACATGACTGCCAGATTGGTGTCCTTCTTGAGCATCCCCTCTGTCTGCTCTCACGCTACTGCCTTCCTCTAGCTGGGTTTCATCATCAGACCCTTCGAAACGCTGGGCATCCTCCTGGAGCATGTACCCAACACTGTGCTGAAACAGTTCGGGGGACTCCTCAGGAGGAGGACATGGTGGGTCTAGGGAAGGAGTGACTGATGATGAGTCTGACATTGATACCAGGGAAGAGGACGCTTTGGCAGCTGCTTTTCCAGTACCCTGAGCCTGGGTGAGAGAGGATGAGGAGGAGGAGGAGGGCTTGGTCATCCACTCTACCAAGTCTTCGGCATGATGTGGCTCAACATGTCCAGCTGCCGAAAAGAAGGACAAGCGTGTCCCATGGCCATGTGCTGATGACAATGCACCGCGTCCACGACCAGCACTGTTGCCCCCAGACACAGAGCCTGCTTGCCCTCTTTTATTGCCTCCTGACTGTCTGCCTCTCCTTGTTTGCCTTCCAGACATTCTAATAGATGGCCTGCAGGGAGATGGGAAAAAAGCAATAAGGGCTACCTTCAGGTGTCCTTCTCTGTCCCTGGAAACAAGGACTTTGACAGTGAAAGAAACTGACACACTCTCCCTACCTACAGTTTTCTGTCCCTAGAAAAAATGTTTTTTTTAAGCACAATTTAGCACAAGGAGAATTCACTCACTGTCCTTCCAGGTCCCTGGAAACAAGGACTTTGACAGTGAAAGAAACTGACACACTCTCCCTACCTACAGTTTTCTGTCCCTAGAAAAAATGTTTTTTTTAAGCACAATTTAGCACAAGGAGAATTCACTCACTGTCCTTCCAGGTCCCTGGAAACAAGGACTTTGACAGTGAAAGAAACTGACACACTCTCCCTACCTACAGTTTTCTGTCCCTAGAAAAAATGTTTTTTTTAAGCACAATTTAGCACAAGGAGAATTCACTCACTGTCCTTCCAGGTCCCTGGAAACAAGGACTTTGACAGTGAAAGAAACTGACACACTCTCCCTACCTACAGTTTTCTGTCCCTAGAAAAAATGATTTTTTTAAGCACAATTTAGCACAAGGAGAATTCACTCACTGTCCTTCCAGGTCCCTGGAAACAAGGACTTTGACAGTGAAAGAAACTGACACACTCTCCCTACCTACAGTTTTCTGTCCCTAGAAAAAATGTTTTTTTTAAGCACAATTTAGCACAAGGAGAATTCACTCACTGTCCTTCCAGGTCCCTGGAAACAAGGACTTTGACAGTGAAAGAAACTGACACACTCTCCCTACCTACAGTTTTCTGTCCCTAGAAAAAATGTTTTTTTTAAGCACAATTTAGCACAAGGAGAATTCACTCACTGTCCTTCCAGGTCCCTGGAAACAAGGACTTTGACAGTGAAAGAAACTGACACACTCTCCCTACCTACAGTTTTCTGTCCCTAGAAAAAATGTTTTTTTTAAGCACAATTTAGCACAAGGAGAATTCACTCACTGTCCTTCCAGGTCCCTGGAAACAAGGACTTTGACAGTGAAAGAAACTGACACACTCTCCCTACCTACAGTTTTCTGTCCCTAGAAAAAATGTTTTTTTTAAGCACAATTTAGCACAAGGAGAATTCACTCACTGTCCTTCCAGGTCCCTGGAAACAAGGACTTTGACAGTGAAAGAAACTGACACTCTCCCTACCTACAGTTTTCTGTCCCTAGAAAAAATGTTTTTTATAAGCACAATATAGCACAAGCACAAAACACACTGACACTCTCCCTACCTATCCTTCTCTTTCCCTAAACTAAAGGAATCCAGGTTAAGCAAGAAAGAAATAAAAGTCACTGTCCCTGCCTATGCTGCTCTATCCCTGCTCCGGAACACACTACACTAGGCCGCCGTGCTGGCGGCCTTTTATAGTGTGGGGCGTGTACTAAACACCCTCAGCAATAATTGGCCACAGGCATCCTGCCTGTGGCCAATCATTGCTCTCCTCGCTGCCGGCGCTGTGATTGGCCAAGCATGCGGGGTCACAGTGCATGCTTGGCCAATCACAGCGCCTGGATGACACTGCGATGGCGTAGTGCATTGTGGGCCGTTCGCGTCACTCGAATTTGGCGCGAACGGCCCAAATCGTTCGATCTTCGTCGAACGATCGAACAGCCGATGTTCGAGTCGAACGTATGTTCGACTCGAACACGAAGCTCATCCCTACTCTAGACGTAAAGAGTGCCCCTTGTCCTTTGTGTTGACTGTAAAGTGAATAACTCAACACTAAGTTCACTATATGGACCCCTTATATATTTGTACATGTTGATCATATCCCCCCTTAATCTCCTCTTAAGAGTGAATAAATTCAGTCCCTCTAATCTCTCCTCATAGCTGAGCTCCTCCATGCCTCTTATCAGTTTGGTTGCCCTTCTTTGCACTTTCTCCAGTTCCTCAATATCCTTTTTGAGAACTGGGGCCCAAAACTGAACTGCATATTCCAGATGAGGTCTTACTAATGATTTGTACAGGGGCAAAATTATATCTCTCTCTCTGGAGTCCATACCTCTCTTAATACAAGAAAGGACTTTGCTCGCCTTGGAAACCGCAGCTTGGCATTGCATGTTATTATTGAGCTTATGATCTACCAAAACCCCCAGATCCTTCTCCACTACGGATCCCCCCAGTTGTACTCCCCCTAGTATGTATTATGCATTCATATTCTTAGCCCCCAAGTGCATAACTTTACATTTATCAACATTAAACCTCATCTGCCACATAGTCGCCCAATTAGACAGAGCATTGAGAGACATCCTTTAAGGATGTTATTCCACTGCTTAGTGTCATCTGCAAAGACAGAAATTGTACTTTTGATCCCAGACCCAATATCATTTATAAAGATATTAAAAAGTAAGGGTCCCAACACTGAACCTTGGGGTACACCACTGATAACCCATTCAGAGTAAGAATCATTAACCACTACTCTCTGAATTCGGTCTTTTAGCCAGTTTTCTATCAATTTACAAACTGTTATTTCCAATCCTGTACCTTACACATTAGTTGTGTGTGCGGAACTGTATCAAATGCTTTTGCAAAATTCAAGTATACCACGTCCACTGCCACCACTCTGTCCAAGGTTTTACTTACCTCTTCATAAAAAGAAATCAGGTTTGTCTGACAACTTCTGTCTTTCATGAATCCATGCTGTCTGTTGGTTAAAATATTTTTTTCCAGCAAGAACTCGTCTGTGGTCTTTTATTAATCTCTCCAGTATTTTCCAAACTACAGAAGGTAAGCTAACAGGTCTATAGTTACTTGGTAAAGACTTTGTTCCCTTTTTAAATATAGGCACCACATTGGCCCTGCGCCAATCCAGTGGTACTATTCCTGTTATTAATGAGTCCCTAAAAATTAGATACAATGGCTTTGAAATGACAGAGCTCAATTATTTTAGGATCCATGGGTGTATGCCATCTGGTCCATGTGCTTTATCCACCTTTATTCTGTCAAAATATTTCTGGACCACATCACTTTTGAGCCATTGTGGATTATTTGGGGCTGTGTCACTACCACCCTCATTATGGACATGAACTCCCCCATGCTCCTTTGTATACACAGAGCTGAAGAAAGTATTTAATAAATTAGCCTTCTCTTTGTCCCCAGTCATCCACTCTAGATTATTTTGTAAAGGGCCCTACATGCTCAGACTTGACCTTTTTACTATTAATATATTTGAAGAATTTTTGGGGGTTTGTCCTACTATCTTTTGCAATCTGTCGTTCATTTTGAGTTTTTGCATCCTTGATTTCCTTTTTACATATCCTGTTATATTCTTTGTAACATTTAAATGACACTAGTGTTCCTTAATTTTTATATTTTTTAAAAGCTCTTTTCTTATAGTTTATAGCTTTTTTAACTTTGGCCGTGAGCCACATAGGTTTTATTTTTAGCCTTTTAATCTTATTGCCCATGGGAATATACTTTGACATATGTATACACATAAGTCCCAACACCTGATTTGAAGCAAACAAAAACTTGGGTCAAAGCCCATAGTGATGGCATGGCTAAGTTGTAATAAAGGGATTTTTATAACAGCTTACCTGTAAAATCCTTTTCTTGGAGTACATCACGGGACACAGTGCGACTTAGTCATTACTAATGGGTTATATAGTTTACCTTCAGGTGCTGGCACTGGCAACCTCAAACCGGAAGTACCCTCCCCTATATAAGCCCCTCCCATCCGGGAGCACCTCAGTTTTGTAGCAAAGCAATAAGTGTCCCAAAAAGAGGGGTGGGAGCTCTGTGTCCCGTGATGTACTCCAAGAAAAGGATTTTACAGGTAAGCTGTTATAAAAATCCCTTTTTCTTTTTCGTACATCACGGGACACAGAGCGACTTAGTCATTACTAATGGGACGTCCCAAAGCAATGCCCAATGAGGGGAGGGATACACTATACATAAGCTGGGCGCCATCAGGCATGAGGCTCTTTTGCGGCCTGCAACACACTGCGCCCAAAGGCGACATCCTCCTGACTTCTGACGTCTACCTGGTAGAATCTAGTAAACGTGTGTACTAAGGACCATGTTGTGGCCTTACAGACTTGAGCCAGGGAGGCTTGGTGATGCACTGCCCATGAAGTTCCAACTGCTCTTGTGGAGTGCGCCCTAACTTTGAACGGAGGCGGTCTCCTTTTCAAGCCATAGGCTTGTATTATGACCTGTCGAATCCACTTGGCTAAAGTAGATTTTTGATGCTGCCTGACCCTTTCTGGGGCCTTCCGGCAGAACAAACAAAGTATCCGCGCTACGAATCTGAGCAGTGGCTTTAAGATAAGCTTTAACTGCTCTTACTACATCCAAAGAATGCAATAACTTTTCCTCTACCGAACTAGGTTTGGGGAAAAAGGAAGGAAGAACCACATCTTGGTTCAAATGGAACCTCGATACCACCTTAGGAAGAAGGCTGGATGAGGACGTAATACTACTCTGTCCTTATGGACAACCAGATATGGCTCCTTACAGGACAAGGCGGCTAATTCCGATACTCTTTTAGCCGAACAAATGGCTACTAAGAAAATCAATTTCCTGGTGAAAAGAACCAAGGAAATGTGCCGCAATGGTTCAAATGGTTGTTTCTGTAGAACCGACAGAACCAGGTTTAAGTCCCATGGACATATGGGAATACTAACCGGAGGGCTAATACGCATCACTCCTTGTATGAAAGCTTTGACTAATGAATGCAAAGCCAAGGGCCTTTGAAAAAATATTGACAAGGCCGTCTGACCCTTGATAGTACTCAAGGCAAGCTTCCTATGTACAGCCCACTGTAGGAAGTCCAGAATCCTACCTATTACGTACTTACGTGGATGCCATTTCCTGGCCTCACACCACGTGATGTACGCCTTCTAGATCCTATAATAGATCTGCCTGGATACCGGCTTCCTGGCATTGATCATGGTAGATACCACAGGATTAGAGAGCCCTCTCTTTTTTAGAATGTGGGCTTCAATAGCCAGGCCGTCAAACCTAGGGCTGGTAAGGAAGGGTAGTATATCGGTCCTTGCGAAAGCAGGTCCGGACGATGTGGGAGGGTCCAAGGACTTCCCACTGACATTTTTACAATCTCCGCGTACCATGCCCTTCGGGGCCACGCTGGAGCCACCAGAATCACTGGTTTCTTTTCTACCCTGATTCTGCAGATTAATCGCGGTGGGAATGCATATATCAGCTTGAACTGATCCCAAGGGAACACTAGGGCATCCGAATCGCAAGCTAGGGGATCCTTTGTGCGAGACACAAATCTGTCCACCTTTGCGTTGAATCTGGATGCTAGCAGATCTACATCCGGTGTTCCCCACCGCTGGCATATTGCCTGGAAAACCTCGGGGTGAAGAGACCATTCCCCCGGGCATAATTGCTGGCGACTTAAAAAGTCCGCTCTCCAATTTTCCACTCCTGGGATGAAAACCGCGGATATGGCTGTGACATACCTTTCTGCCCATTCCAGGATGCAATTCGCTTCCCTCTGGGCTGCACGACTCCTGGTGCCACCCTGGTGATTGATATATGCCACTGCTGTGGCATTGTCTGATTGAATTCTGACAGGTGACCCTTGGAGTTTGGATGTCCATGCTACTAGGGCATACCGGGCTGCTCGTATCTCTAAGAGATTGGTGGGCAGGGCCTTCTCTGCTTCTGACCACTTGCCCTGGAGAGACCATTGCTCCAGTACTGCCCCCCAGCCTATGAGGCTGGCATCTGTAGTGACCACCTTCCAAGAAACCGGACTGAAGGGTTTCCCTTTTTCCAGATTCTGGGGCACCAACCACCAATGGAGGCTCTTGCGAACGGAAGGGGACAGGGACATTGGTAAGTCTAAAGCCTGAACTTTTTTGTTCCAGGCTGACAGTATGGCCCTCTGCAAGTTCCTTGAATGGAATTGACCGTAGGGTACTGCTTCGAATGAAGCCACCATTTTTCCCAGCAGCCTTATACACAGGCGTATGGATGGTTTTCTTTTTTGTACCCACTAAGTGGGTCAAATCTTTCAAAGACGACACCTTCTCTGGAGGTAAGAAAATCTTTCTCTGATTTGAATCCAGTCTTAGCCCCCAAGTATTCCAGACTTTTGACTGGTTTTAGGGCTGACTTGTCTCGGTTGATAATGCAACCGTGAGATTTCCAGATACTTGATTATCTTGTGAACGACCACTTCTAGTTTTTTTCACTGAGTGGTCTATCAGCAACAAGTCGTCTAGATATGCCATTATCGTTACACCGTGTGTTCCTAGTTTGGCCAATCGTAGGGCCAGAATTTTTGTGAACACTCGTGGTGCTGTGGCCAGACCGAAAGGTAAGGCTCTGAACTGAAAATGGCGCCCTTCTACTGCAAAGCGTAGAAATTTCTGGTGGGCCGGACAGATGGGAATATGCAAATAAGCATCCCTTATGTCGATCGAGGCTAACCATTCCTGCCCTTGTAGGGCGGTGGCCACCGATCGGATCGACTCCATCCGAAAAAGTCCTGATATGTAGGAACTTGTTTAGCCCTTTTATATTTAATATGGGCCTCATGTCCCCATTTGGCTTGGGGACTGTGACAAGGTTCGAGTAAAACCCGAACCCGCTTTCTTCCAAGGGAACCTTCATGATTACCCTTGGAGCAATAGTTGCTCTAGTGCCAGAAGGAGGGATCCACTCTTCTGGGGATCGCTTGGCACGTTTGACCTTATAAAATGGGCAGGAGGAATGTCTTTTAACTCCAGCCTGTATCCCAGACTTACTGCGGAGATCACCCATCTGTCTCTGATGGTGTCCCGCCAGGTCTCTGTGAACAACTGAAGTCTTCCCCTCACCCGATTGAGTGGGGGCAACCCTTCATGACTTGGGGGGAGGTTTTGTACCTCTCTTGACCCAGGGTTTCTTGTTACCCTGTGATTGTCCCTGATTTCTGCCCCCTGGATTTGACCGCGGAGGCCGTCGGAACTGTTTCACAGCCGATGTGCCAGGGACTGGAGAAGTAGACCTCTTAAAAGAAGGACTTCTACCCTTGTTCTTAACCGGCAAGAGTGTACTTTTACCGGCAGAAGTTTTCTGGATATATTTGTCCAGATCATCTCCAGATAAGCGTTCTCCATGAAATGGGAAGCTAATCAGCAATTTCTTACAGGGAGCTTCAGCAGACCAGTTTTTGAGCCATAGAAGCCTACGCATATGTCTACAGACAGCGTAAAGCGGGATGCCTGTTGGATTGTATCCTTTATGGCGTCCACCGCAACACAAGGCTCTAGGTAGGTCAGCTAGGGCAAGAGCCTGCTGATCTGGCAAGTCCCTTAAGACTTGTTTCAACTGATCTTTCATTGCTTGGCAGACTCCAATTGCTGCTACTGCAGGTTGTGTCACCATGCTTGCTGTAGAGAAAGCAGATTTTAGTAAAGACTCCAATTTTTTATCTATTGGGTCTTTGAACATTGGAACATTATCTACTGGACATGTCAGTGATTTATTTACACAAGAGATGGCTGTGTCCACTGTAGGGACCCTCCATTTTTTTTAATGAACTTATCCTCCATGGGATAGATCACTGGAAATCTCTTGGGGGGAGTAAATATTTTACAGGATGCTCCCAATCCTGGTAAATAAGCCCTTCCAATAAAGGGTGGATTGGGAAGGAACAGACAGTCTGGGGAGCTTTCAGCGACCCCAGCGAGGAGACAGTAGTGGTTGATGGTTCCGCCAGAGGCATTTAAAATGCTGCTCGGACCATGTTAGTCAGAGACTGAACCCATAATCTTTCAGCCTGAGATGCTGAGAAAGGTTCTTCCACTGTTGATTCCTCTATAACTTTATCAACCTCACCTGATCCCCTTCAGGTAGGTCGATCTCTGGGACTGTTCCTCCACTAACAGGCACTCTGCAGGAGGAGACGGAGATCGGACGCGCTTTTCCTGTGACAGGGAAGCAGCGATCAATGCTGTTAATCTCTCTTCCAATCCTCCCAGAGTTGAGGATAAAACCTCCTCTGTTATATATACAGGAGCAGGTGGACTGGGGACAGCCGCAGTACCAGGTACTCCTGCGGGGTTCCTACGGCTACTGACCTCTGAAATTTCAGGGGAGATTGGCGCAGTACAGCATGCCCAAAATCCTCAGAGCCCGACGGAGACCCCTTTCGCTTCTTGGAAGATTTATTTCCAGAGCGTCTGGACGACATATCCTATAAGCACAAAGCTGAGGTATTCCCGTCGTCATACACCAATTTTTGCTGGTAATAGTCTAACACAGTTGCTGCTATATACCAGCTGGTGTCCACTAAAGTGTCTTTCTATGGGGATGCCCGCATCAACCGCCTCTGTGTGCCACCGTTTTGTTGCTAGCTCTGCTTGCATCCAGCTGACGCTTGTACTGTGTCTTTTACACATGCTGGGACGCCTGCATATGCGCAGAAGCGCCACGGCGCGCATCGAGCGTCATCCACCCGCCCCGCCCCTTTTTTTTCATAGGAGGCGCGTGCACGCGCCCGTGCGCCATTGGCGCCCTTTTCGAAACCAAGCAGGGACTAGGAGCCAGGGCCCTTTTTGCCGGAGGGCCTGTGCGGTGGATGAGCGCAGCAACAGGGCAGAGGAAGTGGATTCCCACAGAGAACTTACCAACTGCCTGGATCTTTTGACTTGAGAAAACCAAAGATCCACATGACAAGAAAAAATGGACCACAGCGGCCTCTAGTGGTTTAACACAGGTACCGTGGTCCTCTTCTTTTTTTTTTTTTTTTTTTTTTCTTGACTACTATTAAAATTTTACATTTTCCAGTAGTTACAGGCATACACAGATATTAGCGGGAATACCGTTAGGTAACAGACAGAAAGACAAATTAGGCTTGGGGGTCCCCCAATAGAACCAAGTTCCTGGGGGCCCCCACTTACCTGTTCCCCGCCGCAGGACTCTGTTTGGTCCACAGAAGCCCAAACTTCACCTATCACGGCAGGCATTGTAATTAAACCTTCAGGGACCGGGTTCCCAAGGATTCCACTCCCCTGGACCTGTATAGCACCCTGCACAGAAAACATCTTGGTCGTGGGTATGACCAGAGCTCTGGATCCCAGGGTCCAGCCCTCCTAAGAGAGGCTTTACAGGCAAAACCTTGCTCTTCTGTTGCAAGGCCCGGGTACCGACCGTTTAGCTATGAAGCTTTTTTGGTGGGATCCGGAACAGCTTACTAAGGCCCGTAAAAGAACCTGTACGCAAGCCCAGGAAAACACATGTTACTCTTTCGCCAACACCTTAGACACTGGCAAAAAACTGAGGTGCTCCCGGATGGGAGGGGCTTATATAGGGGAGGGTACTTCCGGTTTGGAAGTTGCCAGTGCCAGCACCTGAAGGTAAACTATATAACCCATTAGTAATGACTAAGTCGCTCTGTGTCCCGTGATGTACGAAAAAGAAAAATAGAGGGGACATGGGCCAGGGTCGTAAATCACCAATGGAGAGGCAAAGGGAAAAAAAAGTTAGTATCGAGGAAGACCATAAATAAACATTACCAACACAAATGACATAATATACCGATGCATGTTAAAGCATATCCATCCACTTATCCTATTTTAATCGGTATTCAAGAATGGTGCAAAACTGACATGGTCATTTAGACCTGGATGTTCAGTAACTTTTAATCTATATATCCATTTTGCTTCTGTTTGTAGCATGAAACGATCAAAGTCCCCACCTTCGTGCCAGGGCAGTAAATCTAAGGGTATTAGTGCAGTATTTATGTTTCTTGGGGGAAGTGTCTGGCAATAGGGCTATCTAGGATTCCTGTAGGGAAATCATTCACATGGTCGTTAATCCACTTCCAAAATGTTCTCTTTGTTTTGCGTACATAGTAAGGCTCGCAGCAGCAGGTATGTAAATATACTATTCCAACTATACCCTCTACTTTCCTTTAATAAAACGTCAGTGGTCACAAGTCCCACATTTAAATGTGCCTCGAGGGCGTGTTCCACGTGGGTCACATTTACCCTGTGGGAGAAAATTACTGGAGGTAAGCTGTCAGACATGGCCTATCATCTATATAGTTTCAGATAGCAGGGGCTTCTATAAGAACATGCCAGTGTTGCATAAAAATGTGTCTGATTTCTTCTGCTTGGTTATTGTATTTAACAATGGGTATTGTCTTATCTTCTCCTTGAAATAAGAGTAGATCTCTCTGGCTATTTTTAGCCCCCTGCTATGCCTTATGTCAGGGGTGCCCAACCTTTTGAAGAGCGAGGGCCACTTAAGCGACTTGGTAACCGGTCGCGGGCCACAATGAGCGTAGCGGGTGGATGGCATGCATATGCAGAGCGCACACGGACATAGCCCATAATACTTTTTAGCAGATCGTTTTGAGGTAGAACACAAGTCGGTTTATGTCTGCCAATACTTAGAGGTGAATGGAGGGTCCAATTGGTCAGACTATCAGACTGACCATGTGAAAGGGGACCAAGGCTGCTTTCACACTGATGCGCTGCGGTTTACCCACGTTTTTCCTGCACTTTGCAATAGACTTCTATTATATTCTGAAGGTTTGGTGCACTTTCAGAAAGCTCACCAAACTCGCAGGTAATAACAGAAGTCTATGGCTCAGTGCAGGTACTGCGCAGATAAACTGCTGTGCACCTGCGGGATCAGTTTGAAAGCAGCCCAGTAACCACTGCAGAAAAGATATGCCCAAATATACACACTGTAATTTTAGTAAT
Organism: Rana muscosa; assembly: GCA_029206835.1. Classification (NCBI taxonomy): domain Eukaryota; kingdom Metazoa; phylum Chordata; class Amphibia; order Anura; family Ranidae; genus Rana; species Rana muscosa. The sequence continues at coordinate 117,648,666 of CM055123.1, read as the reverse complement.
AAACTGACCTTTAATAACTGTATTCTATTCCATCCCAAAGCAGGAGGTCGCGGGCCACATCAGAGGGCTTCGTGGGGCACATGTGGCCCCCGGGCCACTGGTTGGGCACCCCTGCCTTATGTAAAGACTTTTTGCTATATCCCCTTTCAAGAAATGTTTTTTTTAGAAAGGTAGCCTGTTGTTCAAAATTTACTTTGTCAGTACAATTCCTCTGAATTCACAGATATTGACCCACCAGAATGCCTTTGATCAAATGTGGAGGATGTGCAATCCTAAAATGTAGGAGTGAGTTACCTGCGGTAGGTTTTCTATAAAGGTCAGTCTGTATGTACTCTTCTTTATCCTTTCCAATCAAAAGATACAGAAAGGGTAACAATTCCTCGTGCCACATCAGTGTAGAATATAACGCCTCCTCATCAATTGAGGCTATGATGGTTTCTTCTGTGATGTGGTGGCCATCTAGGATGCTTACCAGGTGAATTGTGTCTTTAAGATAAGAAGGCAGGGCTTCTACATGGGCTCTTAGGTAGTTATCTATTATCTTACTAGCACGGTAGGTAAGTGAACCAATCCCTGAGATGGGTCTACCAGGGGGGTCATTAAGGCATTTGTGAGTCTTGGGGAGCACATAAAATGTAGGAGTAATAGGGCCGGGTACTTTTAGATATTCATGTGTATCTTTAGAGATCAATTGGTTGGCATATGCCAAATCGATAATCCTATTAAACTTGGCTTGAAATGCTTTCACTTCCAAAATTGAAATTTGTCTATACCATGCTCAATTCTTCAATATTTTGAGGCATATCTGTATGTATTGAGTATCTGACATAATGACAATGTTCCCTCCCTTATCCAAAGGTCTTATAACGATTCCCTTCTGATTACTTAAATCTTCCAGGGACAACCTTTGATCCGTGGTAAGATTTGAGGTTTTTGATGTTGGGGATATTTTTCCTATGTTCTGTGTAACCAGTTTGACCCGAGGGTTAGTAGTGCTTGAAAATTTGGTCGATTTTTTTCTTGTATTCACGGTATTGTATTTGGGCATCAATAGGAAGGGAGGGAACATTGTCAATCTGATCATCACAATTTTTTAATAAATCTTTTAATTATTCCATACACCCCCACTCCTCTTCTAAAGCCCTGTACACATGATCGGATTTCCTATGGATTTTTCCATCGGAATTCCGATGAAGCTGACTTCCATCAGTCTTGCCTACACAAATCCGACCATCCCAAACGCTGTGACGTAAAACACTCCGATGAAAAATAAAAATTAAGTTCAATGCTTCTGAGCATGCGTCAACTTGATTCTGAGCATGCGTAGGTTTTTTCTCCGATGGAGTTCCACACAGACGATCGGAATTTGCTATCGTTTTTTTTTCCATCCAATAAATTTAAAACATGTTCTATTTTTTCTCACCGATGGAAAAAAGAGCGATGGGGCCCATACACGATCGGTTTGTCCAATGAAAAAAGTTCATCGGTAAAACCGATCGTGTGTACAGGGCATAAGAGTGTAAGATTTTTAAGGGCCCAGAAATTCTGCCCTTGAATATCCTTGCCAGATAGGTTTAGGTTCTTGTTCCTGTTTATGAAATATAGACTTAAAGTTGAGTTTACGACCAAAAAATGTAGATCTTTGATTATATCAAAGTGATCTAAATTAGTTGAGGGGTAAAAGTTGAGGCCTAATCTAAGCATAGATAATTCCATATCTAAGAATTCAATTGAGGTAAGATTAATTACCTCAAAGGTGACTTGTGTATCTGGCTCCGATGTGTTTTTATATGACATTTCAGAGATATTAATGTGAGACTGTGGTATATAAGATGTGGTTAAGTTGGACGGACCACATATGGGTCCAAGTTTCCTAAAGGGGCCGCCTTCTGTAGTGATTTGGTGCTGTATGTGCATTACTTGGGGTGAGAAGTTTGAGGTGTAGCTGTAAGTGGGGTGCCTAAATGTGGTAAAGATGTATTGTTGTGCTCTGACCCATCACCAATGTCATTGTAGATAGAATGTGATTCCTCACCTTCAGACGAGGGAGGAAACTTACGTTTAAATGGAGGACCCAGTGATATGTGAGGAGTATTGTGACCACCACATGCTTTACTGCCACCAGATCCAAAGACGGGATATGATGATTGCTGTCTGCATGTGCTTCGTTGTATTCCTTATGAGCCCTGTAAGGATACAACAGAGGATGAAGTTGATGCATCTTCTCTTCTAACAAAGGAAGCATAATTTCTCCTATTGAATCTTGAACCCCTAGATTGCCATCTATATGTCTTCCCTGTTTTAAATGGTAAAACTGTCCTTTGACAGTTTTTGTTTTTAGAGTTTACAGGTTGTCTATTATATCTATCGATTAACTCTCTTAGTTCTTTCTCCCCAGCTTGAAATAGAGTAGATTGTTGAAACGTATTTAGTTTTTGTGATATAGATTTAATTTTCTTATCCAACTTTAAAAGTTCACTGTCATGGTGCTGTTTAAGCATTTCAAGCATATTCAGAGAACATGTAGTAAAGGTTCTGTTAACATTTTTCTTTAAAATTAAGTGATGGATTGTTAATAGTAGGGAAAACCTGTACACAGAGGCCAATAGGTATCACTTTAGCATCTATGTAGTATTGGAAGAATTGGCTATGCCAGAAAAATAGAAATTTGTGTTCTAACAGGCGTTTAAAATGGATAGTTAGTATGAAGATTTGATAGCATTTTGTTCTTCGTCATCCTTAAGTATTTCTGCTTTGAGTTTTTTTTTTTTTTTTTTTTCACAATTTAGTTTTTTCATATAGTCTTGCCATATGCTACCACAGAAGTCTGCCATTCTGAAAATAAAATGGAAACTAAAGAATATAGAATTATGTATGTATGTATATATATATATATATATATATATATATATTGTGAGATGGGGGTTGTTTGGCTCAAGTGATAGATGCGTTTTTCCAGCGATTCAAGCCAGTCAGGAACTATATTTAAGGGCATGGTAGCTCATTTTTATTAAAAAGGCAAAATAAAAGTCCAAACAAAGGTTTCCCACGCAGGGGTTCTTCTCCATCAAATACACATAACAGAAAATGCTAGCCCACCTGGCTCTCTGTAGCAGTACTTCTGCACTTTCCTGGTCACCCAGACCACCGGACTCCTCAAAGTAGACGGCTTCCCTTTAGCGTCCACAGCTCTGCCAATTGCAGTCACCAATGTTCTGGCTGTCACCTACAGCCTCTCTGCCTCCTGAAGACCTCCTGTCTCTTGGTGTGGAGCCGTCTCCAACTGGGAGCCATGAGGTCTTCCCATACATTCATTATAAGAGCTGTGCTCACCTGAGCACACACGCTGCTGGTAATCGGCAAAGTCTGGACACAGGGTTGGAGATCCCATCCCTCCCAAGACACTGTGGAATCTCCAAACTACAAAGCCCCTTTCCAGAATACCAAAACCTGGAGAAAGCTGCAAAAGCAGTCTTCTCCAGTCCACATCTACGCTCTGTAGTCTTGCATCTTGCAAATGTGCAGACCCTGTGTCCAGCAAACTGTCCATTTTACCGTGACAGTAGCTCCTACTGTCACAATATATATATATATAATATATATATATATATATATATATATATTGTGAGGGGGTTAGCTCGGCAGCGGGTGTGTATGACCCCCTGGATGGGTTCACCACACAAGAAAAGGCACATCAGACAGAGTTTGCAGTTGCAAAAACAAAAGGTGCGGTTTATTTTAAACTATTTACAGTGGAAAAACAGCAAAACAAAAGAAACATAAAAAAGAAATCCTGGTCAGCTTGACCGCTTACTACACACGTAGGTTCCCTGTCTGACAACTAGGTGCAGCCTTGTGCTGCCCCAGCCCCTATCTCCCTGTTTTTGAAGGTTTTAGCCACACAGGCTTTGTATCACCGCACAGGACAGAAACACACTCCCCAGTCTTGCACAACACAGAACTGGTTCCAGGATGGAGCATCTCCCTTAGCATGCTGGGAGTTCTTGTAGAGGCCTCAATGAGCCACTTGATTCAGCTGGGCTCATTAACTCTTCCCCCGCAAGACTCCCAGCACTCCTCCTAGTGATATGAACTTGCATAAAGCCTGAATCTAGGGCATACATACCTACCATCCTGGATGCAACCTGGTGATTTTACCTGCCTGCTGTCACATACCCCCCCCCCCCCTCTTGTTTTAACCTTGGGGTTGGAACACAAGCAATCAGGCATGCATGTACTCGAGACAAAGCATCCACATTCCCCATTTGAATGCCAGGGCGATGCTTTACCGTAAAGTTGAATTCCTGTAGGGCCAGGAACCACCTATTCACTCTTCTATTTGTCTCTTTGTTTTGAGCCATCCACTTTAAAGGAGCGTGATCAGTAATCATGTCAAAGTGCCTACCTAGCAGATAGTACCGAAGGGAATCTAGAGCCCACTTCACCGCTAAACACTCCTTCTCAATCGTGGCGTAATTTACCTCATGGGACTTCAATTTCCTGCTGAGGTAAATGACTGGGTGCTCTTCCCCGTTCCAAACCTGGGACAATACTGCTCCTAACCCAACGTCGGATGCATCACTTTGTACGACAAAGTCCCTAGAGAAGTCTGGTGAGTACAACACTGGCTGGCTACATAAGGCTTTTTTTAAGAATTGGAATGCTGCCTCAGCCTCTGGGGTCCATTTAACCATGACAGACTCTTTCCCTTTTGTCAGGTTGGTTAGGGGCACAGCCTGAGAAGCAAAGTGGGGAATGAATCGCCGATAATAACCAGCGATTCCCAGAAAGGCTCGTACCTGCTTCTTGCTGTTGGGACGTGGCCAATTCTGTATGGCCTCGACTTTGTTGACTTGGGGTTTTATTACTCCCCTCCCAATCGTGTGCCCAAGATATTTGGCCTCCTCCTGCCCAATGGTACACTTCTTGGGGTTGGCCGTAAACCCAGCTTCCCGGATAGAGTCTAGGACTGCTTGCACTTTTGGCAGATGTGAGGCCCAATCTGTGCTGTAGATAATTACATCATCCAGGTAAGCCGCAGCATACTTCTGATGGGGCCTCGGTATCTGGTCAATTTTCCGCTGGAATGTGGCCGGCGCATTCTGTAACCCAAACGGCATTCTTTTATATTGGAACGCCCCGTCTGGGGTTACAAATGCGGTTTTCTCCTTGGCCGACTTGGCCAGGGGAATTTGCCAATACCCTTTTGTGAGATCAAGAGTTGTCATGTATCGGGCTGTTCCCAGCCGGTCGATCAACTCATCTATACGTGGCATGGGGTAGGTGTCAAATTTTGTAACTTTGTTCAGTTGTCGAAAATCGTTACAAAATCGCCAGCTCCCATCCGGTTTAGGCACTAACACTATGGGACTTGACCAATCACTTTGGGATTCCTCTATCACCCCTAACTTAAGCATTTTCTGTACTTCCTCACGTATTGCCTCCCGTCTGGCCTCTGGGATCCGATAGGGTTTTAGTTTCACCCTTTCACCGGGCGGAGTAATAATATCATGCTCTACCCCAGACGTTTGTCCCGGCAGCTCAGAGAAAACCTCCTTGTTGCGAAGCACAAACTCCTTAACCTCCTGTTGTTGGGGTTGTGACAAGGTGACTGCTATTCCAACCTCAGGAATCACGCAATCAGAGTGAGCTGGTGATAAAGTTTCCGCGACTAGGGATTCCCTATCCCTCCAGGCTTTCAACAGATTAACGTGATAGATCTGTTCGGGCTTTCGCCTTCCTGGTTGTCTGACCTTGTAATTCACTTCGCTAACTTTTTCCATTATCTCATAGGGGCCTTGCCATTTGGCGAGGAATTTGCTTTCAACCGCAGGGACAAGTACCAATACCCTATCCCCCGGGGAAAAGGTACGGGTCTTGGCTCCACGGTTGTACACTCTCTGCTGTGCCAACTGCGCTTGGGCCAAATGTTCCTTTACGATTGGCATTACCTGTGCAATTCTATCTTGCATCAGGGCGACATGCTCAATCACACTCCTGTGGGGAGAACTCTCACTTTCCCAAGTTTCCTTGGCGATATCCAACAGCCCTCTTGGGTGTCTCCCATAGAGTAACTCAAAGGGTGAGAAACCCGTAGAGGATTGGGGTACCTCCCTAATAGCAAACATTAAATAGGGAATTAGACAGTCCCAATCCTTTCCATCTTTATCCACCACCTTCTTTAACATTTGTTTTAGGGTTTTGTTGAATCTTTCAACCAACCCATCGGTTTGGGGGTGATACACAGATGTACGCAATTGTGTCACTTTGAACAACTTACACAGCTCTTTCATAACCCGGGACATAAAGGGTGTACCTTGGTCCGTAAGCAGTTCTTTACAAATACCCACACGGCTAAAAACAAGAGATAGCTCTTTGGCTATGGTTTTGGCCGAGGTATTTCGGAGAGGAATGGCTTCCGGATAACGGGTGGCATAGTCCATTATAACCAAAATGTACTGGTGCCCCCTAGCGGACTTCATTATCGGACCTACCAAATCCATTGCGATCCTCTCAAAGGGGACCTCAATGATGGGAAGAGGTACCAGCGGGTTACGGAAATGTGGCATCGGTGCCGACTCTGACACACAAGGCAGGAGGAACAATAATTTTCTGTTTCCTTCCTGACCCCAGGCCAATAGAATCTCTGCAATACTCTCTCTCGGGTTTTCTCTGTCCCCAGATGACCTCCAAGAATGTGCCCATCGGCCAACTCTAACACCAACTTCCTGTAAGGTTTGGGCACCAAGTTTCTCAATGGTTTCTTCTGCCCTTTTAGCCACCCGATACAATAGGTCTTTTTCCACGATGAAGTATGGGTAAGTGCAGGTCTCATCTGGGTTCACTAACTCGCCATCTATTTCCACTACGTTTTCCCGTGCCTTTATTAGGGTTGGGTCTTTTAACTGTTCTGTGGCAAAATTTTCCTTGTGAACCTCGAGATCAGAAAACTCCACAGACGGCATATTTTTGTCTGAGGATGTTGGCTCCTCCCCAGTTTCTCGAGTCTCCCCTGCCAATACCGACAAGGGAAATTATGGAGAGTCCTCACCACTCTCAGAGGAATTCTGGCTATCACATTCCTGGTATATAGGGGCACCAGTGGGGGGCTCAGGACAATCCCATAGTTCCCAGAACTTTGGAAAATCCCTTCCCACAATGGCATCATGAGGCAAGTGAGACACTAATCCCACCCGATGAGAGAGGGTACCTTTGGGGGCCTCAAAACACACTGTAGTCACCGGATACTCTCGGGTGTCCCCATGCACACAAATAACCACTACCTTGCTATTCCCAGAAACCTCTGTAGTAACTAATTCAGCCTTTATCAGTGTCACGAGGCTACCTGAATCCAGCAATACAACAACATTTCTACCATTAACACACATTTTGCATAAATGTTTCTCAGTTCCCTGAATGGCAGTGCATGCGACTGTCGCAAACAGCGACTGACGTCTGTCCGTTAGAAAGTCACATTGCATGGGTTCATCCACAACCGGGCAATTTGCTGCAATATGTCCCTCTTGTCGGCAGCGGTAACAAACAATCCTTCTTGCTGCTTCTTGAGCCCCTGACTTCCCAGGCTGTTCTCGCCAAACCTTGGGTAGAACTCCCACCCTCTCACTCTCTCCACCCTCACCCCTTGGAATCATCTTACCCGCCACTGGGGATGGTCTGGTCTTAGGGTGGAAAGTCCGTAAGTCTCTGGAAGAGGCAGCCAGGTTCTCTGTAGCCAAGTCCTTTTCTACACGATTCACAAGATTATCGGCCGTTTCTGGGTCTCCATGGCTTACCCACTTTTGGATGGCAGTAGGAAGAGCTCTCAAGAAACGATCCATCACAACACGTTCCACAATCTTTGGTGCGGACAAAGTCTCTGGCTGTAGCCACTTCCTGCTCAGGTGAATGAGATCATACGTTTGAGACCTGGGGGGTTTTCCAAGCCGGAAAGTCCAGTTATGCACACGCTGAGCCCGGACACTCAGGGTGACACCCAGCCGTGCCAATATTTCAGTTTTTAGCATCACATAGTCTTTTGCTTGGTCAGGCTCTAGGTCATAGTAAGCTTTCTGCGATTCACCAGTTAACAGAGGAGCCACCAGTCCAGCCCACTGCTCCTTAGGCCACTTTTCTCTTTCAGCAGTCCTTTCAAATGTGGTCAAAAACACCTCTGGATCATCCTCTCCAGTCATTTTTGTCAATAAACGACTCACCCCAAAGGACGCGGTATTAGTGGAACGACTTTCCTCACTGGTCTGCGGACGTTGCTGCATTACTGTTTCCATTTGTTGTAGTCTCTTCTCTTGCTTCTGCAACAGGTCTATGAAACGGGCCTCCGATTGCTGCAGGGCTTGTTGCTGAGCTTCCAGACTCTGTTGGTGAGCTTGCTGCTGGGATGCAAAGCTCTGTTGTTGAGCTACAAGGCTCTTTTGCAAACCTGCATTTGTCTGCTGCAGATTGGCATTTGCTAGAGCCAGCTGTTTCAATATCTCCTCCATGCTGGCCTTAAAAAAAACTGCCACTGGTTCTCCACCAACTGTGAGGGGGTTAGCTCGGCAGCGGGTGTGTATGACCCCCTGGATGGGTTCACCACACAAGAACAGGCACAGCAGACAGAGTTTGTAGTTGCAAAAACAAAAGGTGTGGTTTATTTTAAACTATTTACAGTGGAAAAACAGCAAAACAAAAGAAACATAAAAAATAAATCCTGGTCAGCTTGACCGCTTACTACACACGTAGGTTCCCTGTCTGACAACTAGGTGCAGCCTTGTGCTGCCCCAGCCCCTAGCTCCCTGTTTTTGAAGGTTTTAGCCACACAGGCTTTGTCTCACCGCACAGGACAGAAACACACTCCCCAGTCTTGCACAACACAGAACTGGTTCCAGGATGGAGCATCTCCCTTAGCATGCTGGGAGTTCTTGTAGAGGCCTCAATGAGCCACTTGATTCAGCTGGGCTCATTAACTCTTCCCCCGCAAGACTCCCAGCACTCCTCCTAGTGGTATGAACCTGCATAAAGCCTGAATCTAGGGCATACATACCTACCATCCTGGATGCAACCTGGTGATTTTACCTGCCTGCTGTCACAATATATTTATATGTGCACCAGGTAAAAGCTACTAAACAATATTACATATAAATTAAGGAATGGAATACCACCACTAAAGAAAGAAATGTGGTCGGGGGGTTAAGTCCCCCAATAGATTACTGAATTGTAGATCTGGGGTGGAATACCAGAGAGCTAAATAGACACTGAGTTTTCTCTAAAAAATACAATTTTTTTTATTGATTATACACTAGAGCTGCACGATTCTGGAAAAAATGAGAATCACAATTTGTTTCCTTAGAATAAAGATCACGATTCTGAAGAACTTTTTTATTTTAAAGATTTACAACCCCTGAACGTTTGGTTATCAAACAAGATGGCAATAAAATAAGACCTAATACCCTTTGCTTAAATCAAATAAAACATTTCTTATGAAAAATAATGAAATGTGTAAAGAAATTTTAAAAAATGACCATTAAATTATACTGGGGTCTTTTTTTTTTTAGTACTCGCCGATATCAATTACCTATATCCACCGCAACTTTTTTATTTATAATTCAGCTGTCAGCAATGGTACAAAGCATTAAAAAGTTATTTTACAAATGAAATGTGCTTTTTTGAATGTGAAACATGTAAATATATGTTAAAGGTGTAAAAATATTAATGAACAAAGCAAGCAAAAAAAAGGTTTATAAAATAATAGTAAATAAAAATAATCATCAGGAAAATAATAGATAAATGGAGAAGGAGAATAAGGCATTAATGAGGCTGAATATAGTAAATTAAGGGTTAATAAGGGGTTAAACAGAGGAACACTTTAACAAAATCCCAAAAAATCAATTTATAATCCTTTACTTAACAAGGTTGCTTTAACCACTTCAGCTCCGCGAGGTTTTACTCACTTCCAGACCATTCTTTGCAATACGGCACTGCGTTACTTTAACTGACAATTGCATGGTCGTGTGACGCTGTACCCAAATAAAATTTGACGTCCTTTTTTCCCCACAAATAGAGCTTTCTTTTGGTGGTATTTGATCACCTCTGTAGTTAATTTTTTTCGCTATAAACAAAAAACGACAGACTAATTTGAAAAAAAAAAAACAATATTTTTTACTTTCTGCTAAAAAAACATTCTCAATAGGAGGCATTGCTTAGCGCGCGGCTGAGATGGACGCACACTAGCAGAGCTCCGCAGAAAACACAGCCTGCAGCCTGATACCCTGCTTTCACTGAGCTGGAAATGGGCAAATTGCTTCACCAGACCCCACGTTCTCGATCCCACCACGGTTCGGCGGTCTCGTCTGCCAGGAATATATCGGACTTATTTAAATCCCAGTCATCTTCATGAGGCAGCGTGGCCAGGAACAAGATGGCACAGCGGGAGGAGGAGGATTTCAGCGAGGACTCACTCTGCCGCGGAGGACACAGGTAGGGGCTGTACACATACAGATCAACACCTCACCTATGCAGACATGTCTGACTTTGCTGCAGACATAAAATCCACCACCCTCTTGAGAGAACTCAAGAAAGGTAGGCCACACTTTGTATTCCTACAAGAGACCCACTTCAAAACACATCAGGTAACTAAGAATACTGATTCCTTTTTCGTTGATGCATACCATGCCACCAACGACGCCTCTAAATCGAAAGGTGTTTCGATTCTGGTGAGTAAAGAGGGCCCTTTTAACGTTATGGATCGCATAACGGACTCCAGCGGACATTTCGTTTTTCTAAAAGGCACACATGGTGGCTCTCCTATCACACTGGCGAACGTCTACTTTCCAAACACAGCACATATAACGTTCTGCCATTGTGTGGTACGGGAATTCAAAGGGTTTGCACCGGGTTGTCTTATATTGAGTGGGGATTTTAATATCCCACTGAATCCCATGGTAGACACCTCATCCAGGAAGTCATGTATCACATACAGAGTCCTTAAAAGGATCAAAAAGCTCCTACTGATAGACTCCTGTCGATTTCTCCACCTTGAGGCTAGGGATTTCACATTTCACTCCATACCGCACAATCGTTACTCACGAATAGACTACCTATTTATCTCCCAGATAGATTTGCCAGCAATCTCCGGCGCCCAGATTGGAATCCAATCAATTTCTGATTATGCTCCGATCTCACTGACGGTAGACCTGCTCACACCCATGCCCAAGTCTAACACCTAGAGACTGAATTCCTCTTTACTAACAAATCCCATAATGCTCCTCAAAATCTGTACACTACTTACTGACTACTTAAAGCTTAACAAAAACCTCAGATATGGACCCCCTGATGATCTGGGAAGCCCATAAATGCACCATTAGGGGAGAGTTGATCAAATTTCAGGTTGGAGATGTTACATAAACAGTCTTTGACTACACAGTCCACAGAGGAGCTGTTGGAGACTAGGAAAACATTACAACAGACTTTAGAGGCTAAAACTGAACATCTACTGTTCTTCAAAAAGAAAACTTATTATGAAGCAGGAGACAAGACGGGCAGATTCTCAGCCAGAGCCCTAAGGGAACCCAATTCCACCAAGAAAATTATGGGCATCAGGAGACATGATGGCTCAGTGGATGTCACCATAGGAACAATCGCGACACACTTTCACAAATTCTATACCAATCTATATAACCTCCCGCAACAACATAGGCCACCCGAGACAACAGGAGACAGAGCTCAAATAATCCAAGACTACTTAAACAAGAATGGTCTCCCTAAATTAAAGGATCTAGACATAACTCAGCCAGAGGAACAGATCACCCCTGCAGAAATTCAACATGCAATTAGCGACCAGAAGCCGGGAAAAATCCAGGCCCTGATGGGTTTACCTCTGTCTACTATAATCACACTAACTGACCCCCTTACTAAGGCACTGAACTCTTTGTCTAGGCCACGAGAAGTACCTACTGAATTTCTCTCTGCCTACAACACTGTTATACCCAAACCCAACAAAGATCCTGCTGACTGCTGCAGCTACCGACACATATCTTTATTACCAGTAAACCTCAATCTTAAATTGCTAGGGAAGATCATGGCCACCAGACTAAGATCGCTATTGCCTGGACTAATCGGCCCAGAACAAGTTGGCTTTATGCCGGGTAGGGAGGCAAAAGATAACGTAATCAAAGCCCTCCTTTTGACCCATGCCGATCCGTACACAGAACATCAAAGGTCTTCTCCTGTCCACGGACATGGAGAAGGCCTTTGATAGTTTCATGGGACTTCATGTTCGCTACATGCAGCCACATTGGACTGGGTTATCACATGATGGCCTGGATCTCTGCTCTATATCCAAATCCTTTAGCCAGACCTAAAATGTATGGCTCCTTATCGGAGAAAGTCTCTATAACAAAATGAACCATGCAGGGGTTCCCCCTTTCACCATTACTATTTATTTATTTTGTCACTGGAACCATTCATTAGAATAGTTAACAAGGATGAGGCAATCGGGCTTTAAACTTCTAGACAGAGAGTTAAAAGTTACAGCCTATGAGGATGATTTGTTATTTTTTCTTAACAAACCACATATCACAATACCCAACTTAATTAAAGCATTTACACACCATCGATTTGTGTCCAATCTCAAAATTAACTATTCAAAATCAGAAGCCATTCATTTTACCTTGTCGGGAATTACTTCTTAGAACAAAAGAAAACTGCCCTTTTCAATGGGACGCTACGGCACTCAAGTACTTGGGAGTCTGGCAAACTCCAATGGTGTCTTCAATTTATGAACGGAATTTTCCGCAATTAATCCAGACCATATAAAGGAATTTAAAATCATGGCACTCAGGATATTTCTCCTGGTTCGGCCGAGCAGCCATTCTTAAGATGTCCATTCTCCCCAGGTTACTTTATCTTTTACACGCATTACCCATCAAAGTACCCCAGAGTGCTTTGATTTCCTTGTCATCTTAACTCGATGGAACACTTTTGTATTCTTTGACTTGTGAACATTTTTTATGATCTCAATCAACTTCTAATGTTTAAAAAAAAACTTCTCAATAAAAAAAAAATTTAAATCAATTTTTTTCATCAATTTACGCCAATTTCTATTCTGCTACATATTTTTGGTTAAAAAAATCTCAAAAAGCATATATATTTATTGGTTTGCGCAAAAGTTATAGCATCTACAACTATGGGATAGATTTGGGGACTCTTTTTTTTATTTTTATGTTTTCACTAATAATGGCGGTGATCAGCGATTTTTAGCAGGCAGCGGACAAATCTGACACTTTTTGGGGACCAGTCACACCAATACAGTGATCAGTGCTAAAACAAAATACACTGACACTGTATAAATTGCACTGGCAGAGAAGGGGCTAATATCAGGGGCAAAGGGTTAACTGTGTACCCTATGAGTGTTTTCTTACTGTGTGGGGGACGGATGCACTCAAGGAAGAGACACATCTGTGTTCCTGATTAGCAGGAATCACAGATGTCTCTCTTCCTGTCTGACAGGAGGACGATCTGCCTTGTTTACATAGGCAGACCGTCCTCCTTTCTCTCCAGCTAACGATTACAGGTACGTGATTTTGCGCTTAACCACTTAAGCCCCGGACCATTATGCAGCTTAAGGACCAGAGGTGTTTTCAGAATTTGGCACTGCGCTGCTTTAACTGGAAATTGTGCGGACATGCAATGTTGTACCCAAACTAAATTTGCGTCCTTTTCTTCCCACAAATAGAGCTTTCTTTTAATGGTATTTGATTGCCTCTGCGATTTTTTTTTTTGGCGATATAAACGGAAAAAGACTGAAAATTTTGAAAAAAAATTATATTTTCTACTTTTTGTTATAAGAAAAATCTAATAAACTCAATTTTAGTCATACATTTAGGCCAAAATGTATTCAGCCACATGTCTTTAGTAAAAAAAAAATGTCAATAAGCATATATTTATTGGTTTGCGCAAAAGTTATAGCGTCTATATACTAGGGTACATTTTCTGAAATTTACACAGCTTTTAATTTATGACTGCCTATCTCATTTCTTGAGGTGCTAATATGGCAGGGCAGTACAAAACCCCCCCAAATGACCCAATTTTTTAAAGAAGACACCCCAAGGAAATTGCTGAGAGGCATGTTGAGCCCATTGAATATTTTTTTTTTGTCTCAAGTGATTGAATAATGACTAAAAAAAAAAAAAAAATTACATAAAGTTGTCACTAAATGATATATTGCTCACACATGCCATGGTTATATGTGGAATTGCACCCCAAAATAAACTTTGCTGCTTCTCCTGAGTACGGGGATACCACATGTGTGGGACTTTTTAGGAGCCTAGCCGCGTACGGGCCCCCGAAAACCAAGCACCGCCTTCAGGATTTCTAAGGGCGCAAATTTTTGATTTCACTCCTCACTACCTATCACAGTTTCGAAGGCCATAAAATGCCAAAATAGCACAAAACCCCCCCAAATGACCCCATTTTAGAAAGTAGACACCCCAAGAAAATTGCTGAGAGGCATGTTGAGCCCATTGAATATTTTTATTTGTTTTGTCCCAAGTGATTGAATAATGACAAAAAAATAAATAAATAAAAAAAATTACAAAAAGTTGTCACTAAATGATATATTGCTTACACATGCCATGGTTATATGTGGAATTGCACCTCAAAATAAATTTTGCTGCTTCTCCTGAGTACGGGAATACCACATGTGTGGGACTTTTTAGGAGCCTAGCCGCGTACGGGACCCCGAAAACCAAGCACCGCCTTCAGGATTTCTAAGGGCACAAATTTTTGATTTCAGAGGGAAAGAGAGGCATGGTGAGTATTTTACAGCTCATTTGTTTTTGAAAATGAAAATGAAGAAAGAAAAAAATTTTTTTTTTCAATTTTCAAAACTTTGTGACAAAAAGCGAGATCTGCTAAATACTCACCATACCTCTCAGCAAATAACTTTCCAAAATGGGGTCATTTGGGGGGGTTTGTGCCATATGGGCATTCCATGGCCTCCGAAACTGTGATAGGCAGTGAGGAGTGAAATCAAAAATTTACACCCTTAGAAAGCCTGAAGGCGGTGCTTGGTTTTTGGGGTCCCGTACGCGGCTAGGCTCCCAAAAAGTCTCACACATGTGGTATCCCCGTACTCAGGAGAAGCAACAGAATGTATTTTGGGGTGTAATTCCACATATGCCCATGGCATGTTTGAGCAATATATCATTTAGTGACAACTTTGTGCAAAAATAAATAAATAAATAAATAAATTGTCCTTTTTTCCCCAACTTGTGTCAACATTTAAAATATTCCATGGACTCGACATGCCTCTCAGTATATAGCTTGGGGTGTCTACTTTCCAAAATGGGGTCATTTGGGGGGTTTTTGAACTGTCCTGGCATTTTATACACAACATTAGGAAGCTTACATCCACTCTTCTAACCACTTGAAGACAAAGCCCTTTCTGACACTTTTTGTTTACATGAAAACATATATTTTTTTTTTGCAAGAAAATTATGTTGAACCCCCAAACATTATATATTTTTTTAAAGCAAAGGCCCTACAGATTAAAATGGTGGGTGTTGCATTTTTTTTTCCACACGGTATTTGCGCAGCGATTTTTCAAACGCATTTTTTCGGGAAAAAATACACTTATTTTTTTATTTTAATGCACTAAAACACATTATATTGCCCAAATGTTTGATGAAATAAAAAAGATGATCTTAGGCCAAGTACATAGATACCAAACACGACATGCTTTAAAATTTCGCACAAACGCACAGCGGCGACAAACTACATAAATTTTTAAAAGCCTTTAAAAACCTTTACAGGTTACCACGTTAGATTTACAGAGGAGGTCTACTGCTAAAATGACTGCCCTCGATCTGACCTTCGTGGTGATACCTCACATGCATGATGCAATTGCTGTTTACATATGACGCCAGACCGACGCTCGTGTTCGCCAATGCGCAAGAGCAGGGCGGGACAGGGTTTTTTTTTTTTTTTATTATTAATTTTGCTTTTTTATTTTATTTTTAAACTGTTCCTTCCACATTTTTTTTAATCATTTTTATTGTTATCTCAGGGAATGTAAATATCCCCTATGATAGCAATAGTTAGTGACAGGTACTCTTTAAAAAAAAAAATGGGGTCTATTGGACTCTAGATCTTTCCTCTGCCCTCAAAGCATCTGACCACACCAAGATCGGTGTGATAAAATGCTTTCCCAATGGCGCTTTTTATATCCGGGGGGGGACATTCCCTCCCACTGCTTGTAAAAGCAGTCCAGAGGCTAATTAGCCACTAGGATTGCTTTTACATGAAAGTCGGCCGCTGGCTGAAAAGAATGATACCAAAATGATACCTAAACCCACAGGCATCAATCTGGTATAACCATTCAAAGTCCAGCAACATACCAGTACGTTGCTGGTCCTTGTTGGACATGTATTGTAATCCTTTTTTTTATGCAGCCTGTTGGCTTAACGAAAAAAAGAGATTGATCGGTGGGTATGCCCACCATTAGAATACCTCCCTTCATCCACCCACTTCTAATGATGGGCATACATGCACCATTTATATATGCCGAAGCATGGGGGCATCCTCCCGCAAAAGTTATGCCGCACACACATGGTCGGACTTTTCCACGGGCATGCCTCCGTCGAAATTTTGACCGTATGTACGAGGCATTAGGAGCAAAATTGCTCCTCCGCCCCTGCTGCCCCCATGCTTCGGCATATATGCTTTTTTTTTTTTAACTGTGGTGGTGAAATTACCTCCTACAGCACTGGAGTCGCAGGGATCAGGCCTGTCTCTGCAAACGCTGCAGTTATGTGTGTGGTGTTTTGTAAGTGACAGTGATCGATCGATACTGCACTGGGGTGGCCTGGGCTGGACGGAGGGGCAAAACGCAGGTGCTAGCAGGTATCTGGGCTGATCCCGCTAACACTGCGTTTTTGGGAACCATAAACTGCTCGGGACGCTAGTATAGATCTGATCAGATCAGATATTGATCTGTTCAGATACTATACCACTAAGGGAGGTGTATGCTTCACGCGTGGGTGTTAGCATTACTGGCACTAACCTGATGCTGCCTGGGGTGACGCAGACCCTCTCTGACGCTAAAACCTAATTGATATCACCTGCCGGGCGATCAGGGGGTTAAACCTTTATTGGGTTATATACGGCGGGTGCCCTGACACTATAAAAAGCAAACTAACTAACCAGCGTCACCCGTAACACTTATATGGTGATCACTGGTGAAAGGGTTAACTAGGGGCAATCAGGGGGTTAAACCTTTATTAGGTAATATATGGAGGTACCTGACGCTATATAAAAACCTGACGGGGAACCTAAATAACAAAATAACTAACTGGCTAACCAGTGTCACCAGTAACACTTATACGGTGATCACTGGTAAAAGGGTTAACTAGGGGCAATTAGGGGGTTAAAACCTTTATTAGATAATATATGGGGGTACCTGACGCTATAAAAACCTGCGGTGAACCTAAAAAAAATAACTGGCTACCTATCGGCACCAGCATAACTAATACAGCGATCAGAAAAACGATCGCTTAGTGACACTGGCAAAAGGGGGTGAAAGGGTTACCTGGGGGGCAATCAAGGGGTTAAACCTTTATTAGGTAATATATGGGGGTAGCTGACGCTATAAAAACCTGCGGCGAACCTAAAAAAAATAACTGGCTACCTATCGGCACCAGCATAACTAATACAGCGATCAGAAAAACGATTGCTTAGTGACACTGGCAAAAGGGGGTGAAAGGGTTACCTGGGGGGCGATCAAGGGGTTAAACCTTTTATTAGGTAATATATGGGGGTACCTGACACTATAAAAACCTGCGGCGAACCTAAAAAAAATAACTGGCTACCTATCGGCATCACCGACACTAAGACAGCGATCAGAAAAACTATTGCTTAGTGACACTGGCAAAAGGGGGTGAAAGGGTTACCTGGGGGGGCGATAAAGGGGTTAAACCTTTATTAGGTAATATATGGGAGTACCTGACACTATAAAAACCTGCGGCGAACCTAAAAAAAATAACTGGCTACCTATCGGCATCACCGACACTAAGACAGCGATCATAAAAACGATCGCTTAGTGACAGCAGTGCTAGGGGGTGAAAGGGTTACCTGGGGGGCGATCAAGGGGTTAAACCTTTATTAGGGGGGGTTAGGGGGCTACACTGGACCTAAAACACTCTGCCCTGACACTTTTACAGTCACAAATGTCACTGATTGCAGTGATCAGTAAATAAATGGTCACTGCAATCAGTGACACTGTGACTGGGGGCTGAGGGGTGATCTGGGGGGGCAATCGTGTGCCTATGTGTCCTGGTGTCAGTGTGCTGTTTAGTGCACTAACCTGATGTCTTCTCTCAACGGCGCTCGGTATATGTGAGCGCCGCAGGAGAGATGACATCACTTCCTCCTGCCTGTGTAAAAACAGGCAGAGGAAGATTCTCATTCGCCGGGAGCGATCGCGAGGGGGTGGCCGGAAACGAATGGCGGCCCCCTCATCACGGATTGCTCCTGGAACGATGCTGACTGCTCACTGTATAGAAGGGGGGTCCGATTGGACCCCCCAACTATACGAAGGCAGGTACGTGATTGTGCCTGTCCGTGCCATTCTGCCGACGTATATATATACAGTGAGCGGTCGTTAAGTGGTTAAGGGCTGCCCTGCAGCAGTAAATGTACATGAGGCGGTCCTTAAGTGGGTTAACTGACTTAATTTGCAGACTGAAGTTCATCCCTTTTGATCTGTAAATGTTTAAACAGAAAGAAGTTTATTTTATCTTTCGCTTTCAGCAGCTGAGCAATGTTGTTGATATGTTGTTGTTAAACATTGCCGGCTGCCTTTTTTTTTTTTTTTTGACAGCTGTGAAGCAGTTAAACGGCCTTGTACTTTCTACATGAATCATGGAAATGCTGGAATAGGATCGTGGGGGGGTCGACTCGAGACCATGATCTTTTAACTATTAATCGTGCAGCTCTATTATATGCATTAAAAAGGTATAATTTTATATACAATACAACACATAGTTAAAATATAAACCTAATACAGAGCTCAGCTATAGTTGATCAATGATGTCTACGCATTTTGCGAGAGTGCCCACTTCTTCAGGACCAAGTAAGTTGAATGTCACAAAAAGCTCTGATTAAATATAATTAACAAACGAAACATAGTGCAAAAATGTCACAAACAATGTTCATCACATACAGTATATATTTACAATTTACAACATCACCTTGCTATAAGTGATCTATTTGAGAGGGAAAGGGGGGAGGGGGAAAAAGAGAGAGAGAAAAAAAATACATATACTGTGTATGTGTGTGTGTATATATAGAGAGAGAGAGATTATACATACACACCGTATATAAATGTACATAATAGTATGAAAAGCTTACCCAGAGGATAGGACTGATGAAAGATACAGCTAGAGATGACAGATGGGGGGGGGGGGTGGGGTGTATATATATATATATATGTAATTTTTTTTCCCCCTGTGTTAGGCTGATAACAATGTATCCAAAGGTCCAGTACTGTCCCGAATAGATGTATTATATTCAGATATGCTCCATGGATTGGTAAGTGCCCATATATATATATATAGTCAGGTCCATAAATATTGGAACATCTATACAATTCTTTATTGATAATGTGACTGCTGACAAAAGCAGCAGGATGAATTCTGAAGTGTTTCGGGCAATATTATCTGCTCATATTCAGCCAAATGCTTCAGAACTCATTGGACGGCGCTTCACAGTGCAGATGGACAATGACTCGAAGCATACTGCGAAAGCAACCAAAGAGTTTTTTAAGGGAAAGAAGTGGAATGTTATGCAATGGCCAAGTCAATCACCTGACCTGAATCCGATTGAGCATGCATTTCACTTGCTGAAGACAAAACTGAAGGGAAAATGCCCCAAGAACAAGCAGGAACTGTTGCAGTGGAGGCCTGGCAGAGCATAACCAGGGATGAAACCCAGCGTCTGGTGATGTCTATGCGTTCCAGACTTCAGGCTGTAATTGACTGCAAAGGATTTGCAACCAAGTATTAAAAAGTGAAAGTTTGATTTATGATTGTTAATCTATCCCATTACTTTTGGTCCCTTAAAAAGTGTGAGGCACATATACAAACTGTTGTAATTTCTACACCGTTCACCTGATTTGGATGTAAATACCCTCAAATTAAAGCTGAAAGTCTGCAGTTAAAGAACATCTTGTTAGTTTCATTTCAAATCCATTGTGGTGGTGTATAGAGCCAAAAATATTAGAATTGTGCCGAAGTCCCAATATTTATGGACCTGACTGTATATATACATGAATCATTGATTGGATGTAAGTTCAGGTCAAGATAAAATCCAAACAGGTATCACCATAGAAACTTACCCCCATTAGGGAAAAATTTATGATAGACACTTCCCCTGCAAAAGGTCCAGGCAAACTGCAGACCATGGAGAAAGATGAGCCCTCATGTTTGGGGATTCTGGCAAAAAATGCTGATTTTAACGTGTGTAAAAAATTGCGCCGGACTGTAAGTGGTTAAAGTGAACCAGTGTTTGTGGATACAAAAGAGCACGTGTTTGAAGCAAAGTCAATGCTTGTAGACATAGAAGTGCAAGCCTGGGAAAAAGCCAGTGCTTCAAATATGAAGATACAGGCCTGGAGCAAAGTTTTGCAGTCATGTCTTCATTTCGCAGGAAATGGGTGGAGGACATTCTGGGGCTGGATGAGGAACGACTGGTCTCAGCGAGGGACAAATTGGTCCAATATAAAATTGTACATAGAGCTCACTACACACCTCACAGGTTGCACCAGATGTCACCAGAGCACTCTCCGGCGTGCTGGCGCTGGTCCTATCAACCGGGGGGCTTTTTCCACATTTTTGGGGTTTGCCCGGCAATCGTACATTATTGGAAAGAAGTGCTCCAGGTGATTACTAAGGTCACTAAGACTCGTGTCCCTTATGATCCTATATATTGTCTGCTAGGGCTGGTTGAACAATTGCCAATGATCAGAGGCAGGAAAATACTCATATCCCTGTTACTATATTATGCTCGCAAAGCCATTACGATGAACTGGAAACAATCGTCTCCCCCCTCTGTCAGATTCTGGAAAATTCTAGTGAATGCCAGTTTGCCCCTATATAAAGCCACCTACTCGGACAGGGGATGCCCACAAAAATTTGAGAAGGTATGGAGTTGTTGGCTAGATGATGGTAGCACGGCAAATGATGCAGTGACCAATGCCTAGATTGACAATGTATCTTTAGTTTGTTAGTCTATTGCCCCAACTTTTTTCATGTTGCCTTCTCTTGTCGATGTCAATTTGAGCACAGATTATCTTGAACTGACCCTCTCCCCACAATTGGGGTTATAGTATAAGTTAAGTTAAGCTGTTTGTGTTATGTGTTGTGCCCTGTTGCGGTGTGTTGCCGCAACAGAGAAACTGCCCCTGCGTGGGCAAATTTTGTATGCTCATATAAACTTCAATAAAAAAGATTTTGCAAAAAAAAAGTTTTGCAGTCATGGAGTCAAGTCAGTGCTTGCGGGTTTAGAGCTAGGTGTGGAGCATAGTCAGTGCTTGCGGACATAGAGCAACAGGTCTGGAGCAAAGTTTGTGGTGGGGACATGGAATTGCAGACCTTGAGCAAAGTCAGTGCTTTTGGACATTCCTTCAAGGAGGGTTTTACACACTTTTTTTCTGCCTGGTGCTGTTTGGATTTTCGGATTCATTTTGCTCACATTGAAGTAAACTATGGAATATTTTAATGTAATTTTTATTTATTTTTTACTAGTAACAGTGGCGATCGGCGACATTTATAGCGGGACTGCGATATTGCGGCGGACAAATCGGGACATTAACTGACACTTTTGACACTTTTTGGGGTCCAGTGACGCCAATACAGTGATCAGTGCTAAAAATATGCACTGTATCTGTACTAATGACACTAGCAGGTAGGGGGTTAATATCAGGGGCGATCAAAGGGTTAAATGCGTGCCTAACATTGTTACTGTGTACACTGTGTGCTGTTTTTACTAAGCAATGTTTTTACTAAGCAATGCTATGCAGGAAGAAAAGAACAGCACATTGCTGCGGTCAGAAGAGAGCCTTGTGTTTACCTACACAGGGCTCGCTTTGGGAATGTTCGGAGCCGATCGGCGGGTACCGATGACCAATCAGCGGCCAGCACCCGCTGATTGGTTGGTGCTGCAGCACGGCGTAGGCACGCAAATCACTCACATACGTGATTTTGCACAGAGCGGCTGCCCTGCCGCTGTATGTATGGGCGGTCGTTAAGCAGTTAAAGTATAACTAAAGGCACTTTCGTTTTGGACAGAGTGGAGAGGGATTAGAATGCTTGTCATTTCTGGTGCTGTTTGTGCCCCTGTTAAGGAGATTCACCCTCTCTATTTGTCCGTTTTACCATTATCATTGAAAGTGAAAGTAAAAGAAAATCCCCACATTTTGGGTTGTCCCTTGAAAAATCTTCCAATGGGGTGTTGTAAAAAAATCTCTTGATCTATGCAGAAGCTCAAACGCGTCACTTCCGGTGCAGCTCCGTCACTCATACAGCTGTTGGCGGGGCTTTACCACACATGCGCAACTTCACTGCCCTTAATCGCGCATGCGCGGGAGCTATCCGCAGTTGAGGAAATTATGGTCTTGAGCGAGCTGGCGGGCAGAGGTGGAGAGATGGTTAGAACGTCAGCACCAGCCCCGCCCACCCCACTAACCATGTCCATGGTCGAGAAAAATTATGGACTTGAGCGGAGAGTTGGTGGGAGGGGGAGATAGAGCGGAGCTAGCTTGGAGAGGGGAGCAGTCCCCCCGTGCATAGCACTGTCTATGTACATTGTTCTGCCATCAAACGCAGCCACTTTGCCCATCAAACGCAGCCACTGTGCCCATCTGCCACTGTGTCCATCAAACGCAGCCACTGTGCCCATCAAACGCATCCACTTTGCCCAACAAACGCATCCACTGTGCCCATCTGCCACTTTACCCATCTGCCACTGTGCCCATCAAAGGCAGCCACTGTGCCCATCAAAGGCAGCCACTGTGCCCATCAAAGGCAGCCACTGTGCCCATCAAACGCAGCCACTGTGCCCATCAAACGCAGCCACTGTGCCCATCAAACGCAGCTACTGTGCCCATCAAACGCAGCCACTGTGTCCATAAATTGCCACTACTGTGCCCCATCAAATGCTGCTAGTGTGCCCATCGATTGCCGCTACTGTGCCTCATCAAATGCTGCCCGGCACTTACCTGTCTCGCATCGGGTCAGCGGTGATGTCCTGCACATCCTCCATGTCGTCTTCCGTCCTCTCTCAGGCATCCAATCACAGCGCCTGACGTTTCAGCCAATCAGGTGACAGGTAACAGACCCGAGCACCTGATTGGATGAGAGGCAGTTCAGTGTTATCAAAGCGAATTACTTCGCTTTGCTAACACAACGCTGAGTGAACAGTGAACTCCCAGCATGGTGCCCGCTGTTCACCTTTTTGGGCACCTATTAGAGCCTATGGCTCTAATCAGATGCTTCCAAAAAACACCCCCGCCTCTGTAATTTAGGTGCCCGGCGCCCGAAACGGGGGCGAACACCTGAATAGGGGGTGTCAGCTAGAGCTGCACGATTCTGTGAAAATGAGAATCGCGATTCTTTTGCTTAGAACAAAGATCACGATTCTCTCACGATTCTTTAAAATGGTCAATTTAAAAAAAAAAAAATTACTTGTCGTTTACTTTTTTTTTATTTTTGCATAATTTTCTTATTTTTAATATTATTTTTCTTATTCTTTACTTTTTAATTTACTTTTTTATTTTATTAATATAATTATTATTATTATTTTTTTTTTAATCAATTTTTTTTCACTTAACTTTATTGCTATCACACAGGAGAAAACAATTCCCTGTGTGATAGCAATTGGAGGAGACAGGTTCTCTTTATTGACCCTGTCACCTCTAAAAACGAGTCCTAGCACCAGAACTGTGCTAGAACTCCTGTCACAGCTGAGATGGGAAGAGCACAGCTCTCCCCTCTCACTGTGTACATAGGCGGCAGGGACAGGAGACAGACTCGGCGGGAGGAGGGGGGGGAGGATGGAATCCCGAAGACAGCCAGCCAAGTGTGGTATGTGGGGGGGGGGAGGGGAGGACAGACGGCAGCACGCATTTTCTGCTAGAAAGCAACTCACCGCCCGTATGTTGAAACTGTCTCCGCTCTGCTTGCACACAGCCCCGCCTCCTCCTAACCCCGCGCTGTGATAGACAGAACACATGCCAGCATTGGACCCACATTCTGTCTATCACAGCGCAGGGTTAGGAGGAGGCGGGGCTGTGTGCGAGCAGAGCGAGATAGTTTTAATGCATCACGCTCTATGATCCATTTGGGAACCGGCGGGGATGTAAGAAAATCGCGGTCATCCTGGCACCGCTCTATCACCATAGATAGATTCTAGCATTGCATGAATCTATCTATGGTGATAGAGCGGTGCCAGGACAGAGGGGGCGACGCCCATGCGCCCCTTATGGACGCACCGCCACGGCTCTGTGTACTCTTTGTTCTTTTTAAAAGTGTGCTGTAGATAGAGCATGTCAAGCCGTAGCTGTGCTCCCTGGGGATATGCTGATCGCCCATCCGTGCTGGAGGGAGCCCAGACAACCATAAATGACGGACCTGCAGACTTGGTCATGGTGAGTGAGACCATCCCATATCCCACTCCATCTTCCCTGAGGACAGGGACCCCCCCCTCTGAGGACAGGGACCCCCTTCTCCCCCTGAGGACAGGGAAACCTACTCCCCCTGAGGACAGGGACCCCTTCTCTCCTGGGGACAGGGACTCCCTTCTCCCTTGGGGACAGTGACTCCTTCTCTCCTGGGGACAGGGACCCCCTTCTCTCCTGGGGACAGGGACCTCTTCTCTCCTGGGGACAGGGACCTCTTCTCTCCTGGGGACAGGGACCCCCTTCTTACTCTGGGACAGGGATCCTATCTCACCTGGGGGCAGGAATTCTATCTCCCCTGGCAACGGGGACTTTATCTCACCTAGGCACCCCATCTTCCCTGGGGATCAGGACCCCACCTCCCCTAAGAACAGGAACCTAATCACCCTGTGTGTGCCAACCTCACTGCCCTGCCTGCCATGTGTTCTGTGTGAGGGCCCTCCTGTGACAGCTCTTATCAGAACTTCATCCCACTGTGTGATCCCCCTACATGACTGGACCCCCTCTGTGTGCACCCCTTACATGGGGAACTCCTCTGTTTGCGCCTCCTACATGTTTGCATACTCTGACCACCACCTGTACCATTTTCACATCCTCTGACCACCTCCTCTATCCTGTGCACATGTTCTGAGTATGACCACCTCTTGTACAATGTCCGCAGCCTCTAACCATCTCTTGTATCCTGTCTGCAATCTCTGACTATGTCCTTTTCTTTTATCTTGTCTGCAGTCTCTTTTGGTGAGTCTGGAGAGGAATCAAGAGTGAGAGCGTCGCCGGGTTTGGGATTACGAGACGAGTCAGACGTGTATGGACTGTGGAGAAGAGACTTTAGAATAAAACCCAGAGCCACCAGCCTGGAGCCGTCTAACTAAACCCTGCACGCTGCACCAGAGAGGAGGTCAGTGACAGAGCCGTCAGGCCAGTCTGAGGGGGGGGGGTCACTGAGGGGGCACTCATTAATACACCCCCCTCTTACCTTAGTGTATTCACTCTGCGGAAGGTCACCAGAGTCTCCCCCCCCCACATCACATTTCCTTGCATTCCCCTTTACATCAAAATCGTCAGGATTCCCCCTTACAGTGCAAGGGAACTCAGATGTAAAGGAAAATGCTGCAGAGCATGATCTAAGGAGGAACTCTGATGTAAGGGGTGCTCTGGTCACCAGAGACCACCATATATCAGAGTCCACTGCATTCCCATTTACATCAGAATTCCCACTTACATCAGGGTATGCAGCATTGCCCTTTACATCAGTGTTCCCCTTTACATCAGGGTTCGCAGAGTTCCCTCTGTAAGATTAGAAGGGATGGAGGCCCGGAGACATGTCCAGAGAACACAGAGGATACATGGGATAGATTAGAAGGGATGGAGGCCGCCTCTGTGTTCCCTGGACATCCATCCCTTCTAATCTAACCCATGTATCCTCTGTGTTCTCTGGACATGTCTCCGGGCCTCCATCCCTTCTAATCTAACCCATGCATCTTCTGTGCTCCCTGGACATGTCTCTGGGCCTCCATCCCTTCTAATCTTACAGGGAGAACTCTGCGAACCCTGATGTAAAGGGGAACACTGATGTAAAGGGCAATGCTGCAGACCCTGATGTAAGTGGGAACTCTGATGTAAATGGGAATGCAGTGGACTCTGATATAAGGTGGTCTCTGGTGACCAGAGCACCCCTTACATCAGAGTTCCTCCTTAGATCATGCTCTGCAGCATTTTCCTTTACATCTGAGTTTCCTTGCACTGTAAGGGGGAATCCGACCGACTCTGATGTAAAGGGGAATGCCGGGAAATGTGATGTGGGGGGGGGGGAGACTCTGGTGACCAGAGACCACCTTCCACAGAGTGAATACACTAAGGTAAGAGGGGGGGTGTTACTGAGATAAGGGGAAACCTTTATATCAGTGCCCCCTTAGATAATTGTATTCACTCCCCCCTTACATCAGTGACCCCCCCTCAGACTGGCCTGACGGCGCTGTCACTCACCTCCTCTCTGAGGCAGCGTGCAGGGCTCAGTCTGACGACTCCAGGTTGGTGGCTCTGGGTTTTATTCTATAGTCTCTTCTCCACAGTCCATACACGTCTGACTCCTCCCGTAATCCCAATCCGGCCGACGCTCTCACTCTTGATTCCTCTCCAGACACCCCCTAAGAGACTGCAGACACAATAAAAGACAAGAGATAGTCAGAGATTGCAGACAGGATACAAGAGATGGTTAGAGGCTGCGGATAGGATACAGGAGGTGGTTAGAGGCTGCAGACATGGTACAAGAGGTGGTCAGAACATGTGCACAGGATACAGGAGGTGGTCAGAGGATGGCGAACAGGATACAGGAGGCAGTCAGAGGATGTGAAAATGGTAGAGGTGGTGGTCAGAGTATGCAGACACGTAGGAGGAGCAAACAGATGGGTTCCCCGTGTAAGGTATGCACACAGAGGGGTCCGTCATGTAGGGGGATCACACAGTGGGATGAAGTCCTGATAAGAGCTGTCACAGGAGGGCCCTCACACAGGACACATGGCAGGCAGGGCAGGAAGGTTGGCACACACAGGGTGATCAGGTTCCTGTTCTTAGGGGAGTAGGGGTCCTGATCCCCAGGGAAGATGGGGTCCCTAGGTGAGATGAAGTCCACGTTGCCAGGGGAGATGGAGTTCCTGTCCCAGAGTGAGATGGGGGTCCCTGTCCCCAGGGGAGAAGGGGGTCCCTGTCCCCAGGGGAGAAGGGGGTCCCTGTCCCCAGGGGAGAAGGGGGTCCCTGTCCCCAGGGGAGAAGGGGGTCCCTGTCCCCAGGGGAGAAGGGGGTCCCTGTCCTGAGGTGGAGGGGGGCCCTTTCTTCAGAGGGGGGAAGGGGGTCCCTGTCCTTGGGGGGAGGGGGTCCCTGTCCTTGGGGGGAGGGGGTCCCTGTCCTTGGGGAAGATGGAGTGGGATATGGGATGGTCTCACTCACCATGACCAAGTCTGCAGGTCCATCATTTATGGTTGTCTGGGCTCCCTCCAGCAGCACGGATGGGCAATCAGCATATCCCCAGGGAGCACAGCTACGGCTTGACATGCTCTATCTACAGCACACTTTTCAAAAGAACAAAGAGTACACAGAGCAGTGGCGGTGCGCCCATAAGGGGCGCATGGGCGCCGCCCCCTCTCTCCTGGCACCGCTCTATCACCATAGATAGATTCATGCGTTGCATGAATCTATCTATGGTCGTCGCTGACACCCCCTATTCAGGTGTTCGCCCCCTTTTCGGGCGCCAGGCACCTGAAATACAGCGGCGGGGGTGTTTTTTTGAAGGCACCTGATTAGAGCCATAGGCTCTAATAGGCGCCCAAAAAGTTGAACAGCGGGCGTCATGCTGGGCGTCCACTGTTCATTCAGCGTTGTGTTATCAAAGCAAAGGAATCCGCTTTTCTAACACTGAACCGCCTCTCACCCAATCAGGTGCTCGGGTCTGTTACCTGTCACCTGATTGGCTGAAACATCAGGCGCTGTGATTGAATGCATGAGAGAGGACGGAAGAAGACATGGAGGACGTGCAGGACACCGCCGCTGACCCGCTGCGAGACAGGTAAGTGCCGGGCAGCATTTGATGGGTCACCGTAGCGGCAATTGATGGGCACAATGGCAGCAATCGATAGGTACAGTAGCTGCGTTTGATGGCACAGTGGCGGCAATTTATGGGTACAGTGGCTGCGTTTGATAGCACAGTGGCTGCGTTTAATGGCACAGTGGCTGCGTTTGGCACAGTGGCAGCGTTTGATGGCACAGTGGATGTATTTGATGGCACAGTGGCTGTGTTTGATGGGCACAGTGGCTGCGTTTGATGTGCAAAGTGGCAGATGGGCACCGTGGCTGCGTTTGATGGGCACCGTGGCTGCGTTTGGGCACAGTGGCTGCATTTGATGGGCACAGTGGCTGCGTTTGGGCACAGTGGCAGATGGGCACAGTGGATGCGTTTGGGCACAGTGGCTGCATTTGATGGGCAAAGTGGCAGATGGGCACAGTGGTTGCGTTTGATGGGCACAGTGGTTGCATTTGATGGGCACAGTGGCTGCGTTTTATGGGCACAGTGGCTGCATTTGATGGGCACAGTGGCTGCGTTTAATGGGCACAGTGGCAGATGGGCACAGTGGATGTGTTTGATGGGCACAGTGGCTGCGTTTGATGGGCACAGTGGCTGCATTTGGGCAAAGTGTCAGATGGGCACAGTGGACGCGTTTGGGCACAGTGGATGTGTTTGGGCACAGTGGTTGCGTTTGATGGGCACAGTGGTTGCGTTTGATGGGCACAGTGGTTGAGTTTGATGGGCACAGTGGCTGCGTTTGGGCACAGTGGCTGCGTTTTATGGGCACAGTAGCTGCGTTTAATGGGCACAGTGGCAGATGAGCACAGTGGCTGCGTTTGATGGGCACAGTGGCTGCGTTTGATGGGCACAGTGGCTGCGTTTGATGGGCACAGTGGCTGCGTTTGATGGGCACAGTGGCTGCGTTTGATGGGCACAGTGGCTGCGTTTAATGGGCACAGTGGTTGCGTTTGATGGGCACAGTGGCTACATTTGGGCACAGTGGCTGCGTTTGGGCACAGTGGCTGCGTTTGATGGGCAAAGTGGCAGATGGGCACAGTGGATGCGTTTGGGCACAGTGGATGCGTTTGGGCACAGTGGATGCGTTTGGGCACAGTGGCTGCGTTTGATGGGTACAGTGGCTGCGTTTGATGGGTACAGTGGCTGCGTTTGATGGGCACAGTGGCGTTGTGTTATCAAAGCAAAGGAATCCGCTTTTCTAACACTGAACCGCCTCTCACCCAATCAGGTGCTCGGGTCTGTTACCTGTCACCTGATTGGCTGAAACATCAGGCGCTGTGATTGAATGCCTGAGAGAGGACGGAAGAAGACATGGAGGACGTGCAGGACACCGCCGCTGACCCGCTGCGAGACAGGTAAGTGCCGGGCAGCATTTGATGGGTCACCGTAGCGGCAATTGATGGGCACAATGGCAGCAATCGATAGGTACAGTAGCTGCGTTTGATGGCACAGTGGCGGCAATTTATGGGTACAGTGGCTGCGTTTGATAGCACAGTGGCTGCGTTTAATGGCACAGTGGCTGCGTTTGGCACAGTGGCAGCGTTTGATGGCACAGTGGATGTATTTGATGGCACAGTGGCTGTGTTTGATGGGCACAGTGGCTGCGTTTGATGTGCAAAGTGGCAGATGGGCACCGTGGCTGCGTTTGATGGGCACCGTGGCTGCGTTTGGGCACAGTGGCTGCATTTGATGGGCACAGTGGCTGCGTTTGGGCACAGTGGCAGATGGGCACAGTGGATGCGTTTGGGCACAGTGGCTGCATTTGATGGGCAAAGTGGCAGATGGGCACAGTGGTTGCGTTTGATGGGCACAGTGGTTGCATTTGATGGGCACAGTGGCTGCGTTTTATGGGCACAGTGGCTGCATTTGATGGGCACAGTGGCTGCGTTTAATGGGCACAGTGGCAGATGGGCACAGTGGATGTGTTTGATGGGCACAGTGGCTGCGTTTGATGGGCACAGTGGCTGCATTTGGGCAAAGTGTCAGATGGGCACAGTGGACGCGTTTGGGCACAGTGGATGTGTTTGGGCACAGTGGTTGCGTTTGATGGGCACAGTGGTTGCGTTTGATGGGCACAGTGGTTGAGTTTGATGGGCACAGTGGCTGCGTTTGGGCACAGTGGCTGCGTTTTATGGGCACAGTAGCTGCGTTTAATGGGCACAGTGGCAGATGAGCACAGTGGCTGCGTTTGATGGGCACAGTGGCTGCGTTTGATGGGCACAGTGGCTGCGTTTGATGGGCACAGTGGCTGCGTTTGATGGGCACAGTGGCTGCGTTTGATGGGCACAGTGGCTGCGTTTAATGGGCACAGTGGTTGCGTTTGATGGGCACAGTGGCTACATTTGGGCACAGTGGCTGCGTTTGGGCACAGTGGCTGCGTTTGATGGGCAAAGTGGCAGATGGGCACAGTGGATGCGTTTGGGCACAGTGGATGCGTTTGGGCACAGTGGATGCGTTTGGGCACAGTGGCTGCGTTTGATGGGTACAGTGGCTGCGTTTGATGGGTACAGTGGCTGCGTTTGATGGGCACAGTGGCTGCGTTTGGGCACAGTGGCTGCGTTTGATGGGCACAGTGGCTGCGTTTGATGGGCACAGTGGCTGCGTTTGGGCACAGTGGCTGCGTTTGGGCACAGTGGCTGCGTTTGGGCACAGTGGCTGCGTTTGATGGGCACAGTGGCTGCGTTTGATGGGCACAGTGGCTGCATTTGGGCACAGTGGCTATGTTTGATGGGCACAGTGGCTGCGTTTAATGGGCACAGTGGATGCGTTTGATGGGCACAGTGGCTGCGTTTGGGCAAAGTGGCAGATGGGCACAGTGGCTGCGTTTGATGGGCACGGTGGCTGCGTTTGATGGGCACGGTGGCTGCGTTTGATGGGCACGGTGGCTGCGTTTGATGGGCACGGTGGCTGCGATTGATGGGCACAGTGGCTGCGTTTGATGGGCACAGTGGCTGCGTTTGATGGGCACAGTGGCTGCGTTTAATGAGCACAGTGGATGCTTTTGATGGGCAAAGTGGCAGATGGGCACAGTGGATGCGTTTGGGCACAGTGGCTACGTTTGATGGGCACAGTGGATGCATTTGATGGGCACAGTGGCAGATGGGCACAGCGGAATGCGTTTGGGCACAGTGGCTGCGTTTGAAGGGCACTGTGGCTGCGTTTGATGGGCACATTGGCTGCGGTTGATGGGCACAGTGGCTGCGGTTGATGGGCACAGTGGCTGCGGTTGATGGGCACAGTGGCTGCGGTTGATGGGCACAGTGGCTGCGTTTGATGGGCACAGTGGCTGCGTTTGGGCACAGTGGCTGCGTTTCATGGGCACAGTGGCTGCGTTTCATGGGCACAGTGAATGTGTTTGAAGGGCACAGTGGCTGCGTTTGATGGGCACAGTGGCTGCGTTTGATGGGCACAGTGGCTGCGTTTGATGGGCACGTGGCTGCGTTTGATGGGCACGGTGGCTGCGTTTGATGGGCACGGTGGCTGCGTTTGATGGGCACGGTGGCTGCGTTTGATGGGCACAGTGGCTGCGTTTGA
This sequence comes from Rana muscosa, assembly GCA_029206835.1. Classification (NCBI taxonomy): domain Eukaryota; kingdom Metazoa; phylum Chordata; class Amphibia; order Anura; family Ranidae; genus Rana; species Rana muscosa. The sequence continues at coordinate 117,616,831 of CM055123.1, read as the reverse complement.
TGGGCACGGTGGCTGCGTTTGATGGGCACGGTGGCTGCGTTTGATGGGCACGGTGGCTGCGTTTGATGGGCACGGTGGCTGCGTTTGATGGGCACGGTGGCTGCGTTTGATGGGCACGGTGGCTGCGTTTGATGGGCACGGTGGCTGCGTTTGATGGGCACAGTGGCTGCGTTTAATGAGCACAGTGGATGCTTTTGATGGGCAAAGTGGCAGATGGGCACAGTGGATGCGTTTGGGCACAGTGGCTACGTTTGATGGGCACAGTGGATGCGTTTGATGGGCACAGTGGCAGATGGGCACAGTGGCTGCGTTTGAAGGGCACAGTGGCTGCGGTTGATGGGCACAGTGGCTGCGGTTGATGGGCACAGTGGCTGCGGTTGATGGGCACAGTGGCTGCGGTTGATGGGCACAGTGGCTGTGGTTGATGGGCACAGTGGCTGCGGTTGATGGGCACAGTGGCTGCGGTTGATGGGCACAGTGGCTGAGGTTGATGGGCACAGTGGCTGCGGTTGATGGGCACAGTGGCTGCGGTTGATGGGCACAGTGGCTGCGTTTGATGGGCACAGTGGCTGCGTTTGGGCACAGTGGCTGCGTTTCATGGGCACAGTGGATGTGTTTGGGCACAGTGGCTGCGTTTAATGGGCACAGTGGATGCTTTTGATGGGCAAAGTGGCAGATGGGCACAGTGGATGCGTTTGGGCACAGTGGCTACGTTTGATGGGCACAGTGGATGCATTTGATGGGCACAGTGGCAGATGGGCACAGTGGAATGCGTTTGGGCACAGTGGCTGCATTTGATGGGCACAGTGGCAGATGGGCACAGTGGATGCGTTTGATGGGCACGGTGGCTGCGTTTGGGCAAAGTGGCAGATGAGCACAGTGGCTGCGTTTGGGCACAGTGGATGCCTTTGATTGGCAAAGTGGCTGCGTTTGATGGGCACAGTGGCTGCGTTTGATGGGCACAGTGGCTGCGTTTGATGGGTACAGTGGCTGCGTTTGATGGGTACAGTGGCTGCGTTTGATGGGTACAGTGGCTGCGTTTGATGGGTACAGTGGCTGCGTTTGATGGGTACAGTGGCTGCGTTTGATGGGCACAGTGGCTGCGTTTGATGGGCACAGTGGCTGCGTTTGATGGGCACAGTGGCTGCGTTTGAAGGGCTCAGTGGCTGCGTTTGAAGGGCACAGTGGCTGCGTTTGAAGGGCACAGTGGCTGCGTTTGAAGGGCACAGTGGCTGCGTTTGAAGGGCACAGTGGCTGCGTTTGAAAGGCACAGTGGCTGCGTTTGAAGGGCACAGTGGCTGCGTTTGAAGGGCACAAAGGCTGCGTTTGAAGGGCACAGTGGCTGCGTTTGAAGGGCACAGTGGCTGCGTTTGAAGGGCACAGTGGCTGCGTTTGATGGGCACAGTGGCTGCGTTTGATGGGCACAGTGGCTGCGTTTGATGGGCAAAGTGGCAGATGGGCACAGTGGCTGCGTTTGGGCACAGTGGCTGCGTTTGGGCACAGTGGCTGCGTTTGATGGGCACAGTGGATGCGTTTGATGGGCACAGTGGCAGATGGGCACAGTGGAATGCGTTTGGGCACATTGGCTGCGTTTGGGCACAGTGGTTGCATTTGATGGGCACAGTGGCAGATGGGCACAGTGGATGCGTTTTATGGGCACAGTGGCAGATGGGCACAGTGGAATGCGTTTGGGCACAGTGGCTGCATTTGATGGGCACAGTGGCTGCGTTTGATGGGCACAGTGGCAAATGGGCACAGTGGCAGATGGGCACAGTGGCAGATGGGCACAGTGGCTGCGTTTGGGCACAGTGGCTGCGTTTGATGGGTACAGTGGCTGCGTTTGATGAGTACAGTGGCTGCGTTTGATGAGTACAGTGGCTGCGTTTGATGGGTACAGTGGCTGCGTTTGATGGGCACAGTGGCTGCGTTTGATGGGCACAGTGGCTGCGTTTGATGGGCACAGTGGATGCGTTTGATGGGCACAGTGGCTGCGTTTGGGCACAGTGGCTGCGTTTGATGGGCACAGTGGCTGATGGGCACAGTGGCTGCGTTTGATGGGCACAGTGGATGCGTTTGGGCAAAGTGACAGATCGGCACAGTGGCTGCTTTTCATGGGCACAGTGGCTGCGTTTGATGGGCACAGTGGCTGCGTTTGGGCACAGTGGCTGCGTTTGATGGGCAAAGTGGCAGATGAGCACAGTGGCTGCGTTTGGGCACAGTGGATGCCTTTTAATGGGCAAAGTGGCAGATGGGCACAGTGGCTGCGTTTGATGGGCACCGTGGCTGCGTTTGATGGGCACAGTGGCTGCGTTTGATGGGCACAGTGGCTGCGTTTGATGGGCACAGTGGCTGCGTTTGATAGGCAAAGTGGCAGATGGGCACAGTGGCTGCGTTTGATGGGCACAGTGGATGCCTTTGATGGGCAAAGTGGCAGATGGGCACAGTGGATGCGTTTGGGCACAGTGGCTGCGTTTGATGGGCAAAGTGGCAGATGGGCACAGTGGCTGCGTTTGATGGGCACAGTGGCTGCGTTTTTTCATAGACAGTGCTATGCCCCCCTTTCCAAGCTCCACTCTATCTCCCCGTCCCATTAACTCACCACCTCTGCCCGCCCGCTCAAGTCCATAATTTTTCTCGACCATGGACATGGTTAGTGGGGTGGGGGGGCGGGGTTAGTGCTGACATTCTAACCATCTCTCCGCCCGCTCAAGACCATAATTTTCCTCGACTGCGGATAGCTCCCGCACATGCACGATTAAGGGCAGTGACGTCACGCATGCACGGTAAAGCCCCACCAACAGCTGTATGAGTGACGGAGCTGCACCGAAAGTGATGCGGTCAAGCTTCTGCATAGGTCGAGAGATTTTTTACAACAGGGGCTCTAGTTCTGGTGACCTGGGGGTCCCCAAGGAATTCCCTTAATTTGCAGGGATTTCCTCTCACTTCCTGCTTGACTATGGGACAGGCAGTGAAGGAAAATTTCCATAATGTGACACAGCTGGCAAAATGTAATCTGACAAGTATTATAATCCTCTCTTGCTCTATCCAAAATGGGAAAAAAATAAATTTTTGCCTATAATTCTACTTTAAGCAGCAAGCACCGAGCTTTTGACCACATAAAAAATAAAATACAGATACTCCTCGTTTAACGACTTACCTGTTTAACAATCGCTCGGACTTACGACCAGCTCTTCCGACCCGCGCAGGACGTCATCACTCTGCATGAGCCTTGTTCTCACTCCCGGTCTGCTGTTTTACAGGTATGTACTGTACTGTACTCGTAAATTCCCCTTCCAGCGTTCTTTATACTGTACTGTTTTATGTCTCTATACTGTACTGTTTTATGTCTGTATGTACAGTAATGTATTGTGTGCTTATACTGTACAGGTATTGCCCACACCATGTCAGAAAAAAGGTGCTTGCACCTGCAGAAAGTGCTCAGAAAAGAAGAAAAGCTATTGATCTTGATAAGAAAATGAAGATCATTAAGGACTATGAGGCTGGCAAGAAAGTTAAAGAAATAGCAAGTGAATTGGAACTTGCACATTCTACCATTTCAACAATCCTAAAGGATAAGGATAGAGTGAAAGAGGCAGTAAAAGCATCGACAGGATATCAAGCCATAATAACTAGGCATCGGAAAGGCCTCATTCATGAAATGGAGAAAATGTTGGCGGTATGGATTGATGACCAAATAGAAAAAAGAATTCCAATGAGTCTTTTATTCATTCAAACCAAAGCACGCAGTATTTTTGAGAATTTGAAAGTGCACAAAGGAGAAGAATCGACGGAAAAATTTACAGCAAGCCATGGATGGTTTCAAAGGTTTCGTGGGAGATTCAACCTCCATAATCGGAGTATTAGTGGGGAGGCTGCAAGTGCAGATGTGGAAGCAGCTGAAAAATTTGTGGTTGAATTTGATAAAATCATCGAAAAAGGTGGCTACTGTCCAGAGCAGATATTTAACGTGGATTCAACTGGACTTTTTTGGAAAAAAATGCCCGACAGGTCCTACATACACAAATAAGATAAAACAATGCCTGGTTTTAAGGCTTTTAAAGACAGGATCACATTGTTGTTGGGAGGAAATGTTGCTGGGTTCAAGTTAAAGCCTCTCCTCATCTATCGTTCACAGAACCCACGTGCATTGAAGCAAGTTAGTAAGCACACACTGCCTGTTTATTATCGTGCAAATAACAAAGCATGGATGACACAAGCTTTATTTGATGACTGGTTCATCAATTGTTTCATACCCTCGGTCAAGCGTTATTGTCAGCAAAAGGGTGTTCCCTTTAAAATTCTCCTCCTGCTTAAAAATGCCCCAGGCCACCCCCAACATCTTGATGACCTACATCCAAACGTAAAGGTAGTGTATCTGCCAAAAAACACAACTGCTATCCTACAACCCATGGATCAGGGTGCAATTGTAACATTCAAGGCTTACTATTTGCACACCATCTTTTCCAAAGCCGTAGCAGCAACTGAGAATGATGAAGTTACCCTTCGTGAGTTTTGGAAAGCTTACAACATTTTACACTGCATAAAAAACATTGCATCAGCTTGGGAGGGAATAACAGAAAAGTGTATGCAGGGTATATGGAAAAAATGCTTAAAGCGTTTTGTGAACAATAGCGAAGGGTTTGATGAAACAGATGTTGAAGTTATAAATCAAAAAAGTGTGCAACTTGCTAACATTCTTGACTTAGATGTTGAAGTGACAGATATTAAAGAATTAGTGGAATTTGTTGAGGGAGAGCTAAGTAATGAAGATTTAATAGAGTTGGAAGCACAGCATCACTTAGAACAGGAAGAGAAGGAGGAAACAATGGAAGAAGTACAAAAGAAGTTCAGAGTCAGGGGGTTAGCTGGCGTGTTCTCAAAAGTGAATGCAGCTTTACTACAATTAGAGAGTATGGACCCAAATGTTGAAAGGTTCTCTAAAGTGGAACGGCAGATGAAGGAACTTATGTGATGTTATCGTCAAATTTATGATGAAAAAAAGAAAATAACAAAGCAGAGCACCTTAACAGAATTCTTCTTGCAAGCTGCCCCTACCAGTTCTATAATTTCCTTGTCGTCTTCTCCCTCATCTACAACTCCTGATGACCCTGCAGGTAACTCCAATGATGACACTGTCAACCCTGCTGGTAACTCCAATGATGACACTGATGACCTTGCTGGTAACTCTAATGATGACCCTGCTGGTAATTTCAATAATGACACTGATGAACCTGAAGCACTATCACCCTTTGAAGGGTTTGATGACTAAAATGTTACTCTAAATATCTACTGTATACGTTTACTTTTTGGGCACTGTACATAATTGTATCCTGTACAGTACAGTACAGGATTTTTGTGTTCTGTACTTATGCAAATTAAAACAATGTTATTGAGTTGGATTTTTTTGTTTAGACCTTTTTTTTTTTTTTAGAATACAGTACAGTACAGTAGTTAAGAATGCTTAAAATATTGATTACTTGTGGCTCCTCGTTTAACGACCTGGTCGCTGAAGCGGAACCTGGTCGTTAATTGAGGAGTACCTGTAAATAACATGTTTTTTTTTATTTTTCCTGAATTTCCTTTATCTGCTTCTCTGATTTGAGTATTGGGATTTCCTTCTGAGTTGGCAGCACAGAAGCAGTATGGTGCCATTTATGGCAATACTTTTCTAATAGATAAAGCTGTGGAGACTAATGTGCCTGTTCCACATTGCTCTGAAAATAGTGAGAGTTGGAAAATTCTGTCAGAAAAAAAAGTGTGTTTTCTTGTGGTGGACTGGGGTTAAAGATTTTTTATTCCCTACACAACAGACTGTCTATTGTGAAAACCATTCTGTACATAGTAACATTTCGGTGCAGCTGAAAACAACCCGGGGGAAGAGGTGCTTAAAGTGGACTTATAATCAAATGTTAGCAGTCTTGCTGGAAGGGAGCAAAAGTAGAGGATCAGTACTTGCCCTCCCTGAAGAAGGCACTGCTTTAGGCCTAGTGGTATGGTCACATAATCACCACTGAAGGGTACATATCTCAGCCAGTCTATTACTAAAAAAATACTGTAAACAAGACAGGACCCCCAAACCATGGCATGTGGGCTTGTTACGGTCTCTTGGTTGCCATAAACCAACATTAGCTATTAGAACAGTTCCCTCCACTTACCAATGACCTATTACAGCTAATGACTGATGCCAGGCATTAATTAAACCCACTGTGGCCTGGAATTTATTGCACCCACTGATGCCAGATATTTATCACTTACACTGACTTGTTTTCAACCACTGACTGAGGGCATTTTTACGTCCACTGATATCTAATGCCAAAGCATTTTTTTTACTTTTGCTTGCCACAGTTCAGCTTCCAAACAGTCTGATGGATAGTGAACTGGCCCTTTTGTTTAAAAGTGATCCCTTCTTTAACCAATTAAGGGCCGCCGCCTGTACATATACATCAGCAGAATGGCACGGCTGGGCACAAGCACGTACAGGTACATCCTCTTTAAGATGCCCAGCCGTGGGTTGCGCGCGCCGCCGACGGCGCGCTCGCGACCCGGTCCTGAGCTCCGTGACGGCGCCCGTGGGAGCCGCAGACCCGATCGCCGCCGGTGTCCTGCGATCGGATCACAGAGCTGAAGAACGGGGAGAGGTAAGTGTAAACAAGCCTCTCCCCGTGCTTCCTAGTGAGACTGTCACTGATCGTCTGTTTCCTGTCATAGGGAACGACGATCAGTGATGTCACCCGCCAAGCCACGCCCCCACACAGTATTAAATCACACATTAAGTCACACTTAACCCCATCAGCGCCCCCTGCAGGTTAACCCCTTCACTGCCAGTGTCATTTTCACAGTAATCAGTGCATTTTTATAGCACTGTTCGCTGTAAAAATTACAATGGTCCCAAAATAGTGTCAAAAGTGTTCGATGTGTCCACCATAATGTCGCAGTCAGTATAAAAATCGCTGATCGCCGCCATTACTAGTAAAAAAAAAAATATTAATAAAAATGCCATAAAACTATCCCCTATTTCTTGTTCATACATCACGGGACACAGAGTGGCATAGTCATTACTATGTGGGTTATATAGAATTACCTTCAGGTGCTGGCACTGGCAACTTCCAAAACAGGAAGTACCCTCCCCTATATAAGCCCCTCCCATCCGGGAGCACCTCAGTTTTTTGCCAGTGTCTAAGGTGTTGGCCAAGGTTAACATGTATTCATCTGGGCTTGTGTACAGGTTCTCTGGGCCTTAGCAAGCTATTCCGGATCCGACCAAAAAAGCTTCATAGCTAAACGGTCGGTACCCGGGCCTTGCAGAGAAGAGCAGGGTTTTGCCTGTAATGCCTCTCTTAGGAGGGCTGGACCCTGGGATCCAGAGCTCTGGTCATACCCAAAACCAAGAGGCTATCTGTGCAGGGTGCTATACAGGTCCAGGGGAGTGGAATCCTTGGGAACCCGGTCCCTGAAGGTCTAGTACAATGCCTGCCGTGAGAGGTGAAGTTTGGGCTTCTGTGGACCAAACAAAGTCCTGCGGCGGGGAAAAGGTAAGTGGGGGCCCCTCAGGAACTTGGTTCTATTGAGGGGACCCCCAAGCCTAATATGTCTTTCTGCCTGTTACCTAAAGGTATTCCCGCTAATAGCTGTATATGTCTAAGAAATCCTAGAAATGTCTTTTCATAAAGGAAGTTTTAAAAACTGTAAACCTAGAAATGTTTTTCATAAAGGAGGTTTTAAAAAAAAAAAAAAAAAAGACAAAAGTGCGGTACCTGTGTTTGTCCACTAGAGGCCGCTGTGGAACGTCTTTTTTTCTTGGGACTATTCCTTCCATGGTGAAAGTCCAGGCAGATGAGTGAGCTCTCTATCAGGGAAGCTGCATTCCTCTGTCATGCTGCCAAGTAGTTTCCTTCCATCCCCGAGTCCTGGTGAAACAGGGACCCTGGCTCCTCTCCCTACATGGCGCCAAGAGCGCACACGTGCACGCGCGCGCGCGCGCGCGCACACACGCTTTCTTTTTATAAGATTTAGCTTCAAAAACGGGGGCGGAGCCTGGCGGATGACGCGCTCTGTGCGCACAGCGCTTCTGCGCATGTGCGGGCGTCCCAGCAAGATAAAAGGACTCAGTCCACGCTGCTTGCTATGGACACAGAGCATGAAAAGGAGCTGGTAGCATGGTATAGGGGCTTACAGCGGGCGGTTGATACAGGCATCCCCAGAAAGACGCATTAGTAGACACCCACTGATGTACATAGCAGCAAATTGCATTAGACGATTTCAGTAAAGGGGTGTATTGCGGCTGGAATACCTCAGCTTTGAACTAAGGAATATGCCGCCTAAAAAACTCCGAGATATACCTCTCAGGAAGTGTAGGGGGTCTCCATCGGGCTCTGAGGATCTGGAGCAGTCATCTGCACCTTCCTCCCCTGAGAAATCAGAGGTTAATACCCATAAGGAACCCCCGGGAGTGCCAGGTACTGCGGCTGTCCTCAGTCCACCTGCTCCTGCATATATAACAGAGGAGGTTTTTGCCTCAACTCTGGAGGGATTGGAGCAGAGATTGGCAGCATTGATCGCTTCTTCTCTACAGGAAAGAAAGCGCGCCAGATCTCCATCCCCTCCATTAGAGTGCCTGTTGGCAGAGCAACAGTCCCAGGAAGGGACTGACCTTCCTGAAGGGGATCAGGAGGAGGTTAACTCTGTTTTTGAGGAATCAACAGTAGATGAACCATTTTCAGCATCACAGACTGAAAGATTGTGGGTCCAGACCCTAACTGACATGGTTCGATCTGCATTTAAAATGCCTCTTGTTGAACCATCAACTACTGCTGTCTCCTCGTTGGGGTCGCTAAAAGCTCCCCAGATTAATTGCTCCTTTCCAATACATCCATTATTGGAAGGACTTATATACCAGGACTGGGAACATCCTGATAAACTATTTGTTCCGCCTAAGAAATTTCAGGTGATCTATCCCATGGAGGAAAAATTCACCCAGAGATGGAATGTTCCTACGGTGGACGCAGCCATTTCTTCTGTGAACAAATCACTGACATGTCCAGTAGATAATGTTCAAATGTTCAAAGATCCAGTAGATAAAAAATTGGAATCTTTATTAAAATCTGCTTTTTCCACAGCAGGGGCTGTTACACAGCCAGCAGTGGCAGCTATTGGGGTCTGCCAAGCTTTAAAGGATCAAATGAAAATGGTCCTGAGGGATTTGCCAGACCAGCAGGCCCAGGCTCTGGCTGATCTGCCTAGAGCATTATGCTTTGCGGTTGACGCCATCAAGGATTCTATCCATCAGGCCTCCCGCCTCACTCTGTCTTTGGTACATATGCGTAGGCTTCTGTGGCTCAAGAACTGGTCTGCTGAGGCTCCCTGTAAGAAGCTCTTAGTTAGCTTCCCATTTCATGGAGAACGCCTTTTTGGCGAAGACCTGGATAAATATATCCAGAAGATTTCCAGTGGTAAAAGTACTCTCTTACCAATTAAAAAGAGGTCTAGGGGTCCGTCTTTTAAGAGGACTACCTCTCCTATCCCTGGGACGTCTGCTACTAAGCAGTTCCGACGGCCTCCTCGGTCAAACTCAGGAGGTAAAAATCAGGGACAGTCACAGGGTAATAAAAAGCCCTGGATCCGAAGAGGTACTAAACCAGCCTCCAAGTCAAGCCTATGAAGGGCTGCCCCCACTCAAACGGGTGGGGGGAAGACTTCAGTTGTTCACAGAGACCTGGCGGGAGACGATCAAAGACAGATGGGTGCTCTCCGCAGTAACTCGGGGATACAAGTTGGAGTTAAAAGAGTCTCCTCCTTCCCATTTTATGTGGTCAGGCATGCCAAAAGACCCTCTGAAAAGAAGGTGTCTCCTAGTGGCGTTAGAACAACTATTGCTCCAAGGAGTAATTATGGAGGTTCCTATGGAAGAGTGGGGGTTGAGTTTCTACTCAAACCTTTTCACAGTCCCGAAACCAAACGGGGACATAAGACCCATATTGGACCTAAAGAGTCTAAACAAATTTCTAAACGTCCGGTCCTTCCGGATGGAGTCGATCCGATCGGTCACCGCTGCCCTACAGGGGGAGGAATGGTTAGCCTCGATCGACATCAAAGATGCTTACTTGCATGTTCCCATCTTTCCAGGTCATCAAAAATTTCTACGCTTTGCAGTAGAAGGGCGCCATTTTCAGTTCAGAGCCTTACCATTCGGTCTGGCCACAGCACCACGAGTGTTCACAAAAATTCTGGCCCCACTGTTGGCCGATCTAAGAACACGAGGTGTAACGATAATGGCATACCTACACGACCTGTTGTTGATGGACCACTCAGTTGCCAAGCTAGAAGTGGTAATTGTCGATACAATCAAGTATCTAGAATCTCACGGTTGGGTCATCAACCTGGACAAGTCAGCCCTACAGCCAGTGAACAACCTGGTATATCTAGGGCTACGGCTGGATTCAGACCAGAGGAAGATTTTCTTACCTCTAGACAAGGTATCCTCTTTGAGGGGCTTGGTCCGTCTGCTTTGTGCAAAAAGACAGCCGTCCATACGCCTGTGCATGAGGCTGCTAGGAAAGATGGTAGCATCATTCGAAGCTGTGCCATACGCCCAATTCCACTCAAGGAATTTACAGAGGGCCATATTGTCAGCCTGGAACAGAAAAATTCAGGCTCTAGACTTCCCGATGGCTTTGTCCCCTTCCGTTCGGAAGAGTCTCTGCTGGTGGTTGATCCCCCAGAATCTCCAGAAGGGAAAACCCTTCAGTCCGATATCCTGGAAGGTGGTCACTACAGATGCCAGCCTTATAGGCTGGGGGGCAGTACTGGAGCAATGGTCTCTCCAGGGCAGATGGTCAAATGTAGTAAAAACCCTGCCCATCAATCTCTTAGAGATACGAGCAGCCTGGTATGCCCTAGTAGCCTGGGCATCCAGACTCCAAGGGTCCCCTGTCAGAATTCAATCAGACAATGCCACAGCAGTGGCATATATCAATCATCAGGGAGGCACCAGGAGTCGTGCAGTCCAGAGGGAAGTAAGTCACATCCTGGAATGGGCAGAAAAGCATGTCCCATGTATATCAGCTGTCTTCATTCCAGGGGTGGAGAATTGGAAGGCGGACTTTCTAAGTCGCCAACAGTTATGCCCAGGGGAATGGTCCCTTCATCCCGAGGTCTTCCGAGCAATATGTCAGCGGTGGGGAACACCGGATGTAGATCTGCTAGCATCCAGATTCAACGCAAAGGTGGACAGATTTGTCTCCCGGACAAGGGATCCCCTCACTTGCGGCTCGGATGCTCTGGTGTTCCCTTGGAATCAGTTCAGACTGATATATGCATTCCCTCCGCTACAATTGTTGCCTCGACTCCTTCGCAGAGTCAGGTTGGAAAAGAAGCCGGTGATCTTGGTGGCTCCAGCGTGGCCCCGAAGGGCCTGGTACGCGGAGATCATCAAAATGTCTGTGGGGAGTCCTTGGACCCTTCTACGTCGTCCGGACCTGCTTTCGCAAGGGCCGATATACCACCCTTCCTTACTAACTCTAAGTTTAACGGCCTGGCTATTGAATCCCACATCCTAAAGAAGAGAGGTCTCTCTAACTCTGTGGTATCAACTATAATCAATGCCAGGAAGCCTGTATCCAGGCAGATCTACTATAGAGTTTGGAAGGCGTACATCACTTGGTGCGAGGCCAGAAAGTGGCATCCACGTAAGTACGTTATAGGCAGAATTCTGGACTTCCTACAGTGGGCTGTAGACAGGAAGTTTGCCTTAACCACTTGACAACTGGGCACTTAAACCCCCTTCCTAACCAGACGAATTTTCAGCTTTCGGTGCTCTCACATTTTGAATGACAATTACTCAGTCATACAACACTGTACCCATATGAAATTTTTGTCCTTTTTTTCACACAAATAGAGCTTTCTTTTGGTGGTATTTAATCACTGTTGGGTTTTTTATTTTTTGCGCTATAAGAGAAAAAAGACTGAAAAATTTGTAAAAAAATGAATTTTTCTTTGTTTCCGTTATAAAATTTTGCAAATTAGTATTTTTTCTTCATACATTTTGGCCCAAATTTATACTGCTACATATCTTTGGTAAAAATAAGTACAAATTGGTGGATATTTTTTGGTCTTTGTGAAAGTTATAGAGTCCACAAGCTATGGTGCCAATATCTGAAAATTGATCACACCTGAAGTACTGACGGCCTATCTCATTTCTTGAGACCCTAACATGCCAGAAAAGTACAAATACTCCCCAAATGACCCCTTTTTGGAAAGAAGACATTCCAAGGTATTTAGAAAGAGTCATTGTGAGTTTTTTGAAGTTGTCATTTTTTCCCACAATTCTTTGCAAAAATCAAGATTTTTTTTTCTTTTTTTTTTTTCCACAAAATTGTCATATTAGCAGGTTATTTCTCACACACAGCATATGCATACCACAAATTACACCCCAAAACACATTCTGCTATTCCTCCCGAGTATGGCGATACCACATGTGTGAGACTTTTACACAGCGTGGCCACATAGAGAGGCCCAACATGCAGGGAGCACCTTCAGGCGTTCTGGAGAACCCAGGCCAATTCTGACATTTCTCTCCTACATGTAAAAATCATAATTTATTTGCTATAAAATTACATAGAACCCCAAAACATTATATATGTTTTTTTTAGCAAAGACCTTAAAGAATATAATGGTGGTCATTGCAACTTTTTATCTTGCACGGTATTTGCGCAGAAATTTTTCTAACGCGTTTTTTACGGAAAAAAACTGTTTTGTGCCTAAAAGAAAAAAAAAACAGTAAAGTTAGCCCAATGTTTTTGCATGATGTGAAAGATGAAGTTACGCCGAGTAAATAGATACCTAACATGTCACCCTTAAAAATTGCACACGCTCGTGGAATGGCGCCAAACTTTGCTACTTAAAAATCCCCATAGGCAACGCTTTAAATATTTTTACTGGTTACATGTTTTGAGTTACAGAGGAGGTCTAGGGCCAAAATTATTGCTCTCGCTCTAACGTTCGCAACGATACCTCACATGTGTGGTTTGAACACCGTTTTCATATGTGGGCGGGGCTTACGTATGCGTTCACTTCTGCATGCGAGCTCGCGGGGGCAGGGGCGCTTAAAAAAATATATATATATATTTTATTGTTCATTTTACTTTATTTATTTTAGTTTGACATGTTTTTCCGCCCCAAATTTTTTTTGATCACTTTTATTCCTATTACAAGGAATGTAAACATCCCTTGTAATAGAAATATGGCATGACAGGTCCTCTTTAAAGTGAGATATGGGGTCAATAAGACCCCACATCTCACCTCTAGGCTGGGAAGCCTGAAAAAAAAACAAAAAAAAAAAACAATCTTGGCTTTGATCGTAGCGGTGAGTCAGTAGAAGCACCGGAGGGCAGCGGGAGGGGGTCATCCCCTCTCACCTTCCGTAAGAGCGATCAAGCGGTGGAACAGCCGCTATGATTGTTCTTTTGGTGTAGGGAATCGCCAGCTGAAAAAGCGAATATCTGAATGATGCGTGTAGCTGCTCCCATCATTCAGATATCTCCGCACAAAGTCAAGGACGTCATATGACGGCCGGCGGGCGGGAAGTGGTTATTGCAGAGTATTGCCGGGTATTGAGGAGTATTGCCGGGTATTGAGGAGTATTGCCGGGTATTGAGGAGTATTGCCGGGTATTGCAGGGTATTGTGGAGTATTGCTGGGTATTGTGGAGTATTGCTGGGTATTGTGGAGTATTGCTGGGTATTGTGGAGTATTGCCGGGTATTGTGGAGTATTGCCGGGTATTGTGGAGTATTGCCGGGTATTGTGGAGTATTGCCGGGTATTGTGGAGTATTGCCAGGTATTGTGGAGTATTGCCGTGTATTGTGGAGTATTGCGGAGTATGGCAGGGTATGGGCAGGGTATTGCACAGTATGGGCAGGGTATTGCACAGGGTATTGCAGAGTATGGGCAGAGTATGGGCAGGGTATTGCACAGGGTATTGCAGAGTATTGCACAGGGTATTGCAGAGTATTGCACAGGGTATTGCAGAGTATTGCACAGGGTGTATTGCAGAGTATTGGCAGGGTGTATTGCAGAGTATTGCACAGGGTGTATTGCAGAGTATTGCACAGGGTGTATTGCAGAGTATTGCACAGGGTGTATTGCAGAGTATTGCACAGGGTGTATTGCAGAGTATTGCACGGGGTGTATTGCAGAGTATTGGCAGAGTATTGCACAGGGATGGCTGAGCAGGGATGGATGGATGGCTGGATCTGTGACTGCAATTGTCACAGATCCAGCCCACAGCTGACATGGGGGAGGGAGCGGACATGATCCGCTCTCTCCCCTCTCCTCTCACACTGTACCGATCGGTACAGAGAGGGGAGGGAGGAACCGGCGTCATCAAATGACGCCGGTCTGTTTACAAGTGATCGCTCCGTCATTTGACGGAGCAATCACGTGGTAAACGGCCGCGATTAGCGGCCATCTACCGTGATCCGTGATGCGCCGGGTCTTCCGGACCCGGCGGTCACGGACATATCCTGGAGCGCGCCCCAGGGGGCGCGCGGGAGCAAGATTCTGTGAGGACGTCCCTGGGACGTCCACTCAGGATAACTCGACCGCGCTGTGGACGTCTTTTGTACATGACGCGGTCGGGAAGTGGTTAAGTACTATCAGGGGTCAGGTTTCGGCCTTATCAATACTATTTCAAAGGCCCCTGGCTATGCATTCACTTGTCAAATCCTTTATGCAAGGGGTGACTCGTATTATTCCACCGATTAAAGCTCCCATATGTCCATGGGATCTAAATTTGGTTCTGTCGGTTCTGCAGAAGCAGCCATTTGAACCTTTGCGCCACATTTCCTTGGTTCTACTCACCAGAAAATTGATATTTTTAGTAGCCATATGCTCAGCTAGAAGAGTGTCGGAAGTAGCCGCCATGTCCTGTAAAGAGCCATATCTGGTTATTCATGAGGACAGAGTAGCATTACGTCCTCACCCAGCCTTTCTTCCTAAGGTGGTATCGAGGTTTCACTTGAACCAGGATGTGGTTCTTCCTTCTTTTCCCCAAACCGAGTTCGGTAGAAGAAAAGTTATTGCATTCTTTGGATGTAGTAAGAGCAGTTAAAGCTTATCTAAAAGCCACTGCTCAGATTCGTAGAACGGATACTTTGTTTATTCTGCCGGAAGGCCCCAGAAAGGGTCAGGCAGCATCAAAATCTACTTTAGCCAAGTGGATTCGACAGGTCATAATACAAGCCTATGGCTTGAGAAGTAGACCGCCTCCGTTCAAAGTTAGGGCGCACTCCACGAGAGCAGTTGGAACTTCATGGGCAGTGCATCACCAGGCCTCCCTGGCTCAAATTTGTAAGGCCACAACATGGTCTTCAGTACACACGTTTACTAGGTTCTACCAGGTGGACGTTAGAAGTCAGGAGGATGTCGCCTTTGGGCGCAGTGTGTTGCAGGCCGCAAAAGATCCTCATGCCTGATGGCGCCCAGCTTATGTATGGTATATCCCCCCCCTCATTTGGCATTGCTTTGGGACGTCCCACATAGTAATGACTATGCCGCTCTGTGTCCCGTGATGTATGAACAAGAAAGTAGGATTTTTAAAACAGCTTACCTGTAAAATCCTTTTCTTGGAGTACATCACGGGACACAGAGCTCCCACCCCTCTTTTGGGGACACGTATTGCTTTGCTACAAAACTGAGGTGCTCCCGGATGGGAGGGGCTTATATAGGGGAGGGTACTTCCTGTTTTGGAAGTTGCCAGTGCCAGCACCTGAAGGTAATTCTATATAACCCACATAGTAATGACTATGCCGCTCTGTGTCCCGTGATGTACTCCAAGAAAAGGATTTTACAGGTAAGCTGTTTTAAAAATCCTACTTTTGTAGACGCTATAACTTTTGCGCAAACCAATCAATAAATGCTTATTGCGATTTTTTTTTTTTTACCAAAAATATGTAAAAGAATACGTATCGGCCTAAACCTGAGGAGAATTTTTTTATATATATATTTTTTGGGGATATTTATTATAGCAAAAAGTTAAAAATATTGATTTTTTTCAAAATTGTCGCTCTATTTTTGTTTATAGCGCAAAAAATAAAAACCCCAGAGATGATCAAAAACCACCAAAAGAAAGCTCTATTTGTGGGGAAAAGAGGACGCCAATTTTGTTTGGGAGCCACATCGCACGACCGCACAATTTTCAGTTAAAGCGATACAGTGCCAAATCGCAAAAAGTGGCCTGGTCCTTTAGCTACAAAATGGTCCGGGGCTTAACCCCTTCCATACCGGGCCATTATAAAATGACGCCGGCATGAACCCTTTCTCCCTCCGGGCGGACATCATATGACCACCTGCCCTTCTCGCCGCTACTGCGGGTCCCTGGGGGCCCGCATCGCGGCGATCGGTGACGAGGCGTGTCCCTCGGACACAGCCCGTCCCCGATCAGTGTAAAGAGCCAATAAAATGTGGCTCTTTACCACGTGACCGGCTGTTCCAATCACAGCCGGTCACTTTGCATTGATCTGGCGTGCACGCCGCTCGTGCGCGCCCCCGGGGGCGCGCAGCGTGGTGATCGGGGACGAGGCTCATCCCTTGGACAATGCGCAGCCCCGATCTGGGTAAAGAGCCAATGAAATTTACCACGTACCCGTCACCCCCCATCAAAAGTACCCGGGTACCCGTCACCCCCCATCAAGAGTACCTGAGTACCCGTCACCCCCCATCAAGAGTACCTGAGTACCCGTCACCCCCATCAAGAGTACCTGAGTACCCGTCACACCCCCATCAAGAGTACCTGTCGCCTCCATCAGGAGTACCTGAGTACCCGTCACCCCCCCATCAAAAGTACCTGAGTACCCGTCACCCCCCATCAAGAGTACCTGAGTACCCGTCACCCCCACCAGGAGTACCTGTCGCCTCCATCAGGAGTACCTGAGTACCCGTCACCCCCCATCAGGAGTTACCCGTCACCTCCATCAGGAGTTACCCGTCACCTCCATCAGGAGTAGTGTCACCTCCATCAGGAGTACTGTCACCTCCATCAGGAGTACCTGAGCACCCGTCACCCCCCATCAAGAGTACCTGAGTACCCGTCACCCCCCATCAAGAGTACCTGAGTACCCGTCACCCCCCCATCAAGAGTACCTGTCGCCTCCATCAGGAGTGCCTGAGTACCCGTCACCTCCATCAAGAGTACCCGTCACCTCCATCAAGAGTACCCGTCACCTCCATCAAGAGTACCCGTCACCTCCATCAAGAGTACCCGTCACCTCCATCAGGAGTACCCGTCACCTCCATCAGGAGTACCCGTCACCTCCATCAGGAGTACCTGTCCCGTGAGCCCAGCAGTGCCTGACGCGCAGCCAATTTCTAGCTGACGTACAGCCAATTAGTCCCTGTCGTGCAGCCCTGTAATACAGCCACCATGTCCAGAAGATTATACACCCCAGAAGAGGCATACCAAATGCTAACCCAGAGCGATGAGAGCAGCGGGGAGCTCTCACCGCCCCAGTACAGTTCTGATTCAGATTCCGAACCGCAATACGAGCCCCCCAAAAGCAGTACATCCGAATCGGAGGAAGAAGTAGTCCGGCCAAAAAGAAGAAGGTCGGAACTCCAGGCAGCTACCAGCAGCGCCGAACACCCCAATGGCCAATCAGTAAATGCCAACGGCGCTAGACCCCAGGAGGAAAGGCCCAGTACAAGCTCTGGAATTCCACGCCGAGGAAGAAGGGCCCAAACCCATCTTCCGGACGGCTTGGCCAACCCATTGTGGCTGCCTTCTAGCACAGGGTCAGCCACAATCCCCCCTTTCACAGAACAGCCAGGTGTGCAGGCCAACACTGAAGGTTTCACTGAAATCAATTTTTTTTATTTCTTTTTCCCTAATGAGTTCCTTTAAAGCATCTTAGACCAAACAAATCTTTTTGCTCGTCATTACATACAAAACAACCCCAACTCATGCTATGCCCGCCCTTTCAAATGGAGACCCCTAACAATGGAGGAGCTCAGATTGTTTTTAGGCCTTATACTGAACATGGGGCTTACAAAAAAAAAAGAACTTTATTCATATTGGTCTAAAAAGCCCATCATCCATATGCCAATTTTTTCAGCTGTGATGTCCAGGTCCCGCTTTGACATGATCATGCGGTTCCTGCATTTCAGTGACAACTTGCAGTGCCCCCCCCCCCCCCCCGAAATCATCCAGACTTTGATAAATTGTTTAAAATTCGCCCCCTAATAGATTTTTTTAATAAGAGGTTTGCCGAACTTTACATCCCGGAACTCTGTGGACGAATCCCTGGTCCATTTCACAGGCCGGCTGGGAATCACGCAGTATATTCCCAGTAAGAGAGCGAGGTATGGCTTGAAGCTCAACAAGCTCTGTGAGAGCTCCTCCGGATATGCGAATGCCTTTCGTGTGTACGAAGGCAAAGACTCCCAGCTCCAGCCCCTTGAGTGTCCATCGTATATGGGAATAAGCGAGAAAATTGTATGGGAGTTGGCATTCCCACTCTTTCAAAAGGGGTATCATATATACATGGACAATTACTATACTAGTTTGCCCCTTTTTCGCCACCTATTCCTGAAGGACACTTTGGCCTGTGGTACTTCAAGAAAGAACAGGAAAGGCTTCCCACAGAGTTTAGTCACCACAAGGCTACAAATGGAATCGGCAAGCATGAGGAACAAGGAAGTGTTGGCCGTGAAGTGGAGGGATAAGAAAGATGTTTACATCATGTCCACTATCCACAATGACACCTCGGCGGAACTTCACAGAAGGCGCAGTACCGTTCAAAAGCCTTGCTGTATCAACGAATACAATAAGTTCATGGGGGGGGGGTGGATTTAAACGATCAAATGCTGAAGCCCTATCTTTCAACACGAAAGTCTATATTCTGGTACAAAAAAGTTGCAATATACTTCTTCCATATGGCCCTTTATAATGCATACGTCACTTATCAAAAATCAACAGAAATGCCCATCCCCTTTTATCAGATTTATCGAAAATGTTGTCACAGCCCTAATCTATCAGCAAGGCTCCGCCCCACAAAGCATTCGCTTTGTTCCCTATCAGGTCCGCCCCCTCGGTATGTCAGACCCCGCCTACGTCATTGGCCTGAGTGGGGAACTTCCTTCACTGTGTAATTTAAATTTACACAGTGAAGGAAGTTCCCCATCAAGTCCGCTCAGGCTAATGACGTAGGCGCGGTCTGACATACCAAGGGGGTGGACCTGATGGGGAACTTCCTTCACTGTGTAATACATAGACCCGCCCCTTCTCATGTTCCGCATCAGGTCCTCAGCCTTACACCTAGTCATTGGCTGAGCGGACCTGATGGGGAACTTTAGAAGGGGCGGGTCTATACATGTAATAGACTGCGGAGGAAGTTCCCCATCAGGTCCGCTCAGGCTCAGCCAATGACGGACAGCGCTGGACATCGGATCGCCGCGGGACACTGGATTTCACCGCTGGAATGTTTTTTTTTTTTTTTTTAATAAAGGACTTTTTCAAGGTGTTTGTGTGGTTTTTTTTTTACATTTTTTGATACTTTCTTCGTGAAATGGTAGGGGTACAATGTACCCCTTACCAATTCACATAGGATCTGGGGGGTCCCCTTTGTTAAAGGGGTCTTCCAGATTCTGATAAGCCCCCCACCCGCAGACCCCCACAACCACCGGGCAAGGGTTGTGGGGATGAGGCCCTTGTCCCCATCAACATGGGGACATCCTCCCCATGTTGAGGGCATGTGGCCTGGTACGGTTCAGGAGGGGGGGGCGCTCTCTCGTCCCCCCCTCTTTTCCTGCGGCCTGCCAGGTTGCGTGCTCGGATAAGGGTCTGGTATGGATTTTTGGGGGGGCTCCACGCCATTTTTTTAAAAATTTGGGGTGGAGTTCCCCTTAAAATCCATGCCAGATCTGAAGGGCCTGGTATGGATATTTGGGGGAACCGCACGCATTTTTTTTTTCAATTTGCGGCGGGGTTCCCCTTAATATCTATACCAGACCTGAAGGGCCTGGTAATTGAATTCTGGGGGACCCCCACACTTTTATTTTTTATTTTTTTATCAATGACTTTTGTATGTATTGCCGGGAGCCGACAATTCATTAATAGCCGCGAGTGAGTTTTAAATAACACTTTGTGCAGGGACAGTTCTAAGCACGGGAAACATGCGCCACTTTACATGCATATCATACACACCCCCTAGGTACGAAATTTAAAGGAATATTTCCCTTTTATTTTTTCATTTTAAGCATTATTAACCACTTCCCTACCCAGCCATAGTCAAATGACGTCCACAGATGGGATCTCCCATCCTGGGTGGACGTCATATGACGTCCTCGGCTTTGTAGGGGGATATCTGAATGATGCCTGCAGCTAGAGGCATCATTCAGATATCCTTTTGAAGTGCCGGCGATTCTGTGCACAATAAGAACGATCATAGCGGCGGTTCCACCGCTTGATCGTTCTTATAGGCGGCGGGAGGGGACACCCCCCCCCCGCCGCCATCCGGTGCTTCTCCGGGCTCCCCTGTGCGATCGGGGACCCGGAGCGAATCTTCCGGCGTCGTTGGTGGGGTCACGTGATGAGTATAGAGATGACTGGTGACCAGATGGTCACCAGTCATCTCTATGATCGTCGGAGGCCCGGGCGCGATGTGATGACGTCACGCCCGGGTCTCAAATGTAAACAAAGCCGCCATTGCGGCTGTAAGTATGAGATCAGTGAAATTTTTTTCGCTGATCTCATGCTTTCCAGCCTGGAGGAGAGATGTGGGGTCTTATTGACCCCGCATCTCTCAATAAAGAGAACCTGTCACACACATTCCTATTACAAGGGATGTTTACATTTACATAGGAATAAAAGTGATCAAAAAAAAAAAAAGTAAAATCATTGTAAAAAAATAAATAAATAAGTAAAAAAAAAACAAAAATAATAAAAAAAAAAAAATTAAAACGCCCCTTTCCCCCGTAGCTCGTGATCAGAAGCGAATGCACACGTAAGTCGCCCACATATGTAAACGCTGTTCAAAACCACGCATGTGAGGTATCGCCGCGTGCGTTAGAGCGCGTGCAACAATTCTAGCACTAGACCTCCTCTGTAATTCTAACCTGGTAACCTGTAAAAAAAATTAAAGCGTCGCCTATGGAGATTTTTAAGTACCGAAGTTTGGCGCCATTCCATGAGTGTGCGCAATTTTAAAGCGTGACATGTTAGGTATCTATTTACTCGGCGTAACATTATCTTTCATATTTTCCCAAAAAATTGGGCTAACTTTACTGTTTTATTTTTTAATTCATGAAACCATTTTTTTTTTAAAAAAAAGCTGTTTGAAAAATTATTGCGCAAATATTGTGCAAGAAAAAATGTTGCAATGACCGTCATTTTATTCCCTAGGGTGTCTGCTAAAAAAACATATATAATGTTTGGGGGTTATGAGTAATTTTCTAGCAAAAGAATGATGATTTGTACATGTAGGAGAGAAGTGCCAAAATAGGCCCAGTATTGAATAGGTACAAAAAGCCCTGTATTGAAGTGGTTAAAATCACTGCTCCCGAAAAAACTGCCGTTTATAAAACTTCTTTTTGCATTGATACATGTCCCCTGGGGCAGGACCCGGATCCCCAAACACTTTTTAGGACAATAACTTGCATATAAGCCTTTATAATTAGCACTTTAGATTTCGAACGTTCGAGTCCATTGTATTTAATAGGGTTCTAAAGTTCACGCGAACATTCTGTCTGTTCGCAGGTTCTGGTGCGAACCGAACAGGAAGGTGTTCGGCTCATCCCTGTTTAGGACAATGCTACAAGCGATATCACACTCTTGAAAATTATTAGCCAAAATTTCTATAAGACTGCCACTTCCCCGGTTTCAATTTCTGTGCTGATTATTTCCCTGCTGCCTCAACCAATCAACCTAGTGCCTCAACTCAACTGACCCTGGCCTGTTTATCGACTATGCCTCTGCCTGCCGTCTGCATTGTTTATCTGCCATGTTTCTGCCTTTCACGTGAACTGACCCTGGACTGTATCGACTATGCCTCTGCCTGTCGTCTGCATTGTTTATCCGCCATGTTTCTGCCTTTCACATGAACTGGCCCTGGACTGTATCGACTATGCCTCTGCCTACCGTCTATTTCTGCCTTTTACCTGCACTGACCTCGGCTTGTTGACCATGTTTTTGCCTGCCCCTTGGACAGATCTTTCACCCTGCTACACAGGGGTCTCACATATGTGAGGGGCTCCAGAATAGTGTTCTGAGTTGAGAAAAACAGTTTTTGGTTTTCTGTGTTCCCAGAACAGGGTCTGGTTGCCCGGAGGCTTCAAAGCAATTTGGGTGGGAGAAGCCTCTACCCCTGTCCCCATTCTTTCCTGACCGAGGCCCTAAACTTGATGGTCCTGCCTGCTGCCTGGACCAATACTCTGGCTGAACTAACCATATCTTTGCCTGCTGCATGTACTATGGACAGTATTCCTGGCTGCTGCATGTACTATGGACAGTATTCCTGGCTGCTGCATGTACTATGGACAGTATTCCTGGCTGCTGCATGGACGATCCTTTGGCTGCTGCTGACCACATCCGCCTGCTACCTGGACCGATGCTCTCCTCTATGGACCACTGCACTGCTAAAACCGCAGGTAATCTTTTCTTTACTCTTTGCTCAGAAGAATGTATTTTGGTTTGTAATTGGTATGTACAGTACATGCTATGGGTTAGAAATATGAAGGGCCTTCAACAATGTGATAGGTTGGCAGGAATTTGCGTGTGAAATTTATGCTCCTAGAACGCCTGGAGGTGCTACTTGGATGTTGGACTTCTGTATGTAGTCAGGCTGTGTAAAAGTCTCACACATGTGGTATTGCCATACTCAGGAGGAGTATCAGAACTTATTTTGGGGTGTCATTTTTGCTAAGTACATTCTATGTGTTAGAAATATCTTATAAATGGACAACTTTGTGTAAAAAAAATGTGTTTTCATTTTTTTTCCATATTTTCCAAAAACTTCTGGAAAAAAATGAACCATTCAAAAGACTCATCATGCCTCAAAGATTATACGTTGGGGTGTTGGCTTTCCAAAATGGGGTCATTTTGTGGGCGTTTCTATTGTGCTGGTGCTCCAGGGCCTTCAAAATTGTAACAGGTGGTTGAGAGATTAGATGTGTAATTTATGCTTCTAGAACGCCTGAAGGTGCTACTTCAATGTTGGGCCTCTGTATGTGGTTAGACTGTGCAAAAGTCTCACACATGTGGTATTGCCATACTCA
Source organism: Rana muscosa (assembly GCA_029206835.1). NCBI lineage: Eukaryota > Metazoa > Chordata > Amphibia > Anura > Ranidae > Rana > Rana muscosa. Next base: position 117,593,569 of record CM055123.1, on the reverse strand, counting down.
GGAGGAGTAGCAGAATGTATTTCAGGGTGTCATTTTTGCTATGTACATGCTATGTGTTAGAAATATCTTATAAATGGACAACTTTGTGTAAAAAAAAAAAAAATGCGTTTTCATTTTTTTTTTCCACATTTTCCAAAAACTTCTGGAAAAAAATGAACCATTCAAAAGACTCATTATGCCTCATAGATTATACGTTGGGGTATTAGCTTTCCAAAATGGGATCATTTTGTGGGCGTTTCCATTGTCCTGGTGCTCCAGGGCCTTCAAAAATGTGATAGGTTGTCATCTAATGAGATGTGTAATTTCTGCTCCTAGAATGCCTGGAGGTGTTACTTACATGTTGGGCCTCTGTATGTGGCCAGGGTGTGTAAAGGTCTCACACATGTGGTATCGCCATACTCAGGAGGAGCAGCAGAATGTATTTTGGGGTGTCATTGTAAGTATGCATGTGCTGTGTGAGAGAACTAACTTGTTGTTATGACAATTTTGTGTAAAAAAAAAAAAAAAAAATCTTAATTTTCCCAAGAATTGTGGGAAAAAATTACAACTTCCAAAAATTCACCATGCTTCTTACTAAATACCTTGGAATGTCTACTTTCCAAAAAGGGGTAATTTGGGGGGTATTTGTACTTTCCTGGCTTGTGAGGCTGGGTTCACACTGATATGACACAACATTCATCCGACTTTCATCCTACTTTGCTCTGCGACATCAGTCCTACATTGATCCTACATTGGTCCAACATCCATCCGACATTCATGAACAGGATACTACTTTGATCCGACTTTGTGATAGTCTGACTTGTTCTTTGACCAATCAAAACAATCCCAGTGTGAGATAAATTCCTTTTACTGCTGCTGTAATCACATGTCGGATGTCAAATGTCGGATGGTTAGGACAAGGATCCTACGTTGATCCGACTTCAATGATATTCAATGGGCTGAAGTCGGACCAAAGTAGTACAGGGAGCATTTTCAAAGTCGGACCGACTTGTGTCGGACCAGTTAAGACGGCTCCCATAGGGATTCATTGATTTTCACACGTCATGCGACATGAGCTCCCAATGTCGGGGCGTTTGTCGGACCAGTGTGAACCAGGCCTTAGGGTCTCAATAAATGAGATAGGCCATCAGTACATCAGGTGTGATCAGATGTGATCAATTTTCAATGATTGGCACCATAGCCTGTAGCCTCTATAACGTTCACAGAGACCAAATAATATACACTAATTTGGGTTATTTTTACTAAAGATATGTAGCAGTATACATGTTGGCCCAAATTTATGAAGAAAAATTATTTCTTTGCAAAATTTTAAGATAGAAACTAAAAAAAAGTTTTTTGTTTTTTTTTTGTTTTTTTTTTAATTCTCTCTCTTTTTGCTTATATTGCAAAAAATAAAAAAACTAGCAGTGATTAAATACCACCAAAAGAAAGCTCTGTTTGTGAGAACAAAATTATAAAAAATTTGTTTGGATACAATGTAGCATGACTGAGTAATTGTCATTCAAAGTGTGAGAGTGCTGAAAGCTGAAAATTGGTCTGGGCAGGAAGGGTGTATAAATGCCCTGTATTGAAGTGGTTAAAAGGGGTAATCTTGGGAACACATTGTATATGTAAATAAATGGTTGATAATATACAGTATGATAGGAAATGAATCAATGCAAGAAAATATCCTGATGTCTTCCGTATTTTTTTATTTTTTTTTCTCTTGTGTACTATCACCTTTATTAGTGTAGTATACTTAGACTCTTGAAATGCTGAAGATATTTTTGTTTTCGAATTTCTGGAAGAGTACACACGTGGAAGACCACAGTTATTTAAACTCCAGTCAAAGATATCCTGCGTCTTACAGTACATAAGCTATTCTCACAAGACCATCCTAAGCCTCATGCCGCGTACACACGATCATTATTCACGGCGGTTAAAAAACCGCCGTGAATAATGACAGGAAAAACGAGGGAACCGCTTGGTTCCCTACACACGGTCGTTTTTCCCGTCATTTTTTCTCTTGACGAGAAAAACGACCGTCTGTGGGCTCCGCGGCAGTGTCTCCCTATGGGAAAACTGCCGCGGAAAAAAATGCTGGAAAAAACGATGAGAAAATTTAGAACATGTTCTAATTTTTCTCGTCGTTTTTTTATGCCGTTTTTCTCAACGAGAAAAACGACATAAAGCCCACAGACGATCGTTTTTCTCGGCGAAAAAAAAAATGCAGTTTTTCTTGTCGAGAAAAGCGGTCGTGTGTACGCGGCATCACTGCTGAAAAACATTGAGTAAGACAGAGCAGTTGGTGGTGTAGGAGAGCAGTAATATGTTCTCAATCCCCCAGTCTTATTCTACACGCTCTCTGTGCTCTCTGACATGCCTTCTGATGGTTGCTAGGCAACCTAAATAGTACCACTCTGCATGGGCTCCAATTTGCTAGACAGACTTATATTTTTCGTAGCAAATCTGTCAGGTTTGGAATCATTTAGAAAGAGGGAATATGTGCCCTGCATCAAGATGACAAACTGAATTGAACATAGGCTTTTCCTTTAGATCAATGTCTTTTTAAATACATAGAACAGAGCTAAGATTTCTCAGGACTAGAACGGCATGTGCCCAATTTGAATTTATTTTTAGCCTGCCACTTTGATTCTTAAACAGAGTAAAACACTGCCCCACTGTGTGTATTGAAGTAATTGACCAAATGAAGATAAATTATAGCAGGCAATCCTCAGTGGGAAATGCATAACAGAAGCATGATCTAGTACAAAAGAAGAATAAGGTTGGAATGCAGTCTATATAAAACGTGTGTGCAAAATCCAATTTATATCATGCATGCTGTACTTTAAAAACTGGTGATGGCTTTTATTACTATAAGTGCCCTAATGCTTTTTTCCACTGCAAAAATCTTGTTTCTGTCTCTCAGGTGAAACTGGACAAATGTACTCTCCATCAAGCTAAAATGTAATCTGCTTATATTTTGCTATCCCTGGTAGATCTCTTCCCTTTTCCAGCATGCTAATGTCGTTTTCAAATGAAACATTTCAGTTTTCATTACATACCTTATTTTCGACCCAGTGACATCATTACTGGGTCTTTGTGCTACTCTATGAAATACAAGCAGATCATGGTTGGTGGGACACGGCACTCTGCTCTCAGCACTCTTCCCAAGAGCCCTCAGCCTTGATGCAAACAGCAGACTAACTCTTTGGAGGAGCTATACAAATAAATGCCTTGATTGGTAGGCTGTAAGGCCTCGTACACACGGTTGGTTTTCTCGTCAAACGACAAGAAAACTGCTGGTAGAGCTTTCTTGCCAAGTAAAACGTGCGTGTGTACGAGGCTTTCAGGTTTCTCACCAAGAAAACTGGCCAGAATCTCGACGAGAAAAATAGAGAACCTGCTCTCTATTTTCTCGTCGGGACTCTTGTCGGCCTGTTTCCCGATGAGAAACCCGAGCGTGTGTACACTTACCTGTCGCCGTGGAAACCCACGCATGCTCGAAATGACATTGACGCATTCGCGGTAGCTTCCTAGGCATAGGTAGGGTGTAGCAAGATGGTGGCGACGGCATCGAATGTGATGAGCGCACGCTCGTCGTAGTCGATGACGTCACTGCGTTCATTCCAGTCAAAAGAACGGCGGTTCTTTAGAATTAAGCGTGTGTACACTCGGCCGGGACAAGATTCTTGTCAAGAGTCTCGTCAGGGAAAAACAACGGGTTTTTTCCTGACGAGATTCTCGGTCGTGTGTGTTTCTAGACAGGCTGCATTAGCATGCAGACAACCCAGGTAAAACCCACATATGATAATGAGTCTCCATGATTGTGAAATCCAGTGAATGAAAGGGGTGGGTCAAGGGCAGTAAGACTGGGCAAGATGGGGCTGTATAATACTGGACATCTACTAGCCAGGAAATGAGGCAGGCTCTACCTTGCTTTCTGCAGCTTCTAATGCAAGTTCACAGTGCGTAGAGAAATTAAAAGGGTAAGCATTTTAAATACAGTTGTGCAGGACTGAAGATACTTAAGATATTTAAATCAAATTTCTATAAAAGTACCTTTGATTTGTATCTCTGCATCTTAAAGCGGAGTTCCACCCTTTTTTTATGTTTATTAAAAGTCAGCAGCTACAAAAAGTGTAGCTGCTGGCTTTTAATAAACATACACTTACCTGCTCCACTGTCCAGCGACGCGCCGCCTGGAGCTCCGCTCCTCTCCCCCCTCCTCCGCCGGCGCGTCCATTCACAGTGTGGGCACCCGCCCGTGACAGCTTTCGGCTTCACGGCTGGGCACTCACTGCGCATGCGCGAACGGCGCAGCGCTCTGTGAGTGGACAGGCGATCGCCTGGGACCTGTCATGTCCCAGGTGATCGCCTACAGGGAGGAGCCGCCACAAGGCGATATGACAAATCGCCTAGGCGGCTCCAGGGCGGAAGGAGGAAGTGGGACAGGAAGTCCCACTCCTACTGAAGCCCCCACTCCCCCCCAAAAAAATTACATGCCAAATGTGGCATGTAAGGGGGTGAGGAGTGGAATAAAAAAAAGTAAAAAAATTGGGTGGAACTCCGCTTTAAGAATATGTGTATATATATATATATATATTTTTTTTTTATTACTCTCCGATTTTACCTTTCAGATATCTTCTTTCAGATCAAGTCCAATCAAGTAAAAAAACAATCAGAGATCTGCTGGTTCCAGCTAGGAAACAATTCTGCTGCACTAAAGTGTGCTTTATTATACATTTTGTGACATTTACTGCATTGCAGCTAGATGCCAGCTCCACACATGTGGGGTCTGCTTCCTAAAGCCAGTGCTGTTCAGTTTCCTATCACTTTGCTCAATTCCTGCCATCAGATTCAGCCTTCCTAGGCAGGTCTGGATGTGATTTGTGTCTGTGAGACACCTCTTAGTGCTATAACATTGATGCAATAGTTTTTATGTAATTGGGAAACGGTGAGGAGCCTGTAGTGAATGTGCTAAGGAAAACCTTTTATACACTGCATACTGTGAGGAGGAAACCAAATCACTGATAAACCACAATGGGGCAGACCAGGTGCACTACAGCTATGGCTGGGCCAAAATATGAACCACTGGGCAGGGGAAAATGCAGGCTATTGGAAGGGGAGTTTGCAAAAATGCTTTCCACCATAATTTCATATGTCTGGGTTTTCCTAGAATTTTTTTTTCAGTAAGTGGGGAAAAAAATAAAATTAAAAGACAGAGTAAAATGGTATTGAAACATTTTTGCAAATGTTTATTGAAGAATAATTCCAGGCACCTGCATGGACCAATGTAACTATGTACATACCATATTTGTTGGATGCCCCTGGGAGCTTGAAATCACTGAAGTAGACACCACTACTTCAGTGATCTTCACTTGCTTCCAGGTCTTGCTTCCAAAATATATAGCATTCTCTGAATATCACCTGTGCCAAGCAGCCAGCCTTCTGTATTGACAATGCATCAGGCCAGCCACTCAACATAGGATCTGGAAGCAAGTGGAGACACCTGAAGTCACAGATGTCTTGTGTGAAATCATATATATCAACACCACCACCATGTCGTTTCCAGCAATAGTGAAATCTTCCACCTTCAGTGGCCCTTTTCGGTGTGTGTTGACCTCTATTGATGGACCCCTGTTCTCAGGTGGTCAAGCCAGCATATATTCCTCCAAGGGGTTAGGCATCCAACCTCTCATCTCCCTTAGATTACCACTCTAACCCAAGAGAAACACAAAGGAATCGTAGTCCTTTCATTTTTAAAAACAATTTACTAAAATTCTAAGAAAATTACTCACATCAAACAACTGTGTAGTGCTCCACAGCATGAGACATAGATAAAATCCTTGTCATATACAGGGAAACGTACAATAACCTCTGTAACAAATCCTGTTAGTGAGTAGTTCCGCACAGTGTGATGATGTCACCGTCGGTCTTGTGCATAATTTACTGCTACCAATATCAGTTGAGCATGCCCCATACTATATATAAATAGTATGTAAGGATGTCAACTTTCATTGGTAAAATTGGAATTAACATAAAGGAGCACCCAAGGTTGCTGTGGTGTGGCGGTGTTCAAGAAGCTGATTGAGTGGATCTGCAGATGTCTGCATTTTACGTTTTGAGGCATTTTGGTGCCTGTGCTTCTAAACCCAGAAAACAAGGCAGGGGTTTGCGTTTCTGTTCTTTTGAGAAGATGAGGCATCTAGGGAGGTCACTGAGGTTATGAAAACATGGACTGAAGCAGTAAATGAACTAATTCTTCTGCTCTAAATGATCTCAGAAGCATCTTAAATGGAGCTCAAATCCAACATATAGACCTGTATATGGGTTTTGCTGTCAAGGGACCTTGTAGAACAACACCACACCGTCTATACAATATCTAACTACAAATACAAAAAGAGGTGCTGTATAACTACTTCACAGACTCCATAAAAATTATATAAAATGAAATATTACACTTTTTATTTACATATTATTTTAAATTAGCTGTACAGATCCATTGTCCTTTTTCAAAGGTACAACAGACTCACATTATAAACAATTCCCCTCCTTCAAGAGACTACTACATAGGTGATCACCCCCTTACTCGTACAAAATGTGTTTCAATTAGTCTTTCATTTTCACAGAAATCTCCTTTCTCATTGTGTTTCACATATCAGGAGAACAAGGAGAGGTAGACTATCTAAAAAACTTTCTGTGGAAAAAAAAATGGAGCCCTGGACCAATTGAGCGAGGGTTACTACCTATAGAATGAATATGCACTGTGTTGGAGAATAAGACATGGTCACTGAAGGTACTAGAGCTGAGTATCGGGCCAGCTGCTCACTGTTTTTTTTTTTCAGGTGGGGGGTTGCAAAGCTGTGGGGTGCAGAAGTGATACAAGGGGCGTTTAAGTCAACCTGGGACTTTTAATTTTACAGGTATAAAAAGGAATGCTAGTGTGGCAGTACTACATTCAGTGGTAAGTGGCAAGTGTGTACTATTACTGATAGGTGGTGCACATGTTAAAATTATGTCAGCAGTGGCAGCCCGAGTATTTTTCCCTTCCTTAAATGGTTACAAAAAGTCTGACAACCATTAATAATATGATTTTAACAATAGTAAAAAGCTATTTTTAGTATGTAGTTTGTAAAATAAATGTAATTTAGAGGCACTGTTTTTTTGCAATTGAAAAGGGCCCCCTTAAGCATATCTAAATCTAAGAACAAAAATAGAATTTCAGTTTACCTTTCCTTTCACACTTCTTTATTTTCACCTGTTGATTCTTCCAGGAATGCAAGTCCTAGGGTAACAACCATACTGTATGTAGAAGGAGCACAGTTAAAACTCTAGGAAAGGAAGTATTTGGGACTATATAACGCCTCCCTCTCATTATAATGTTTGTAGTCGGCGGATATAGCTGGGAACAATGCTAACTGATAACTGTACTCTCTTACTTTGCAAGAAGTTATCAGCCCACAAGATTTCTGTCTGGATGAAAAGCTACTTTTTTACACTTGTCAAACAGATACAGTATCTCACAAAAGTGAGTACAGCCCTCACATTTTTGTAAATATTTTATTATATGTTTTCATGTGACAACACTGGTGAAATTACACTTTTCTACAATGTAAAGAAGTGAGTGTACAATTTGTATAATAGTGTAAATTTGCTTTCCCCTCAAAATAACTCAACACACAGCCATTAATGTCTAAACCGCTGGCAACAAAAGTGAGTGCACCCCTAAGTGAAAATGTCCAAATTGGGTCCAAAGTGTCAATATTTTGTGTGGCCACCATTATTTTCCAGGACTGCCTTAACCCTCTTGGGCATGGAGTTCACCAGAGCTTCACAGGTGACGACATCACAGAGCTGATGGATGTTAGAGACCTTGCGCTCCTCCATCTTCCGTTTGAGGATGCCTCACAGATGCTCAATAGGTTTTGGGTCTGGAGACATGCTTAACCAGTCCATCATCTTTACCCTCAGCTTCTTTAGCAAGGCAGTTGTCGTCTTGGAGGTGTGTTTGGGGTCGTTATCATGTTGGAATACTGTCCTGCGGCCCAGTCTCCGAAGGGAAGGTGATCATGCTCTGCTTCAGTATGTCACAGTACATGTTGGCATTCGTGGTTCCCTCAATGAACTGTAGCTCCCCAGTGCCAGCAGCACTCATGCAGCCCAAGACAATGACACTCCCACCACCATGCTTGACTGTAGGCAAGACACGCTTGTCTTTGTATTCCTCACCTGGTTGCCGCCACACATGCTTGACACCATTTGAATCAAATAAGTTTACCTTGGTCTCATCAGAGACCTTGTTACACTAATGACACCAGGGAGGAAAAATGGCTAATTGGGCCCAATTTGGACATTTTCACTAGGACACCATACACACTATTAGATTTTCTGAAGATTTTTGTCTTCAGATTTACCAAAACCATATAATATGAGGTCAAACCTTGATGCCGCGTACACACGACCGTTTTTCATGAAGAGAAAACTGCCATTTTTTAGATTGGTCGTGAAAACCGGTCGTGTGTATGCTCCATAGCAGTTTTCTTGACGAGAAAACTGCCCGCAAAAAAAATTAGAACCTGCTCTATTTTTTCTCGTAGTTTTTCCCGTCCCGAAAACCGCTTGTGTGTATGCTTTTCCGAGGGGGAAAAATAACACGCATGCTCAGAATCAAGTATGAGACGGGAGCGCTCGTTCTGGTAAAACTAGCGTTTGTAATGGAGATAGCACATTTGTCACGCTGTAACGGACTGAAAAGCACGAGGCTGAAAAGCGCGAATCGTCTCTCACCAAACTTTACTAACACAAGATCAGCAAAAGCAGCCCAAAGGGTGGCGCCATTCTAATGGAACTTCCCCTTTATAGTGCCGTTGTACGTGTTGTACGTCACCGCACTTTGCTCGAGCGTTTTTTTTTCATGAATGTGTGTATGCAAGGCAGGTTTGAGAGGAATCACGTCGAGAAAAACGTTGTTTTTTTGCATGACAGGAAAAACGGTCGTGTGTATGCGGCATAAGTGTTTCAATTTGTATGCAATCAGACAGGCCCTTACACTACATTTTTTTGGTAATCCTGAAGACAAAAATCTGCAGAAAATCTAATAGTGTGTATGGGGCCTTAGAGGTATACTCACTTTTTTTGCCAGTGGTTTAGACATTAATGGCTGTGTGTCGAGTTATTTTGAGGGGACAGCAAATTTACACTGTTATACAAGCTGTACACTCACTACTTTACATTGTAGCAAAGTGTCATTTCTTCAGTGTTGTCACATTGAAAGATAATAAAATATTTACAAAAATGTGAGGGGTGTACTCACTTTCGGGGGATACTGTAACTTATTGGTATGCATGATTTATTTTTGATGAGAAGAGCCCAGGGTAGGCTCCAATGTGTTCCCAGCACAACATTATAAATGTTTTCACCAGATATTAGCACTTAATTTGTTTAGCATTCAACTCCTTGACTGAATCCCCTCAACCATCCTCAGCCATTTTTAGAGGCCAGCATCACCTTAAAGTGATTGTAAAGGCTCTTTTTTTTTTTTTAAATAACAAACATGTTATACTTGACTCCTCTGTGCATTTGGTTTAGCACAGAGCAGCCTGGTTCCTCCTCTTCGCTGCTACTAGCCCCTCCTTTGAGTGCCCCTCAGCCAGCAGCTTGCTACAGGGGGCACCCAAGCTGAGTCAGAGCTTTGTGTATTCATTTAGACACAAGCCCTGACCTGGCCCGCCCCTTCTCTCCCCTGATTGGCTGGCTGACTGACAACCGCGGGAGCCAATAGAGCCGCTGCTCTGTCTCAGCCTATCAGGAGGAGTGTCCTGGATGGCTGAGGGGTTCATGGACATCGCTGTAGAGAGAAGGGGCTCAGGTAGGTAATTAGGGGGGGGGGGGCGGGGCTGCTACACACAGAAGTTTTTTTCATCTTAATGCATTAAGATAAAAAAAACTTCTGCCTTTACAACTGCTTTAAAGTTCACTTTTTTGTCTTAGGAGCCTTTAGAGCATTGCACCCTTGATCAGCAGATCTTGGGTGCAATGTCAGGCTCCTGTAGACTTAGTACAACTGTCTGCCTTTACCTCCCGTACAGGCAAACAATTGCTGGAGAGCAGAAAGGCCTTACAGTTCATTACAAGCCGTCTGCAGCAGTGGCAGATGGGAATCGTAGTTCATTCATTCACAGAACTCTGTGAATAGATGATGCGGCTGTGTAGGCGGAGCCTCGCACAGCTGCTCTGTTTATAAATAATGACATTTGGTGTGGGGAGAAGATCCCCTGCCTGCTGTCATGGGGGGGGGGGGATCAGCGATGCATGGGGAGGTTGCTGAACATGTTGCATTTTGCACCATAAATACAGGTGTAACATGTTTAAAAAGGTGAACAACTCCTTTAACCCAAGGTATGTCATATGACGTCCTGGACTTTGAGTGGGGATATCTAAATGATGCCTGCAGCTATAGACATCATCCAGATACCAGTGTTTACGGCTGGTGATTCCCTGCACCATAAGAACAATCATAGCGGCAGTTCAGTTGCTTGATCGTTCTTACAGGCAGCGCCCCCCCACCGCCCTCCGGTGCTTCTACTTGCTCGGTGATCGGCGAGCCGGAGAATGAATCGGTCGCCACCAGAAGTTGAGCATAGAGATTTCTGGTGACCAGATGGTCATCTCTATGACCCTTGGAGGCACGGGCGCAACGTTATTACATCACATCCGGGCCGGCAGAAGTAAACAATGCCAGGGAAGTGGCTGGAAAGGCCAAGAACGTTTATTTTTTTTATCTCGGTTTGAAGGAGAGATGTGGGGTCTTGTAGATCCCCACATCTCTCTATAAAGAGGACCTGTCATGCACTATTCCCATTACAAGGGATGTTTACATTCTTTGTAATAGAAATAAAAGTGCTGATTTTTTTTTTTAAAGAGAAAGTGTAAAATAAAGAATTAAACAAAATTCAAGCGTCCCCGCCCACAGAAGTACATAAGTCGGGCCCACAACGGTGTTCAAACCACACATGTGAGGTATCGCCGCATGCGTTAGAGCGAGAGCAACAATTCTAGCCCAAGGAAATATAAAAAGAAAGAACCCCCGCGCTAGCTGGGCGTATAACTAGTGAAGGGGGATGGGGATCGAAGGGAAGGAAAAAGGGCTGGGGACACTGCAGCAGTCACCGGGGAGTCTGATCCAAGCAGACAGAAGTGAATATATGAAAGAAGGGTGATGGTGGCTGCGCTGTGATTATAACTAGTGAAGGGAGTGTGGGGGAGGAGGTCTGGAAAAGGAAACTACCTAATGCTAACCAAACTAAATCTAATATTTGCCAACCAGATGCAGTAACGTGTTGCCAACCAATGTGTAACATAAATAGTATGTGCATAAACTAAATAAATCACACCTGTGCGCATAGAAGGTATATAACCAGCAGTGGAAACGTAATGATGTATGCCAAAACGTGTATAAACCTGTGCATATAGTATATAACCAAACACTATAACTCTATGTTATCAACAGTGAAATAAAATATTGTTATTTTATTTCACTGTTGATAACATAGAGTTATAGTGTTTGGTTATATACTATATGCACAGGTTTATCATTTAGAGTGATACACGTTTTGGCATACATCATTACGTTTCCACTGCTGGTTATATACCTTCTATGCGCACAGGTGTGATTTATTTAGTTTATGCACATACTATTTATGTTACACATTGGTTGGCAACATGTTGCTGCATCTGGTTGGCAAATATTAGATTTAGTTTGGTTAGCATTAGGTAGTTTCCTTTTCCAGACCTCCTCCCCCACACTCCCTTCACTAGTTATAATCACAGCGCAGCCTTCTTTCATAAATTCTAGCCCAAGACCTCCTCTGTAACTCTAAACCGGTAACCTGTAAAACCGTTGTCTATGGAGATTTTTAAGTACCAATGTTTGGCACCATACCACAAGTGTGTGCAATTTTAACCCCTTCCCGACCGATTTACGTCGGCAGAATGGTACAGACAGGCAAATGGGTGTACCTGTACGTCCCTTTGAATTTGCCGCCTATCGGGCGCGCCTCAATGTTTGCTGGCGGCCCGCGATTGTTACACGGCGAGGCAGAACGGGGAGATGTAAATATGGTATTTCCCTGTTCTGTCTAGCAACTGCTCCGTCATCGGAAGCAGTAATCTCTGTCATGTTGTAGTGAGACCATCCCCCCTACAGTTAGAACACATCCCTAGGACACAATCCTCTAGTGTTTAACCCCTTGCCTGCCAGTGTCATTTATGCAGTAATCAGTGGCTATTTGTAGCTGTGATCGCTGTATAAATGACAATGGTCCCAAAATAGTGTCAAAAGTGTCTCGTGTCCGCCATAATGTTACAGTCCTGATAAAAAATCGCAGATCGCCGCCATTACTAGTAAAAAAATAAAATTATAATAAAAATGCTATAAATCTACCCCTATTTTGTAGACGCTATAACTTTTGCGCAAACCAATCAATTTACACTTATTGCAATTTTTTTATTTTTACCAAAAATATGTAGAAGAATACATATCGCCCTAAACTGTGGAAGAAATTCGTTTTTTCCATATTTTTTTGGTTATATTTATTATAGCAAAAAGTAAAAAATATTGTTTTTTTTTTCAAAATTGTCGCTCTTTTTTTGTTTATAGCGCAAAAAAACAAAACCGCAGAGGTGATCAAATTCCACCAAAAGAAAGCTCTATTTGTGGGGAAAAAAACAACGTCAATTTCGTTTTTGTACAACGTCGCACGTTGTACAGCTGAAGCGACGCAGTGCCGAATTGCAAAATATGCTCTGGTCAGGAAGGTGGTAAATCCTTCCGGGGCTGAAGTGGTTAAAGTGTGATCTCTTTCACATTATATCAAAAACATTTTTTTTTTGTTTTTTTTTTTATTCTTGAAACTGTTTTTTTTTTCGCCGCGCAAATACCATGTGACATAAAAAAGTTGCAATAACCACCATTTTATTCCCTAGGGTCTCTGCTAAAAAAAAATATAATGTTTGGGGGTTATGAGTAATTTTCTAGAAAAAAATTATGATTTTTACATGTAGGAGGGAAGTGCCAGAATTGGCCCGGATGGGAAGTGGTTAATTCCCAAATATGGTAAGGATGTGACACAAGTGGATAACTATCAGCCCACTTTGTTGCTAAATGTGGATGTTAAGCTATATGCCCAAATCCTTGCCAATAGGTTGCTTACTTTCCATCCAAAATGGATCTCAGGTTGGGTTTTTTCTGGGCAGGCAAGCCCAGGATAAACACATTAAAGGTGCTAAATATCCACCATTGGTTAATTACGAGGGGACAGCAGGGCTTTTTCCTCTCTCTGGATGCTGATAAGGCTTTTCATAGAGTGGCCTGAGATTACATGGAGATTGCTTTTCACTTCTTGGGCCTATGAGACAAGGTCTGCTCAAGGATAATGTCTTTGTACACCTCTCCTCATGCCAAAGTGAGAGTTAATGGCCACCTATCAGACGGCTTTCAGATCCACATTGGAACGAGCAGGGCTTTTTCTCTTACCGTCCATGGACTGACACAGCTTCTAATACTGAAACACGTGGGTATATGTCCCTGCTCGCAGGAGAAGATCTAGGCAGAATGTTAGATGTTACAACATACATTCTAAAAAACCAGAGCAGAACAGCTCCGCCCAGGGGGCGGTCCCTCCGGACATAACTCTCCTACCTGCAGCTAGCAGCCTCCGTTTTTTTCTGCCTAGCAGAAGAAGACGACGTGGCTCTCTCAGGAGCCAGTCTCCTGGAAGATTTTTATTTTTATTCCTTTGAGAATTTTATTATTTTATTTTTGAGACCTTCAATCAACTGCCGGCTGGGCAACAGGTTGGGTACAAGGTATCCTCGTAGTCTTCCCTGTCCGACCTTCGAGCGTGCTGATCCTTGCCTTGTGTGCGTGAGACTCAGTTCATGACATGCCCCATGACTCCAGGGGTGGCCGGTGGGCTTTTATGCTCCTGCGGTACTCACAAGATTGAACAGTGCCTGCTGTATCTTTCCCGGTGGACCGGGCCGACAGCTACTCAGTACTACTCTGTGATAGGTCTGTCTGAAACACACCAGTGGGTCCCTCTGGGATGGGTAAGTAGGCTCTCCTGAATTAGGTGAGTACATGCTGGCTGTGTTTCTCTGTATGTTTTTTTTCCCTGTCTCCCCCCTGTTATGCTGCTCTCTGCATCCTAATCTGGCGCTGTGTTGTGTGGGGGTGCCTGGGTGTCACTCTGGCCTGGCGGGGGGGGGGGGCGCTCATGACTGTATGCTGGGGCTGAGGAAACGTGGTGTGTTTTGGGGACGCCATTAGGCGCATTGGCTGTACTTTGCTGCGCTCGGTGGCCATCTTGCCGCGGATCAATGGCGCAGTATTACACGCGGCCGGCAGCCATTTTCTTGAAGCCGCATGCGCTTTCACTTTCGTTTTGGCCTCTATCGCTGCGGCGCAAATCTCCTCACACTCTCCTCAGGCTTCACTCGCGTTATCAGTGCGGTGCTGAGCGGTCCTCTAAAGGGTTGGTGAGTCCTCTGGGTATCCCCTCCTCAGTCAGCACAGCCAGTGGGTGGACTTTTTATTCACTTTATTGTGCATAAGGTCTCAGAGGGTGGTGAGTATGGAGTCTGGTTCACCTGCTTTCACTCTTGTCCGAGGCAACAGGCAGTGCTCCTGCACCTGCGGTCCCCTTGGATCAGTTGTCGGCAGTCCTGGAATCATTCCTTGTCAGGATGTAAGCGGTGTGCGAGCACAAGAGAGCTATAAGCACCCTCTCCCCACACAATCTCCACATGGGGAGTGCTCTGATCCAGATATGGGCCTAGCTGCTGCTGCTCAGGACCCTAGCTCTGCATATTTTAATGTTTTTGAACAGGACTCCAGTTCTGAGTCAGTAAATGACAGGGCGCTTGTAAGTGAACTCATTGATGCTGTGTGGGAGACTCTCAAGCTGGATGCTGTGGCTGAGGTACCTCAGGCGGACGCTGTCTCCTTTGGTTCTTTTCAAGCTTCTCTTTTACACAGCTTCCTCACTGTTTCCTCACACGCTGCGTCGAGAGCAGCATGGATGATACAGTGGTACACAGTGCCCTCCCCACCCCCCATAGTCCCTGTGAGCTTTCTGTGTGATGTCTCTGAGGCAACAACAGGGTCTCTGCACCTGTGGTTTCCCGCCATTTCCTGGGGAACGCTCTGACAGGACCACGGTCTGAGGTGTCAGAGGTTTCCCTTTACCTGCATGCTGCTTCGGCAGCACATTTAAGCAGGTTGGAATGATACAGAAAAGATTATGTGCCTCGGCGCCATAATTTAAACTTATCTTATAACTCTACACTGGATACATTCACAGTGTATGTATGTATGTGTTATTGGTCTCTGTGTCTGCGTGGGTTTCCTCCCACGTTCCAATGCTGTGTCTTCAGTGCCATAGACGGTATAAACATACACAATATGTTTATACACGACTCTAAATACATTCACAGTATATGTATGTATTATACTCTCTGGGTCGGCGTGGGTTTCCTCCGGGTGTTCCGGTGTCCTCCCACACTCTCACTGTATGTGCGCTTCGGCTCTCTGCAAAGTATAACATGTTCAATATGTTTATTGCACATACTATAAATAACTACAGTATGTGTATGCTGTCTGCGTGGGTTTCCTCCGGGTACTCCGGTTTCCTCCCACACTCCAATGGTAATGCACAGCATAAACATGTGCAATACGTTTATTCACATGCTATCATTCCTACACGGTATCTGTGTGCTGTCGGCGTGGGTTTCTTCCGGGTGTTCCGGTTTCCTCCCACACTCTGACGGTATGTGCGCCTTTGGCTCTCTGCAGAGTTTAAACATGTTCCATAAGTTTATCACGCATACTATAATACCTACACGGTATGTGTATGCAGTCTGTGTGGGTTTCCTTCGGGTACTCCTGTTCCCTTCCACACTCCAATGGTATGGGCGCTTTCGGCGCTATGCACAGCCTAAACTTGTGCAATTTGATTATTCACATGCTAACATACCTACACGGTATGTGTGTGCAGTCTGCGTGGGTTTCCTCCGGTCCTCCGGTTTCCGCCCACGCTACATGACATGCGCGCCTTTGGTGCCATACACAGTATAAACATACACATTATGTTTTATACACAACTGTAAATACATTCAAAGTAGATGTATGTATTGTATTCTCTGGGTCTGCGTGGGGTTCCTCCGGGTACTCCGGTTTCCTCCCACGCGCCAACGGTGTGCATGCCTTCGGCGCTATGCACACATAGACATGTTCAAAATGTTTATCATACATACTAGTACCTACAAGGTATGCGTATGCAGTCTGCGTGGGTTTCATCCGGGTGCTCCGGTTTTTCCCCCACGCTCCAATGGTGTGCGCATTTTCAGCGCTATGCACAGCATAAACATGTGCAATTTGTTTTTTCGCATTCTATCATGCCTTCACGGTTGTGTACGCAGTCTGCGTGGCTGGTTTCCGCCCACGCCCCAATGATGTGCGCGCCTTTGTCGCTGGCACAGTATACCCGTGTCTAATATGTTTATCCACACATACTAAACTCCATACGCCGTATGTGGTTGTACTATGCTCTTTGTGGCTGAGTGGGTTTTCCCCCACGCTCTAATTGCGCGTTTTGACGCAATACACCGCATAAACTATATGTTTGTACAATCAGCACTTATCAATGGAGTGGCTGCTGGATGGAGCATTGTCATAAGGATCCTTGGTATCAGGGGTACCACCTTCCACCTGCCCTTCAGTGGTGATCAGAAGCGCTGGCTTGGACTGTGTTCGCCATGCTGAGGTTAACGTTACGCCCGTTTGTGGCTGCGTGTCTGGCGTTTCTGAAGCTCAATGACTGGGAAAAAGCCTCTGCTTAATCTATCAGTCGACCAGCAGGTGCACTGCAACTGCTTTAGCCTCTAGGTTCTCTGTGCCCGGGGTGGGTTTGCGCCACCTGTAGAGGCTGAGTTACTGGTCCACTGGCCAAGTTTCTAGGGAAGCGCTGTCAGGTTGCCTTTCTTGGCCAACAATTGAGGCACCCCGTAAGCCGGGGCCTCCCTTCTCCGATACATTGCGGGGTCTCTTTGTGATTATCATACCCATCCCGCTGCAGGACGGTCCTGTCGGCCGTGTGCATTCCAGGGGAAGAGTCCTTACATCCGGAGGTGTTTTCACCTCCTTTAACGGAGGTGGGGCACCGGATGTGGACCTTCTGGCCTCTCGACTCACTCGCAAGGTGTCGAGATTCGTGGCCAGGTCCAGGGATCCCTGGGCAGACGCGTCAGACGTGTTGGTGGCCCATGGGGGGCAGTATCGCCTGATGTATGCTTACCCTCCGCTACTGTTGTTGCCTTGCCTGCTTCGCAGAGTAAGGGCCGAGGCCATTCCGGTGATCCTCATTGCTCCAGAACGGCGACATTGGTACACCGATCTAGTTCGGCTAGTCGCAGACGTTCCTTGGTGACTGCCTATTTGGGTGGACCTTCTGTCTCATGGTCCCATGCTTCATCCTTCTTTACAGTCCTTGGCTTTAATGGCATGGCTGTTGAAAGCCAGGTGCTGAGGGACCGAGGTCTCTCGGATTCGGTCATCTCATCTATGTTGTGGGCATGGAAATCTTCCTCCAGAAAGATCTCTCACCGTACCTGGAAGGCTTACATCGCTATGTGCGAGGAGCTTGATTGGTGTCCACGGACGTATTGTGTTCCCAGGACGTATTGTGTTCCCAGAACCAAAAGCTGGCCTTGCGTACCATCGAGGGTCGGATTTCGGCCCGGGCTGTCTTTTTCAACGACCGTTAGCGGGCCAGTCCTTGAGTAGCACCTTTGTGCAGAGGGTTCGCCTTGCGATCCCCCCTGTCAAGCCTCCTCTCCCTCCTCGGGATCTCAATTTGGTGCATCTCGGTTCTCCAAAAACATCCCTTTGAAAATATCAGAGAGATTCCTCTCTTGACCTTGTCCCAGAAGGTGGCTTTCTTAGTGGCCATTACTTCAGTTAGACGGGTGTCTGAGTTGGCGGCCTTGTCCTGCAAGTTGCCTTACTTGGTCCTCCATAAGGATAAGGCGGTGTTGTGCCCACGACCGTCTTTCCTTTCAAAAGGTGGACTCGGCCTTTCACCTTAATGAGGACATTGTTCTTCCGTCCTTGTGTCCTCACCCATGGCATCCCTGAGAGTTTGCGCTTCACACATTAGATGGGTACGAGCCTTACGGGTGTACCTGTCTGCCACTGTTTCCATTCGGAAGTCTGGCTCACTGTTTGTGTCTGTCTCTGGTCCAAACCAGGGCCAAGCGGTGGCGTCTGCCACCGTTTTTAGGTGGATCAGGCAGACCGTCATACAGGCCTATGCCCTTAAGGGGCGGGCGCCTCCTTTTCCGGTTACGGCGCATTCCACCAGGGCAATTGGTGCTTCTTGGGCTTTCCGACATCAAGCGTCAGTTGCACAAGTGTGCAAGGCGGTGACCTGGTCGTCCGCACATAACTTTTCTAAGTTCTATAAGGTTGATGTGGCTGCATCTTCGGATGCTTCCTTTAAAGTTGCAACTCCTCCGTTGAGGAGCTCTGCTTGTTTGGAGTGAAGTTTGGTTTTTCCTTTACTACTGCTCCCACCCTCTTTCTGATACTGCTTTGGGACGTCCCACGTGTTTCAGTATTAGAACCTGTGTCAGTCCATGGACGGTAAGAGAAAATAGGATTTTTGTACTCACCGTAAAATCCTTTTCTCTGACGTCCATGGACTGACACAGCACCCACCCTTCTTTAAGGTTTGTACTGCTTTGATACGAACTGAGGCTGCTAGCTGCAGGTAGGAGGGTCATGTCCGGAGGGACCGCCCCCTGGGCGGGGCTGTTCAGCTCTGTTTTTTTAGAATGTATGTTGTAACATCTAACATTCTGCCTAGATCTTCTCCTGCGAGCAGGGACATATACCCACGTGTTTCAGTATTAGAAGCTGTGTCAGTCCATGGACGTCAGAGAAAAGCATTTTACGGTGAGTAGGTACAGGAACTCCCCCCTTCCGAGTCACCATGGGCGTCCGCTGAATTTTTTTCGGGGGGGGAGGGGTGCTTCGGCAGGGGCGATACACAGTCGAATTTAACCCTTTCTTCGTCCGCCCAGCGGGGGTTAAAAGTGTCCCGCTAGCGGCTGAATAGCGCCCCTAAAACTATGGTACAGCGCTGCTTTATATTACACAGCACCTTGCACCACTGGACCCCTTTACATTACACAGCACCCTGTATCACTGGACCCCTTTACATTAGCGCAGACCCCTATTCAGCACAGATGGACCCCCCCTTCAGCACAGACCTCCCCATTTTGTACAGACCCCCCTTTAGCACAGATGGACCCCCCATTCAGCACATACCCCCCCACCTTCAGCACAGACCCCCCATCCCATTCAGTACCTCAGATCAGCATGGCACAGGCACAGCAGGTTCCCTCCCCCTGTGTACACATAAACACTGAAGGTGGAGGCGGCTTCACTCTGCTCGCTGTGCCTGTGTGACATCCAGCCCAGGACCGCTCAGACAGCCTGTGGCCGCGAGAGAAAGGCATGGTTGTTCAGGTGCAGTGGTGTCACCCCGCACCAGACCACCCCTAACCCCCGCCCCCCCACTTGCAACACCACGGCCAGCAGCTCGCCTCTCTCTCTCCCTGTTCTAACCTGCCTGTCACTGTGGCGCTGTCACTGCTTCAGTCACAGAGGCGCCAGCCTGACGCTGTTTAACACCTTCTCGATTCCAGGGGGGCAATCGCCCCCCCTTGTCTTATGCTGCGGACGCCCATGCGAGTCACCCCTTGTCTCTACCCCCTATCCACGTCCGAGCATCATTTCTTAGTTGAACCCCCTCCCCACCTTCCAGTACCGTCCCATTTAGAGAATACAGAACCAAGTATTATTTTGTGGTGCTAAGTAATTTGTATGAAATTTGTTAATGACAACAAGAAAGACAAAAAAATAGATTCCCTGTAGTCAGCAACAATAGACCCACCAACAGCCAGCAGCAATAGACCCCTCCCCCAACAGGAGATCCCTCCCAGAAATGATTGACCCACCCTCCAGCAACAACAGATCCTCCACCAGCAACAATAGACCGCCCCCCCCCTGCAAAACTAAAGTAGATCCCCTCCAGCAACAATAGATTCCCCAGCAGCCAGCATCAATAGAACCTCCATCACAACCTATGCACCCCTTGCCATTGCATACATTCAGTGCTGGAGGTGCCGGAACTGCGTTTTCCCGCTGAAAAAAAGCCCTGGGTACAAGGCAGGGGTGCCCCCTATCACCTGTTCTATTTGTCAAAACCTTAGAACCCTTAGGAGCCTACGTGCCAATCTGGTGGTGCAGGTTGTTTTGGTGAGGAACAAACAGAATAGATTAGCGGTTTTGCTGATGAAATGTTGCTTTTTTTGACTGAACTGCAAGCATTACTTCCCCTATCTGGGGATCCAACTCCAATCTGTCCTGTTAGATCTTTACAGTCTTAATTGTCAACCCTTGTTAGCACAAATCGAACAAGACCTTTAAAGCCTTGGATAAAACATGCTATTCCTATTTGACGAGAGACACAATTTTGAAAATGAATGTATTACCTCGCCAACTTTACGTACGTCAAACAGTTTCTATTTCTTTGCCCACTGACTTTTTTCCTCCCTGAAGTCCATAATGACTACATTTTTATGGCAGGGGAGAATTCATAGATTAAGCTTTGCACTCCTGACTCTCCCTAAACATAGAGAAGGCATTGGTCTTCCAGACATCAGGAAATACTGGGCCTGCCATCTGATGAGAATTGTGGACTGGTCCCTGCGGCCGTTGAAAGACTGGATATCACTGAAACAATCTTTCTCAACACTCCCACTGGACAATGCCCCATGGTTATTGTCGGCCTCCTCTTTTTGAGTTCTGAAAACTCACCCACTCATAGGTCCTATGCTAAGCATTTTTCAACTTGCATGCAATACATCCTTCATCTCTTCAGCTATAGGTCCTCTCTTGCCACTTGGATATAATCCAGATTCTCCCTGGGCTAATTGGAAAATTTTAGGAAAAATCTTGATCTAAACCTAACATGTTGACTGGTCATTTTTTTGATAAGGGCCATTTCTTGGATCGTATGGTACTACCTTCTCGCTCACCTAATCGTTTGATACCTTTGTGGACCTACTTTTAAATCTGGCACTTTTTGAATGTCCCAGCAACTAGAGCTCTTTATGCCGGGAACCCTGGCCCCTTCAAATCAATATTCATGTCGGGTGCTCCCCAAAAGCACATAATTTCCTTCAACTAACTTAATTTTTTCAGAAACTCTTCTTCATATGGGAATGCTGCGAGCCTCAAGTTGGAGTGAGACCTGGGGAGCTTCACTGTCTTAGGAAGAGTGGTATTCAATCGACATGATAATCACCAAATGGCTCTTTGAGTATAAATGTACAAGGGAACTGTTTCAAAGTAAGAGACAGATGGTATCGAACCCCTTCTGCAATACACAAATTCTATCCTGAAGCAACTGATAAATGTTGACGTTGCAATGCAGAGGTGGCAGTGCCCCTCTTTGGTGGCAGTGCCCCTCTTTGTGCCTTTTCTGGGAGGAGGTACGCTGTATCATTTTGTCTGTCGGGTTACTCCTTGGATTTATCTCCTGCCCAATACTTATTAGAACATACCAGGTTGTCGAAGAATTTTAAATCTCTAGCGATACATATGGTGAATGTGGCCAGATTATGTGTCCCTGTTCATTGGAGAAGATTATAGTCCCCTATGACTGCAGAATGGGTTTCCCACATAAAAGTAATAATACTTTTTTATTTTAATAAATTAATAAACATGTAATACTTATCTGTTCTGTGCAATAGTTTTGCACAGAGCAGCCCTGTTCCTCCTCTTCTGGAGGCCCCTATAGCAGGCTGCTTGCTATGGGAGCACTCGAGCGTACTTGCTCCTATGCCCCGCTTTGTGCTGAGCCCCACCCCCCTCTCCCTCCTCACTGGCTGTGACCACTGCTACCACTGAGCCACTGGCGAGTAAGAGAGCCAAGAGAGTCTCTGCACATCTCTGAATCGAGGGCTCAGATAAGTATGGGGGGGGGGGCTGGGGTGAGGGCTGCATGCAGAAGTTTTTTTACCTTAATGCAGAGAATGCATTAAAGCGTTTGTAAACGCTCTCATATACCCAGTGAAGTGAATAGCCTCAAGTGATGCACAGAGATTAAACAAATCCTCTTTAAGTTTTACTTGTTTGCAGTCTTCTCTACAGCCATTCAAAAGTGGTGTATTGTTATAAATTCCTTCTGGATCTCTCAGTATCACAGAGGAGGGGGCGGAGAGCTGCAGTTACAGTGTGTGAGAGCTGATTAAACGAAAGGGACACACCCCCCTTCAGATACGGCACAGGACTAAAGGAAAGCTGTGTTCTGAGCTCCCTCTCCGTCACAAATTGTATCTTGTGTCGGGATACCTTCTCAGAAGTGACTCATGCTGACAACTGAGGAAAGAAGCACTAGAGAGAAACACACTCAGAGCTTTGGAGATAGAAAAGTAAACACTACAGATATATTTGCTTAGTTCAGATTTCATGACTGAGGTTTACAACCACTTTAAGGTAAAACTAAAACTTCTGCCTTTAGAACCATTTAACAAAATTGCAGATATGGAGAAACTGATACATACCACTCAGGACAGAATAACCCGATACATTAAAACTTGGACCTGCTGGTTACATTATAGATCCACAGCTGCTACATGGCAGTGCTTAGTAAATTAAATTTTCTATTTATTTTGATGCTCTTGAGTTAACTTGACTTAGGGGGCATCTTGGATGCTGCCCCCCTCAGGGTATTGCACTTTTTCTGGCTCTTTTTTTTTTGTTCTCAATAAAATTTTCAGGAAAAAAAATGTAAACTAAACTAACTTGCCCACGTTCTTGCCTGAATCCAGACCTGAATAAAATAATGGAGTGGGCAACTACATGGCAAATGAGGTTTAATGTTTAAAAGAAGACAGACTGAGCAATAGCAGGCAATGCCAAGCTGCAGCAAGCAAAGCCAGCAGACTATTAGCTTGTTTAAAAAAGGGAATTTACTCCAGAGATAAAGATTAGCCTGCCACTTTATAGACCTCTGGTCCGGCCACATCTAGAGTATTCCATCAAGTTCTGGTCACCAATCCTCAGGAGGGACGTGGTGGACCTGGAGAGAGTCCAGGGAAGGGCAACTAAATTGGTAGGCAGATTGGAGGACCTCAATTATGAGGAAAGACTGTAAGCACAGATTTTTTTTCTACCTGGAGAAGAGACGTTTGAGGGGAGATATGATGGCAGTATACAAATGCCTCAATGGTGACCCCAGCAAACGAAGGAAACTCTTCAGTCTCAGGGAGTGTAAAAAGACACGGGGCCACACAATGAGATTGGAGAAGAGGTTTAGCCTTAAGCTGCGTAGGGGATTCTTCACTGTCAGGGCGATAAGGATGTGGAACTATCTTCCACACTTGGTGGTGTCAGCAGGGAGTATTGAAATTTCTAAAAGACTCTTGGACGTGCATTTTAGTGAACACAATATGCAGGGATATGCAAAATAATTATCAACAGTGACACACATACACCTACACAGGTTGAACTGGATGGAATATTGTCTTTATTCAACCTTACCTACTATGAAACTACGAGACATGCGAGGTCCCAAGTCTTCTGTCTGCTCGGCCGGAGAGAGAGAGGGAGTTCTTCCTTGGGTGCCAATGTCACTGCCTCATGTCCTGTATATTTCCTATTGGTGGGATCCTGAAGACTCCAATGGTGGCATGACATCACAACAAGGGACAGCAACAAGACCAGTCAATGGCAGGGGTTGGCTTGCATTTTCAAAAACAAATCACCAATGGCAGCTCCCCCATATCTATTCTGCCTGATGCTTTTAAAAGTGTGTAGCAAAAAAAAAAAAATTCTAGGAGGGAAGAAACTGGTGGAAGTTAGACTGCGGTAAAGGAGTCATATAGGAGAAATGCTTCTAAATGGGCATGTAGACTAATCTCATGTCTATAAAAAGAGGTTGCTCTAAAAATAGCAATTTTTGACAAATAATGTAAAACCCCCAAAAAACTAGTGACGTAATTTTACTGTATGTTTTTTGTATTTCATTTAATTCATTCTAAAATTATTTCTTCTACACTAGGTGAACAGCTGATGTTGATTCAACTGAAGGATCTTTTGTTGTTTCTTTCTAGCAGTACTCTACAAAGAAATATGAGCTATAATACAAGTGGTAAGTTAAGGCCTTTCCTTCTAATAGATAAGCATTTTGTTCCAATTGTATAAATGTAATTTAAAATGTTTTGTTATCTGCAAAAATATCAGTTGCTTTTGCCATTAATCATGTGAGCTGATAACTTCTGTGCTCTCTGCCTGTGGAAAAGAAGGGGAGATAAGTTAGGAAAGGGAGAGGCCAGTTTTTTCTTTGTAGCTCATCAGAAATTAAGAAGGCAGGGCTGGCACCATGTATTAAACCAACCCCTCCCTAAAATTCACTTTAACATGCATCTCTGCATGCTGATGTGAAATCATCTAATGCCGCATACACACGATCGGACATTCCGACAACAAAACCATGGATTGTTTTCCGACGGATGTTCGCTCAAACTTGTCTTGCATACACATGGTAACACAAATGTTGCTCGGAAATTCCGAACGTCAAGAACGCGATGACTTACAACACTACAACGAGCCGAGAAAAATGAAGTTCAGTGATTCTGAGCATGCGTCAAATTAATTCCGAGCATGAGTAGGATTTTTGTGCGTCGGAATTGGATACACACGGTTGGAATTTCCGACAAGAACTTTTGTTGTCGGAAAAATTGAGAACCAGCTCTCAATCATTTGTTGTCGGAAATTCCGACAGCAAATGTCCGATGTAGCCTACACGGTTGGAATATCCGACCAAAAGCTCACATCGAACATTTGTTGTCGGAAATTCCGATCGTGTGTACGCGGCATCAGACTTTTTTTTTATTTTTTTTATTGCTTTATTTACTTTTTTTCTTTTCCACTTCCTGGTTTCCCTGAAGGCAGTTGTGACGTAGCCCTGGCCGTACTGATGTCCCCAGGCAGAGCAACATCACCATTGCCTTCAGGAAAATCTAGTACCTAAACTGTGATATTTGATGTCATGCGCTTCATTTCACTCAACGCCATACAAATACTATTCATTGGTGGGGGCAGATGCATGTAATGTCGTATGGCGCATGATGAGCGAGATGAAGCACACATGCTCTTCATCTTGCGCATGCGCAGTATAATGAAATTTTGAAAAAGGCAGAGTGGGAAAGAGGACCCAAGTAGCACAGAGACAGGACAGAAATGGGTAAATGTGAAGAAAAAGTCACAAGGATATATAGGTAAGTATGATTGTGGGAGGTGGGGGGGGGGGTCATTTAAAGGAATTCAGAGCTGTGTTGCCATGTCAAAGATGAAGGCAGAAACATAGTATACTTCTTGCACACCAGCAGTTGTTTTGCTGTACTTGCAGCAAGTTTAAGGAGAGATAAAACATGGGGGAAAATGTGCATGTATTCCAGTGATGTACTATTTTTATTTTATTTTTTATTCTTTATTTTGCTTTGACATATGCTTTAAAATGAAAATGCTACAAATTACAGCAGCAGGTGAGACTAGGGCTCATTTTCACTTTCTTCAAAATTGAAGAAAGACATGCTTTTTAAAGTGCTCTAAATGTCAATCAAAACTCCTGTCACTGACTTCCTGACAGTAAAATGGTAAGCTTCAAGTTTTGTTCACACATTGCCTTTGCTTTGGTTCAAAAATTATACTCTGTGTTCAGATTTCTTGGTGCTTCAAAGCATCACCAAATCCTCCATAGAAGTCTATGACAATGCTCACTAACAGCACCTGCAACTTTTGAAAGGCTTTTATTCAGAGCTAGCTTTACTTTGTTTTGGACTGATTGGATGTATGTGATATCCCAGGAGGCACTGGAAAACCAACAAGTGAACCCAAAAGACATCATCAGCAGTCACTTCTGGTTCATGTGTATATATTCTGGGAGTGTCTGGTGCAGATGTCACATCTGGTGAGC
This sequence comes from Rana muscosa, assembly GCA_029206835.1. NCBI lineage: Eukaryota > Metazoa > Chordata > Amphibia > Anura > Ranidae > Rana > Rana muscosa. Next base: position 117,567,479 of record CM055123.1, on the reverse strand, counting down.
AGGGTCCAGACTGGAGCGGAGCAACTAGCAGATGGTACATGTAGTGTGCAACATGGAAACACTGTAGTGGAGGATAAGCGACAGTGTGTACGGGTTTCGGTGGTGGTTTTTCTCTCCTGTTCATATTCAGGGACTACCCTATTAAGTGTGCGGTTTTCAATATCAATCATGGACTAATGTTCAGTGGACTCATTCAATAAGCGCTGCACCCATTGTTTACATCAACGAGGGGCAAAGCATACCTCAAAGATAGTAGGGAGCTCATTAATATGATAAAAGAAATGGAGATAGGAGATCAAACATTGCTGGCCACAGTAGATGTTGAATCTCTTTATACCAACATCGGACAAAAGGATGCTCTTAGTGCCACTTTATGGGCATTACAAAAATATTACATTTCTCAAAAAACCTCAAAGCCCCCCAAATAAAATTCTTGTCGAAACTCTAGACATGGCAATGACCAGTAATTATTTTTGGCATGCAGGAGATTTCTATAATCAAGTAAAAGTGGTGGCCATTCTTCTTGTTAAAAAAAAAAGGGGGTGACCATTGGGGCAAGGTATGCACCAAGTACAGGAGTGTATTTTTACCAATCAGTGACCCCAACTAAAAATGTACCAATGCTATATAGATGATATCTTCATTGTTTGGGAGGGTTCACAAGAGGAACTGGAAACATTTTTGAAAAGCATTTATCAAAATGATTATCACATTAAATTTACTAGTACATGTCATCAATCGTTTATCCAGTTTCTAGACTTCTTGGGGACCCAGACCCATTTTAAGGATACTGACCACAATGGATATATCTCTACCCGGAGCTGCCATACTCCAGATTGGGTAAGAGCAATCACAAAGCGCCAATTTCTCAAAAATTATAAGAAATTGTGCTAAGGAGGAAGATTTTATGGCCCAGACTAACATGCTCATTAGGTAGATTTGTAGAAAAGGAATATAATCAACAACTGGAAACAACGAGGGAACGAATTAGGAAAATGAACCGTAACACCTTTTTGAGATGAAAAATTAAAAAGCCCACAGGGGAATAGTTTAACCTTGCGTTCATTTCAGGATTCAATCTCCAATATAGAGAAGTAGAAAATATTATTAAAAAACCTTGGCCCATATTGCAAAAAGACCACACCTTAAAAAAGATCCTGCCAAATAAACCCAAGTTTATTTATAGGAGGGCACCAGGGTTACGAAACATGCTAGCAAAAAACATCATCAAGCACCCCAAGAGACCTCACACTTTCTTGGACCGAACAGGATTTTATAAATGCAAAAGATGTAAAGCATGTAGAATCACTCGTGATAAAACAAGGAAAACTGCAAACTGCACTGCGTTACTTTAACTGACAATTGTATGTCAACAAATTTTTAGTTGACATACAGCCTATTCTTGTCATGTTGATGTTTTCAATATTATACGGGACATTTTTTCTCCAAGCAAATTAAAGGGGTTGTAAAGTCAGGTTTTTTACCTTAATGCATTCTATGCATTAGGATAAAAAAAAACTTCTGTGTGCATCAGCCCCCCCCCCCCTTTAGCCCCTCTAATACTTACCTGAGCCCCAACTCTGTCCAGCGATGTCCACGAGTGTCTCGGTCATCAGTGCCTCTCCCTCCGTATTGGCTGAGACACAGCAGCAGCACCATTGGCTCCCGCTGCTGTCAAAGTCAGTTAGCCAATCAGGAGCAAGAAGGGGCAGGGCCAAACCACAGCTCCGTGTCTAAACTGACACACAGAGCTGCAGCTCGGCTCGGGTGCCCCCATAGTAAGCTGCTTGCTGTGGGGGCACTCAACAGGAGGGAGGGGCCAAAAGCACAGAAGAGGCACCCAAGAAGAGGAGGTTCTGGACTGCTTTGTGCAAATCCACTGCAAATGAGCAGGTAAGTTTAACATGTTTGTTATTTTTAAAGGGAAAAAAAAATGAGACTATACAATCACTTTAATACAGAAGGTTTGACCCCTATGGATAAGCTATGTTTGGAGTTGGGTTTTTATGACCTCTGGTGCAAGTTGCATCCTGTGGAAAAGCAGTACACCTGCTTTTCAAAAACTCACAATTCTTTATCCTGCGCTGCATTGATCTGATGCTGGGATCGCTGAAAATATTTAGATACATTGTTTCTATTGATATTCTGGCTAGGGGCATGTCAGACCACTACCCCTTGCTGGCTACCCTAGGGGGCATTATTGGGCCCAATCGGGTCCTGTGGAAGCTCAAGCCATCTTGGCATCAGATAAATTCCTACTCATGATTCCATACAAAGGGCTCTTATTTATTTTTAGAAACTAATTTAAACACTGCCTCCCTTATTATTGTAAGGGACACCATGAAGGCTTATTTCAGGGGCCTTCTTATCAAAGAAATTAGTGAGGTTAAATTTAACAGTAGGGGGGAAGTAAATCAAGCTAGTGAGCGGGTGCTTGTAACTGAGACTGCCTATGTTCCAGATCCAACTCCTAAAAATTACTTATCTTTGGCAGAGGCACAGTCTCAGCTTAAACTTCTTATGGAAAAAAGAGCACAGGATAAACAATTTTTTTGTAAACGCCTTGCCTGGGAAGAAGGGGAAAGGGTTGTCCAAAAAGCTCCTGGCTCTGATGACCTTCCTAATCAAGTTTATAAACAATATGTATTATGAAATTATATTCCTACCCCTCTTGCTACAGATTTTTTATGAGATCCTTGAGGTGGATGCCTTCCTCCGCCTGTGACAGAGACCATCATTGTAGTCCTATCCAAGAAAGGGAAGGACCCATTTTTTCGGAATCCTACTTACCAATCAATCTCATTGCTCGCTACTGATATTAAAATCCTAGCTAAAATTTTAGCTAATGGGTTAAATAACGTTTTCTTTATCGTACACCACGGGACACAGAGCTAGTCATTACATAATGGGTTAAGGGTCACCAGCGGTGATTGGACACTGGCACAACCAATGGAAGACAGTTCCCCTCCATATAACCCCTCCCATCAGGGAAGTACCTCAGTTTTTTCGCCAGTGTCGAAAGGTGTTGGACGCGTTAGGAGGTGCTAAAGGAAAGCTCTACCAAAGAGACCCTCTGGGGGTAAAAGAGCTATGCTTTCGGATCCATCCAAGACGCCTACAAATGAGCTGAATCTGGATGGGATCCGGGCCTCATACATGAGGCGTCGCCTGTAATGTCTCTCTTCGGAGGACTGGGCTCTAAGATCCAGCACTTTCGCTATTTCGCTATAAAGTCCTGGTAAGAGTCTTGTACAAGGCCCAGGGGAGAGGTATCCTTTAAATAGGAACCCATATCCCTGAAGGTTGGCACACATAGCCCACCGTGAAGGGTGAAGTTTGGTATCTGTCTGAAATCTTTCAGCAGAAAAACCTGCGGCGTGGATAAGGTGAGATTAGAAGGTCCATAACTAGGTTGGGACCTTTTTCAAAAAGTGGATGTCTTCTTTTTTTCCACCACTGGGGGGAGTAAAGAGCTGAATATACTCACCTCACTCTGTTCAGTGTCGGCTTTGGCGAAGTACACTGCTCGTCACCTCCGCTGCTGAGCTTGCTGGGGCACCCCGATCCTCCTTTCGGTGGCCGACCAGACACCTGCAGATGCAGGTAAGTGGGAACAAGGGCTGATGAGAGTCCTCTCTCACTATGGCCACCGCCATAGCGCTAAGGGCCGCGCGCGCACGCGGGAGCGCGCTTTATCGGAGGGGGGGGCGAAGGCGTGCGCGGGCACGTGGCGCGCGCAGGCACAGAAACGGCGCCAAATTTAAAAGACTGTCAGTGTGAGAAGCACTGCAGCAGCAAGCAAGCTCGTTAGTTCTCTTATTCCTGGCAGAGAAACACAGCAGCTATACAGGGACGTAAGACTCCATGTGGTTGGATTGGGTACTTCCTAGAAGACATCCATGTTATGCATAGTTATGTGTTAAAAGTTGCATACTTAATGTATTTGCTAAACTAAACACGGTAGTATATGCATTTAGGTACCTTGTATTTTGTCTAAACAGTAAGCCTTCCAGGGGAAGTAATACGGACAAAAAGAGATAAGAAAGCACCACCGCCTGAGAGGAGGCTCTAACTGTGCTGACTCGGTACCTTTCTCTCCTGTGTTGCTAAATGCACCTGTTCAGGATGAGCCATTACCTCTGTCAGGTATGGCGGCTTCCCCAGTGAAGCCTGGGCCTGTATATGTCACTGAGGACACTTTATCAGCTGCCCTAAATAATCTGGAGGAAAAAATTGCTACCTTAATCGCTAAGTCCTCTAAAAAGGGACAATAAGCGAAGCAGGTCTCTTCCAGTATTGGACCTCCCTTCAGAAGTACCTGAGGGAGGAGGATGAGGAGGAGGAGGCTACATCAGACAGGTACAATGCTATAGCAGTGCATTTAAGTTAACCTCTGCGGAGGTAACGGAATTACCTGTCTCCTCCCTAGGGTCATTAAGATCCCTGCAAGGTGCATGCTCCTTCCCGGTTCATCCGTTACTAGAGGATCTAATATACGCAAACTGGCAACATCCAGATAAGCGTTTCTCACCTCCAAAAAGGTTTAACATTCTTTATCCTGTGGGGGAATTTTTTTTTTTTTAAAGAAATGGAGCCTGCCTGCTGTAGTTGCGGCTATTTCTTGTGTAAATAAAAACCTGACATGTCCGGTGGATAATGTACAAGGGTTTAAAAGATCCTTCTGAGAGGAAGTTGAAATCCTCCTTCCTTTTGGCCGGCTCAATTACCCAACCTGCAGTAGCAGCAGTCGGTATGTGTCAGGTCATCAGCCAACAGGTAAAGCAGGGGCTGAAGGAACTGCCTTCAGAGCAGGCTAGAAATTGGGAAAATTTGCCTAAAGCCTTATGCTTCACAGTGGATGCCATGAGAGATTCTATCATACAGGCATCACGCCTTACACTCCAGCTGGTACAGATGCGCAGAGTACTTTGGCTTAAGCATTGGTCAGCGGAGACCCCATGCAAAAAGCTGTTGGCAAGTTCCCGTTCCATGGCGAACGCCTATTTGGGGAAGATTTAGAAAAATAGATACAGAAGATCAAGTGGTAAAACGACTTTTACCTGAGAGAAAGAAAAACAAGAGACCTTGTTTTAAACGCTCTCTCCCCAGCTCCCGGGAAATCTGACTCCAACCAGTGGCGGCGGCCTGTTTTAGCCGCCCACAAAAGCCAAGGGGCAAGCTCAGAAGAACAAGAAGCCGTGGGGTGCAAGAGCTAATAAGCAAGCCCCCAAAGCCTCTCAGTGAAGGGGCGCCCCCGCTCGGCCGAGTGGGAGGAAGGCTTTGTCAGTTCTGAGCAACTTGGTGGTCAGAAATCCAGGACAATTGGGTAGTATCCACAATATCCTCAGGGTACAAACTGGAATTTCGAGAGATCCCATCTTCTCAATTCCGAGGTTCAAGACTCTCCAAGGATCCACAAAAAAGAGAATCCTTCTTCAAAGGTTTGAATCACTTAATGGCTCAAGGGGTAGTTACAGACGTACCCCAAAAAGAGCGAGGTTCAGGTTTTTACTCAAACCTCTTTGTGATTCCAAAGCCAAATGGAGATGTCAGACCCATCCTGGATCTAAAATCCCTAAATCGGTTCCTGAACGATCGCCATTTTCGAATGGAAACGATCCGATCCGTGGCCGCCACTTTAAAGGGCGGAAAATTCATGGCGCCCATAGATATCAAGGACGCACATTTACACATACCCATCCTCCCCGCTCACCAAAGATTCCTAAGGTTTGCGGTAGAAGATCGCCACTTTCAATTTGTGGCTCTGCCGTTTGGTGTAGCCACCGCGCCCATAGTATTCACAAAGGTGCTAGCTCCTCTGTTAGCAAACCTAAGAACACGGGGCATTGCGGTAACAGCCTATCTGGACGATCTACTAGTAATAGATCAGTCAAAGGACGGATTGGGTCACGCTGTACACACTACAGTAGGATACCTGGAGCATTTAGGATGGATTATAAATTTACAAAAATCCTCTCTCCAGGCCCAAAGAAGGATAGGGTACCTGGGCATGATCATAGATACAGCCCAAAACGGGGTATACCTGCCAGAACCGAAGATACAGTCTCTGAAAGACCTGATCCACAAGGTCAAAGCAAACAAGAGGCCGTCTATTCGCCTTTGCATGAGACTATTGGGAAAGATGGTAGCCTCCTTCGAGGCGGTCCCTTACGCCCAGTTTCATTCGAGACTACTTCAAGGCAATATTTTAGCTTCCTGGAACAGGAAGAGCCAAGCTCTGGATATACCCATGCGCCTGTCCTCACAAGTACGCCACAGCTTCGATTGGTGGCTAGAAGCCAGGAATTTACGGAAGGGAAAGTCCTTCCTCCCAGTGGCCTGGAAGGTGGTATCTAGGGATGCCAGCCTATCGGACTGGGGTGCAGTATTCGAGGAGGCTTCTACCCAGGGAACCTGGGCCAAGACTCAGGGGATCCTGCCCATCAATGTGCTAGAGATCCGGGCGGTATATCTAGCCCTCAAAACCTGGACATACAGGTTACAGGGCTACCCAGTTCGGGTTCAATCCGACAATGCTACTGCAGTAGCTTACATCAATCACCAAGGAGGCACCCGCAGTCGGGCAGCCCAAAGAGAGGTGAACCGGATCCTGGCATGGGCAGAAGAGCATGTACCTTGCCTTTCTGCAATCTTCATTCCAGGGATGGAAAATTGGCAAGCAGACTACCTGAGTCGTCAGCAGCTGCTACCAGGGAGTGGTCTCTTCACCCCGAGATCTTTCAGGCCATATGTCTGAGATGGGGAAACCCAGATGTAGACCTGCTAGCTGCCAGGTTCAACAAGAAATTGGACAACTTTGTGTCCAGAACGAGAGATCCTCTAGCCTACGGGACAGACGCTCTAATAATACAGACGCTCTAATAACTCCATGGAATCAGTTCTCACTGATCTAGGCATTCCCTCCGATCCCTCTTCTACAAAGACTGCTTCGCAGGATCAAGGAGGAGGGAATACCAGTAATCCTAGTGGCCCCAAACTGGCCCAGGAGGCCTTGGTACGCCGAGATTGTAAAAACGGCGATAGGAAGGCCCTGGAAGTTTCCACTCCGACATGACCTGCTGTCACAGGGTCCAGTATTCCACCCTTCCTTACAAAGGCTAAAGTTGACGGCCTGGCTGCTGAGACCCACATTTTTAAAAAGAGAGGGGTCTCTGGTCCGGCTCTTTCTACGCTCATTAATGCTAGAAAGCCAGCCTCCAGACTCATCTATCAGAGAGTCTGGAGAGCATACGTTTCCTGGTGTGAATCCAGATGTTGGAATCCTCAGAAGTATGAAATAAGTAGGATTCTTGCTTTTTGCCAGTTAGGAGTGGATATGAATTTAGCCCTTAGCACCATCAAAGGGCAAATATCGGCTCTATCAGTCTTCTTTCAGAGACCATTGGCATCTCACTCCCTAGTTCGGACATCCATTAAGGGGGTACTGAGGATAAATCCTCCAGTTAGGACTCCCTTGTGTCCATGGGATTTGAATTTGGTATTGTCAGTGTTGCAAAAGCAACCTTTTGAACCTATTCGCCATATTCCTTTAATTATATTAAGTAGGAAGTTGGCCTTTCTGATTGCTATAGCTTCTGCTAGGAGAGTATCAGAGCTAGCAGCTCTTTCTTGTAAAGAGCCTTATCTAATTTGTCACAAGGACAAAATCGTACTACGACCCCATCCGGCTTTTCTACCTAAGGTGGTGTCGGCTTTTCACTTGAATCAAGACATTGTTCTGCCTTCCTTTTTTCCAAACCCGCGGACGGCGGGGGAAAAATTATTACACTCTCTAGATCCAGTGAGAGCGGTAAAGGTGTATCTGCAAGCAACCGCTCAGATACGTAAAACAGATGTTTTGTTTATTTTACCAGATGGGCCCAAGAAGGGCCAAGCGGTATCAAAATCCACCATTTCCAGGTGGATTAGACAAGTAATTATTCAAGCTTATGGTTTAAAGAACAGGACTCCTCCTTTTCCTGTTAAGGCGCACTCTACCAGGGCGATAGGTGCTTCATGGGCAGTGCACCACCAGGCTTCGATGGCTCAGATCTGTAAAGCTGCAACTTGGTCTTCAGTCCATACATTTTCCAAATTCTATCAAATAGATGTGAAAGGACATGAGGATTCCGCCTTTGGGCGAAGTGTGCTGCAGGCAGCAGTATAGGGCTTCTGGTCCGCAAGCGGCCTGTTTTGATCTGGGTCTCCCCCCCTTCATATGAGCATTGCTCTGGGACGTCCCATTATGTAATGACTAGCTCTGTGTCCCGTGGTGTACGATAAAGAAAATAGGATTTTTATAACAGCTTACCTGTAAAATCCTTTTCTTGGAGTACACCACGGGACACAGAGGTCCCCCCCTTCTTATGGGAACCTTACTGCTTTGCTACAAAACTGAGGTACTTCCCTGATGGGAGGGGTTATATGGAGGGGAACTGTCTTCCATTGGTTGTGCCAGTGTCCAATCACCGCTGGTGACCCTTAACCCATTATGTAATGACTAGCTCTGTGTCCCGTGGTGTACTCCAAGAAAAGGATTTTACAGGTAAGCTGTTATAAAAATCCTATTATTACATCTATCATTCATCCCGACCAAACTGGTTTTATGCCTAATGCTTCAACTGTTGTGAATATAAAATGCACTTTCCTAAATATTCAAACCCCTGTTGATACTGTAATTCGATAAATAGAGCACTGCTGTCTTTAGATGCCGCCAAGGTGTTTGGCAGTATAGAGTGGAGCTTTGTATGGGAGGTGCTTAAGCGCTTTGTCTTCGGAAATACTTTTTTGTAATTGGGTCAAGCTTTTATATACAGTATGTCCCCTAAGGCCTTTGTATGGGTTAATAGGGAGGATGTTTGTTTTTTTCCCTTTGTCTCGTGGGTCCAGACAGGGGTGACCGCTATCGCCTCTTCTGTTTTTGGTAGCTATAGAGCCCCTCGCGGCCCTGACAAATGGCAAAAAGACAAATGGCGGGAGTGAGGGGATTCTGTTGAGGAAGACCTGAAGAAATGGTAGCCCTGTATGCAGATAAAATGTTGCTGTTTCTAGCTGATACTCAGGGATCTTTGTCTACCGCAATGTCTGTTATAGAAAAGTTCAGTACCTTTTCTGGTCTCATGATGAATTGGAGTAAGTCTGTACTACTCCCATTGGACCCTCTTCAGGGCCCTCTTTTGTCTGCAGCGTCACATTTTAAGGTGGATGCAAAAATGAAATACCTTGGGGTAACTGTTTCCACCTGCCCCAGGGATTACATCTCTCAAAATATGCTATGTCTATGTGAGAAATTTAGATCTCAGGGCAAGGTGTGATGTAGACTGCCACTTTGGATATGTTCTTAGTAGATTAGGATGACCTGTCAGAGAAATTTCCCACATATTAATATGACATCTCGGCTGCTCTGGAATAATTATCTGAACATTTCTGGATTTTTCTGAAAATCTTTGCATATTTTGGAAAAACTTAAAGTAATGAACTAAATTTTTTTTTTTTTTTTTTTTACCTTTCTTTTTAGTGCGCTCGTCGCTACGTGAGATAGTTTAGCTTGTTATTTGAACCTTTGTTCTTATGTCTTTTTGTGTTTTCTTTTGTTTGTTTTAAAAAAATCTTTCAAATAAAATCTTAAAAAAAAAAAACATATCTTCAAGGGTCTGATCAGAGGTCTTTTCCTGGGATGGATCTCCCCCTCTGACGTCTAACCTTCAAAACACTTCCACACCTGCTATAGGCGAAAGGTCCTACTCACAATGTCCAGGGGAAGCTTTTGCCTAGCTTCTGTGCAACGCTCTTCATAATAGTGTTTGGAGGCTGTATGATGGTTTGCACCCCCTGGACATATAATATTTTTTCAGTGCATCTCACCCCCATTCTGAACTATTATTTATGCATATGTGTTTAATAAGAGGCCTAATTATAACAGAGCAGATATCGCTATCTGTTATGCACTTCTCTGCTATGTACATTGCGTTCCATCTATTCAGCAGAGTTTGCTATAATTGAAGGAGAGACAGTCATATGACTGTGACAGGTCACATGACTGGGTTCTTCTCACTTTTTTTTTCTTTTTAATGCAAGGAGTGTATCTGTAAGGCCTCATTCACACAAGGTGGTTATTAGGCTATGCATATTTGTTTAATAAGAGGCCTAATTATAACAGAGCAGATATCATTCACACGAGGCGGATCCGCTCAGCGAAGTCCGCCAGCTCAGCAGGAGATCTCTCCGCTGAGCCGGCGGATGACAGGTCTGTCTCTGCTTACTGTCAGAGCGCCGCTGATTCCTATGGAGAGATCAGACAAAAATGGACAGCATGTCTGTTTTCATCAAATCTCAGCCGATCCGCCGCCAAGACGGATGGCGAACGTATCACCATACGTCTGATTTTAGCAAATCGGATGGCAGACGGGTGTCAGCGGACACCTCTCCACTGACATGCGTCTCCCCATAGAAGTCAATGGATGGCCCGCTCGGATCCGCCTGAAAAACGGACAGGCGGATCCAAGCGGGCTTGCCGTGTGAAATGGGCCTAAAGCACCATTGCTGTACTTTATTAATGTGCAGTGTATTTTTTTATTTTTTCTTACAGCAGCAGTGTGGCCGTACCACTGCTCTTTCATTTAGCCCCTAAATGACTGTATGTTCTTTATGCATGATGAGTCATATTTATGCTAATATGTAACCAATGTTTTTGGAACTTTAAAGTCAGTGGTGGCTGGTGCTGCGCCCAGAGCTCACCTTTTTTTGAAGCCAATTAGAGCCTCAGGCTTTAATCATGTGCTTCTAATTTAAAAAAAAAACATTGGAACCTATGTGTCTGGCGCCCTGCATATGGATTAGGGGGGAGAGGTACCCCTGTGCCCAGTATGGACGGGCCGCCACTGCTTAAAGTATAACTAAAGATAAAACTTCTAGTTTTGGACAGAGGGATTAGAACATTTGTTGTCAGGTTGTTGTTTTTTTGTTTTTGTTTTTTAATTTCTTGGCTGCCTGTGTCCCCATTAGGGAGACTGGCCCTCCCTATTTGTTCTGTTTCTTTATCGTACACCACGGGACACAGAGCTAGTCATTACATAATGGGTTAAGGGTCACCAGCGGTGATTGGACACTGGCACAACCAATGGAAGACAGTTCCCCTCCATATAACCCCTCCCATCAGGGAAGTACCTCAGTTTTTTCGCCAGTGTCGAAAGGTGTTGGACGCGTTAGGAGGTGCTAAAGGAAAGCTCTACCAAGGAGACCCTCTGGGGGTAAAAGAGCTATGCTTTCGGATCCATCCAAGACGCCTACAAATGAGCTGAATCTGGATGGGATCCGGGCCTCATCCATGAGGCGTCGCCTGTAATGTCTCTCTTCGGAGGACTGGGCTCTAAGATCCAGCACTTTCGCTATTTCGCTATAAAGTCCTGGTAAGAGTCTTGTACAAGGCCCAGGGGAGAGGTATCCTTTAAATAGGAACCCATATCCCTGATGGTTGGCACACATAGCCCACCGTGAAGGGTGAAGTTTGGTATCTGTCTGAAATCTTTCAGCAGAAAAACCTGCGGCGTGGATAAGGTGAGATTAGAAGGTCCATAACTAGGTTGGGACCTTTTTCAAAAAGTGGATGTCTTCTTTTTTTCCACCACTGGGGGGAGTAAAGAGCTGAATATACTCACCTCACTCTGTTCAGTGTCGGCTTCGGCGAAGTACACTGCTCGTCACCTCCGCTGCTGAGCTTGCTGGGGCACCCCGATCCTCCTTTCGGTGGCCGACCAGACACCTGCAGATGCAGGTAAGTGGGAACAAGGGCTGATGAGAGTCCTCTCTCACTATGGCCACCGCCATAGCGCTAAGGGCCGCGCGCGCGCGCGCGCGGGAGCGCGCTTTATCGGAGGGGGGGGGCAAAGACGTGCGCGGGCACGGACAAAAAGAGATAAGAAAGCACCACCGCCTGAGAGGAGGCTCTAACTGTGCTGACTCGGTACCTTTCTCTCCTGTGTTGCCAAATGTACCTGTACAGGATGAGCCATTACCTCTGTCAGGTATGGCGGCTTCCCCAGTGGAGCCTGGACCTGTATATGTCACTGAGGACACTTTATCAGCTGCCCTAAATAATCTGGAGGAAAAAATTGCTACCTTAATCGCTAAGTCCTCTAAAAAGGAACAATAAGCGAAGCAGGTCTCTTCCAGTATTGGACCTCCCTTCAGAAGTACCTGAGGGAGGAGGATGAGGAGGAGGAGGCTACATCAGCAGAGGATGAGGAGCCAGATTTTAAGGTCACAGGTACAATGCTATAGGCGCATTTAAGTTAACCTCTGCGGAGGTAACGGAATTACCTGTCTCCTCCCTAGGGTCATTAAGATCCCTGCAAGGTGCATGCTCCTTCCCGGTTCATCCGTTACTAGAGGATCTAATATACGCAAACTGGCAACATCCAGATAAGCGTTTCTCACCTCCAAAAAGGTTTAACATTCTTTATCCTATGGGGGAAAAAATTTTTTTTTTAAGAAATGGAGCCTGCCTGCGGTAGTTGCGGCTATTTCTTGTGTAAATAAAAACCTGACATGTCCGGTGGATAATGTACAAGGGTTTAAAAGATCCTTCTGAGAGGAAGTTGAAATCCTCCTTCCTTTTGGCCGGCTCAATTACCCAACCTGCAGTAGCAGCAGTCGGTATGGGTCAGGTCATCAGCCAACAGGTAAAGCAGGGGCTGAAGGAACTGCCTTCAGAGCAGGCTAGAAATTGGGAAAAATTTGCCTAAAGCCTTATGCTTCACAGTGGATGCCATGAGAGATTCTATCATACAGGCATCACGCCTTACACTCCAGCTGGTACAGATGCGCAGAGTACTTTGGCTTAAGCATTGGTCAGCGGAGACCCCATGCAAAAAGCTGTTGGCAAGTTCCCGTTCCATGGCGAACGCCTATTTGGGGAAGATTTAGAAAAATATATACAGAAGATCAAGTGGTAAAACGACTTTTACCTGAGAGAAAGAAAAACAAGAGATCTTGTTTTAAACGCTCTCTCCCCAGCTCCCGGGAAATCTGACTCCAACCAGTGGCGGCGGCCTGTTTTAGCCGCCCACAAAAGCCAAGGGGCAAGCTCAGAAGAACAAGAAGCCGTGGGGTGCAAGAGCTAATAAGCAAGCCCCCAAAGCCTCTCAGTGAAGGGGCGCCCCCGCTCGGCCGAGTGGGAGGAAGGCTTTGTCAGTTCTCAGCGACTTGGCGGTCAGAAATCCAGGACAATTGGGTGGTATCCACAATATCCTCAGGGTACAAACTGGAATTTCGAGAGATCCCATCTTCTCAATTCCGAGGTTCAAGACTCTCCAAGGATCCACAAAAAAGAGAATCCTTCTTCAAAGGTTTGAATCACTTAATGGCTCAAGGGGTAGTTACAGACGTACCCCAAAAAGAGCGAGGTTCAGGTTTTTACTCAAACCTCTTTGTGATTCCAAAGCCAAATGGAGATGTCAGACCCATCCTGGATCTAAAATCCCTAAATCGGTTCCTGAACGATCGCCATTTTCGAATGGAAACGATCCGATCCGTGGCCGCCACTTTAAAGGGCGGAAAATTCATGGCGTCCATAGATATCAAGGACGCACATTTACACATACCCATCCTCCCCGCTCACCAAAGATTCCTAAGGTTTGCGGTAGAAGATCGCCACTTTCAATTTGTGGCTCTGCCGTTTGGTGTAGCCACCGCGCCCATAGTATTCACAAAGGTGCTAGCTCCTCTGTTAGTAACCTAAGAACACGGGGCATTGCGGTAACAGCCTATCTGGACGATCTACTAGTAATAGATCAGTCAAAGGACGGATTGGGTCACGCTGTACACACTACAGTAGGATACCTGGAGCATTTAGGATGGATTATAAATTTACAAAAATCCTCTCTCCAGGCCCAAAGAAGGATAGGGTACCTGGGCATGATCATAGATACAGCCCAAAACGGGGTATACCTGCCAGAACCGAAGATACAGTCTCTGAAAGACCTGATCCACAAGGTCAAAGCAAACAAGAGGCCGTCTATTCGCCTTTGCATGAGACTATTGGGAAAGATGGTAGCCTCCTTCGAGGCGGTCCCTTACGCCCAGTTTCATTCGAGACTACTTCAAGGCAATATTTTAGCTTCCTGGAACAGGAAGAGCCAAGCTCTGGATATACCCATGCGCCTGTCCTCACAAGTACGCCACAACTTCGATTGGTGGCTAGAAGCCAGGAATTTACGGAAGGGAAAGTCCTTCCTCCCAGTGGCCTGGAAGGTGGTATCTAGGGATACCAGCCTATCGGACTGGGGTGCAGTATTCGAGGAGGCTTCTACCCAGGGAACCTGGGCCAAGACTCAGGGGATCCTGCCCATCAATGTGCTAGAGATCCGGGCGGTATATCTAGCCCTCAAAACCTGGACATACAGGTTACAGGGCTACCCAGTTCGGGTTCAATCCGACAATGCTACTGCAGTAGCTTACATCAATCACCAAGGAGGCACCCGCAGTCGGGCAGCCCAAAGAGAGGTGAACCGGATCCTGGCATGGGCAAAAGAGCATGTACCTTGCCTTTCTGCAATCTTCATTCCAGGGATGGAAAATTGGCAAGCAGACTACCTGAGTCGTCAGCAGCTGCTACCAGGGAGTGGTCTCTTCACCCCGAGATCTTTCAGGCCATATGTCTGAGATGGGGAAACCCAGATGTAGACCTGCTAGCTGCCAGGTTCAACAAGAAATTGGACAACTTTGTGTCCAGAACGAGGGATCCTCTAGCCTACGGGACAGACGCTCTAATAATACAGACGCTCTAATAACTCCATGGAATCAGTTCTCACTGATCTAGGCATTCCCTCCGATCCCTCTTCTACAAAGACTGCTTCGCAGGATCAAGGAGGAGGGAATACCAGTAATCCTAGTGGCCCCAAACTGGCCCAGGAGGCCTTGGTACGCCGAGATTGTAAAAACGGCGATAGGAAGGCCCTGGAAGTTTCCACTCCGACACGACCTGCTGTCACAGGGTCCAGTATTCCACCCTTCCTTACAAAGGCTAAAGTTGACGGCCTGGCTGCTGAGACCCACATTTTTAAAAAGAGAGGGGTCTCTGGTCCGGCTCTTTCTACGCTCATTAATGCTAGAAAGCCAGCCTCCAGACTCATCTATCAGAGAGTCTGGAGAGCATACGTTTCCTGGTGTGAATCCAGATGTTGGAATCCTCAGAAGTATGAAATAAGTAGGATTCTTGCTTTTTGCCAGTTAGGAGTGGATATGAATTTAGCCCTTAGCACCATCAAAGGGCAAATATCGGCTCTATCAGTCTTCTTTCAGAGACCATTGGCATCTCACTCCCTAGTTCGGACATTCATTAAGGGGGTACTGAGGATAAATCCTCCAGTTAGGACTCCCTTGTGTCCATGGGATTTGAATTTGGTATTGTCAGTGTTGCAAAAGCAACCTTTTGAACTATTCGCCATATTCCTTTAATTATATTAAGTAGGAAGTTGGCCTTTCTGATTGCTGTAGCTTCTGCTAGGAGAGTATCAGAGCTAGCAGCTCTTTCTGGTAAAGAGCCTTATCTAATTTGTCACAAGGACAAAATCGTACTACGACCCCATCCGGCTTTTCTACCTAAGGTGGTGTCGGCTTTTCACTTGAATCAAGACATTGTTCTGCCTTCCTTTTTTCCAAACCCGCGGACGGCGGGGGAAAAATTATTACACTCTCTAGATCTAGGGAGAGCGGTAAAGGTGTATCTGCAAGCAACCGCTCAGATACGTAAAACAGATGTTTTGTTTATTTTACCAGATGGGCCCAAGAAGGGCCAAGCGGTATCAAAATCCACCATTTCCAGGTGGATTAGACAAGTAATTATTCAAGCTTATGGTTTAAAGAACAGGACTCCTCCTTTTCCTGTTAAGGCGCACTCTACCAGGGCGATAGGTGCTTCATGGGCAGTGCACCACCAGGCTTCGATGGCTCAGATCTGTAAAGCTGCAACTTGGTCTTCAGTCCATACATTTTCCAAATTCTATCAAATAGATGTGAAAGGACATGAGGATTCCGCCTTTGGGCGAAGTGTGCTGCAGGCAGCAGTATAGGGCTTCTGGTCCGCAAGCGGCCTGTTTTGATCTGTGTCTCCCCCCCTTCATATGAGCATTGCTCTGGGACGTCCCATTATGTAATGACTAGCTCTGTGTCCCGTGGTGTACGATAAAGAAAATAGGATTTTTATAACAGCTTACCTGTAAAATCCTTTTCTTGGAGTACACCACGGGACACAGAGGTCCCCCCCTTCTTATGGGAACCTTACTGCTTTGCTACAAAACTGAGGTACTTCCCTGATGGGAGGGGTTATATGGAGGGGAACTGTCTTCCATTGGTTGTGCCAGTGTCCAATCACCGCTGGTGACCCTTAACCCATTATGTAATGACTAGCTCTGTGTCCCGTGGTGTACTCCAAGAAAAGGATTTTACAGGTAAGCTGTTATAAAAATCCTATTTTTTCATTCCCATCATACATGAAAAAAAACATAACCGAGGAGAAATCTTTAAATGGGGGCACTAGTTCTGCTGGTAACCCCAGTGACAACCAGGGATTTCTTCATTTTAGAGGGATTTTTGCTAACCTCCTGAGTGTTTTGACAGGAAGTGAAGGGAACACTCCCCGATGGGGCAGAGATGGTAAAAAGGAACTTGCCAGGGGTTGTAACCCCCCTTTATCCGAAATGAAAAAATGTTTTGCTTTTAGTCCAACAGTATTTTAAAAGGAAACCTATGTTTCTCTTCTGTTCATGGACGGACACAGCAGCAATCTTGAGAGTAGGGTATTAGCCTTCTATTAGGAGATGACTAGGCAGAAATAGCATGTTAAGTGTTTAAACACATCAAAACTGTACAGTACCGCCCAGGGGGCGGTCCCTCTAGGTACAACCCCTCTCCCTGCATGCAGCAGCTCAGTTTTTTTCTGCCTAGCATAGGAGAAGGACATGGCTCCCTGTGGTCCCATGGGTCCTGGAGATTTTTTCAGCTTTTTTCAAATTTTTGATCGAGATCTACTATCAACTGCCGACTGGGTGACAGGCTGGACATCAGATCCTTGTAGTCCCCCCCAGTTTCGGCCATTGAGCGTGTACCGACCATTAGCTATGCGCTGGGTCGTCCACGACATGCCCCATTGCTCCAGGCCGGCGAGCTATATGCTCCCGGGCACACATATGACCGGGCTATATGTCCGTGTTACAGTATGCCGGGCCGACAGCCATGCCGTAACCGTGCGGACGTTGGGTCTGTCAGGAATGCTTCCAGCGAGTCCACGCAGGACGGGTAAGTAGCAGTCCCCATGCTCTGGCAGGGTGGCACGGCTGGGCATTCCCGGGGAGGTCGGTAGGGGGTTCCACCCTTCCTTTCCTCTATCCCTTCCTCCCCTCCTCCCTAGGCTCTGGGAAGCTAGGATGGCTGCGTGTAACGGGGGTCCACCTGGGGGGGCTCCATCCTATGGCTTGGGGCTGCACAGTGGGTCCACTCTCCTGGGGGTGCTGTCCGCTTGTTATGTGTGGGGGGGGGGACCCCGGGTGTTTGCTGCCTAATGTGTGGGTTTCTTGCTTACTACATGCGGCCCGGCTGCCATTTTGGCGGCGTCCGGCGCGCTTTTTTGTATCTGTACCCGAGTTGGCAACTGGTGCCCCTGCACCTGCTGTATCTGTGGACACTGTCGGCGGTCCTGGAGGCTTTTGTTGCCAGGGTGTGGGCAAAAGGGGGGTAAAATTGCCCCCTCCCCCCGTCATCTTCTGGGGATATCTCTGACACAGAATCGGGCCCAGCTACTGCTCCCGGCCCTGGTTCTGATGTGTCTGAGGATGCGGACCTCGACCGTTCGGACAGTGAGGATGACTCCGGGTCAGGGTCAGCGCATGATAGGGCGCTTGTAGGAGCTCTTATCACCGTGGTGCGGGATACTCTAAAAATGGAGGATACGGCGAAGGCGACAGATGTCGGTCCCTTTTGGATTTCGTAAGCCGACCCGCACTGCTAAGGTGTTTCCTTGTGTACCTTATCTGGATAAGCTTTTATACAAGGAATGGGATCGGCCGCAAAAGGTCTTTTCAGCCCCAAAATGTTTAGCGGTCTGTTACCCCTTTTGAGGATAATTTCCTGAAAAAAGGGACTTCTCCCCCGACAGTGGACCCCCCTGTGTCCAGACTAAAGGTGACCACGATTCCGGTGGAAGGGGCTCCTGCCTTCAAGGACCCTGCAGACAGGAGGGCTGAGGCTGTGGCCCGCTCCCTGTTCACGGTGGTGGGGTCAGCAGTGCGTCTTGTCGTGGCTAGGGCTCTAGTGTCTCAGACACTTACTGAATGGGCAAAATTGTTGCACCAGGGGTTAAAAGAACATCACGTTCCCCCGGTCTGTGTGGAATTGGCCGATCAGTTGGTACAGCGCCTTAAATTTGTCTGCGAGTTAGCCTTGGATACGATTCCCTTGCTCTCCAGAGCCTCAGTCTATGCAGTGGTGTTGCGCCGCCTGGTCTGGCTAAAGTGTTGGTCCGCGGACCAATCTTCTAAGAAGGCCCTGGTGGATTTACCTTTTAAGGGTGAAAGGCTTTTTGGAGCCTCTCTGGATGACATTATCAAAGATGCCACGGGAGGTAAGAGCACTTTGCTCCCGCAATCCAGTAAGGGTAAGGAGCCACGCCGTAGGCAGGGGCCCTCCTTCACCACTCACAAGTGTTTTTTTTGTCCATCCAGTTCTGCAGGTAAGCGCTCCCAGGCCGTTAAGGCGCCTGCTGAAGGACAAAAGCATCCCTGGTTTCGCAAGCCCAACAAGCCTGCGGACAAATCTGCATCCGCATGAAGGTCTGCCCCCGCCCGACACTCGGGTGGGGGGCCGTCTTCCCGAATTCACGGCTCGGTGGACGTCTCTACTCTCCAACCGGTGGGTTTGCAAAGTAGTTTCCGCAGGGTACAAGATAGAGTTTCTCTCTTGCCCACGAACAGATTTTTTCCCTCCAACCTCCAGCTTCCTCTGACTCGTCGGGAGGCCCCGTTTGGGGCAGTTCAGGATCTGCTGGTGCGTGGGGTGATCGTACCTGTTCCATTGCAGGAACGGTTTCAGGGGTTTTACTCAAATTTGTTTGTAGTCCCAAAGAAGGACGGGGTCCATCCAATCCTGGATCTCAAGGCCCTCAATTGCTTTGTGAAAGTGCAAAGGTTCAGGATGGAATCAGTTCGCTCTGTTGTCGCTGCTCTCCATCCGGGGGATTTTCTGGCGTCCTTGGGCATCAAAGACGCATACCTGCATGTCCCCATATGCTCCAGGCATCAGATTTCTGCGCTTTGCGGTCGGGGAAGACCACTATCAATTTGTGGCTCTCCCCTTTGGCCTGGCATCGGCGCTGAGGGTGTTCACCAAGGTTCTCGCCCCGATTCTGGCCTTTCTGAGACAGCGTGGAATCGCTATTGTAGGCTACCTAGACAATCTTCTTCTGAGAGCCTCTTCGAGCTCAGAATTAGAGGAAGATGTGTCTATAACCTGTCAGACCCTCCGAGAATTTGGTTGGGAGCTGAACATTCAGAAGTCGGAGTTGGTACCGACCCAACGCCTAGAATACCTGGGGTTGGTTCTGGACTCCTCGGAGGCGAGAATTTTTCTCCCTGTGGAAAAACTGCAGACTCTGCGAGCTGCGGTGCAGCGGTTGACATCCCAAAAATGGTCATCGCTCCGCTTTTGCATGCGAGTCCTGGGGCTCATGGTAGCCTCCTTCGAGGCGGTACCATATGCTCAATTCCACACTCAAGTGTTACAGAGGGAAATTCTGTTGTGTTGGGACGAATGTCCATCGTCCCTGGATTGTTAAATCCGGGTGAGCCACCTGGTCAGGACCTCCCTGGTTTGGTGGCTGACTTCCCCGACTCTTCGGTCTGAAAAGTCGTTCCTTCCTTTTCAGTGGACAGTGATCACGACGGACGCCAGCCTTACCGGTTGGGGGGGAGTCTGGGGGGTTCAGTCGGCCCAGGGTCGCTGGACTCAGGAAGAATCCCACCTGCCGATCAATGTCCTGGAACTTCGGGCGATCAGGCTGTGCCTCTCCAAGTGGTCTCAGAGGCTACAAGGACGTTCAGTCGGACAATGCCACGGCGGTGGCGTATGTCAACCATCAAGGAGGAACAAGAAGCTCGGCAGCGGCGGAGGTCGCTCACATTCTGAGGTGGGCAGAACGGAGCGTGCCGGCTCTGTCGGCCGTGTACATTCTGGGCGTAGAAAACTGGCAAGCGGACTACCTCAGTCGCCAGACGCTGGACCAAGGAGAATGGTCACTACACCCGGAGGTGTTTCAGCTCCTGTGTGTGAGATGGGGCACTCCAGATGTAGATCTCCTGGCGTTGCGACTCAATCCGAAGGTATTGAGGTTCGTGGCCAGGTCAAAAGACCCATGGGCGGATGCGACAGACGCATTGGTGGTGCCGTGGGGTCAGTATCGGCTAATTTATGCCTTCCCTCCTCTAAAGCTTCTTCCCTGTCTGCTTTGCAGAGTGAAGGCCGAAGGGATTCCAACGATCCTAATTGCTCCAGATGGGTCCCTGGTACACTGACCTAGTGCGTCTGGTAGCAGATGTTCCTTGGCGTCTGCCGATGCGAGAGGACCTTCTGTCGCAAGGTCCCATACTTCATCCTGCTTTACAGTTGCTGGCTTTAATGGCATGGCTATTGAAAGCCAGGTATTAAGGGACAGAGGCCTGTCGGATTCGATGATCTCTACCATGCTGAGGGCACAAAAGTCGTCCTCACGGAAGATTTACCATTGTACGTGGAAGGCCTACATCTCTGTGTGAGGAGCTGAAGTGGTATCTGCGTGCATATTTGGTTTCCAGGGTCCTGCTGTTTTTACAGCGTGGGGTGGACCAGAAACTTGCCTTAAGTGCAATTAAGGGGCAGATTTCAGCCTTGGCTGTCTTCTTTCAACGACCCTTGGTGGCTCACTCGCTGGTGAGTACGTTTGTGCAGGGGGTTCGACATGTGGCCCCTCCGGTACATCCTCCACTACCTCCGTGGGACTTGAATCTGGTCCTCTCAGTACTTCAAGGACCGCCGTTTGAGAACATTAGAGAGATTCCCTTACTGACTCTCCCAGAAGGTAGTCTTTTTGGTGGCTATTACATCAGTCAGACGGGTTTCTGAACGGGTGGCCTTGTCATGCAAGGCTCCCTATTTGATCTTTCACAAGGATAAGGTGGTGCTGCATCCGCAGCCGTCATTTCTTCCTAAGGTTGTTTCGACTTTTCACCTCAATGAGGACATTGTACTTCCGTCTTTGTGTCCGTCGCATCCCAAAGAGGCTGCGTTGCATTCCTTGGACGTTGTCCGAGCTCTGCGGGTGTACCTGTCTACTACTGCTCCGTTCCGGAGGTCGGACTCACTGTTTTTCTTGGTGGTTGGTCCTAATAAGGGTGTCTCATCGGCCACCATCTCTAGGTGGATCAGACAGATCGTGATTCAGGCCTATGCCCTAAAAGAGCGGGCGACTCCCTTTCCGGTCACGGCACATTCGACCAAGGCAATACGTGCGTCTTGGGCTTTCCGACATCAAGCGTCTGTTTCCCAGGTGTGTAAGGCAGCGACCTGGTTGTCTGTTCACACCTTCACTAAATTTTACAAGGTTGATGTGAGTGCATCTTTGAATGCTTGCTTCGGCCGCAAAGTTTTGCAGACGGCTGTTTAGAGTTGCAACTCCTCCGTTGAGGAGCTCTGGTTGTTTGGGGTGAAGTTTGTTTAATGCTGTTTTTCCACCCCTCGTTTTTGACACTGCTTGGGGACGTCCCTGCTGTCAAGATTGCTGCTGTGTCCGTCCGTGTACAGAAGAGAAAATAGGATTTTTGTACTCACCGTAAAATCCTTTTCTCTGAGTTCATGGACGGACACAGCACCCAGCCCTCCTTTTTATGTTTGTACTGCTTTTTGACAAACGGAGCTGCTGCATGCAGGGAGAGGGGTTGTACCTAGAGGGACCTGTACAGTTTTGATGTGTTTAAACACTTAACATGCTGTTTCTGCCTAGTCATCTCCTAATAGAAGGCTAATACCCTACTGTCAAGATTGCTGCTGTGTCCGTCCATGAAATCAGAGAACAGGATTTTACGGTGAGTACAAAAATCCTATTTTTAAAGCGGAGTTCTACCCAGGAATTGAACTTCCACTGGTCGGATTCCTACACCCCCCCCCCTTTTGTCATATTTGGCACCTTTCAGGGGGGAGCAGATACTTGTCTCTGAAGAAAGAGCGCTGCACATTGTGCGGAGAACTACGCTATGTCCGGCACCCCCCTCTCACTGTCTTCTGGGGGAGACACAGGTCCCAGAAGACAGCAGGGACAATTCGGAACGTGCAGCGCGACTCGCGCATGCGCAGTAAGGAACCAGGAGTGAAGCCGGACGTCTTCACTGCCTGGTTCCCTTACCAGTAATGGTGGTGGCAGCACCCGTGAGTCGATCCGAAGATCGGCTTCGGGTGCGGGCTCCCTGGACAGGTAAGTGTCCATATATTAAAAGTCAGCAGCTACAGTATTTGTAGCTACAGACTTTTATTTATTTTTTCCGAGGCGGAACTCCGCTTTAAGTAACAGAATATATTGTATGCAATACATATATAAACTGTCCAACCAATAAAATTAACTGTCCTACCAATTAACACAGAAAGCTGAATAACTAAGAGACAATTGTAGCTGTCTGAGCCACATGTAAATGTAAAATTGTAATATATGTCCACTACCAATTTGTTTTGTTCAAGTGCTTCTTTAAACTTTTTGGCAGCAGTTTATATAACCACTGTTATAAATTTTAGCGAACCTGGTTTAGCTAGAGCTAGTAATCAGTTGATCTTTTGTGAAGCAAATATACAGTGTCTCACAAAAGTGAGTACACCCCTCACATTTTTGTAAATATTTTATTATATCGTTTCATGTGACAACACTGAAGAAATTACACTTTGCTACAATGTAAAGTAGTGAGTGTACAGCTTGTATAACAGTGTCAACAAAAGTGAGTACACCCCTAAGTGAAAATGTCCAAGTTGGGCACAATTAGCCATTTTCCCTCCCCAGTGTCATGTGACTCGTTAGTGTTACAAGGTCTGAATGGGGAGCAGCTATGTTAAATTTGGTGTTATCGCTCTCACACTCTCATACTGATCACTGGAAGCTCAACATGGCACCTCATGGCAAAGAACTCTCTGAGGATCTGAAAAAAAGAATTGTTGCTCTACATAAAGATGGTCTAGGCTATAAGAAGATTGCCAAGACCCTGAAACTGAGCTGCAGCACGGTGGCCAAGACCATACAGCGGTTTAACAGGACAGGTTCCACTCAGAACAGGCCTCGCCATGGTCAACCAAAGAAGTTGCAGGGCACGTGCTCAGCGTCATATCCAGAGGTTGTCTTTGGGAAATAGACATATAAATGCTGCCAGCATTGCTGCAGAGGTTGAAGGGGTGAGGGGGTCAGCCTGTCAGTGCTCAGACCATACGCCACACACTGCATCAAATTGGTCTGCATGGCTGTCGTCCCAGAAGGAAGTCTCTTCTAAAGATGATGCACAAGAAAGCCTGCAAACAGTGTGCTGAAGACCAGCAGACTACGGTCATGGATTACTGGAACCATGTCCTGTGGTCTGATGAGACCAAGAGAAACTTATTTGGTTCATATGGTGTCAAGCATGTGTGGCGGCAACCAGGTGATGAGTACAAAGACAAGTGTGTCTTGCCTACAATCAAGCATGGTGGTGGGAGTGTAATGATCTGGGGCTGCATGAGTGCTACTGGCACTGGGGAGCTACAGTTCATTGAGGGAACCATGAATGCCAAAATGTACTGTGACATACTGAAGCAGAGCATGATCCCCTTTCTTCGGAGACTGGACCGCGGGGCAGAATTCCAACATAACGACCCCAAACACACCTCCAAACCGACCAGGGTAAAGGTGATGGACTGGCCAAGCATGTCTCCAGACCTAAACCCTATTGAGCATCTGTGGGGCATCCTCAAACGGAAGGTGGAGGAGCACAAGGTCTCTAACATCCACCAGCCCCGTGATGTCGTCATGAAGGAGAGGAAGAGGATTCCAGTGGCAACCTGTGAACTCCATGCCCAAGAGGGTTAAGACAGTGCTGTAAAATAACGGTGGCCACACAAAATATTGACACTTTGGGCCCAATTTGGACATTTTCACTTAGGCATGTACTTATTTTTGTTGCCAGCGATTTAGACAATAATGGCTGAGTGAGTTATTTTGAGGGGACAGCAAATTTACACGGTTATACAAGCTGAATACTCACTACTTTACATTGTAGCAAAGTGTAATTTCTTCAGTGTTGTCACATGAAAATTATATAATAAAACATTTACAAAAATGTGAGGGGTGTTCTCACTTTTGTGAGATACTGTACGTCCCATGACATTAACCTGTGCTTTAAAAACATTTATTTTTTTATGCCAGCTACCAATGCAAAAGTCAGAATAATAATGCCCAATCACTTGTTATGGCACGTTTCGCCTCCACACATGCACTGTAATTACCATCAAGTCTGATGGCTGCAACCACCAACTAAGCTATAGCTATGCTGTTTCTATCTCTTCGCAATGCAGCTCAGATTTCTTTGGGCGAAAAGTGTACTGGGGTCCTGTATTATTCCATCGCTGTGATGTGAAAATCAATGAGATATTTTCATTGAGCGGCCTAGAAACTGCTGTGATTTTTTTTTCCCAGTTCCAAAATCCCAAGGTGTCATGTTGTGCACTGCATAAAGCCTGCAGTCATTTTCAGTACAACATTGCCTACTGACATACCACATCTGTGAAAAGGATGTATTCTTTGCAGATCTTTCCTAATGAAATTACATCAACTGAGCAAACATCTTTCAAGGCCCATTTCTAAACCAGATCATACAGCAAAAGCCTGTAAAGTATTCAATGGTCTATTTTCCTGCTATTATTTTCTGTTAGTTACAGGTTAGTAAATTGTAACTTGGAGCTTTTTTACCTCCTTTTTAACAAAAACATAACACTTTTTAATGGTCCAACGAGCAAAACACCCAAAAGGTTTGTTAACTTTTGTTTATATTTGTCTGGGTACTGGAGTCACATTGTTGCAAAGTATATTGATTTGATATATTTTAAGGTATAGTGTAAGGTGGAAAGTGCCTATACACCAAAAGATAGCTAGGTGACAAGCAAAGAAAGACCATGGGCGAGGGTTTAGTAAGTGGAGTCACATATTTTAGTATTTTCAGGTTTGGGCCTGCTTCTTTGTTAGGAAGTAGAGGGCTTGCTCTTACTTTACCTTTTAAGAAGTTCCATGCACCAGCTGTATTTCCTTCTCCCAGGGATGGGGAAGGTACTGTATGGGTAAAGCATCAACTGGGCCTGTGTTGGGCCTGAGAGAGATGGAGGGGCATTGTGGCTCCCTGTGATGATAATTAGAGAGCAATTGGTGATGTGTGAGATGGAGGGGCATCATGACTTTGTTGTGTTCTAAACAAAAGAAAGTTTTGGTTCAAGGAGGACTTTGATGATAGTCAAGAATAACATCAGTAAACTTTAATCAGATCCAGAAATATGTACCTTGGAAAGATTAATGATCAGTTGGGAGTTTTAACCACTTCAATACAGGGCACTTATACACCCTTCCTGCCCAGACCAATTTTCAGCTTTCAGCACTCTCGCACTTTGAATGCCAGTTAGTCATGCAACACTGTACCCAAATACATTGTTTATCATTTTTTTCACACAAATAGAGCTTTCTTTTGGTGGTATTTAATCACCACTGGGTTTTTTATTTTTTGCGACATAAATGAAAAAATTTGAACATTTTGAAAAAAAATTTTTTTTTTAGTTTCTATAATACAATTTTGCAAATAAGTAAATTTTGTTCATAAATTTTGGGGCAAAATTTATTCTGCTACATATCTTTGG
This sequence comes from Rana muscosa, assembly GCA_029206835.1. Taxonomy (NCBI): domain Eukaryota; kingdom Metazoa; phylum Chordata; class Amphibia; order Anura; family Ranidae; genus Rana; species Rana muscosa. The sequence goes on along the minus strand of CM055123.1, from coordinate 117,541,550 downwards.
TAAAAAATAACCCAGAAGAGTGTATATCAGGGGTGGCCAACCAGTGGCCACATGTGGCCTGCGGAGCCCTCTGACCTCCTGCTCTGGGATGGATCAGAATAGAATAGAATACTGTTTTAAAGGTCGTTTTATTACTAAAATCACAGTGTATATATGGGCATATCTCTTCTGCAGTGGTTACTGGGCTGCTTTCAAACTGATCCGCAGGTGCAGAGCAGTGCACCTGCGGGGGTTTCCTGCACTGAGCCATAGACTTCTGTTATTACCTGTAAGTTTGGTGAGCTTTCTGAAAGTGTACCAAACCTGCAGAATATAATAGAAGTCTATTGCAAAGTGCAGGAAAGCCAAAGGTTCACAGTGTTGCACCCATAGTGCGGGAAAAACCGCAGTGCATCAGTGTGAAAGCAGCCTTGGACCCCTTTTACATGGTCGGTCTGACCCAATTCAACCCTCCATGCACCTCCAAGGAGTGACAGACGTAAACCGACTTGTGTCCTACCTCCAATCCGATACGCAAAAAAAAAAGAGTATAGTGGGCTGTGTACATGTCCGCTTTGCCTATGCAGAGCGGACACGGACATCCGTTCACCCGGTCTGCTTATTGTGGCCCGTGACCGGTTAACAAGTCGCTTAAGTGGCCCTTAATCTTCAAAAGGTTAGGCACCCCTGGTGTATATTATTTGGTCTGTGTGAAAGTTATACAAGCTATGGTGCAAATTATTGAAAATTGATCACACCTGACGCACTGATGGCCTAGCTCATCTCTTGAGGCCCTGAAATGTCAGGAAAGTACAAATACCCCCCCCCCCCCCCAAATTACCCATTTTTGGAAAGTAGACAGTCCAAGGTATTTAGTAAGAGGCATAGTGAGTTTTTTGAAGTTGTAATTTTTTTCCCACAATTCTTGGGAAAATTAAGAAATTATTATTATTTTATTTTTTTTACACAAAATTGTCAAACTAACAAGTTATTTCTCACATACAGCATATGCATACTTTCAATTACACCCCAAAATACATTCAGCTACTCCTCCTGTGTATGGCGATACCTCATGTGTGGGACTTTTTCACAGCCTGGCCACATAGAGAGGTCCAACATGCAGGGAACACCATCAGGCATTCTAGGAGCATAAACTACACATACAATTGCCTAACAACCTATCACACTTTTGAAGGTCCTTGAGCACCAGGACAGTGGAATTACCCACAAAATGACTCCATTTTGGAAAGCAAGCACCACAACGTATATTCTATGAGGCATGGGCTGCAGATAGGTACTCGGATACTCAGATGGGCTGGTGACAGGTACTCAGGTAATCTGATGGGCTGGTGACAGGTACTCGGGTACTCGATCAGGGATGGGCTGTGTCAGTGTGACAAGCCTCGTCCCTGATCGGCGCTCTGCGCGCCCCTGTGCATGAGGACAATGCATGTGACCGGCTGTGATTGGACACAGCTGGTCACGCGGTAAAGAGCTGATTTCTATTGGCTCTTTACACTGGGACGGACTGCGTCCCGAGGGACACGCCTCATGCCCAATTACCGCACTGGGGGCCAGCAGGAGCAGCGCAAAGTCGAGGCCCGCCCAGAGGGACAGAGTGTTCCTACAGATGTCATATGACAATGGCCCGGTATGGAAGTGGTTAAGTAAACGATCAACGGGTGCCATCCTGGTGCTGGAACGCACTTCCTTGGAATGGCCAGCTCTCTGGTGACAAAGGAACTCTCCTGAAAACTTTCCGCACAGCTGTAGTGCTCAACAGCAGCAGCCATGTCATCCAGGGACTGAGGCTCGGACAGAGCCATCCATTGGTGGAACTCCCTGGGCGGACCACACAGAAAACTGTCCAGTGTGACTCTTTCCACAATCTAAGCGGGTGTCTTCTCGGGTTTCAACCAGTCCTGAAACACGTGCATTGGGTGGTAGAGCTGCTCATGGGCAGGCATAGCCCTGTCAAAGCGCCAGCCATGGACTCGGCTTGCCCTTAAAGCAACAATCACTCCCAGCCTTGCAAATATTTCTGCTTTCAGTAGCTTATAGTCCTGTGCTGACTCTGGGGCCAAGTCACAGTATGCCACAGTATTATCTTCAGTCAGGAAAGGAACCAGCACATCTGCCCAGTCTTTCTCAGGCAGACATGTTTAAACATTGCTAGGTACGATTCCACATTGTCTGTGGCTGTCAATTTTTTGCAGGGTCTGCTGCACTGCCTTCCACGGGTCACCTTTCACCATTTCAGCCTGCTGGGTCACTGCCTTCTGTATACCCGCTATCTGTTCAACCAGTAAGCGGCTGGTTTCCTGTTGCACAACGACTTTTTATACCAGGACCTGTTCCTAATGGGCCTGCGCCAGGACCACCTCATGGCAGGCCTGTGCTTGTACCAGGGCCTGCTCCTGATGGGCCTGGGCCTCCTCATTGCGGGGCTGTGCCTGTGTATTAGCCAGTATCAGCTGCTTAACCAGGTCCTCCATGGCTTGTTCAGAAGACTTCACAGCCTGTGCAGCTTTAATCCAGGACATGGGATTGGCCTGCACACCTCAAACTGCCCGCATCCTCCATCCCCAATGTTGCTAGCTCTAGAATGGGCATACTTTTGCTAGTTTAGCTAAATGAAATCTGACTGCTGAGCTCTGAGGAAGACGACTTGTCTTCGAAACGCATAAGCCGGCAGTGACCTCTGTCAATCCCTCCGTGACCGATTTGAGTGGGTTCGTTTTTGACGCATTGCTGCGACTTTGTGGATTCTTTTTAAACACATGACTTTCGCGTATGTTTGTAAGTAGGATTCTTTTATTTCCTTTTTAAATAAATGTATCCAACGATAATGCACGAGGCTGGTGCGCCTTTCTTTTTTCTTCTTGTCAATGTAACTAACTCAGTCCCAGGCAGCTGCTCCGTCCAACCGGTGGTGTTATTAGAGGCGCATCACAGAACTGAAAACAGCCGCTTCCTGTATAGTGCTGCCTCCTGTCACATGGGTAGGGTAAAGGGGGTGGACTCAGGGGTGGAGCCAATGGGGGCTGAAAATTAGGTTTTGCCTAGGGTGTCAAAAATCCTTGCACCAGCCCTGTGCATGGTCCAACTTTATCACCTCATTTTTTCATATGTAGGGATCTTCCACCTTTTCTGTACTGTGCAGAATGTTTATTTACATAGCTAATGTCTGCAGCCCTCCTTTAAAACCTTGGCATCTGTGTTTACATAATTTTTTTTTAACAAAGATAATGTTTGTCACCACCTATTACTGTCACAAGGGATGTTTACATTCCTTGTGACAGCAATAAAAGTGATCAAAATTTATATATCTTTAAAGTAACAAAAAAATAAGAGAAAATAAATTATAAAAAAAATAAAAAAAAATGTAAAGCGCCCCCGCCCCCGCGAGCTTGCGCAGCAAAGAAAACGCACACGTAAGTCACGCCTGCATATGTAAACGGTGTTCAAATCACACGTGAGGTATCGCCACGATCGTCAGAGCGAGAGCAATAATTCTAGCACTAGACCTCCTCTGTAACTATAACCTGTTAACCGTCTTTTTTTTTTTTTTTTGCGCCGCCTATGAAGATTTTTATGTACTGTCATTTTTTGCCATTCCACGAGTGTGTGCAGTTTCAAAGCATGACATGTTGGGTATTTATTTACTCGGCATAACATCATCTTTCACATTATACAAAAAAATTGGACTAACTTTACTGTTTCGTTTTTTTTTTTATTCATAAAAGTGTATTTTTTCCTAAAAAATTGCATTTGAAAGACCGCTGTGCAAATACAGTGTAACATAAAATATTGCAACAATTGCCATTTTATTCTCTAGATTCTCTGCTAAAAAAATATATATAATGTTTGGGGTTTCTAAGTAATTTTCTAGCAAAAAATACATATTTTAACTTGCAAGCAACAAATGTCAAAAATAGGCTTAGACATGAAAGGGATTATTGAATAGTCACAAAGAATAAGGCCCCTTTCACACAGGGCGGATCCACTCAGCGGAGTCCGCCAGCTCAGCGGGAGATTGCTCCGTTGATCTCAGCTGAGCCGGCTGACAGGTCCATCTCTGCTCACTGAGCGAGGAGGGACCTCTCACAGCCCCACTGATTTCTATGGGGAGATCAGACAAAATCGGACAGCATGTCCATTTTCATCAGATCTTATCCGATCCGTCAGACAGATGGCTGAACGTATCGCCATACGTCTGTCTTGAGCGGATCGAATGGCAGGCGGGTGTCAGCGGACACATCTACGCTGACATCCACCTGCCCATAGGAGTCAATGGCTGGCCCGCTCGGATCCGCCTGAAAAAACGGATGGGCGGATCCAAGCAGGCTTATCGTGTGAAAGGGGCCTAATACAAACAGTACTGCATGCTCGATAGAACAAATCACCCTGTGGTATGAGATGGATACAGCTTAAGATAACATCTACAACATTCAAGTATTGACATATCTAAAGATATAAGACTCATTAGAATTGCACAGTAGACCTCCAGTACTAACAATCCAATGTCTCGCCTGCTGTTCTATTGTGTTCTGACAGGGGGCCGGTCGACAGACCTTTTTTCGGTCATGCCCCTTCGACAGAAGCCAATCTGGCTGCAGTAAACACAGGCCGAATGTCGGCCGATTTCTATTGAACGGGCCGATGCTGCCCGACATTCGACCCGTCTGTACGGGGCTTAAGAAAGATAAATGGAGTACAGGGCATAATTGATCCACTCTCTGAAGGGAGTCACTATGGCGCCCTCACTAACAATGTAATGATGCAGAGAAAGATGCTCACATCACCCTGTCAGTAAAAATAAGAATAATTACTCCTAATTACGCCTATACTGCCACTTAACTATACCAAAAACAAACCAACATAAACTACCCGCTGTGTCTACCGGGCTGCTGCTAACACTATAAATGTGTTCCCACATTCAGCTTGTATTCAGTCATTACCCAGTGTTGCACTGCTCTATACCAAATTTTTTTCTTTACATACCCCAGAAAACTATATGAAATAATATCCCAACATCTAGTACTCCATAAAAAGACAATTCAACACTAGTGAAAAAAACATACGTGTTGAAAGTGATTCTTAAATATGGTAAGTGATACCACATTTTCAGTGCTGTAAGCACAACTTCTATATACATCAACAAACCAAAATACTATTGAAAATAATGTGTTTAGGAAAAATATATTCAAAGAAACTTAAAATCATAGACAAATAAAAACGATAGGTAAGTGATACCACAACACTAGTGCTGCGAACAGGTGTTTAGCCTATTTGTATAAACTCATTGGCATTTTATATAAGTCCATTGTGTATTGAATAATATTCTTAAAAAAAGGTGTGACGCCACCTCCCTTGCTTCACTCCAGACAATCTCAGTGGCAGTGCTCCACCTTCGTGTACACAAAGTGCTTACCTCATATATTGGACTCATATACTTGTACCCAGGGCTTTTATTCTCAAACAATAGGTGCTGGAACCTAACCACGGCCCCACAAAACCCCTCCCCCAACCACACCCTCCAAATCACATCAAATAGTGGGTGTGTTCAGTCAAATTTCACGAAAACAGTAGAAGGGTCTTAAAGGGGCATTAAATACCTGGAATGTTGTATTTACCTCAATAAAAATATTGCAATATAAATACCTGGAATGCATTACATACAGAGTGCAGAGCTGTCACTTGTAAACACAGAAACCAGACTTCTGTGTTTACAAGTGATTGTGGTGAGCAGGCACCAAAGGGTCTGAGCCAGAGGTGGTGGAACTGAGTTCCACCAAGTTCCCCCTGAAAAAAGCCCTGCTTGTACCCTCTCAGGAGCAACTGGTGGATCTGATGTCACTTCCAAAGGATCAGTTTTTCTGCCTCAGATAATTAGAAGGCAGGTTCCCCTTTAAGGGCTCTGGTCTCTACTGAGTCCACTGAAGACAGTGCACTTAGAGGAACCTCAGGTAGTGTATCCTCCACATAAGAGAAATTTACATCACTCTGTTATTCCACAGTTGCTAGCCCAATGTGGATTATGTTTAGTCCCCAGGAGGAAAACACCTTTAGGGCTATATACAGCAACCAAGAAGGGAAATCTCAGACAATCAAGTCTTTCCAGACTGTATGCAGGTCTCCTCTCTGTAGAAAGAAAACCGACAGATGTCGGTAAAGGAAACGTTTTGGTATAAAGCAGCACAGCACTGTTTAATGATTTCATTTAAATCATCCTGTCAGTGCCTTCTCTGCATTGTCGAGGACTGTCCAGTGCCTAAAAAAAAGGCAGAGTATCCTGAGCATCAATGACCAATCTGAAGATATATGGAAAAGGCAAACCTAAAACATAATAAAGCATAATATACTGCTGAGGATGGAAGGAGGAGATTAGTGATAATTGGGGGCGAATCTTTTTAAACCCTCTAAAAAAAACTGACAATACATTTTGCATATGTTACATTACATTACTGAATAATTCGCTTTTTAATCTCTTCCCGCTGGCCGCATGCATACAGTATATGCAACCTCTCAGCGGGTGGGCTTTAACGGCAAGAGGCTGCATAAATGCGGCCTAAATGTAAACATTTCTGTGCTGAGACTGCGCACCCTGTGCGTTCCCAGCACAGTTGCCGTCGTGATCAGAAAGCTCCTGATGTAAACTTGCAAACTGGAGCTTTCTGATCATGTGATCGCCGTGACAGCCGATAAATGCAGTCACCTGACCCAAATGCTTGCCTCTGACTCCTGTCATCTTGAAGCTCTTAAAGAGCTGGAAGGCGGTGGTGGGAAGGGGTTAAATATTGCTGTGTGGAGTTTCTATACTATAAAATGGCTCCTTTGCCTTATGGTCTCAGTGGAGCCACCCTGACGTTCTGTAAGAACCCAGGCTACTGCCCGGGGACCTATGCACAATACAGGCAGCACCTAAAAAAAATCATTGGACATGTAGTCCCAAAGATTTAGATTTTGGCTGTACTCAGGGCAGATGGGGAGGAGCAGATTGGAGGGACACATGAAGTAAAAAAAAAGCAAATGAAAAAGAATTTAGAGCACAAGAAAGAAAATAACCTTAAAGTGGTTGTAAACCATGTAGACATTTTTTTTTTTTTTTTACTTACCTGCAAGACAAAGCTATAATGAGCTAGTATGACTAGCATACTAGCTCATTATGTACCACTTACCTTCGATCGGGGCCCCCGAAGTCGTCCGTGTCCCTCCTCTAGCCGCATCCATCGCTGCGGCGATAGCCGGAATGTTACTTCCGGTTATCGCCGCTGCAGCCAATCACAGCGCCGCTCCGGCGCTGTGATTGGCCGGAGCGGCGAAGACGTGACTCCGCGCATGCGCGCGTGAGCTGTCGAATTCGGCTACGTCGTCGAATGTTGCGACCTAGCCGAATTTGTGAATGGGGTGACGTCAGCGTCGCCGCATTTACATACAAATATCTCCTTAACCGTGTAGGTTAAGGAGATATTTCATGCACCTACAGGTAAGCCTTAATCTAGGCTTACCTGTAGGTCTTTGTTTAAAAAGTGGGTTTACAACCACTTTAAAGCAGTATTAAACCCAAAATCAAACAACATATTGGTTATATTACTAAGTGTAGCATTTGTAGTACAAGCCTATTTAGGAATGTTTAATCACTATGGAAAATATCTACAGTATATTACAAGAAAGAAGATTAGACTTGCTGGGCAGAAAATTGTACTGTGTTGCTGGATACACACTAGTACTGAGTTTTAACACAGTATAAATAAGACATTAACATAGCAGTCGGTCTTGGGTGGTAGCTTGTGTGATTGGCTCACTGATTTTCCCAGAAGTCTGCACCAAGATATAAGTCAGATTTTAGGCGTATCTTCAACAAAATGTTGGTTTTAAACCCAAATATGAAAATGTAATATATTGCAGCTTACCAATCATTTGAACGTGGTGGCTTAATTAGTTATTTTTTCCTTGGCTTTTTTTCTCTCTCTTTTTACCTGGTGATCTGGCCAGTAACACACTACCTATATTAGAGTGCCCCACTCTGGATGAAAGAGCACAGGGGCACCTTTGGACAGCAACATTGTCAGTCTGGGGGGAGGGGGGTATTAGATGTACTGGCAGATTTAGATACACTAACATCATAAAGATAACCTCCAGCTCACACTGCAGCTACACAGCAACAGTTTTTTTTCCTTTTGGGATAAAGGTTTTATATGACTTGATAAAAGATGATCATTGTAATCACCCCTGTCAGTGTTAAATGGTTTGTCTCAACACTCTAACTGCTACATTTGCAGGGGTGATTGTTCTGTTGAAAAACAACACACTGGGTGGATCACCAGGTGAAAATAAAGGAAAGAAAGCCTACAATAAAGAAAACTACTGTGGCCCTCAGGTAGAGGAAGGGAGGTAACTGCTCAGGTGCAGCCGATGATCTCCTCACAGGATCCAGAACCGTGGGTGCAGCCAATGCATATAGCAATGCAAAAATAGTGAGAAAACTTGGACTGCCGCACTGGTTAGCTATGATTAAGCGCTGAAGTTCAGTGCGAAACGCGTCAGCTCACACTAGCTGTTCCCTTTGCTGTGCTATGTATTTGTTATTTTTATTTTAATAAAAGAACAACCAATTTTTTTGGAGTGCGGCAGTCCAAGTTTTCTCACTATTTTTGCATTACTGTGGCCCTCACATCTAAGAATCGGTAAGCTGCAATAGAATAAATGTTTGCTTTTGGGTTTAACCCCTTCCCGACCGCCGCACGCCGATTTACGTCGGCAGAATGGCACAGGCAGGCAAATGGGCATACCTGTACGTCCCTTTGAATTTGCCGCCTAGCGGGTCCCACAAACTCGATGTTCGCCGGCAGCCCGCAATCGCGACACAGAGCGGCAGAACAGGGAGATGCCTATGTAACCAAGGCATTTCCCTGTTCTGCCTAGCAACATGACAGGGATCTACTGCTCCCTGTCACCGGGAGAAGTGATCTCTGTCATGTTCTAGTGAGACAATCCCCTCTACAGTTAGAATCACTACCTAGGGCACACTTAACCCCTTGATCGCCTCCCCATGTTTAACCCCTTCACTGCCAGTGTCATTTATACAGTACTCAGTGGCTAGTTGTAGCTCTGATCCCTGTATAAATGACAATGGTCCCAAAATAGTGTCAAACGTGTCCGCCATAATGTTGCCGTCCCGATAAAAATCGCAGATTACCGCCATTACTAGTGAAAAAATAATAATGATAATAAAAATGCCATAAATCTATCCCCTATTTTATAGACACTATAACTTTTGCGCAAACCAATCAATATACACTTATTGAGTTTTTTTTTTTTTTTATACCAAAAATATGTAGAAGAATACATATCGGCTTAAACTGTGGAAGAAATTAGTTTTTTATATATATATTTTTGGGGGATATTTATTATAGTAAAAAATATTGATTTTTTTTTTTCAAAATTGACGCTATTTTATTGTTTATAGCACAAAAAATAAAAACCACAGAGGTGATCAAATATCACCAAAAGAAAGCTCTATTTGTGGGAAAAAAAAGGACATCAATTTTGTTTGGGTACAACGCCGCACGACCGCACAATTGTCAACTAAAGCGACGCAGTGCCGTATCGCAAAAAATGCTCTGGTCAGGAAGGGGGTAAATCCTTCCGGGGGCTGAAGTGGTTAATACCGCATTAATCACGTCTAAAGGGATTCAGACACTCTAATATTCCTCACTAGAACTCTGCAAGAGCATCTGCTGAATAATAATGAAAAAAGTCTCTCCCTTTTAAAGTGGTTGTAAACCCACTTTTTCAACTTGCACCTACAGGTAAGCCTAGATTAAGGCTTACCTGTAGGTGCAAGAAATATCTCCTAAACCTACACGGTTTAGGAGATATTTAGTAAAAATGACATTGCTCCGTGTCTACGGCGCATGCGCGCCGTAGAGAACGGCGCATTCATGGGGTTAATCCCATTCACAAAATCGGCTACTTCCCAGCAATAGCTAGGCGTAGCCGATTGTGACGGCTCTTGCGCGCATGCACAGAGTGACGTCGCCGCCGCTCCGGCCAATCACAGCGCCGGAGCGGCGCTGTGATTGGCTGCAGCGGCGATACCCGGAAGTAACCTTCCGGCTATCGCCGCAGCGATGGATGCGGCTAGATGGAGGGACGCGGACGGCTTCGGGGGCCCCGATCTAAGGTAAGTGGTACATAATGAGCTAATATGCTAGTCATACTAGCTCATTATGCCTTTCTCTTACAGGTGGGGGAAAAAAAAAAAAACTAAATGTGGGTTTACAACCACTTTAACCACTTCCATACAGGGCACTTAAACACCTTCCCGCCCAGACCAATTTTCAGCTTTCAGTGCTCTCACGCTTTGATTGACAATTACTCAGTCATGCTACACTGTATCCAAACAAAATAATTATCATTTTTTTCTCACAAATAGAGCTTTCTTTTGGTGGTGTTTAATCACTGCTGGGTTTTTTATTTTTTGCTAAATAAGCGGAAAAAGAGCGAAAATGTTGAAAAAAAAACACTTTTTTTTAGTTTCTATTGTAAAATTTTGCAAAGAAGTAATTTTTCTTCATAAATTTGGGCCAAAATTTATACTGCTACATATCTTTGATAAAAATAACCCAAATTAGTGGATATTATTTAGTCTGTGTGAAAGTTATAGAGTCTACAAGTTAGGGTGCAAATCACTGAAAATTGATCACATCTGATCACACCTGATGTACTGAAGGCCTATCTCATTTCTTGATACAATAACAATCCAGGAAAGTACAAATACCCCCAAAATGTCCCCTTTTTGGAAAGTAGACAGTTCAAGGTATTTAGTAAGATGCATGGTGAGTTTTTTGAAGTTGTAATTTTTTCCCACAATTCTTGGGAAAATTAAGAATTTTTTTTTTTTTTACACAAACTTTTATTGTATTGATAGGTTATTTCTTGAACACAGCATATGCATACTTGCAACTACACCCAAAAATACATTCTGCTACTCCTCCTGAGTATGGCGATACCACATGTGTGAGACTTTTACACAGCCTGGCCATATACAGAGGCCCAACATCCAAATAGCACCTCCAGGCATTTTAGGAGCAAAATTACACATATAATTTCATGATGACCTATCTCAATTTTGAAGGCCCTGGAGCACCAGGACAATGGAAACATCCACAAAATGACCCCATTTTGGAAAGCACACACCCCAACGTATAATCTATGAAGCATTATGAGTCTTTTGAACGGTTCATTTTTTTCCAGAAGTTTTCGGAAAACGTGGGAAAAAAATGAACACGCATTTTTTTTACACAAAGTTGTCCATTTATAAAATGTTTCCAACATATAGCATGTACATAGCAAAAATTACACCCCAAAATACATTCTGCTACTCCTCCTGAGTAGAACAATACAACATGTGTGAGACTTTTACACAGCCTGGCCATATACAGAGGCCCAACATCCAAATAGCACCTCCAGGCATTCTAGCAGCATAAAATTACACATATAATTTTCTGACTACCAAACACATTTTTGAAGGCCCTTCATATTTCTAACACATAGCAGGTACATACAAAAAAACAAAAGATTACCTGTGGTTTTAGTAGTGCAGTGGTCCACAGGGGAGAGCATCGGTCCAGGCAGCAGGCAGGAATAGACAGGCAGAGACACCGCACAGCCAAAGCACAGGTCCAGGCAGCAGGCAGAGATGTCCAGGCAGAAATACTGTCCATAGTCAGTAGAGGCAGCAAGCAGAGAAATGGTCAACACAGCCAAAGTATTGGTCCAGGCAGCAGAAAGAAACCTAGTCCATAAAGTCCTGGGTCATTACAGGCATCGATATGGTCAGCACAGCCAAAGTATTGGTCCAGGCAGCAGGAAGGACCATCAAGCTAAGAGCCAGGGGGACAGGGGTAGAGGCTTCTCCCACCCAAATCTCTTTGAAGCCTCCGGGCAACCAGACCCTGTTCTGGGAACACAGAAAACCAAAAACTGATTTTCTGTACTCAGAACGCTATTCTGGAGCCCCTCACATATGTGAGACCCCTGTGCTAAAGTAGAAGGGCAAAGATCAGTCCAAGTGGCAGGCAAAAACATGGTCAATTAACAGGCCGAGGTCGGTACACGTGGAAGTCAGAAACGTGGTTAAAACGGCAGGCAGAGGCATCGTCGGTAAACAGGCTGAGGTTGGTGCACGTGGAAGTCAGAAAGGTGTTAAAACGGCAGGCAAAGACATTGTCGGTAAACAGGCCAGGGTCAGTAGCAGGCAGGCACAGGTATTAGAAAGGGGGAAATGGCAGTCTGTTACTAATAAGGGGAACTAGTATCTGATAGATCGGTGATAATTTTTGAAGCAATCGCCGATACACAGGCCAGGTTGGGAGGGACATTCGGGACAATGATAACTTGTATCTCTTCTAACTCCTCCTCTTGAGCATACACGACATCTCTTTTGGCGTCTTCTTCCGGATTCTGCGGGGGGAATGCTATAGGGAAAATGTGGCTCATGCAGTCGACTCACACTATCGGAGCGAATGCTTCCTGGGGCAGGTCCTTGCTGGTAAATCAGGGCAGTGACAATGTCTTCAAAATATTTGAGGTAGGAGGTGGGTTGGTTTTCGGGTGATTTTTGATAGCAGACAAATGAATTGAACAGGGCCATGTGAAAGAGATGAAATGCTACTTTTTTATACCAATAATTTGACTTTCGGGTTGATAAATAGGGTTGTAGCATCTGATCGTTTAAATCCACCCCCCCATGTACATATTGTAGTCATGAACACATTCAGGCTTTACTACGGGGCCACGTCTTCTCTGAATCTCCACCAAGTTGTCATCGGGGATTGTAGACATCATATGAACATCCTTCTTGTCCCGCCACTTCATGGCCAACACCTCCTCATTCCTCATGAATGCGGCTTCCCCCTTTTGTAGCTGTTTTGAAAGCAAATTCTGTGGGAACCCCTTCCTATTTTTTCGGAAGGTACCGCAGGCCAGGGTTTGTTCACGATACAGGTGACGGAAAAGGGGCAAGCTGCTGTAGTAATTATCTACATATATGTGGTATCCTTTTTTGAACAAGGGGAATGCAAGGTCCCAGACAATTTTACCACTGGTTCCTATATATGTGGGGCAATCACGGGGCTGGAGCTGGGAATCTTTGCCTTCGTAAATACGAAATTTGTGCACGTATTCAGTGGCTCGATCGCACAATTTGTTCAATTTTACCCCGTACCTGCCTCTTTTACTTGCGATGTACTGCTTGAACTGCAGCCGGCCAGTAAAGTGGATAAGGGATTCGTCTACATTTTTGTCGGGGATAAACACTTCAGAAAACCGTTGGGAAAAATAATTTATTAGGGGGCGAAGCTTATATAATTTGTCATGGTTGGGGTGATCTCGGGGAGGGCACTGCGAATTGTCATTAAAATGAAGAAAGCGCATTATCATATCGTACCGTGTCCTGGACATGACAGCAGAAAATATGGGCATGTGGTGGATGGGGCGGGTGGACCAGTAGGCATGCAGTTCGCTTTTCTTTGTAAGCCCCATATTAAAACTAAGGCCCAAAAACAATTTAAATTCCTTTAGTGTGAGACGTCGCCAATTAAACATACGGGCGTAGGACGAATTGGGGTTGGCAGCAATAAATTGCTCTGCGTAAAGATTTGTTTGGTCCACCATGTACTGCAACAAATCTTCGGGGAAAAACAAATAAAAATAGTCCAAGTGGGAAAAATTTGACGTGTTGGGCTGCACACCTGGCTGTGCGGTGAAAGGGGGGATTGTAGCGGATCCTGAGTTGGCAGGCAACCATAAGGGGTTTGCCAGGGCATCAGGAAGGTAGGACTGGGCCCGGATTCTTTGGGCTGGATGAGAAATTCCAGTACTGGTATTCGGCTCCTCTTCCTGGGGTCTGGCACTGCTGGTGGTAGGCAGGTCTTCTGATCTAGGTCCTAATCTCCTTACTCTTTTAGGAGGGGCGGTTTCCTCCGGTAACTCGGACTCCGATCCACTACCCTCCACTGGCTCGTATTCCGAACCAGAATCGGATAATGGGAGCTCCCCGTTGCTCTCATCATCTGACATGGCGAGGATGCTATATGCCTCCTCAGGTGTGTACATTCTTTGCGACATGGCGGTACTGGTGGTGCTACTGACAGCTCACTGATGGCAGGCCTGTGTGAGGGTAATGACAGGTTACTGATGACCTGTGTGATGGTACTTATGGCGGGACTGTGCGGCGGTAGTGATAGCGGTACCGATGGCGGTACTGATGGCTACCTGTGTGACAGATGGGCTGTCAGATCCTGGCGGTACTGATGGCGGTACCGTTGGTGGCCTGTGTGACAGATGGGCTGTGACAGATGGGCTGTCAGATCCAGATGGTACCGATGGCGGTACCGATGGCGGTACTGATGGTGGTACCGTTGGTGGCCTGTGTGACAGACGGGCTGTGACAGACGGGCTGTGACAGACGGGCTGTGACAGACGGGCTGTGACAGATCCAGATGGTACCGATGGCGGTACTGATGGCGGTACCGATGGCGGTACCGTTGGTGGCCTGTGTGACAGATGGGCTGTGACAGATGGGCTGTCAGATCCAGATGGTACCGATGGCGGTACTGATGGTGGTACCGTTGGTGGCCTGTGTGACAGACGGGCTGTGACAGACGGGCTGTGACAGATCCAGATGGTACCGATGGCGGTACTGATGGCGGTACCGATGGCGGTACCGTTGGTGGCCTGTGTGACAGATGGGCTGTGACAGATGGGCTGTCAGATCCAGATGGTACTGATGACGGTACCGATGGCGGTACCGTTGGTGGCCTGTGTGACAGATGGGCTGTCAGATCCAGATGGTACTGATGGCGGTACTGATGGTGGGCTGTGACAGGTCCAGATGGGCTGTGACAGGTCCAGATGGGCTGTGACAGGTTCTCTTTATTGGGGGAGGGGGTGGGGGGGACGTGTAGTGCAGACAGTATTTTTTTTAAATTCAGAATAGCAAAAAGACTCACAGATCTCTCCTTCTCTCTCCTCACACAATCGGTGTGTGAGAGAGAGAAGGAGAGATCCCTGGAAACCGCCACATTGTTTATACTTGTGACCGGCTGTGATTGGTCACAGCCGATCACGTGGGTAAACAACCAATTTAATTGGCAGTTTACCCTGATCGAGGATGGGCTATGTCCGAGGGACACGCGCCATCCCCGATCGGCGCGCAGCGCGCTCCCGGCGGCGCGATTTAGGCACGCCTCCTATTTGTTTGGACATGTGACCGGCTGTGATTTGACACAGCCGATCACATAGTAAACAGCCAATGAAATTGGCTGTTTACCCTGATCGGGTATGCGCTGTGTCTGGGGGACAAGCGGCATTACCGATCGGTGCAGTGCGCACCCCCGGGGGCGCGCAATAACACCGAATCCTGACGGACGTCATATGACGTCCAGTCAGGATTTTACAACCACTTTGCCGACGTCAATCCGCCATAGGGCGGGCGGCAAGTGGTTAAATTCGCTTTGCACATTGACACAAACAGAAACAGTTTTTCCTTCAGAGCAACAAAAGGTAGGACTCTGGAACAAAGTTTAGTAAAATCCTTGCTATGTACATAGATCAACCAGAGGGGAATGTTACTATTTAAGTAAAGAGTTACGGAATTAACCTTTTAAGCTCTTCCCTATAGCAGTTTTACTGCTACAGGGTGGCACCTTTGTGCTGGATCACGTATATATACGTGACTCTTCCAGGTAGGGTGCGCACATGCGTGCCACTGGCAGCTTGCTTCCGCTGTGATTACACACAAAGGAAGCCGATTGGCAGGTGCAGGGTACCCGATGTTCTCTGATGACCGCCGATCATTAGGCAGAGAAACAGAATGGCGATCTGCCTATGTAAACAAGGCAGAGCGCAGTTCTGACAGGAGGGAAGCAAAGCAGGGAATAAATTCCATCTCTTCCCCTAGTTAAAGCACCTGCCACAGTATAGTAAAACACTGGCTAGGCACACAGTTAACACTTTGATTGCCCCTGATGTTAACCCTTTCCCAGTCAGTGTAATTATTACAGTGCATATTTGTATTACGGATTACTGTATTAGTGTCACTAGTCCCCAAAAAGTATCAGTGTCTGAATGTCAGCTGCAATATCAAAGTCCCACTATAAGTCGCTGACTGCCGCCATTACTAGTAAAAAATAAAAAAAAATATTCCATATTTTTGTAGAAGCTATAACTTCTGTGCAAACCAATTAATATACGCTTTTTGGGATTATTTTTTTTTTTTTACCAGAAACATGTAGCGGAATACATAGCCTAAATTTATGAAGAAATTATATTTTTTCAATTCTTTTATTGGATAGGTTTAATAGCAGAAAGTAAATACTGTGTATGTGTATATATATATATGTGTAGCGCCACCCCCGAAGGAGCCGCTGGTTAAATTTTGGGTTCTCTGTTCTGCGCCTCAACTCCAAGAACAATCTCAGCCCCCCACTGGCACACCTGGTTGAATAAAATTAGTGCAAGCACAATTTACAGCACAAGTGAGAAATACCTTTCGCCTGGCTGTGGGATATGGCAATAAATATACACACACACACACCTGTTTAGTGATAAATACGCTTAATCTATTGATTGACTATTATAGCATAAGTAACAGTTAAACTGAATTGAACACACTCAGCAGGCAGGGTAGCAATAAACAATGCATATAAACTTTAAATACAACAAGGGTATTTATAAATCCACACTAGGTTTTGAGTGAACTCAAACGAATAGTACCCCTTTAAACAGGCCAGCAGATAGAGCATCAAGGTAGTTACAACTTGGGGCAGTCCTAAGTTTCGTTGGAGCTCGTTGGCGCGCGTTGCGGCCGTCGGTAAGGCCTGCAGGCAGTATTAGGGCTATGGGGTCACTGGTTAAGTAGTTCCTAGTGACTTTATTCCCTAGCAGTGGTAGCAAGTATTGGCCGCAAGGCCCGCTTACCAGTCCCGGTAACACTGATTTCCAAAACGTCTTTCAGGACAGCACCCAAAAGATCATGGCTCCTCCTCCTACAGGAAACACCTCATCAATTAAGTCTTTAATTGGAGGTCTCCACATTGCTTCCTCAGTTTTTTGTGTTTCCTCCAGCCGGAGGAACACCTCTGGTGGGAGCCATGATCTCTCAGGGCTTATCCTGGGAGACGGAAGGTTCTCACATTGTTTTTTTCTAAAGGAGTGTGATCCTCCCACTTGCCTCCTGTTGGATTGGTCCCGTTGGCTCCTTCTCCCTCTTCTGTGCTCGGGGAGAGCCTGTACGGCTTAGAAATGCAGCCCGGTTTTTGTCTTTGCAGAGGGTGGCGTGCATCGCGGTGATGGTGGGACCGGGTAGCCGCCATTACTCTGGTGGCCGAGGAGAGTCCTCGGCCGTGTCCTAGCACTATGCAGGAAGTGGCAGCATTTCCGGGTCAACGCGCGTGTCATTTCGGGCACAGTGGGAGAGGGCAGGGTCACCTGGTGCCTTCTTAAAGTTCTGGTTCCGGGTCGACGCGGCAGCGTTTTTGAATCCGGAACCAGCTTTTTCGTTTTCACGCGTCCGCAGTGCACTCTGCTATGGAGGATGATGCAGCGGATAAGGGGGCAAGCCAAGGCACCAGCAAGGCCAAGGTAAGGGACTGTGTCTTGTGCTACTCCTGAACCGATTCTCCTATGGGGGTTACTTCACCCTTCTCCCCCCTCCCCCCACCCTCCACCTCCCTGGGAATGTTCTGTGCAGCAGCTAGTGGGTTAGCATTCTGCCTAGCAGTGGGGGATTCAAGGTGGGGATGGTGATGGCTTGCTTGGGCACAAGGAAGTGAGGTATGGTTTTTCCTAAGTGCACCTGGGTGTGTTGGTTTGGGCTGTGTAACAGCATTTTTTGTGTGGTTCTTTGTCTTTCTCTTTTCATCCATGGACGGACACAGCCTTCTTAAGTCTTGACAGTTGGGTTATGTTCCTGTTCATAGGAGAGGACTAGGCAGACATGTTAGATATTTCAATACATGTTATTTTAACAGAGATGAACAGCCCCGCCCAGGGGGCGGTCCCTCCAGACATAACCCTCCTCCCTGCAGCATGAAGCCTCAGTTTTGTTCTGCCTAGCAGAGGAGATGGACGTGGCTCCCTTTGGGCCCAGAGTCCTGAGGAAAATGTTTATTTTATTTTATTTACATTTATTTTATTTTGTGATTCTTCTATCAACAGTCGGCTGGGCGACAGGCTGGATATATAGATCCTTGTAGTCTTCCCAGCCTGGCCAGCGAGCGTGTACAGTCCCTTGCAAATAGGCGTCGGGTCTGTCAGGACATACCCCATGGCTCCAGGGGTGGCCGGTGAGCTTGTGCTCCAGGGTCCATATATGACTGGGCTGCTTGCTGTCTCAATCACAGTGGACCGGGCCGACAGCTACTCCGTACTGCTCAGTTGTAGGCCTGTCAGGAACGCACCAGCAGGTCCTCGTTATGGACTGGTAAGTACAGTTCCTCCTGCCTCGGCAGGTGGGAACAGCTGGGTATTCCTAGGAATAGGGGGTTCTCCTGTCCTCCCTTTCCCTGCTCTCTGTCACCTTTACTCCCTCTGTCCTAACGGGGCTGGCTGCGACCGGGGCGTACCTGTGGGGACTCCAGGTCCTGGTGGGGGTCCGGGGGTGTCCGGGCCCGTTTCTCTGTGGGGGGATACTCTGCTCCTGGGTAGCTATGCTGGGCCTTCTCGTCCACATCGCAGTGGTCGGGCCCCATTTTGGCGGTGCCGCCGCCATTTTCGGGGTGTGTTTTCTATTGCATTGATTTGCCCATTGGTCGCCATCTTGCCGTGGCCGGGCTATGGCGCAGTTGTTATTGCGGGCGGCCATTCTCTTGTGGTCACGCCTTTTCCTTCTCCCTGAGGCGTCCAGTGGCAATCTTTGGTGGAGGTTTGGCCTCTAGTGCTGGCTCCTGGATGGCGCAGCACGATTCTCCTCACAGCTTCCTCACAGTTTCCGCACACACTGCTTCTAGAGCAGCAAGGATAATACAGTGATACACAGTCTTAGTGTTTAGAGGTGGGCAGTGGCACTGAGCAGTCTCATTCTGGGCTGGTGAGTCCCCTGGGTGACCCCCCGGTTGGTGCAGCATGGTGGGGGGGACTTTATTCATTCATTTTGTCTAGTCCCTGAGAGCTTTCTGTGTAACATGGAGTCAGTATCTGAGAGGCAACAGCAGAGCATATCCTGGGGAATGCTCTGACTCTGACAGGACCACTGGTCTGAGGTGTCAGAGGTTGCCTTTTACCTGCAGTTTGGTGCTTGATTCAGCAGCACATATACTCAGATTGGAACGATACAGAGAAGATTAAGCGCCCTCGGCACAATAGTTTAAACATACAAAATATGTTTATACACAACACTGGATACATTCACAGTGTATGTATGTATTATTACTCTCTGTGTCTGCGTGGGTTTCCTCCCACGCTCCAATGACGTGCGTGCCTTCGGTGCCATACACAGTATAAACATACACAATATGTTTATACACAACACTGGATACATTCACAGTATATGTATGTATTATTTCTCTCTGTGTCTGCGTGGGTTTCCTCCGGGTACTCTGGTTTCCTCCAACACTCCAATGGTATGCGCGCCTTCGGCGCTATGCACAGCATAAACATGTTCAACATGTTTATTCACACATACTAAAATACCTACATGGTATGTGTATGCAGTCTGCGTGGGTTTCCTCCGGGTACTCCGGTTTCCTCCCACGCCCCAATGGTGTGCGCGCCTTCGGCGCATTGCACAGCATAAACATGTTCAATATGTTTATTCACACATACTAAAATACATACACGGTATGTGTATGTACTATACTCTCTGTGTCTGCGTGGGTTTCCTCCGGGTACTCCGGTTTCCTCCCACACTCCAATTGCGTGCTTTGGCGCAATACACAGTATAAACTGTGTTTGTACAATCAGCACTTATCAATGTAGTAGCTTCTGGAACATCCACTCAGGTGTCAGCTCTTTTTTTTGGGCGGTCGTGTTGACCGACCCGCTCTATATAGGTTTTTAAGGGCTGGGGATTGCCGCAGAGGTCCTTTTTGGTCCCTCAGCGCACAGCGGTCCGTTATTCCTTTGTAGAGCATTTTTAAAAAATATATGTTTTTTTTCCCATGAAGTTGACCCCCTGGTATCAGGGGTACCACTATCCCGATGGGGGGACACCTGCCTTTAGTAGGTGACCAGGAGCAGTGGCTCGGACAATGTTCGCCACGCTGAGGTCAGCGTTGCGCCCGTTAGTGGCTGCGTCTCTGACACTCACTGAATGGGCATAACTTTTGTACCAGACAGTGGAGGAGCTTTCTTTCTTTATCGTACACCACGGGACACAGAGCTAGTCATTACATAATGGGTTAAGGGTCACCAGCGGTGATTGGACACTGGCACAACCAATGGAAGACAGTTCCCCTCCATATAACCCCTCCCATCAGGGAAGTACCTCAGTTTTTTCGCCAGTGTCGAAAGGTGTTGGACGCGTTAGGAGGTGCTAAAGGAAAGCTCTACCAAAGAGACCCTCTGGGGGTAAAAGAGCTATGCTTTCGGATCCATCCAAGACGCCTACAAATGAGCTGAATCTGGATGGGATCCGGGCCTCATCCATGAGGCGTCGCCTGTAATGTCTCTCTTCGGAGGACTGGGCTCTAAGATCCAGCACTTTCGCTATTTCGCTATAAAGTCCTGGTAAGAGTCTTGTACAAGGCCCAGGGGAGAGGTATCCTTTAAATAGGAACCCATATCCCTGAAGGTTGGCACACATAGCCCACCGTGAAGGGTGAAGTTTGGTATCTGTCTGAAATCTTTCAGCAGAAAAACCTGCGGCGTGGATAAGGTGAGATTAGAAGGTCCATAACTAGGTTGGGACCTTTTTCAAAAAATGGATGTCTTCTTTTTTTCCACCACTGGGGGGAGTAAAGAGCTGAATATACTCACCTCACTCTGTTCAGTGTCGGCTTCGGCGAAGTACACTGCTCGTCACCTCCGCTGCTGAGCTTGCTGGGGCACCCCGATCCTCCTTTCGGTGGCCGACCAGACACCTGCAGATGCAGGTAAGTGGGAACAAGGGCTGATGAGAGTCCTCTCTCACTATGGCCACCGCCATAGCGCTAAGGGCCGCGCGCGCGCGGGAGCGCGCTTTATCGGAGGGGGGGGGGCGAAGGCGTGCGCGGGCACGTGGCGCGCGCAGGCACAGAAACGGCGCCAAATTTAAAAGACTGTCAGTGTGAAAGCACTGCAGCAGCAAGCAAGCTCGTTAGTTCTCTTGTTCCTGGCAGAGAAACACAGCAGCTATACAGGGACGTAAGACTCCATGTGGTTGGATTGGGTACTTCCTAGAAGACATCCATGTTATGCATAGTTATGTGTTAAAAGTTGCATACTTAATGTATTTGCTAAACTGAACACGGTAGTATATGCATTTAGGTACCTTGTATTTTGTCTAAACAGTAAGCCTTCCAGGGGAAGTAATACGGACAAAAAGAGATAAGAAAGCACCACCGCCTGAGAGGAGGCTCTAACTGTGCTGACTCGGTACCTTTCTCTCCTGTGTTGCTAAATGCACCTGTTCAGGATGAGCAATTACCTCTGTCAGGTATGGCGGCTTCCCCAGTGGAGCCTGGGCCTGTATATGTCACTGAGGACACTTTATCAGCTGCCCTAAATAATCTGGAGGAAAAAATTGCTACCTTAATCGCTAAGTCCTCTAAAAAGGAACAATAAGCGAAGCAGGTCTCTTCCAGTATTGGACCTCCCTTCAGAAGTACCTGAGGGAGGAGGATGAGGAGGAGGAGGCTACATCAGCAGAGGATGAGGAGCCAGATTTTAAGGTCACAGGTACAATGCTATAGCAGTGCATTTAAGTTAACCTCTGCGGAGGTAACGGAATTACCTGTCTCCTCCCTAGGGTCATTAAGATCCCTGCAAGGTGCATGCTCCTTCCCGGTTCATCCGTTACTAGAGGATCTAATATACGCAAACTGGCAACATCCAGATAAGCGTTTCTCACCTCCAAAAAGGTTTAACATTCTTTATCCTATGGGGGAATTTTTTTTTTTTTTTTAAGAAATGGAGCCTGCCTGCGGTAGTTGCGGCTATTTCTTGTGTAAATAAAAACCTGACATGTCCGGTGGATAATGTACAAGGGTTTAAAAGATCCTTCTGAGAGGAAGTTGAAATCCTCCTTCCTTTTGGCCGGCTCAATTACCCAACCTGCAGTAGCAGCAGTCGGTATGGGTCAGGTCATCAGCCAACAGGTAAAGCAGGGGCTGAAGGAACTGCCTTCAGAGCAGGCTAGAAATTGGGAAAAATTTGCCTAAAGCCTTATGCTTCACAGTGGATGCCATGAGAGATTCTATCATACAGGCATCACGCCTTACACTCCAGCTGGTACAGATGCGCAGAGTACTTTGGCTTAAGCATTGGTCAGCGGAGACCCCATGCAAAAAGCTGTTGGCAAGTTCCCGTTCCATGGCGAACGCCTATTTGGGGAAGATTTAGAAAAATATATACAGAAGATCAAGTGGTAAAATGACTTTTACCTGAGAGAAAGAAAAACAAGAGATCTTGTTTTAAACGCTCTCTCCCCAGCTCCCGGGAAATCTGACTCCAACCAGTGGCGGCGGCCTGTTTTAGCCGCCCACAAAAGCCAAGGGGCAAGCTCAGAAGAACAAGAAGCCGTGGGGTGCAAGAGCTAATAAGCAAGCCCCCAAAGCCTCTCAGTGAAGGGGCGCCCCCGCTCGGCCGAGTGGGAGGAAGGCTTTGTCAGTTCTGAGCGACTTGGTGGTCAGAAATCCAGGACAATTGGGTAGTATCCACAATATCCTCAGGGTACAAACTGGAATTTCGAGAGATCCCATCTTCTCAATTCCGAGGTTCAAGACTCTCCAAGGATCCACAAAAAAGAGAATCCTTCTTCAAAGGTTTGAATCACTTAATGGCTCAAGGGGTAGTTACAGACGTACCCCAAAAAGAGCGAGGTTCAGGTTTTTACTCAAACCTCTTTGTGATTCCAAAGCCAAATGGAGATGTCAGACCCATCCTGGATCTAAAATCCCTAGATCGGTTCCTGAACGATCGCCATTTTCGAATGGAAACGATCCGATCCGTGGCCGCCACTTTAAAGGGCGGAAAATTCATGGCGTCCATAGATATCAAGGACGCACATTTACACATACCCATCCTCCCCGCTCACCAAAGATTCCTAAGGTTTGCGGTAGAAGATCGCCACTTTCAATTTGTGGCTCTGCCGTTTGTTGTAGCCACCGCGCCCATAGTATTCACAAAGGTGCTAGCTCCTCTGTTAGTAACCTAAGAACACGGGGCATTGCGGTAACAGCCTATCTGGACGATCTACTAGTAATAGATCAGTCAAAGGACGGATTGGGTCACGCTGTACACACTACAGTAGGATACCTGGAGCATTTAGGATGGATTATAAATTTACAAAAATCCTCTCTCCAGGCCCAAAGAAGGATAGGGTACCTGGGCATGATCATAGATACAGCCCAAAACGGGGTATACCTGCCAGAACCGAAGATACAGTCTCTGAAAGACCTGATCCACAAGGTCAAAGCAAACAAGAGGCCGTCTATTCGCCTTTGCATGAGACTATTGGGAAAGATGGTAGCCTCCTTCGAGGCGGTCCCTTACGCCCAGTTTCATTCGAGACTACTTCAAGGCAATATTTTAGCTTCCTGGAACAGGAAGAGCCAAGCTCTGGATATACCCATGCGCCTGTCCTCACAAGTACGCCACAACTTCGATTGGTGGCTAGAAGCCAGGAATTTACGGAAGGGAAAGTCCTTCCTCCCAGTGGCCTGGAAGGTGGTATCTAGGGATACCAGCCTATCGGACTGGGGTGCAGTATTCGAGGAGGCTTCTACCCAGGAGAACCTGGGCCAAGACTCAGGGGATCCTGCCCATCAATGTGCTAGAGATCCGGGCGGTATATCTAGCCCTCAAAACCTGGACATACAGGTTACAGGGCTACCCAGTTCGGGTTCAATCCGACAATGCTACTGCAGTAGCTTACATCAATCACCAAGGAGGCACCCGCAGTCGGGCAGCCCAAAGAGAGGTGAACCGGATCCTGGCATGGGCAGAAGAGCATGTACCTTGCCTTTCTGCAATCTTCATTCCAGGGATGGAAAATTGGCAAGCAGACTACCTGAGTCGTCAGCAGCTGCTACCAGGGAGTGGTCTCTTCACCCCGAGATCTTTCAGGCCATATGTCTGAGATGGGGAAACCCAGATGTAGACCTGCTAGCTGCCAGGTTCAACAAGAAATTGGACAACTTTGTGTCCAGAACGAGGGATCCTCTAGCCTACGGGACAGACGCTCTAATAATACAGACGCTCTAATAACTCCATGGAATCAGTTCTCACTGATCTAGGCATTCCCTCCGATCCCTCTTCTACAAAGACTGCTTCGCAGGATCAAGGAGGAGGGAATACCAGTAATCCTAGTGGCCCCAAACTGGCCCAGGAGGCCTTGGTACGCCGAGATTGTAAAAACGACGATAGGAAGGCCCTGGAAGTTTCCACTCCGACACGACCTGCTGTCACAGGGTCCAGTATTCCACCCTTCCTTACAAAGGCTAAAGTTGACGGCCTGGCTGCTGAGACCCACATTTTTAAAAAGAGAGGGGTCTCTGGTCCGGCTCTTTCTACGCTCATTAATGCTAGAAAGCCAGCCTCCAGACTCATCTATCAGAGAGTCTGGAGAGCATACGTTTCCTGGTGTGAATCCAGATGTTGGAATCCTCAGAAGTATGAAATAAGTAGGATTCTTGCTTTTTGCCAGTTAGGAGTGGATATGAATTTAGCCCTTAGCACCATCAAAGGGCAAATATCGGCTCTATCAGTCTTCTTTCAGAGACCATTGGCATCTCACTCCCTAGTTCGGACATTCATTAAGGGGGTACTGAGGATAAATCCTCCAGTTAGGACTCCCTTGTGTCCATGGGATTTGAATTTGGTATTGTCAGTGTTGCAAAAGCAACCTTTTGAACCTATTCGCCATATTCCTTTAATTATATTAAGTAGGAAGTTGGCTTTTCTGATTGCTATAGCTTCTGCTAGGAGAGTATCAGAGCTAGCAGCTCTTTCTTGTAAAGAGCCTTGTCTAATTTGTCACAAGGACAAAATCGTACTACGACCCCATCCGGCTTTTCTACCTAAGGTGGTGTCGGCTTTTCACTTGAATCAAGACATTGTTCTGCCTTCCTTTTTTCCAAACCCGCGGACGGCGGGGGAAAAATTATTACACTCTCTAGATCTACTGAGAGCGGTAAAGGTGTATCTGCAAGCAACCGCTCAGATACGTAAAACAGATGTTTTGTTTATTTTACCAGATGGGCCCAAGAAGGGCCAAGCGGTATCAAAATCCACCATTTCCAGGTGGATTAGACAAGTAATTATTCAAGCTTATGGTTTAAAGAACAGGACTCCTCCTTTTCCTGTTAAGGCGCACTCTACCAGGGCGATAGGTGCTTCATGGGCAGTGCACCACCAGGCTTCGATGGCTCAGATCTGTAAAGCTGCAACTTGGTCTTCAGTCCATACATTTTCCAAATTCTATCAAATAGATGTGAAAGGACATGAGGATTCCGCCTTTGGGCGAAGTGTGCTGCAGGCAGCAGTATAGGGCTTCTGGTCCGCAAGCGGCCTGTTTTGATCTGTGTCTCCCCCCCTTCATATGAGCATTGCTCTGGGACGTCCCATTATGTAATGACTAGCTCTGTGTCCCGTGGTGTACGATAAAGAAAATAGGATTTTTATAACAGCTTACCTGTAAAATCCTTTTCTTGGAGTACACCACGGGACACAGAGGTCCCCCCCTTCTTATGGGAACCTTACTGCTTTGCTACAAAACTGAGGTACTTCCCTGATGGGAGGGGTTATATGGAGGGGAACTGTCTTCCATTGGTTGTGCCAGTGTCCAATCACCGCTGGTGACCCTTAACCCATTATGTAATGACTAGCTCTGTGTCCCGTGGTGTACTCCAAGAAAAGGATTTTACAGGTAAGCTGTTATAAAAATCCTATTTTCTCGTACATCACGGGACACAGAGCGACATAGTCATTACTAATGGGTTATATAGTTACCGTCAGGTGCTGGCACTGGCAACTTCCAAAACCGGAAGTACCCTCCCCTATATAAGCCCCTCCCATCCGGGAGCACCTCAGTTTTTTGCCAGTGTCTAAGGTGTTGGCCAAGAAGAAACATGTGTTTTTCACTGAGCTTGCGTACAGGTTCTTTTGGGCCTCAGTAAGCTATTCCGGATCCGACCAAAAAAGCTTCATAGCTAAACGGTCGGTACCCGGGCCTTGCAAAGAGAAGAGCAAGGTTCTGCCTGTAATGCTTCTCTTAGGAGAGCTGGACCCTGGGATCCAGAGCTCTGGTCATACCCACGACCAAGATGTTTTCTGTGCAGGGTGCTATACAGGTCCAGGGGAGTGGAATCCTTGGGAACCCGGTCCCTGAAGGTTTGATTACAATGCCTGCCGTGATAGGTGAAGTTTGGGCTTTTGTGGACCAAACAAAGTCCTGCGGCGAGGAACAGGTAAGTGGGGGCCCCCAGGAACTTGGTTCTATTGGGGGACCCCCAAGCCTAATTTGTCTTTCTGTCTGTTACCTAATGGTATTCCCGCAAGATTCTGTGCATGCCTGTAACTACTAAAAAAATGTAATAATTTTTAATGGTGGTCAAGAAAAAAAAAAAAAAAAATGTTTTTTTTTATATATATTTAGTATATTAGACTGCGGTACCTGTGTTTGTCCACTAGAGGCCGCTGTGGAATGTTTTCTTGTCATGTGGACTAGTCTCTTCTCAGAGAGCAAAGTCCAGGCAGTTGGTGAGTTCTCCTATAGGAAACTGCTTCCTCTGCCATGTTGCAGTGCTCGTCCATCCCCCGGCCTGCGGCAAAGAGGGGCCCTGGCTCCTGTCCCTGGTTTCCATGTTTGAAATTAGCGCCGAGGGCGCACGTGGCCGCGCGCGTACGCGTGCACGCGCCTCTATATATAGAGGTGAGCCGGGAAAGGGGGCGGAGCCTGGGGGATGACGCTCTGTGCGCGCCGCAGCGCTTCTGCGCATGTGCGGGCGTCCCAGCAGGTTTTAAAAAGCCACAATATTGTAGTAAGCTGGCTATGAAGTACAGAGACAGAGCTGGCAACATTTAAAGGCATACAGCAAGCGGTTGATACAGGCATCCCCTAGAAAGGCACATTAGTAGACACCAACTGTTTATTATAGCAGCATTTATGCTAGACTATTATCAGTAACTGGTGTATTTCGGCTGGAATACCTCAGCTTTGTGGCTTAGGAATATGCCGTCTAAAAACTCCGGGACTAGAAATTCCAGGAGGAATAGGGGGTCTCCATCGGGCTCTGAGGATCTTGGGCATGCTTTGGCTGCACCAGTCTCCCCTGAAGAATCAGAGGTTAGTGACCGTAGGGCACCCCCAGGAGTACCTGGTACTGTGGCTGTCCTCAGTTCACCTGCTTCTGTGTATGTAACAGAGGAGGTTTTTTCCTCAGCTCTGGGAGGACTGGAAGAGAGATTGTCAGCATTAATCGCTGCTTCCCTGTCACAGGAGAAAAGCGCTCGATCTCCGTCTCCTCCCTCAGAGTGCCTGTTAACAGAGCAACAGTCCCATACAGAGGTCGACCTACCTGAGGGGGATCAGGATGAGGTTGATTCGGTTGTAGAGGAATCAACAGTGGAAGAGCCGTTCTCAGCATCACATGCTGAGAGGTTATGGGTTCAGTCCCTGACTAATATGGTCCGATCAGCATTTAAAATGCCACTTGCGGAGCCATCCTCCACTTCTGTCTCCTCGTTGGGGTCGCTAAAAGCTCCCCAGACTGTTTGTTCCTTTCCGATCCATCCTTTACTGGAGGGGCTCATTTACCAGGATTGGGAGCATCCTGACAAAATATTTACTCCCCCCAAGAGATTTCCGGTGGTCTATCCCATGGAGGGATAGGTTCATCAGAAAATGGAAGGTCCCTACAGTGGACGCAGCCATCTCTTGTGTGAATAAATCACTGACATGTCCGGTGGAAAATGTCCAAATGTTCAAGGACCCAATAGATAAAAAATTGGAGTCATTATTGAAATCTGCTTTTTCTACAGCAGGATTGGTGACACAACCAGCAGTGGCAGCTATAGGGGTCTGCCAAGCAGTGAAGGATCAGTTGAAACAGGTCTTAAGAGACTTGCCGGATCAGCAGGCTCTTGCCCTAGCTGATCTACCTAGAGCCTTATGCTTTGCGGTGGACGCTATAAAGGATTCAATCCATCAGGCCTCCCGCCTTACGCTGTCTGTAGTACATATGCGCAGGCTTCTATGGCTCAAAAACTGGTCTGCTGAAGCTCCCTGTAAAAAATTGCTGGTCAGCTTCCCATTTCATGGGGAGCGCTTATTCGGGGAAGACCTGGACAAGTATATCCAGAGAATTTCCAGCGGTAAAAGTACACTTTTGCCGGTTAAAAATAGAGTTAGAGGTCCCTCCTTTAAGAGGCCGGCTTCTCCAGTCCCTAGGACATCGGCTGTGAAACAGTTCCGACGGCCTCCCCGGTCAAATCCCGGAGGTAAAAATCAGGGACAGTTGCAGGGTAACAAGAAGCCCTGGAGCAGGAGAGGTACAAAACCTCCCCCAAAGTCAAATGCATGAAGGGTTGCCCCCACCCAGTCGGGTGGGGGGAAGACTTCAGTTGTTCACAGAAACCTGGCGGGACACGATCCGAGACAGATGGGTGCTCTCCGCAGTAAATCTGGGATACAAATTGGAGTTAAAAAACTCCCCTCCTTCCCGCTTTATAAGGTCAAACGTGCCAAGGGATCCCCAGAAGAGAGGATCCCTCCTGTTGGCACTGGAACAATTATTGCTTCAAGCAGTAATTATAGAGGTTCCCCTGGAAGAATGGGGGTTCGGGTTTTACTCAAACCTCTTTACAGTTCCGAAGCCAAACGGGGACGTGAGGCCCATATTAAATCTAAAAGGGCTAAACAAATTCCTACATATCAGGACTTTCCGGATGGAGTCGATCCGATCGGTAGCCACTGCCCTACAAGGGGAGGAATGGTTAGCCTCGATCGACATCAAAGATGCTTATTTGCACATCCCCATCTTTCCAGCCCACCAAAAATGTCTACGCTTTGCGGTAGAAGGGCGCCATTTTCAGTTCAGAGCCTTACCCTTCGGTCTGGCCACAGCACCAAGAGTGTTCACAAAAATTCTGGCCCCATTATTGGCCAATCTAAGAACACGAGGTGTAACGATAATGGCATATCTAGACGACTTGTTGCTGATAGACCACTCAGTGGAAAAACTAGAAGTGGTTGTTCACGAGACAATCAAGTATCTGGAATATCACGGTTGGATTATCAACCGAGACAAGTCAGCCCTAAAACCAGTCAAAAGTCTGGAATACTTGGGGCTAAGGCTGGATTCAGACCAGAGAAAGATTTTCTTGCCTCAAGAAAAGGGGTCGTCTTTGAGAGATTTGATCCACTTAGTGGGTTCAAAAAGACAGCCATCCATACGCCTGTGCATGAAGCTGCTGGGAAAAATGGTGGCATCATTCGAAGCAGTACCCTACGGTCAATTCCATTCAAGGAAGTTGCAAAGGGCCATACTGTCAGCCTGGAACAAAAAAGTTCAGGCTCTGGACTTACCAATGTCCTTGTCCCCTTCCGTTCGCAGGAGCCTCCGCTGGTGGTTGGTTCCCCAGAATCTGGAAAGAGGGAAATCCTTCAGTCCGATTTCCTGGAAGGTGGTCACTACAGATGCCAGCCTTATAGGCTGGGGAGCAGTACTGGAGCAATGGTCTCTCCAGGGCAGATGGTCGGATGCGGAAAAGGCCCTGCCCATCAATCTCTTAGAGATACGAGCAGCCCGGTATGCCCTAGTAGCATGGACATCCAAACTCCAAGGGTCCCCTGTCAGAGTTCAGTCAGACAATGCCACAGCAGTGGCATATATCAATCGTCAGGGGGGCACCAGGAGTCGTGCAGCCCAAAGGGAAGTAAATTACATCCTGAGATGGGCAGAAAGATATGTCCCAGCCATATCTGCGGTATTCATTCCAGGGGTGGAGAATTGGAAGGCGGACTTTCTAAGTCGCCAACAATTATGCCCAGGGGAATGGTCCCTTCATCCCGAGGTTTTCCGGACAATATGTCAGCGGTGGGGAACACCGGATGTAGATCTGCTAGCATCCAGATTCAACACAAAAGTGGACAGGTTTGTCTCTTGGGCAAGGGATCCCCTAGCGTGCGGCTCGGATGCCCTAGTGTTCCCTTGGGATCAGTTCAAGCTGATATATGCATTCCCACCGCCACAATTGTTACCTCGATTACTCTGCAGAATCAGGGTAGAAAAGAAACCAGTGATTCTGGTGGCTCCAGCGTGGCCCCGAAGAGCATGGTACGCGGAGATTGTAAAAATGTCTGTGGGGAGTCCTTGGACCCTCCCACATCGTCCGGACCTGCTTTCGCAGGGACCGATATACCACCCTTCCTTACCAGCCCTAGGTTTGACGGCCTGGCTATTGAAGCCCACATTCTAAAAAAGAGAGGGCTCTCTAATGCTGTGGTATCTACCATGATCAATGCCAGGAAGCCGGTATCCAGGCAGATCTACTATAGAATCTGGAAGGCGTACATCGCCTGGTGTGAAGCCAAGAAATGGCATCCACGTAAATACGTAATAGGTAGGATTCTGGACTTCCTACAATGGGCTGTAGATAGGAAGCTTGCCTTGAGTACTATCAAGGGTCAGATTTCGGCCTTGTCAATATTTTTTCAAAGGCCCTTGGCTTCGCATTCACTAGTCAAAGCCTTTATACAAGGAGTGATGCGTATTAGTCCTCCGGTTAATATTCCCATATGTCCATGGGATCTAAACTTGGTTCTGTCGGTTCTACAGAAACAACCATTTGAACCATTACAGCATATTTCCTTAGTGCTTCTCACCAGGAAATTGATTTTTCTAGTAGCCATTTGTTCGGCTAAAAGAGTATCGGAATTAGCAGCTATGTCCTGTAAGGAGCCATATCTGGTTATCCATAAGGACAGAGTAGTGTTACGTCCTCATCCAGCCTTTCTTCCTAAGGTGGTATCGAGTTTTCATTTGAACCAAGATGTGGTTCTTCCTTCTTTTTTCCCCAAGCCTACTTCGGTAGAGGAAAAGTTATTGCATTCTTTGGATGTAGTAAGAGCAGTTAAAGCTTATCTAAAAGCCACTGCTCAGATTCGCAGAACGGATACTTTATTTATTCTGCCGGAAGGCCCCAGAAAGGGTCAGGCAGCGTCAAAATCTACTTTAGCCAAGTGGATTCGACAGGTCATAATACAAGCCTATAGCTTGAGAAGTAGACCGCCTCCGTTCAAAGTTAGGGCGCACTCCACGAGAGCAGTTGGAACTTCATGGGCAGTGCATCACCAGGCCTCCCTGGCTCAAATCTGTAAGGCCGCAACATGGTCTTCGGTACACACGTTTACTAGGTTCTACCAGGTGGACGTTAGAAGTCAGGAGGATGTCGCCTTTGGACGCAGTGTGTTGCAGGCCGCAAAAGATCCTCATGTCTGATAGCGCTCAGCTTATATATGGTGTATCCCCCCCCTCATTTGGCATTGCTTTAGGACATCCCATTAGTAATGACTATGTCGCTCTGTGTCCCGTGATGTACGAGAAAGAAAATAGGATTTTTATAACAGCTTACCTGTAAAATCCTTTTCTTGGAGTACATCACGGGACACAGAGCTCCCGCCCCTCTTTGGGGACACTTATTGCTTTGCTACAAAACTGAGGTGCTCCCGGATGGGAGGGGCTTATATAGGGGAGGGTACTTCCGGTTTTGGAAGTTGCCAGTGCCAGCACCTGACGGTAACTATATAACCCATTAGTAATGACTATGTCGCTCTGTGTCCCGTGATGTACTCCAAGAAAAGGATTTTACAGGTAAGCTGTTATAAAAATCCTATTTTTGTTTCCTCTAAAAGTTGTGACAGATTTGCCTTTCAAAGGCTAAGAGTAGGGGCGACCCATAAGACGGGACCTTCCTTCACCAATATATTTCAGTGTTTTTGAGGGTTGTCATACCCATACCGCCGCAGGACAGGATTCAGGGATTCTACTCAAATCTATTCATGGTCCCAGAAGAGGACGGAGTCGTCCAGCCTTAGGCCTCAAGGCCCTTAATGCCTTTGTGTAGCCTTCCGGTTTTTCTGCCCACGGAGTTTGGGAAGTGGTCTCTTCATACAAGATCAATGTTTTCTTTCTGGTTCACCGAATGGTTTCTTTCGTCGGATATGGGGCAGTTCAAAACTTGTTGGGGATTCGGAAATTCAGGATGGAGTCGGTTCGCTCCATCCAGGGGACCTTCTGACGTCCCTGGACTTTAGGGACGCGTGCTGGGTCCCCATATGCGTCAGGCACCAGAGGATCCTGCGTTTAGCGGTCAAGGGGAACCACTATTAATTTATGACTCTCCCTTTTGACCTAGTGGTAGCACCAGGAGTTTCACCAGGGTGCTCGCCCCAATTCTAGCCTTGCTGAGTCAGTGCGGCATTGTCATCGTTGGTACTTTGCATGGTCTTCTTTTATAACCTGTTTCCAGGTTAGAATTAGAGGAAGACGTGTCTATAGTCAGTCAGACTCTCCAAGACTTCGGGTGGATGCTGTACCTCCAGTTGTCGGTACTAGTTCAGACTCAGCGCCTAGAATACCTGGGGCTGGCTCTGTGCTCATCAGAGGCGAGAGTTTTCTCCCTCCAGAGAGGTTGCGGATGCTCCAGGCTGCAGTGAGTTGGATCTCATGATGGCCTCCTTCGAGGCAGTACCGTTTGCCCAGGTCCACATTTGGAGGGGAGATTCTGTCCTATTGGAACACATCCCCATTGTCACTGGATCATCAGATTCAGGTGAATCGCCTAGTCAGGGCCTCTCTGATTTGGTGGCTGACATTCCCGGCATTTCTGTCTGGGAAGTTTTTTCCTTCTTTTCTATTGAACTGTGATTACGATCCAGCCTCACAGGCTGGGGGGGAGTCTGGGGGGTCCAGTCGGTCCAAGGTCGCTGGACTCTGGACGAATCCCGTCTGCCGGTCGATGTTCTGGAACTTCGGGCGATTAGGATATGTCTCTCTTCTTAGTCGTGGAGACTACAAGGGCACCCGATCAGGATCCAGTCGGACAATGCCACGGCTGTGGCTTATGTCAACCATCTGGACATCCTGCGGTAGACGGGAAGAAGCATGCCGGCTCTGTTGACCGTCTAGATTCATGGTGTAGAATTCTAACTGGCAGACTATTTGAGTCACCAGTTGCTGAACCAAGGGAAATGCTCATTCCATCCGGAGGGGTTTCTACACCTTTTGCCGGAGGCGGACGTCGGTCGTGGACCTCTTGGCTTCTCAACTCAATCGCATGATGTCGAGATTCGTGGCCAGGTCCAGAGATCCCTGGGCAGACGCGTTGGTGGCCCCGTGGGGTCAGTATCAGCTAATTTATGCCTATCCCCCACTGATTTTGCATCCTCGTCTGCTCCTCAATGTGCAAATCGAGGGGATCCCGGTGATCCTAATCATTCTAGATTGGCCCCGGCATCCTTGGTACGCCGACTTCGTACGCCTGGTGGCGAACACACTAGCGGCTGCCAATGTGGGAGGACCTTCTGTCTCAAAGTCACATACTTCATCCTGCCTTACAGCCGTCGGCCTTATGGCATGGCTATTGACAGCCAGGTACTAAGGCACCGAGGTCTTTCGGATTCGGTCATCTCGACCAGGCTGAGGGCACAAAATCTTCCTCCTGGAAGATCTACCATTGCACTTGGAAGGCCTACATCTCCTTGTGCGCAGAGATGGAGTGCCGTCCACGGACGTTTTCGGTTTCCGGGATCCTGCTGTTTTTTGCAGCATGGAGTGGATCAAAAGCTTGTTTTTAAGCACCACTAAGGGTCAGTTTCAGCCTTGGCTGTTTTCTTTCAATGGCCTTTGCCGTCCCATTCCCTGGTGGGTACCTTTTGTACAGGAGGTTCGACTGGGGCTTTCCCCAATTAGATCACCTCTCCCTCCTTGGGATTTGAACCTGTTGCTCTCGGTTCTTCGGGAACCTCCCTTTGAGAACATCAGAGAGATTCTTCTCTTGACGTGATCTCAGAAGGTGGCCTTTCTAGTGGCCATTACTTCTGTCAGAAGGGTTTCTGAATTGCCGGCCTTGCCTTGCAAGTCCCCATATTTGATCCTCCATAAGGAGAAAGCGGTGCTACGCCCGCGACCTTCGTTTCTTCCAAAGGTGGTTTCGGCTTTCCACCTGAATGAGGACATTGTACTTCCATCCTTGTGTCCTCGGTCATCGCATCCCAGAGAGTCTGCGCTTCACACTTTAGACGTGGTATGTGCCTTGCGGGTGTACCTGTCTGCTACGGCTTTGTTTCAGAAGTCTGGCTCGCTGTTTGTGTCGGTGTCTGGTCCACAAAAAGGCCTGGCGGTCTCGTCGGCCACCATTTTCTAGGTGGATCAGGTAGACCGTTTTGCGGGCCTATGCCCTTAAGAGGCGCGCGCCCTCCTTTCCGGTCACGGCGCTCCCAACCAGGGCAATTGGTGCTTCCTGGGCTTTCTGATATCAAGCATCTCTTTCTCTCTCTCTCTCACAGGTGTGCAGGGAGGCGACTTGGTCGTCCGTGCACACTTTCTCCAAAAAATTTTGAGGATAATGTGAGTGCATCTTCAGATGCTTCCTTAGGTTTTGCAAGCGACTGTTTAAGGTTTCAACTTCTCCGTTAAGGGAGCTCTGCTTGCTTGGGGTGAAATTGTTTTTTTTGATTACTGTTCCCACCCCTCGTTTTTGACACTGCTTTGGCACGTCCCAACTGTCAAGACTTAAGAAGTGTCATGATGGGCAATCTCACCTGCAAGCTGGCGACGCGCGCGGGTACGCGCCTGCGCAATAGTGTTGAATCGTCGTTAGCGCGTTCGCGCCGGCGCAATAGCGGCGAGTCGGTGTTAGCGCGTGCGCGGTAATGGCGCGCGTCAGTGCGCGCGGGAGCACACAGTGACACTTCCTGGCGCCAATCTGGGGCTATTTAAAGGGGCTTGTGCTGGGGTTCCTTGCTGTCTGGTCTACAGCGTTTCCTAGACCCATCTGCTATCTGCTATTACCCTACCGATCTGTTCCTGTGACCCGGCTTGTTCCTGACGCTTCTTGCCTTCTGCCTGCCCGCTGACCCCCGGCTTGTTGACCTTGCTTCCGCCTGCTCCTTCTGCTGCCTGCCCGTTGCCAACCCGGACTGTTTAACGACTCTGCCTCTGCCTCTTGCACTGCACCTGATCCGCCAGCCAGTGGATTTCCCCGGCCTGTTTGAACCTGCCAGTGCCCTACAAGACACCTCCCCGCTGTCTGCCGTTTGTCTCCTCGGTTCCCTGTGTGCCAAGCCTGCCTGCCGTCCAGCTTCCCTGCTGCCGCTGAAACCTGCACAGAGCTTCCTAAGGTCCAGCTCCACCTCTGCACCAGTGTTCCTGACAGGCACTTGTGCGACTCCGCACTCCCGAGCTCCCTGTTCCCACCATCAGGGGTTCCGGAGTAGGAGGTGCAAAAGAGGCCGCTCCCTGCATCCCAGGCTCATCACCAGGTACGTGACAAGAAGGCTGTGTCCGTCCATGGACGAAAAGAGAAAATAGGATTTTTTGTACTCACCGTAAAATCCTTTTCTCTGTCGTCCATGGACGGACACAGCACCCACCCCTCCTTTTTAGGTTTGTACTGCTTTTTACGAACTGAGGCTGCATGCTGCAGGGCGGAGGGTTATGTCTGGAGGGACCGCCCCCTGGGTGGGCTGTTCAACTCTGTTAAAGTAACATGTATTGAAATATCTAACATGTCTGCCTAGTCCTCTCCTATGAACAGGAACATAACCCAACTGTCAAGACTTAAGAAGGCTGTGTCCATCCATGGACGACAGAGAAAATTATTTTTTATGGTGAGTACAAAAAATCCTATTTTCTCTTCTGTTTGTGCAGGCTAAAAGTTCTGTCCAACCAGTGAAGAGAAGGTGCCCTGTCTGCAGAGAGAAATTGAGCGAGGCTTGGACCAAGTCGCTTTGTGCAGATTGCACTGCAAATGTGGTTATTAAGGAGTCTACATCCTTTTGTGGTGATTTAGTATCTACTATTAAGGATTAACTCCGTGCCACCTTTCAAGCTTTTAGGTCAAACCTAAGAGAAGAACCAGGTCCCTCAAGGGAACCCAGGGCTCCGCAGCCTTCTTTAGAACCCCATGACGGCTCTTAAATATTATTAGGAGGTCCGTTATCTTGGGACACTTCCCAAGAATCTGCTTCCCTTGCTCCAGATGGAACAGACTCTGAGGAGGAAGAAAATGAAGCAGAGGCCGCTTCTAAATACAAAATGTTGCTAGAAGAGGTTGCAGGACTTTTAAAATTAATCCATGCGACTTTGGGGATAGAAGAGGAAAAGAAGGCGCTCTCCCTACATGACCGCATGTATGCAGGTTTGGGTGATTCAAAAGGCCGTGTC
Organism: Rana muscosa; assembly: GCA_029206835.1. Lineage (NCBI taxonomy): Eukaryota > Metazoa > Chordata > Amphibia > Anura > Ranidae > Rana > Rana muscosa. The sequence continues at coordinate 117,504,975 of CM055123.1, read as the reverse complement.
TTTCCAGTCCACTCAATAATCACGGACATGATCAAAAAAAGAGTGGTTGGAACCTGAGAATAAGCCATTTTTTTCCCGGTCTCATAAGAGAAGATTTCCATTTGAGGAAAACCAGGATTCCATCTGGAACAAGGTTCCAAAACTGGACTCTGCTTTTTCACAGGTCTCAAAATCAACTGACCTTGCCTTTGAGGACATGGGCATGTTAAAGGAGCCCATGGATAAAAGGATGGACTTGCTTCTTAAAAGGGCCTGGCGGTCAGTTATGAATAATCTAAAACCAGCAATGGCAACAACATGTGTTGCTAGGAATTTAGAACACTGGATTAACCAGATGAAGGCCCATGTTACGGCAGATTCCCCAAAACAAGAGATTCTGGACTGCTTCACAACTCTATCTGCAGCAGTATCATACATTGCGGATGCTTCAGCAGAATCTATTCGTATGTCAGCCAGGTCAGCGGCTTTGACAATCTCCGCTAGGAGGGATTTGTGGCTTAAAACCTGGCCAGGGGATGCTGCATCTAAGAACAGGCTGTGTAGCATTCCTTTTGCTGGGGATCTGCTATTCGGTACGGAACTTGAGTCCATTCTTGACCGTACGGCTGACAAAAAGAAGTTGTTTCCGGTCAAGAAGAAACAGGTGCAGACCCGTAAGCGTTTGTTCGTCCACAAAAAGGACAGCAGGAAGGAAAAACGCAAAACAAAAGGAAGCGGTGGTCTTCCCAGAAGCCAAAAGGTAGGAGTGGAGTGCTCTTCAATCCTCCTGCGACCTCCGGAAAGCCACAATGACCATCCACCCCAAGTAGGGGGAAGACTCCAGGAGTTCATTCCCCAGTGGAGAGACATCACTGCAAATCAGTATATTGTCAACATGCTATCCCAAGGATATATGATAGAATTCACGGAAGAACCTCCGAAAAGATTCCTGGTGACAAATGTCCCGAGGGATCCGGTCAAGGCTCTCGCCATTAAGTCCCTTGTTCAGGAACTGATATCCCAGAGAGTCATTGTTCCAGTTCCAACAAATGAGTTCTTCCAGGGTTTCTACTCGCACGTTTTCCTTGTGCAGAAACCTTCAGGAAAGTACCGCCTCATCCTAAATCTAGAAATGCTGAATCTGTCAGTGGAATACAGAAGATTTCGGATGGATTCAATTTTCTCAGTAAGAAGCCTCCTGAGTCAAAGGTGCTTCATGGCATCAATAGATTTGCAGGACGCATACCTCCACATTCCAAGGTTAGCACTGAGAGAAGGGAAGAAGGTGGTACACCTGCAATTCAGAGCTCTCCCATTCAGCCTGTCATCATCTCCAAGGGTGTTCACAAAGGTAATGGCCGAAGCTCTGGCACCCCTGCGTCTAGAAGGAATTTCAGTGATTTCTTATCTAGACAACCTGCTGTTTTTTGCTCCAACCAGAGAAGGACTTCAGAGGAACTTGGACAGAGCCCGTGCTCACCTAGAATCCATCGGATGGATACTAAACCTCCAAAAGTCAAGTCTGATTCCCTCACAGAAGTGTTATTCCTGGGTTTCCGTATCAACTTTTTGGAGCAAAAGATTTTTCTCCCAGAAGAAAAACAGAAAAAGTTGATAGAAGTGGTGTCACTGTTACAATCCAGTCAGATTCTGTCCATCAGGAGGGTCATGTCAGCATTAGGAAACCTGATCTCTTGCATATCGGCAGTCCAGTGGGCAAAGCTCCATTTCAGACCGCTGCAAAAGTTTCTGTTAAAAATCTAGGATCGCCAACAAAATTCACTGGATTCACTAGTAAAGATTCCCACCAAAGTAAAAAGGAGTCTCTGGTGGTGGAAGAACCAGACAAGATTCTCAGCAGGCCTGTTATGGACCTTCCCAACCCAGGTAAGGCTAACAACCGATGCCAGCTCCTGGGGTTGGGGGGCTCACATGAGCGGTCGATGGGCTCAGGGATCGATCGTGGTCCACAAGAGAAGCACTGAGATCCTCAAACTGGAGGGAACTAAAGGCAATAGAAATGGCCTTATTGACCTTTGCAGAAGAAGTCCAAGGACAACATACACAAATCCTGTCATACAATGCCACGGCGGTGGCTTACATAAACAGACGGGGGGCACCAGAAGCAGAGTACTTCAAGGCCTAGCAGGGAGCATTCTAAGCTAGGCAGAGCTCCATACTCTATCCTTGTCCGCGGTCCACCTAAAAGGGACCCTAAACAGGATGGCGAACTTCCTCAGCAGGAACCAGGTGTACGAAGCGGAGTGGCAATTGAATCCAGATGTCTTCAATCTGATAGTGAAGAAATGGGGACAGCCACGAGTGGATCTCTTTGTGACTCAAGAAAATACACAAATATCCCGCTTCTTCTCCCTGAACAGGAACGAGTCATCACTGGGGGTAGATGCTCTGGCGCACAGTTGTAATTTTCACCTCTGCTACGCCTTCCCTCCATTTCAGCTTATCCCGCAGGTCATAACAAAAATCCGGAAAGAGGATACGACAGTAATCCTCGTCACTCCCTTCTGGCCCAAAAGGCCTTGGTTTTCGTCTCTTCTACAGATGCAGATCAAACCATACTGGCACCTTCCATTGAGACAAGACCTTCTGTTACAAGGTCCCCTGCTTCACCAAGAAGTAAAAAAGCTAAGGCTCCCAGCTTGGCTTCTGAAAAACAACTCTTGAGGAGAAAAGGCTTCTCGGATAAGTTGGTCGCTACCCTCCTATCTAGCAGAAAGAATGTTACCAGAGCAATATATTACAAAGTCTGGAAAGACTTTAACTCCTGGTGCACAGCATCCGGCAGAGCTTTAAAGCAGATTTCTTCTATCCTGGAATTCCTGCAAGAAGGAGCGGACAAGGGCCTAGTGGTCAGTACCCTCAAAGTTCAGGTTGCCGCACTCGGGGTATTTTTGGAAAAATCTATTTCATCAGAACCTCCTAGTAATCAGATTTTTTAAAGCCCTCACTCGGTCTAGACCGGTAGTGATCAAAAGCTATCCGTCATGGGACTTATCAGTTGTTCCACAGGCCCTGACCAGGGAACCTTTCAAACCCCTTAACTTAGCTTCCCTGAAATTAATTACTTTGAAAAAATTTTTCTAGTGGCTATTACAACAGCTCTAAGAATCAGTGAGCTGCAAGCTTTGTCAATCAGGGAGCCATTTTTTTCTATTTTTTTCAGACAGAATTGTTCTGAAGACAGATCCTAATTTTTTACCAAAGGTTGCTTCAGTTCAAAATAGAACCCAGGAGATTATACGTCCTACGTTTTGTTCTAATCCGTCGGGTAAGAAGGAAGAAGAATTCCATACCCTGGATGTTAATAGAGCAGTCATAAGTTACCTGGATGCTACTAAAGACCTTAGGCGTTCAGACGCATTATTCATTTTATTTTCGGGAAATAAAAAAGGAAGTCAAGCTTCCAGAGAAACCTTTGCCAGATGGTTGAGAAAGGCTATCTCAGAAGCCTATTCCTTTACAGGCCAGAAGAGTCCAGTAAGTATCCGGGCTCATTCTACTAGAGCTTCGGCGGTGAGTTGGGCAGAAAAAGCTGGTGCCACCCCCGAACAAATTTGCAAGGCAGCTACTTGGACAAGTCTGACGACCTTTGCCCATCATTGTAGGTTAGACCTCATGACGGCTGGGGACCAGGCTTTCGGAAGGAAAGTCTTACAGGCTGTTGTCCCACCCTAAATGGGGTAAGTCTTGATTATCCTCTCGGGTGCTGTCCTGAAAGACTTTTTGGAAAAATGCAAGTTAGACTTACCGGTAACTTGTTTTCCAATAGGCTTTCAGGACAGCAGGATCCCGCCCTTTTTTTTTGCTGTTGCTGTAATACTATGATATAACTGTAGCTTATGTGTTGCAGCTGGGGCTGGAGGTTCTCTACAAACAACTGAGGAAGCAACGTAGAGACCTCCAATTAAAGACTTAATTGATGAGGTGTTTCCTGTAGGAGAAGGAGCCTTGATCTCTCGGGTGCTGTCCTGAAAGCCTATTGGAAAACAAGTTACTGGTAAGTCTAACTTGCATTTTTAGTTGCCTCTTCGATCAGGCGTCAACTCGCTTAGGTTACTGAGGGTGACTCTGGCAGGCAGCATGGCAAAGACAGCATCCCGGGAGTGGCTCCGTCTTTACGATCCGGTCCCATAACTGCTTACCCACACTGTAGTAGCGTCCAATGGCACCTTGTCCTCTCTCCACACTGGCCCTGATAACTCGCTGCAGACTTAGGAGATTCCCCAAATGGCTGTGGATTTCTGCCAACTCAGGCTCTCTGTTTCTCTGGCTGACAATCTTGGGCACAGTTGTTCTCTCCTCACTGTCTCTGCACTGTCATGTGAGAGTCTTTTCTTTTACACTCCTGGGCTCCTAGATCTTTCTCTCTCTTCCTCTAAAAAAACACCTCAGCCTCCTCGCTCTTTTATATGTCTCTCTCTCTCTCTCTGCTGCTGGTACCTCAGACAGCTCTCCTCAGATGCTTTTAACCTCAAACAGCTCTCCTCACTGTTAAGTGTCACTGTGTCCCAGCAAAGGACTGTTTGAGCCTTGGTATCTCCCTCTCTGATGCTGCCAGAGTCTCTCTCTCTGTCTTCTCAGTCTCCTGTCAGCACTCTCTCTCCCTTTTACCTCAGTAGTCCCCTCTCCTCATTCTCCTCAGCACTTCCTGACACTCCCCTTTTTCCCAGCGAGCTTTTTGTTTGAGTTTTCTGGAAGGACAAGTCAGCATCTCTATGTCTCCATCTTGTGGCCAAAAGGAGAAGTTGCATTACAAAAATGCCTGCTATATATATATATATATATATATATATATATATATATATATATATATATATATATATATACACACACAGTGGGGCAAAAAAGTATTTAGTCAGCCACCAATTGTGCAAGTTCTCCCACTTAAAAGATGAGAGAGGCATGTAATTGTCATCATAGGTATACCTCAACTATGAGAGACAATGTGGAAACAAATCCAGACAATCACATTGTCTGATTTGGAAATAATTTATTTGCAAATTATGGTGGAAAATAAGTATTTGGTCACCTACAAACAAGCAAGATTTCTGGCTCTCACAGACCTGTATCTTCTTCTTTAAGAGGCTCTTCTGTCTTCCACTCATTACCTGTATTAATGTCACCTGTTTGAACTTGTTATCAGTATAAAAGACACCTGTCCACAACCTCAAACAGTCACACTCCAAACATCACTATGGTGAGGACCAAAGAGCTGTCGAAGGACACCAGAAACAAAATTGTAGACCTGCACCAGGCTGGGAAGACTGAATCTGCATTAGGCAAGCAGCTTGGTGTGAAGAAATCAACTGTGGGAGCAATAATTAGAAAATGGAAGACATACCAGACCACTGATAATCTCCCTCGATCTGGGGCTCCACGCAAGATCTCACCCCATGGGGTCAAAATGATCACAAGAACGTGAGAAAAAATCCCAGAACCACACGGGGGGACCTAGTGAATGACCTGCAGAGAGCTGGGACCAATGTAACAAAGGCTACCATCAGTAACACACTACGCCGCCAGGGACTCAGATCCTGCAGTGCCAGACGTGTCCCCCTGCTTAAGCCAGTACATGTCTGGGCCCATGTGAGGTTTGCTAGAGAGCATTTGGATGATCCAGAAGAAGATTGGGAGAATGTCATATGGTCAGATGAAACCAAAGTAGAACTGTTTGGTAGAAACACAACTCGTCGTGTTTGGAGGAGAGAGAATGCTGAGTTGCAACCAAAGAACACCATACCTACTGTAAAGCATGTGGGTGGTAACATCATGCTTTGGGGCTGTTTCTCTGCAAAGGGAACAGGATGACTGATCCGTGTACATGAAAGAATGTATTGGGCCATGTATCGTGAGATTTTGAGTGCAAACCTCCTCCCATCAGCAAGGGCATTGAAGATGAAACGTGGCTGGGTCTTTCAGCATGACAATGATCCCAAACACACCACCCGGGCAATGAAGGTGTGGCTTTGTAAGAAGCATTTCAAGATCCTGGAGTGGCCTAGCCAGTCTCCAGATCTCAACCCTATAGAAAACCTTTGGAGGGAGTTGAAAGTCCGTGTTGCCCAGAGACAGCCCCAAAACATCACTGCTCTAGAGGAGATCTGCATGGAGGAATGGGCCAACATATCAGCAACACTGTGTGACAACCTTGTGAAGACTTACAGAAAACGTTTTACCTCTGTCATTGCCAACAAAGGATATATAACAAAATATTGAGATGAACTTTTGATATTGACCAAATACTTATTTTCCACCATAATTTTCAAACAAATTCTTTCCAAATCAGACAATGTTTCCACATTTTGTCTCTCATAGTTGAGGTATACCTATGATGACAATTACAGGCCTCTCTCATCTTTTTAAGTGGGAGAACTTGCACAATTGGTGGCTGACTAAATACTTTTTTGCCCCACTGTATATATACACGCAGTGGGTACGGAAAGTATTCAGACCCCCTTAAATTTTTCACTCTTTGTTATATTGCAGCCATTTGCTAAAATCATTTAAGTTCATTTTTTTCCTCATTAATGTACACACAGCACCCCATATTGACAGAAAAACAAAGAATTGTTGAAATTTTTGCAGATTTATTGAAAAAGAAAAACTGAAATATCACATGGTCCTAAGTATTCTAACCCTTTTGCTCAGTATTTAGTAGAAGCAACCTTTTGATGTAATACAGCCATGAGTCTTTTTGGGAAAGATGCAACAATTTTTTCACACCTAGATTTGGGGATCCTCTGCCATTCCTCCTTGTAGATCCTCTCCAGTTCTGTCAGGTTGGATGGTAAACGTTGGTGGACAGCCATTTTAAGGTCTCTGCAGAGATGCTCAATTGGGTTTAAGTCAGGGCTCTGGCTGAGCCATTCAAGAACAGTCACGGAGTTGTTGTGAAGCCACTCCTTCGTTATTTTAGCTGTGTGCTTAGGGTCATTATCTTGTTGGAAGGTAAACCTTCGGCCCAGTCTGAGGTCCTGAGCACTCTGGAGAAGGTTTTCGTCCAGGATATCCCTGTACTTGGCCGCATTCATCTTTTCCTTAGATTGCAACCAGTCGTCCTGTCCCTGCAGCTAAAAAACACCCCCACAGCATGATGCTGCCACCACCATGCTTCACTGTCGGGACTGTATTGGACAGGTGATGAGCAGTGCCTGGTTTTCTCCACACATACCGCTTAGAATCAAGGCCAAAAAGTTCTATCTTGGTCTCCTCAGACCAGGGAATCTTATTTCTCACCATCTTGGAGTCCTTCAGGTTTTTTTTTAGCAAACTCCATGCAGGCTTTCATGTGTCTTGCACTGAGGAGAGGCTTCCGTCGGGCCACTTGGCCATAAAGCCCCGACTGGTGGAGGGCTGCAGTGATGGTTGACTTTCTACAACTTTCTCCCATCTCCCGACTGCATCTCTGGAGCTCAGCCACAGTGATCTTTGGGTTCTTCTTTACCTCTCTCACCAAGGCTCTTCTCCCCGATAGCTCAGTTTGGCCGGACGGCTAGCTTTAGGAAGGGTTCTGGTCGTCCCAAACGTCTTTCATTTAAGGATTATAGAGGCCACTGTGCTCTTAGGAACTTTAAGTGCAGCAGAATTTTTTTGTAACCTTGGCCAGATCTGTTCCTTGCCACAATTCTGTCTCTGAGCACTTCAGGCAGTTCCTTTGACCTCATGATTCTCATTTGCTCTGACATGCACTGTGAGCTGTAAGGTCTTATATAGACAGGTGTGTAGCTTTCCTTATCAAGTCCAATCAGTATAATCAAACACAGCTGGACTCAAATGAAGGTGTAGAACCATCTCAAGGATGATCAGAAGAAATGGACAGCACCTGAGTTAAATATATGAGTGTCACAGCAAAGGGTCTGAATACTTAGGACCATGTGATTTTTCAGTTTTTCGTTTTTAATAAATCTGCAAAAATGTCAACAATTCTGTGTTTTTCTGTCAATATGGGGTGCTGTGTGTACATTAATGAGGAGAAAAATGAACTAAATGATTTTAGCAAATGGCTGCAATATAACAGAGTGAAAAATTTAAGGGGGTCTGAATACTTTATGTACCCACTGTGTGTATGTGTGTGTGTGTATATATATATATATATATATATATATATATATATATATATATATTTTTTTTTTTTATTGTAGATCAATATATATATATATATATATATATATATATATAGCGCAACAAAAATGCAGAGGTGATCAAATACCACTAAAAGAAAGCTGGGGGAAAAAATTGCATACATTTTGTTTGAGTACAGTGTTGCATGACCGTGCAATTGTCATTTAAAGTAGGGCAGAGCCTTATTGCAAAAAATGGTCTGGTCATGGAGGGGGGTGAATCTTCTGGAGGTCAAGTGGTTAAACCTTTAAATTGGAGATTATGCCAATTTTTTTTTTGCTGGGCACTTAACACCACACTGGCTACATCAATAGGTAAGTAGTTGCAGCCAGAGCAGATAAACTATGCTGTGCATTAGTGTGCCTATTTCATAACATGGGGTATATGAGTGTTGTCCTTTAACCACTTCAATACCATGCACTTATACACCTTCCTGCCCAAACCAATTTTGAGCTTTCAGCGCTGTTGCAATTTGAATGACAATTGCGCGGTCATGCAACACTGTACCCAAACAATTTTTTTATCATTTTGTTCCCACAAATAGAGCTCTCTTTCGGTGGTATTTGATCGCCTCTGCGATTTTTATTTTTTGCACAACAAATAAAAAAAAGTGAAAATTTTGAAAAAAAACTAAGTTTTTCTTTGTTTCTGTAATTTTTTTTTGTAAATAAGTACCTTTTCTACTTCAATGACAGGCACTGATATGGCGGCACTAACGGGCACTGGTAAGGCGACACTGATGGGCACTGATGAGGTGTCACCGATGAGGCGGCACTGATGATAGGCACTGATAGGCGGCACTGATGGGCACTGATAGGCGGCACTGATGGGCACTGATATGTGGCACTGGTATGCGGCACTGATGGGCACTCATAGGCGGCACTGATGGGCACTTATAGGCAGCACTGATGGATACTTATGGGTGGCACTGATAGGTGGCACGGACGGGCACTGATAGGTGGGCACTTATGGGCACAGGTGGCACTGATGGATACTGGTAGGTGGCACTGATGACACTGGTGGCTGGCATTGCTGGGCATCATACATTTTGGTCGTGCCATGATGGTGCCAGTCAGTGCCCATTTGTGGGCACTTATTGGCATATGTTGTGTATGTATTTGTGCATGTGGATGGCCATGGGGGACTTACCTGGCCATCCACATGCTTGGGGCTTCCCTGGTGGTCCTGGGGGGCTTCCCTGGTGGTCCAGTGTGGGTATCCGAGGGGGGGCTACGCTGATAAACAATCAGCGCGAACCCCCCTGTCAGGAGAGCCGCGATCGGCTCTCCTCTACTCGCGTCTGTCAGACGCGAGTGAGGAAGAGCCGATCAACGGCTCTTCCTGTTTACATCGTGATCAGCCGTGATTGGACGCGGCTGATCACGTGGTAAAAAGCCTCCGCCGGAGGCTCTTTACCGAGATCAGTGTAGCGGTGTGTCAGACTGACACACCGCTCCACCGATCGCCGCGATGTGCGCCCCCCCGGGCGCGCGGCGGCTGTTATCCTGCAGGACGTCAATAGACATCCAGTGTGGATAACAGAACCACTTCCCGGACGTCAATCTCCTATTGACTGGGCGGGAAGTGGTTAAAGAATTGTAACAAATTAGAAATAAGTGTCAACAGTTGTGTAATTAAATAAATGAAAGCTTATCTGTGACTCATTGCCAAAATGACTGCCAATATATGCTTCCTGTGCCATTTCTTGGAAATGTAGAAATGGGTTTGGGTATCTCAATTCTTCTTGGTTTTTTCTCGCTTTTTCTGTTCAAGATGAATAAATGTAATTAATTAGGCCAGATGCACATTGGATATCTAGAGAAATTTTAAAAAGCAGTGGCTCTTAATAGCTTAAATTATGTTAACTGAAAGTAATGCTGTTGACTGACTGATATGGGAACAATTTTAAACTGTATTAGATATAGAAGACTGGCTCATTCGTTTTATACTTTTTTTTGACTATCTCCTGACCAACCATTTATGGTTTATTCCAACCTTGTTACTACATTTGTATAAGGATTATATTTTCGCTCATGTCACAGCATTGTATCATATCCATTACTTGGGTTCTTTGAACCCATTCTGTATACCGTACTACTATAATAATCAGTTCCACTAGCTGCATGCTTGTTGTGTCTACCCCATCACTTGCCCACGTTCATGCTAGCCACCAGTTTGGAGAATGGATGATCTCATTCCCAAAATATTCTTGCCTTTGTTATTGAACTGAGTTTGAACCAAGCAGTACATTGTAAAGCACAAATCAATAAGGTAAATTACATTTTCTTTTTTATTCAGTTTTCACTTGTTAGGTTTTAGTTTTCCCATTGCATGCTTATCGTCTCTTCGTGTTCTCTGTTATTGTTATTTTTTACATGTTACTAACTTTTTTTTGACAAGGTAAGGCATTTTCATTTCATAATATACAGTCAGGTTCATAAATATTGGGACATCAACACAATTCTAGTCTATTTGGCTCTATACACCACCACAATGGATTTGAAATGAAACAACCAAGATGTGCTTTAACTGCAGACTTTCAGCTTTAATTTGAGGGTATTTACATCCAAATCAGGTGAACGGTGTAGGAATTACAACAGTTTGTATATGTGCCTCCCACTTTTTAAGGGACCAAAAGTAATGGGACAATTGGCTGCTCAGCTGTTCCATGGCCAGGTGTGTGTTATTCCTCATTATCCCATTTACAAGGAGCAGATAAAAGGTCCAGAGTTCATTTCAAGTGTGCTATTTGCATTTGGAATCTGTTGCTGTCAACTCTCAATATGAGATCCAAAGAGCTGTCACTATCAGGGAAGCAAGCCATCATTAGGCTGAAAAAACAAAACAAACCCATCAGAGAGATAGCAAAAACATTAGGTGTGGCCAAATCAACTGTTTCATCCTTAAAAAGAAAGAACGCACCGGTGAGCTCAGCAACACCAAAAGACAACTGTGGTGGATGACTGAAGAATTCTTTCCCTGGTGAAGAAAACACCCTTCACAACAGTTGGCCAGATCAAGAACACTCTCCAGGAGATAGGTGTATATGTGTCAAAGTCAACAATCAAGAGAAGACTTCACCACAGTGAATACAGAGGGTTCACCACAAGATGTAAATCATTGGTGAGCCTCAAAAACAGGAAGGCCAGATTAGAGGATCCCCATGATTGACGTATTCCATGTAATATACCATCAAGGTCACATGTACCGATTCAACCAGCTTGCAGGTTCCCTTTAACATCACGGTTCCCTTGCCCTACCTCCCTCCCCTCACCCCATCAGGTTCAGCCCCTTGTAAATTAGCACCCATTTGGCCTTATTTAGGGAATCCACATACTAGTAAGCGGATTCAATTACCCTATATCCTTTAGAGGAGGGTAACCAATTAATTATATTATTTGGGTTGCATATCACATAAGGCTGAACCACACGTCCGAACTAGTGTATTGTTATATGTACAGTCATTGTATGTCTTGTTTGTCATTTGATGTCCTTCATTAGTTAATTTATGCTTTGTAATACCAGTTTCCTTTTGGGTACCTATACTGCACCTTAATTATTTAAATGTAATAATGTTTACAGGAATAAATATTTAATTTTATATTATTCCCGCTTCTCGATCAATTCTTTTTTGCCAAAGTAACCCCTTTTTGCCTGTCCTATAACAGGCTGATTCCCCTTTCCCCTTGCCCCCTTTTTTGTATGCCAGATTAGAGTTTGCCAAACAACATCTAAAAAAGCCTTCACAGTTCTGGAACAGCATCCTATGGACAGATGAGACCAAGATCAACTTGTACCAGAGTGATGGGAAGAGAAGAGTATGGAGAAGGAAAGGAACTGCTCATGATCCAAAGCATACCACCTCATCAGTGAAGCATGGTGGTGGTAGTGTCATGGCGTGGGCATGTATGGCTGCCAATGGAACTGGTTCTCTTGTATTTATTGATGATGTGACTGCTGACAAAAGCAGCAGGATGAATTCTGAAGTGTTTCAGGCAATATTATCTGCTCATATTTAGCCAAATGCTTCAGAACTCATTGGACGGCGCTTCACAGTGCAGATGGACAATGACCCGAAGCATACTGCGAAAACAACCAAAGAGTTTTTTAGGGGAAAGAAGTGGAATGTTATGCAATGGCCAAGTCAATCACCTGACCTGAATCCGATTGAGCATGCATTTCACTTGCTGAAGACAAAACTGAAGGGAAAACGCCCCAGCAACAAGCAGGAACTGAAGACAGTTGCAGTAGAGGCCTGGCAGAGCATCACCAGGGATGAAACCCAGCGTCTAGTGATGTCTATGCGTTCCAGACTTCAGGCTGTAATTGACTGCAAAGGATTTGCAACCAAGTATTAAAAAGTGAAAGTTTGATTTATGATTGTTAATCTGTCCCATTACTTTTGGTCCCTTAAAAAGTGGAATGCACATATACAAACTGTTGTAATTCCTACACTGTTCACCTGATTTGGATGTAAATACCCTCAAATTAAAGCTTATTTCATTTCAAATCCATTGTGGTGGTGTATAGAGCCAAAAAGACTAGAATTTTGTCGATGTCCCAATATTTATGGACCTGACTGTATATTTATTTCTAACTTTGCTTTTTTGGTAGGAATACTGCTTATTTTTTAATATGTATTTCTTTATAATTGTTTTAGATTTCCAACTTTGGTAACCAGTTAGTCTAAAACAGGGGTGCCCAACCGCTGGCTCTCTGATGTGGCCCGTCACGTCTTGCTCTTGGATGGCGGGTCGGCAAGCCCAGATCGTGGGTTCCCGACCCGCCATCCCAGAGCGTCAGCACGAATAACGGATGCGCCGCTAGAGGAAGCAGAGCCGATGCTTCCTGTATAGCGCCAGCTCCTTCACAGGCAGAGTGATACCAAATGGAACAGGAAGCATCAGTTTTGCTCTCTACTGCAGACGCATGCTTCTGTCACACTGATGCTTGGGGATGGCGGGTTGGGACACGGGAACCCACGATCTGGGACAGCAGCAATTAGTACAAGCCAGCAGTACCAGCTAGCAGTACCAGTCATGGGTACCAGCCAGCAGTACCAGTACCCGCCAGCAGTACCTGCTAGCAGTACCAGCCCTGGAGGACAGCCAGCAGCAGCCACCAGCCATAAATAAATAGGGTTGAATAGTAGGAGTGGCGCTATTTTATTAAAATCTCTAAATCTTAATAAACAATTTCCTGTTTAGGCAAGGAATTTTTTGAGAACCAAAGTGCAGTAGTGAAAAATGAAATAAAATAAATATGACACTATTGTTGGAAAAAATGCCTTTACAAAGTGCATACGTGCCTGTGCATTAATTCGTGTTTATCTTATGTGCAAATCCTGGAGCATAGAGTTGTGTATCAATACGTGCAAACTAGCAAAAAGTGCTACAAATATACAATAGTCCAGAATAAATAAATAATAAAAAATAAATGAATATGAAAATAATACGCGCAAACTGGCAAAAAGTGCTGCAAAAATTCAATAGTCCACAATAAATGAATATAGAGTCAAATGAATCAATTTGTGCAGTAATTAAAAATCCATAGTGAAAAAATAAATAAATAAGTCATGTCTTTGTTTCCACAAGTGCCGAGTGATTAAAATCGTGCTTGGTGCCAGGTGAAAAACTGTTGCTATATTCCAAAAGTGATCACAGCAATCCGTGCTCTTATAAAGCCCGCACTCACTGAATATTCCACCCCCTCTTGGGGTATGAAGCATTCACAGTGTATGCCAAAACTGCCTGGGGGACAACAGCAGCCAGCAATATCTGCAGGATAGTCCAGTCATGGGTACCACCAGCAGTACCAGTACACACCAGCAGTACCAGCCACCAGTAACAGTACCCACCAGCAATACCAGTCAGTGGTACCTACCAGCAGTACCATTACCAGCCACTAGTACCCACCAGCAGTACCATCCAGCAGTACCCAACAGCAGTACCAGCACCTGTTAGCAGTACCAGCCAGCAGTACCAGCCCTGGAAGACAGCCAGCAGCAGCCACCAGCCATAACTGCCTGGGGGACAGCAGCAGCCAGCAATATCTGCAGGAATCCTGAGGAAGAAGTGAAGATTGAGGTCAGTTGAGGTGCAGTTAAACTGCAGTGCATCAATGTAAAAGCAGCCTTACGCCCCTTTCACACGATCGGTCCGATTGGGTCTGCCTGCCTGTTTTTCAGGTGGACTCAAACAGACTCTCCATTCACCTCAATAAAGCGGCAGATGTAAATGGACTCGTGTCCGTTTACACCCGCCTATCTCCAATTCGATCTGCTTAAAAAAAATAAAGAACGTATTGGAGGACCCTTAGGGTAGAGTGGGCTGCGTCCGTGTCTGCTCCACATATGCAGAGTGGACACAGACCTGCCATCCGCCCTTTAGGCTCATTGTGGCCCGTGACCAGTTACCAAGTCGCTAAAGTGGCCCTCGCTCCTCAAAAGGTTGGGCACCCCTGGTCTAAAAGCTGATTTATTCTAATCCCATGATGTTTTCTCCATCCCTACAGCCAGTGTGTTTTTTCCTCTCCCCAACCACACCAATTCAGATCTTTTTTGAAAGTAGTAGTTTGACAAAGATTGCCAACTGCTCCTTTTGAAAAATGTTGCTTGGCCCCCATACTAATCTTCCAACTTCAGTACTTTAAACCACTGGTTCTCAACCTCAGTCCTCAAGTACCCCCAATGGGCCATGTTTTGAGAACTTCCCTTGGATTAATCGCTCTCATCAATACCATGTCATTTATGTTGATTTAAAGCAGCTGTGCAAAGTAAAGGATAACCTGAAAACATGGCTCTTTGAGGGTACTTGAGGACTGAGATTTAGAACCACTGCTTTAAACCACTGACTCCAGGCAATATGCATATAACTAGTCTGAATTTTCTGATCTACATATGTTTTTAATGTCATATAACATTTGTGTTGCTGAACCCGGGCACCTTGGGCATGTACCCTAGTTCTAGCAGGGCTTAACAGAGTCCATGACTGTTATTGACATTCTTTGGTGTATGCAGGCAGTGCTGAGCAGAAGGTTATCCAGCCCAAAGCTTCCTGCATAATTCCGGCAAGGCTTAACTCGCCAGCAAATGGGGCACACACATACCACTAACGGCAACGTTTAAGGGGGCACTTTACATAGTCCTGGCAATTTTGTTAATTGCATTAGGAGTCATTGTTAAATAGTGCCCAACTTGTTTTAATGCAGCCGACTCAGTAGCATACATGCCTGCCTACCTGATCCAGTGATGTTCACTGTGTAGCCTTGCCTGGTGCTGCAAAACCTTTGCAAAGGGAAACCTCTGCCCAGCTTCTCTTCATACTGTGATGATTTTAAGGTGGTAGGTGTGGCGCTGTTCATAGGAGTGAAATAAATCCTTAACCAGGAATCGTAGTGCTCCAACAACACACTCTAACCAGTGACTTATACCCGAGTTTTATGAACCTGGTAAATTAGATGGATAAACCTTCCTCTGTAAAAATAAATATATAAAGTGATTGGTGCTTTAAATCCAACTAGTAGTCCAACAATTAATAATATATACACTTTTCTAAATTCATATATCATAAAGTGACAGTTAAATGTGCAATCTTATATAAATTGGGTTTTTATGTCCCCAATTCAACCAGGGACTTTGCAGCTGTAGTTGCAACTCTGCACCTACTCAGTTTTCAGTGAGTTTCTATGCTGAGCATTTCCTCCCTATCACGTCTGAGCTGCCCATGTGACTATACAGTCACACATGTGGGCATCACACAGTGATAAATTGCAGCCCACACCCTCTCTCCTCCTCCATGCTCGCTAACCAGCTAAACACAATAGGGGTGGGATATTACATGTAGATTAATAGTTGCTTCACCTCCCTCTTATTCTGAGACAAAGGTTGGAGGGGTGTGACACAGCATGTGATGAGCAGAAATCTGCCCATACCAAGTTATTTCCACAAAATAATAAAGATTTGATTTCAAATATATATTTGTATGCCAATTTAAAACCACTTATTGATATAATTTATTTTTCTCTGTATTATTTTGAACATGTAACCAGCAGCAGAAGACTAGAAGCTCCTCCTGCTTGTGTTTCCCTGCAGACAGGCTGGGAAAGAGCTTGGTCATATGACAGCTGTATATCAATTAGGAAAAAAAGGTACTTGGATATTTATTTTTTTACTAAAATAATTTCAGTGCCATCATCCACATACAGAAATAGAAGGGACAATGTAAATTAAGCAGTGTGTGTTTAGTATCATTTTTAAGATAAACCCAGCTTGGTCTTGATCAATGATTGAGGGGATGACATTGTTGAGACAGGATTATAATATTTTTGTAAGACTTTTCTGATTACAATTAAGAAGGGTGATGTGATTTTAAGAGGAACAGAGCTGGGTCTTTTATAGGGGTTATGAGGTGGGGATTGATTCTGGAGACAATAATTAAAGAGGACTTTAAGCTTATTGACTAATACAGTGGCATACTTTTTGTAGAATTTGATAGTGATGTAATCTAACGGCAGATGACTTTGTAGTTTGCACAAAGCTGATTTCTGTTCCAAAGATATCAGAGGTCAAGAATGTGTTCTTGGCATCAGGTAGCCAGCCCAATGCAATCTCATCTAACAGAGCTATCAAAGGCAACTGATCTGGTAGTTGTGACTGGGTGCTTGAATATAAGTTTTTATAGAATTGGGAAAAGGCATCTATGATGCCAGCAGGCTCAATCATTTGCTGTCACTTATGAGCAAGGTTCTTTGGGATAGCTGTAACAGGATGATCATTATGACCCTGTAGGGTTGGCAACCTCTATTTTTAGCTTTCTTTTCAAAGTACATCTGTTTCATGCACAAACGTTCTGTGTTGTAGGATTAGAAGCATGAGAGGTTCTGGCCTCCTGAACTGATCTCTGTAGCTCATGGAGAGTGTGTGCATCGTCAGAATGTATTCAATATACAGTCCTCAGGCTGATGCCTCAAAGGCATCCCATACCACTGTGAGGAATCTGTAGTACAATCTCCAAGGACATTGGCCAGAGAGATCAGAGGGCAGATATCTGGCTGCTAATATGTCAAGCAGGAGAGTTGGGTTGACAAATGCCAAATCTTTGAGAGGCTGACCCATGGGTGGAAGAGTAGCAAGAAAAGGTTCTTACCACAGGTTGCTTGTGAGAGAAGTTGTCTATGCCCAGGTAACAAGATCTGCTGACGTGGCCCTTAAGAGATGCAAACTATCTAGATTAGAAGATAAGATGGCATTAAGGTCACCCTTAAAGCGGTAGTAAGCCGCAAATTATTCTTTTTTTTTTAACCTGCAAGGCAAAGTTATAATGGGCTAGTATGCATCGCATACTAGCCCATTATGTGAAACTTACCTTAGAACGAATCCCTTCCAGTGGCGAGCTGTCACCGCTGACAAGGCTTCCATCTTCCCCCATCTTCCTTCCGGGTTCACGGACTCCAGCTGTGAGTGGCCGCAGCCACGATGACCACACTCCCGCACATGGGCCTGGGAGCCGCTGTT
The DNA here is from genome assembly GCA_029206835.1 of Rana muscosa. Classification (NCBI taxonomy): domain Eukaryota; kingdom Metazoa; phylum Chordata; class Amphibia; order Anura; family Ranidae; genus Rana; species Rana muscosa. Next base: position 117,487,340 of record CM055123.1, on the reverse strand, counting down.
TACGGCACAGGACTCTGAAGGAATGGCCCAGATGGCCGTTCCTTCAGAGCCCATGCGCCAGTGATGTCACTGGCTGCATCTACAGTAAATATCTCCTAAACAGTGCACGTTTAGGTGTCATTTACAGTACCTATAGGTAGGTCTTATTATAGGCTTACCTATCGGTAAAAGTCATGTATGGGAGTTTACTCCCACTTTAATAAGCTTTTGGACACCTGACATCACACTTACTAATAAACCCCCCAAAAAAGCAGGTGTTTCCAGTGAGGGGTACTGATAATGCTACAATATACAAAGATATGTCCTAAAGGAATGATTTGTTAGGTTTGGTGTGAAAGAACTTGAGTAACCTGCATAAAGCACTGACCTCAACCCTTGTAAACACCCCTGGGATAAATAGGAATGTTGATTGTAAGTCGTTTTCTTGTCCAAAATCAGTATATGACCTCTCAAATACTGTTTTGGCTAAATGGACACACATTTTACAGAAACATTTCAAAATCTAGTGTAAAGACATTGCAAAAGTTTGGAGGCTGTTATAGTTGCAATGAGAATGCCATTTCCATATTAATGTCCATGGTTTTGGAATGAAATGTCCAGCAAGCTCATACAGGTGTGATGGGCAAGTGTCCACAAACGCTTACCCATATAGTATGTTTGCACTTTTTACCCCATTTTACATTTTCATTTGTACCTGTCAACGCTAATTTGCATTGTCCACACGCATCTCTAAATAACTTCAGAATATCTTTGCCATTAGGATTGATAATATACCTTCTACTTTACATCACTAGAGACAGATTTGACCAGAGAAAGGCCCTTTGCTACCATGACAGGACAGTTTTAGATAATAAAAAAGTAAATAGAATATACTTTGTACAAATAGGAGCTTCAATGGTTGCTATCTTTACTATCTGAATTTGCTTGACAAAAATCATATTCCATGGTAGTCGATAAAGTTTGATGTAAAACATTAAATACCGTAATAGATCCAACTATTGTGTTGCTTTTTTCTGTAAGCATGGAGTTAAACATATGGTTGAAACATAGGATAAAAATAGCATTTCTCTTTCATCCATGGACGGACACAGCTCCTTTAGTCTTAACAAGTGGGTTATGTTCCGTCTTTTAGGAGAGGATTAGGCAGACATGTTAGATATACAAAAACATGTAATTATACCAAAACTGAACAGCCCCGCCCAGGGGGCGGTCCCTCTGGTCATAACCCCTCACCCTGCACTCAGCAGCTCAGTTTTTTTCTGCCTAGTGTAGGAGAAGGACCTGGCTCCCTAGGGGCCCATTGGTCCTGGAGAACTTTTAAAAAAAATGTATTTTCAATTTTGGATCCTGAGATCTACTATCAACTGCCGGCTGGGTGACAGGCTGGATAATATAGATCCTTGTAGTCTCCCTAGTCCGGCCATCGAGCGTGAGCAGGCCTTTAGCTACACGCTGGGTCGGCCACGACATACCCCGTTTGCTCCAGGGGTGGCCGGTGAGCTATATGCTTCGGGGCCCACATATGACCGGGCTACTGCTGTCCAGTCACAGTGGGTCGTGGCCGACAGCCATTCCATACTGCTCGTTGATGGGTCTGTCAGGAATGCGTCCAGCAGTCCTCACAGGGACGGATAAGTAAGGTTCCTCCTGTCTTGGCAGGATGGAACAGCTGGGGTGGTCGATTAGGGGGGTCACTAGTCCTCCCTTTCCTCTCTCCCCGTCCATCCCTCCTCCCCATGCTTTGCTGGGCCTGCTGTGTACCTCACCAGGGGGGTCCCTGAGGGGGGCTCCGGGTCCTGGCTGGGGGCTGCGCGGTGTGTCCGGGTCCGCTCTAGTGTGGGGGGCCCGGTGTTTTTGCGGCCTTTTATAAATTTTTTTACCTCAGAAAGCCGCGCTGTTCCTTATGCTAATACAGCTGGCGGCCATTTTCTTGTAGCCGTGCTGTTTCTATAGCTAATGCAGCGGTCGGCCATTTTCTTGTAGCTCGCGCTCTTTTTTCCTGAGGTAACCGGCGGCCATCTCTGTGGGGATTTTTACATTTGCTGGACCTCTAGCGCTGGTTTGTCATTCTGAATGGCGCGAACGGCAGATCACCTCAGAGACACCACAGGCACACACTGTGCAGGAGTTTAGAGCGGATAGCAGCGCTGAAGCAGTGCCTGGGTCAGGGCGGTGAGTCCTCTGGGAATACCCCTCGGTCTGGGCAGCTAGGAGGGTGGGCCTTTTCTTGTACCTTGACTTATTCCCTGAGTGGCTGTCAAGTGTGTGGGTCAGCATGGTGTAAGAAGCTGGGGTTTCTTCCCCAGACATTCCGGTGGTAGCAACCGGTGCCCCTGCACCTGCGGTACCTGTGGACGCTTTGTCGACGGTCCTGGAAACATTTGTTGCCAGGGTGGAAGCGGGTGCAAGGGGGGTAAAAAACGCCCCCTCCCCCCACCATCTTCTGGGGAAAGCTCTGATTTAGACTCAGGCCTGGCTGTGAAACAGGACCCCTGTTCTGAATGGTCAGAGTATGCAGACCAGGACAGTGAGGAAGACTCCATGTCCGGGTCTGCGCAGGACAAGGCGCTTGTTGGAGCACTTATCACCGCAGTGTGGGAAACCCTCAAACTGGAGGATGCGGCTGGGACATTTGCTGAGGTGTCGGTCCCTTTTGGGCCCCACAAGCCAACCCGCACTACTATGGTGTTTCCTTATATAACTTATTTTGATAAGTTTATAGACAAGGAATGGGAACGACCGCAGAGGACCTTTTCGGTCCCAAAACTCCCCCGGTTGTGGACCCCCCGGTATCCCGGTTAAACAAAGTAACCACTATTCCGGTTGAAGGGACCCCTGCATTTAAGGACCCTACGAATAGGAGGTCCGAGGCGGTGGCCCGGTCCATGTTTACCATGCTGGGATCTGCATTACGACCAGTTTTGGCTGCGGCTCTGGTGTCACAGACACTTAAAGAATGGGCTAAAATTTTGCACCAGGAGTTGGAAAGAAAGCAGGTTTCCCCGGTCTGCGTAGAAATGGCTGACCAGTTGGTGCATGGCCTCAAATATGTCTGCGATGCAGCCCTGGACACAGCTCCCCTGCTTTCTAGAGCCTCAGTATCTGCTGTGGTACTGCGTCGCCTGATTTGGCTAAAATGCTGGTCCTCGGACCAGACTTCCAAGAAGGCTCTGGCTGATTTGCCTTTCCGGGGTGGAAGGCTATTTGGAGCCTCGCTGGATGACATTATTAAGGATGTCATTGGGGGTAAGAGCACACTGCTCCCACAATCCATAAAAGGTAAGGAGCCACGCCGCAGGCCTGGGTCCTCCTTTTCCGCTCAGAAGCGTTTTTTTCATCAGTCCAGGCCCGCAGGTAAGTGGCCAGCTGAGGGACAAAAGCATCCCTGGGTTCGCAAGCCAAACAAGCCCGCAAAAAAATCTGCTACTGCATGAAGGTTTGCCCCCGCCCAACTCTCGGGTTGGGGGTTCCCTTCACGAGTTTGCAGCTCGGTGAGCCTCCCTGCTTTCTGACCAGTGGGTTTGTGAAGTGGTTTTATCAGGGTACAAGATAGAATTTCTTTCTTGTCCACCAAACTGATTTTTTCCCTCAAACCTTCATCTTCCTCCAGCTCGTCGGAACGCCCTGTTTGGGGCAGTGAAGGACCTGCTGAAGCGTGGGGTGATAGTACCTGTGCCGCTGCCGGAAAGGTTTCAGGGATTTTACTCCAATCTGTTTGTAGTCCCAAAGAAGGACGGGGCCCGTCCAATCCTGGATCTCAAGGCCCTCAACACCTTTGTAAAGGTGCGAAGGTTCAGGATGGAATCAGTTCGCTCTGTGGTTGCTGCACTCCATCTGGGGGATTTTCTAGCGTCTTTGGACATCAAGGACGCATACTTGCATGTCCCCATATGCATCAGGCATCAGAGATTTCTGGGTTTTGCAGTCGGGGACGATCACTACCAATTTGTGGCTCTCCCTTTTGGCCTGGCATCAGCACCAAGGGTTTTCACCAAGGTGCTCGCCCCAATTCTGGCCTTGCTGAGACAGCGAGGTATCGCTATCATGGGCTACCTTGACGACCTCCTTCTGAGAGCTGCTTCAGACTCAGAATTAGAGGAGGATGTAGCGATTACCAATCAGACCCTTCAAGAATTTGGTTGGGTACTGAACCTCCAGAAGTTGGTGTTGGTGCCGACTCAGTGCCTGGAATACCTGGGCTTGATCCTGGACTCCTCAGAAGCGGTACCGTATGCTCAATTCCACACTCGAGTCTTGCAGAACGAGATCCTGTCCAAGTGGGACAAGTCTCCGTTGTCCCTGGATTGTCAAATCCGGGTGAGCCAACTAGTCAGGACATCCCTGGTCTGGTGGCTGACATCTCCGGCCCTTCAGTCCGGAAAGTCGTTCCTTCCCATTCACTGGACGGTGATCACTACGGACGCCAGCCTGACCGGTTGGGGGGGTGTTTGGGGGGTCCAGTCGACACAATGTCACTGGACACAGGAAGAATCCCGCCTGCCGATCAATGTACTGGAACTTCGGGTGATCAGGCAGTGCCTCTCCACATGGTCACAGAGGCTTCAGGGGCATCCAGTCAGGATCCAGTCGGACAACGCCATGGCAGTGGCGTATGTCAACCATCAAGGAGGAACAAGAAGTTCGGCTGCAGCATCGGAGGTCGCTCACATCCTGCGGTGGGCAGAAAGCGTGCCGGCTATCGGCCGTATACATTCCAGGCGTAGAAAACTGGCAGGCGGACTACCTAAGTCGCCAGATGCTGGACCAAGGAGAATGGTCGCTACACCCGGACATGTTTCAACTCCTCTGCCTAAAATGGGGCACGCCAGACGTGGATCTCCTGGCTTCTCGACTCAATCGGAAGGTATTGAGGTTTGTGGCCTGGTCAAAAGATCCCTGGGTGGACGCAACGGACGCGTTGGTGGCCCCGTGGGGACAGTATCGGCTAATCTATGCTTTTCCCCCACTGAAACTTCTTCCTCATCTGCTCCGCAGAGTGGAGACCGAGGGGATTCCGGTGATTCTAATTGCCCCAGATTGGCCTCTGCGTCCCTGGTACGCCGATCTAGTACCCCTGGTGGCGGATGTTCCTTGGCAACTGCCAATGCGAGAGGACCTTCTGTCGCAAGGTCCTACACTTCATCCTGCCTTACAGTCGCTGGCTTTAACGGCATGGCTGTTGAAAGTCAGGTACTAAGGGACCGAGGCCTGTCGGATTCAGTAATTTCCACCATGCTGAGGGCACTGAAGTCATCTTCCATCGCACGTGGAAGGCATACATCTCTGTGTGAGGAGATGGAGTGGCGTCCACGGGCATATACGGTTTCCAGGATCCTGCTGTTTCTACAGCGTGGAGTGGATCAGAAACTTGCCTTAAGCACCATTAAGGGGTAGATTTCAGCCTTGGCTGTTTTCATTCAACGACCCCTGTCGGCTCATTCACTGGTAAGTACGTTTGTGCAAGGGGTCCGACATGTGGCTCCTCTGGTTCTACCACCACTACCTCCGTGGGATTTGAATCTGGTGCTCTCGGTACTTCAGAAACCTCCCTTTGAGAACATCAGAGAGATTCCTCTTTTGACACTCTCTCAGAAAGTTGCCTTTCTGGTGGCCATTACATCTGTCAGGAGGATTTCTGAGTTGGCAGCCTTGTCTTGCAAGTCCCCCTACTTGATCCTCCATAAGGATAAAGCGGTGCTACGCCCGCAGCCTTCGCTTCTTCCGAAGGTGGTTTCGGCTTTTCATCTGAATGAGAACATTGTACTTCCATCCTTGTGTCCTCGGCCGTCGCATCCCGAAGAGGTTGCGTTACATTCCTTAGACGTGGTACGTGCTCTGCGGGTGTATCTGTGTGTTACGGCTCAGTTTCGGAGGTCAGACTCACTGTTTGTCGGTGACTGGTCCAAAGAAAAGCCCGGCGGTCTCGTCGGCCACCATTTCTCGTTGGATCAGACAGATTGTGATTCAGGCTTATGCCCTTAAAGGGCGGGCGCCTCCCTTTCCTGTCACGGCACATTCGACCAGGGCGATTGGTGCCTCCTGGGCTTTTCGACATCAAGCGTCTGTCTCACAGGTGTGTAAGGCGGCGACCTGGTCGTCCGTTCACACCTTCACTAAATTTTACAAGGTTCATGTGCATGCATCTGCGGATGCTTGCTTCGGCCGCAAGGTTTTGCAGGCAGCTGTTTAAGGTTGCAACTCCTCCGTTGAGGAGCTCTGTTTGGGGTGAAGTTTGTTTGATTGCTGTTCCTACTCCTCATTTTTTTGACACTGCTTGGGGACGTCCCACTTGTCAAGACTATAGGAGCTGTGTCCGTCCATGGACGAAAGAAAAAATAGGATTTTTGTACTCACCGTAAAATCCTTTTCTCTGAAGTCCATGGATGGACACAGCACCCACCCCTCCTGTTTGAATTTGTACTGCTTTTTGATGAACTGAGCTGCTGAGTGCAGGGTGAGGGGTTATGACCAGAGGGACCGCCCCCTGGGCGGGGCTGTTCAGCTTTGGTATAATTACATGTTTTTGTATATCTAACATGTCTGCCTTGTCCTCTCCTAATAGACGGAACATAACCCACTTGTCAAGACTAAAGGAGCTGTGTCCGTCCATGGACTTCGGAGAAAAGGATTTTACGGTGAGTACAAAAATCCAATTTTTTCTTATATCTTGCCTAGTGCAACCTAGAAAATGGAACCTGCTGTTTGATTGTAATTAGAGGTACACAATACTGCGCTTGCTGCAGAAAATGAATGTAAGATAGGGAATATTAACTAAGAGTCGTGCTGGCCAAACAAACTGCTACAGAATCCAGTCTGTACCAATACAAGTTAAACCAGGCCATATGCTTCTAAATTTCCTTTCTGCCTAAATACTTTAATCCAAGTGAATGCAGGTGAACAAATCTCAGAAGACGTTATGTCAGAAAAGCTAAAATTGTATTGCTGATGTGTTCTATGGATGGGCAGATAAACATGGGCCTCTTACTTTCACAGCTAACCAGTTTCTTTGTGAGCAAGCTACAAAACCGGCCTTGTCTGAAAAGGTATCCATTGGATAGTTTAAATAGCATGTCCACATTTAGACCTCTAAATATTAAAGAGATTTGAGGACAGTTGATTTTGATGCATCTGCCACTTTTTTATTTAGTCTATTTAAGTGGCAGCTTTTCGTTTATTGCATTATCCTTGGCACAGTGGTGGTACTCCAAGTTTAGGTGTTTGTATCTTGTGGACCATCTATTTTTATGTTTTATTTTATAATAGAAAATTGTGTTTATCTGAAAATATTGATAGCAGGGTTGCTCAAACTGTGGCCCACGGAGCCCTCTGATGTGGCTGATGTGGCCCACGACCTCGAACCAAGGAAGCGCATGCCCATGCTTTGGGATGGTGGGTCAGCAAGCTGCCAACCTGCCATCCCAGAGCATCAGAGTGCATGGAGTCAGCGTCGTTAGAGAAGAAAGCAGACAGCTGCGGAGGCAGGAGCCACATAAGACGATGCTTCCTCTATAGCGCCGGCTTCTATCCCAGGTGGAGTGACACCAAGTGCACTTCGCCTGGGACCCTTCTAGCAGCCTGAAAAGTGATACCAGCAAAAGCAGGAAACGGTCAGTGTATTAAACATCACATACCCAGCACTTTTCCAATGGGCATATTGGCTCTTACAGTATAAAAAGGGTGCTTTCACACTGACCTGCAGGTGCATCGCAGTGTAACTGTGGCTTTATTGCGGGTAAGCTGCATTGAGCCATAGACTTTTATCATATCCTGCAGGTTTGCAGTGCTTTCTGAAAGCACAATAAAACTCCTGAATGCAAGAGTTTTGGTGCACTGTCAGAAAGTGCACCACACCTGCAAGATGTAATAGAAGTCTAAGACCTCTTTCACACTGGGTCGGTTTGCAGGCGCCACAGCGCTAAAAATAGCGCCTGCAAACCGACCTGAATCAGCCCCCGCTGTCTCTCCAGTGTGAAAGCCCAGAGGGCTTTCACACTGGAGCGGTGCGCTAGCAGGACTGTAAAAAAAGTCCTGCTAGCAGCATCTTTGGAGCGGTGTGTATACTGCTCCTGCCCATTAAAATCAATGGGGCAGTGCGGCTATACCGGCAAAGCGCAGAGGCAGGTTTGCGGTGGTTTTTAACCCTTCTCGGCCGCTAGCGCCCGAATAGCGCTGCAAATCCAACGGTAAAGCGCCGCTAAAAATAGCGGCGCTTTACCGCCAACGCACCTCCGACCCCAGTGTGAAAGGGGCCTAAGGCTCAGTGCAGCTGACCCACCGGAAAGCTGCAGGTGCACTGCGCTGCACCCACGCTGTGGGTGATGCAGTGCATCAGTGTGAAAGCAGCCTTTTAGGGGCTCAGGACAGTAATGGCTTGTTTACATTTGCAGTTTGGGGGGTAATAAAACCCCATAGTTCCATGTGGCTATGACTGGTTACCACATCACTTACGTGGCCCTCGCTCTTCAAAAGGTTGAGTACCCCCTGAATTATAGCATATCTAAACCAAAAAATAATAATAAAAATCTGCTGCTTCAGAAACCAAATAATCTTTCTCTAAAGGAGCTAATACTCTGACAGTAAGTTTGGTTAAAGTTATCCACTAACGTGCCTAAAATTTAAGTGTGTGTGCTTTCAGAACCAGAATGGCACCATAGTCATAGCGTTGCCTACACAGTTTAAGCATCTCATAGTTTTATTTCATAGAGGCCCGTTTACTGTGGAATGTATTTTCCTTTTCTATAATTAAAAAAAAAAAGCTGTGAAAATTGAAGACAAACAGATCTAGTATGAGCAGCATTATTCCTTTATAAATCACATATAAGATCACAGTTTGAAATGTGAGTTACAGTTTTGGTACGTCACTTCACATAGTATCACTGGAGAGCATTTTTTGAGACCTTTTTAGTCCAGGGAACTGGAACTTCACAAATTTCATATTTTATGTGACCCTTTTTTTTTTATTTTTTATGAGACCAAGGATGGCAGTACAACCAACTCTCTGTGGGTAAACCAGCAAATCTGGGTAGTCTAAGGCATGGATCACAAAGATGCATTGTGAGCCTGTATAGTAGGTACATTCGAAGAAGGCTATCAAACTGTATATTTATGACAAAAAGGGTAAAAAATACTATTTGTGGTCTAATGTTTCATTATTTAAGCATCTATGTAAACAAGCTGAAAGACCGAAAAGGGGACATAAAAAGATAGTTAATTAAAGACTGACTTGGGCAAGATAAAGGTTGGGAGAAAAAGGGAAGAAGGAAGAATGGGTGGGAGGGGTCACGGACGCCAGCTATGCTGGGGAGGGGTGGGGTGGGATGCGATAGAACATAGAAGCCCTGTTGGGAACCCTGTTAGCAGAAATTTCATGGCTTCAATCCCCAGAAATATTTTTTTTCCTTTTGGTGTCTGAGAGAGGCTGTCGGATCTTTCAAGCTTCTGATCTCATTTATTTTAGAGACCCATAGGTTGAGCATTGGGGAAGATTCTTGCCTCCAGAGGGTTGTTATACACACCTTGCATTTAGTAAATGTATCAGAAGTGATCTTGCATCCAGAGAGGGTAGAAGAAGTAGGCCGCCGGCTTGTTTCCCTAATCAACATCTGTCAGTTTCCAGTTAACTCCTTGCCAAAACTCTCTTGTTATCTCTTATTTGCAGAATTGTGTAAACACTGTACTACATTTTGAAGGGCCACCTTTTTCTGCTCTAAAGGATGTTTTTTTATTAACCATTTTAGCTCCAGGCCTTTTTTGATACTTTTTGTTTACATGTAATAATCAGTATTTTTTGTTAGAAAATTACTTAGAACCCCCAAACATTGTATATATAGAATAAGTTGGTGGGTTTTGGATTTTTTTTATGTCACATGGTATTTGTGTAGCGGTTTTTCAGCCAAAATGTTTTTGGAGAAAGTACACTTTTTTTTCATTTTAATGCACAAAAACACAATATAGTACCCAATTGTTTGGTAAATCTTATAAGATGATGTTATGCCGAGTAAATAGATACCAAACGTTCCATGCCTTTAAAATTGTGCAAGCTTCAACTCAGAAATGGTTCCCAAAGTCATCTGACCTTTGTTGGCTATGTGTCCAAGACAAAGGAACTTTGTTCCACATTTGGTGGTTATGCAGTTTGATTCGCCCTTTTTGGCAAGAGATATGTAAGCTAATAATTCAGATCACAGACATTGGGATACAGCTTACCTCCACTTGTAATTTACTGCATATTTCAAACTATTCACTTAGAAGGTACAAACGGTCTCTCGCCAGGCATTTGTTGATGGCAGCCATAACCCTAAACATTGGAAATCCATCCCCACCCCCCACAGTTAAAGAGTGGGTGCAAGCGGTTAATAACTTGTATGATATGGAGGAAACCTTGGCTGTTGCCAGTAATTTGTCTGAGAAGTTCCAGAATATGGAATTGCTTGATTCCTATTTCAACCCTTGGAGGAATATATCTCTGTGTCGACCTAATTGTTTTAAACTGAATCATTTCTTTTCTTTTTCTTCTTTTCTTTGTTGAGAAATTGCGGTTTGTCTGTTTATTCTCTACAAGGAAAGTTTTTTTCTTTGGGCTGTATTGTTCTTCCTCCTTTTTTTTATTTTTTCCTTTATGTTTGGTATTAAAAGAAACTTATTGTTTCTTGTAAGTGTTTGCATTTAAAAATATATTTAATAATGTTTACTGAACACAAAATTGCATTGATTTTTTTATATCTGCCTGGAGCTCTGCTTTAAAGTAACGGTAATCAGTAATTCCCTGGTTGATAGATCACCTCCATATTGTCTTTAACCGCCATCATTTGTCTATACGGCGGGCGGGATCCTCTCTTGTTCTGGGCCAATGTAATATGACGTCGGCCAGTCTCACGGTGATAGCGGGTGCGCTGTGTTCCCAGGGATTTCGGAAAAAAGCCAATGACGTGGCTCTTTACCCATGTGATCAGCTGTGTCCAATCACCGCTGATCACATGTAAACACAGAAATGCAGTTTCTCGGCTCTCTCCACCTCTCACTGACAGAGGGTGAGGAGAGGAGAGCCAATCAGTGGCATCTCCTCACAGGGGAGACCTGTAGAGATAATCAGGGTACTGATCATCAGTGCCCTGATGATCAGTGCAGCCCCAAAAGTGCCCAGCAGTGATGCCAGTCTGTGTCCATCAGTGATGCAAGTCAGTGCTGCCTTTCAGTGCCCATCAGTGCCGCCTATTAGTGCAAATCAGTGCTGCATATCAGTGCATCCTCATCAGAACCCTCTCATCAGTGCCCATCAGGGCAGCCTCATCAGCGCACATCAGTCAAGGTGAAAAATTACTTATTTACAAAATTTCCCAAAAGAAACAAACTTTTGTTTTTTAAATTGTACTGTCTTTTTTCGTGTTTTTTTTAAGCAAACATTAAAAAAAAAACAACGGTGATTAAATACCACCAAAACAAAGCTCTATCTGTGGGGAAAAAATTATAAAAAATTAATTTGGGTACAACGTTGCATGACATTTAAAGTGTGACAGCGCTGTAAGCTGAAAATTGGCCTGGTCAGGAAGGGTGTAAAGGGGCCAAGTAGGCAAATGGTTAAAATGGTGACAGTCAGAAGCATGTTATCACTGCAGTCTATAGCCTGATGACTGTCGACTTCTGTTCAACTACAGTGACCACACATGGATTTAAATTTGGCTGGTCCCTGCTGAGCAGTACAGGATACAGGGTGAGTTTTCATAGACCTTGGGTTATGGGCTCGTACCTTTGGGTGACTGGACACTGACAAAGCTTTTAAGGACGCATCCCCCGGGCGCTTCCCCTTCAACCCTACTCCACTCAGTAATTTCTCATCTTTTTGCTAGTGTCCTAAGATGATGGACTTCTTCCCCCTTACAGAAAAAGCACTCTCGGCTTAACTAGTTTTTCATTTTAACTTCAAAATTTTCAATCAAATCTTCACTGTCTTCTAATACCACAGTAGAAGCAGGTCATCAGTAAAATCTTTGGAGCTGCATCCAGACTCAAAACTGTGCTTCATGCACTGTATTCTGCATAGGCGTTCATCTCAGCATTTCGTAAAATGCGTGTAGACTGCCTCAGGTTCCTATACAGGTCCAGGGCCATGGTCCATCTCTTTGGAATCCAGACCCTGAAGACCCCCTGAGGTTATGAGCACCGTGACAGGTGAAGTCTGGACCCTATATAGGAACCAGCATCATGAACAGGTAAGACAGGATCACACTGTATCTCTGACCTATACTGTAAAAACTGGGGATAGGTTTGGGATGTATTCACTTTACAGTGTAAACTTTTCAAACTTGGCACTAAAAGTCTACCACTTGAAGCTTAGTCTCAGGTGGATGATCAGGTGTTACATCACACCATTTCCACTTCAGCCCTTAAGGTATTCCGGCACTTCCTCACACCCTTTTACCACAAGGACTTTGCTACAAGACAGTCTACACCTGGTTGCTGCATACTATTTCCAGACACACTTACCCAATATTCTACACCCTACTCCGTGAATACCTGAAATGGGAATATCCTCACCCATAGCTATGCCGAAAACCAGATAAAAGGGAGCCACAGCAAAAACTCAGGTAAAATTTCACTCTGCCAAAGGCTCGCACAACACTCAACCTCAAAGTGATGATGCTTCCCTTGCACCAGTGCAGGACCCAATTTTAACATTGACCTCCTGAATTCAACTCTAGTTCTATTTTAGGCTCACAACAAGCTGGCCACCTAGCAATGGCAGATTTCTCTGCAACTATGTCACAACTTCTCGGACAACTAACGCCTTTAATACAGCCATCTCTATCCAGAGCTCCTAAGGCTCCAGGTCCTCCCTCTCTGTGAGTCAGAACTTGATATGCCCAGCCTAGAAGAGGTAGACATAGAAGGGAATGAAGAGGGCCCACAGTGTAAGAAGAGTCTGCAGAGGATTCCCCCCCATCCCCCCCGGCTCCTACACATCTGAAGTTGCAGTATCACACAATATGATTGCTAAGGTAGATATGCTCACTTCTGCTGTGTGCAAAAGCCTCATCTTTGTCACACTCTCCTTTGGGTACAAAGAGACCTGCTAAACCTAAAAAGACAGTCACCATTCATGAACAAATAGAATTAGCAATCTAAAATGATTGGATCAATGCAGAAAAGATTATCACCTGTCCAAAAATCATTGCTGAACTCTTTCCAGTGGAAAAAGAGGTTGCTAATTAATGGTCTGTATCAACAGTTGATCTTGCTGTCTTAGTCTTAAACAAAAATTTTCAGCTCTTCCTTTCGATGTAAGAGTTGGCCCACAAATCCCAACAAGACATCCCCAAAGCCCTCTTCTCAATGAAGAGGGACCCTCACTCCTAAGTGTGAAGTGAAGTCTGTTACAGTTTGCCTCTCTCTCTGGGTCACAGACATCCCTGATCTGTGGGTTCAATCAGTAGTTTCAAAGGGGTACAAAGTATAGTTTTAAAATGTGCGCCACTTTCTTCTCTGAAATCAACCAAAATCTGCCCAAGGACAGTCAGATTTGCAGAATGCCCTGAACCACCTCTTCCCCCCACAAAACAGGTTCAAAGGATCCTATTCAAACCTGTTCACTGTACAAAAACCCAGTGGACTTATTCTGGACCTAAAATCCCTCAACAATTATTTTAAAATTCCAAAATGTTGCATGGAGTCCACAAGGTCGGTTTTTGCCTCTCTGAAACTAAGGATTAACCGACATCCATAGACATTCAAGATGCCTATATGTAAATTCATCTATTCACCTCATCAGCATTTTCCGCGCTTTGTAGTTAGACAATCATTTCCAATTTGTCACACTGCCTTTTGGCCTAGCCTCTGCTCCCAAAGTATTCACAAAGATGCACATCTTCTTGCCCTCCTAAAAACTCAGGGTATCCGGGTCACAGGTTTTCTTGGTGACCTTTTCCTGAAGGACTCCTCTCCCTTCCAGCTATTTGCAAACACCCACAGGACAATTCAGATGCTGTCAGGACCTGGGCTTGAACCTGGGACCTCGTCGAATGGCACCCTTATCCGTAAGCAGGAGCTGGAGATGTTTGAAAAAGCCTTGCAAGTGAGGAGAATCTCCCCAGCAGAAACTTCTAAAGAAAAAGATGCCCAAAGATGGATAAGGTTCACTCCCCTAGATTGACAAGGGAATTCCACCAGAGGTTTCCTCACAAATCCAGCCCTAATACGTCCAGAGAGGAGGGGAGTACTGTCAGGACCTGGGCTTGAACCTGGGACCTCGTCTGTGTCTGGCATTTACTCTTCCCACTGAGCTATCTGGGATGCTGGACAGCTCCTTGCCTGATCTGCTGGACAAACCTATCTGATCCAATGGACAACCCTGCCTTGAGTCTTGATTACCGATGAACCTTGAACTCCTTGCTCCTCCCATGAATTTCCTATATAAGCCTTATCTCAGCACTTCCTCTTTGCCAGGTTATTGTGCCTTCCCTGCCAGTGCCTTGCTGTTGGTTTTCCTGTTGCCATCTGTACCTACAACCACTCGTGATTGACCTTTGGCTTATTCCTGGACTTCTCTACTGCCTGATCCCAATCTGCAACTACCCGTGTTTGACCCTCGGCCTGTTCTTTGACCACGTTGCTGTTTCATCCTTGTCTGTTTATCCGCTATTGGACCCCGGCTTGCTCACACCCTGGTGGGGCAAACTTGAGGACTGCGACCTGGTACTAGCTTGCAGCCAAATCCATCTCCACCACCTGGAGCTCTGGGGAAAACCAGCTAGTACTTAGACTCCGCACCTCAGGTGAGCCTGTGTCATCTACCAGAAGTGACTGCCTTTATACCTGTCCTGCAACTGCTATAGCAATTGGTCTTTAAGCCCGACGCCTGATCGGGACAGAATAACCTGGCCATAAACATGAAGGCCGCTATAGCAGATGCTCTGACTCCGGTCAGACAGCAAATCTCAGACCTGCAGCAAGAAGTTCTGTTACTGAAAGGTACAGTACGCCCAGGCCCGGAACCAGCCTGTCCTGAGCCATTTGTTGTAATGCCCGAGAGGTTTGACGGTAGCCGTGCATCTCTTTCATCCTTTAAGATGGATTGCGAGCTGTTGTTTGCTCTTAAGCCTAGGACCTATGCCACAGATTATATAAAGGTTCTCGCTACTATCAACCTGCTCACTGGACCCATCAAAACATGGGCTCACCAGGTATTACAGGAAAGGAGTCCAGTCTTGGACAGCTGGGAAGCTTTTATGTTAGCCCTGGACTCTCACTGTACAGTTTCCAAGAAAACCAGGGTTCCCAAGTCTGCTCCTAGCTCATCTGGCCTTCGAAGACCCAGGGACAGGAATACCCTGTACAGGTATGACTTCAAGCCACCCCAGTATGTGCCAAGCCATGAAGCCCTAACACCACAAAGCCTTGACGTTCCTGTGGATATACACACACCTACCCTGGAAGATGTGGAACCTATGGAGATCGGAGTCATCCAGACCACGCTGTCTAAAGCTGAAAGAGAGCGGAGGAGAGGCTGTGGCCTTTGTTTCTATTGTGGAGAAAGAGGGCACTTAATCTCTCTCTGCCCAACTCGTCCACCTCGGCCAAAGGTTCTTCAAGTGGGTACTACTGGGATTCATTCTGCTATCGCTGCTGTTCGGCCTGTGAACTGCCAAGGTTGCCGTAAGGCCTGTCCATGTTCAATGACACAAGTAGGTTCCCAGACTACGGTGGTCAACGATACCAGTGCCCCTCTTGAACCCGCAACCAATACCCCTGTGAAACTCCTACCATCTGGCCTAGAGGCAACTATGCAACCTCCCGACAACAGACCAGTTCCAGTAGTCATCCCACGTTCCACAGTGGTAAATGCAGTAACATCACCCTGTCCTGCCAAAGAACCACCTCCTGCTCCAGAGACGCCTTCGCTACATCCTAAGAAAACACCTGTTCTTGATACCGTCACCACTTCCATAAAGTCTGGCTCCATCACAAATTCCTGTCCTGCCAAAGAAGTTCTACCACCTGACTGTATGTATGCCTCGAATGGCACCCTTATCCATAAGCAGGAGCTGGAGATGTTTGAAAAAGCCTTACAAGTGAGGAGAATCTCCCCAGCAGAAACTTCTAAAGAAAAAGATGCCCAAAGATGGATAAGGTTCACTCCCCTAGATTGACAAGGGAATTCCACCAGTGGTTTCCTCACAAACCCAGCCCTAAGACGTCCAGAGGACGTCCTGAGAGGAGGGGAGTACTGTCAGGACCTGGGCTTGAACCTGGGACCTCGTCTGTGTCTGGCATTTACTCTTCCCACTGAGCTATCTGGGATGCTGGACAGCTCCTTGCCTGATCTGCTGGACAAACCTATCTGATCCAATGGACAACCCTGCCTTGAGTCTTGATTACCGATGAACCTTGAACTCCTTGCTCCTCCCATGAACTTCCTATATAAGCCTTATCTCAGCACTTCCTCTTTGCCAGGTTATTGTGCCTTCCCTGCCAGTGCCTTGCTGTTGGTTTTCCTGTTGCCATCTGTACCTACAACCACTCGTGATTGACCTTTGGCTTGTTCCTGGACTTCTCTACTGCCTGATCCCAATCTGCAACTACCCGTGTTTGACCCTCGGCCTGTTCTTTGACCACGTTGCTGTTTCATCCTTGTCTGTTTATCCGCTATTGGACCCCGGCTTGCTCACACCCTGGTGGGGCAAACTTGAGGACTGCGACCTGGTACTAGCTTGCAGCCAAATCCATCTCCACCACCCGGAGCTCTGGGGAAAACCAGCTAGTACTTAGACTCCGCACCTCAGGTGAGCCTGTGTCATCTACCAGAAGTGACTGCCTTTATACCTGTCCTGCAACTGCTATAGCAATTGGTCTTCAAGCCCGACGCCTGATCGTGACAGATGCTTACATTAGGTGATCAACTTCCAAAAATCTGCTCGCCAGCCTTCTCTTTGCCTGAAATATTGGGGTCTGGTCCTGGACACATGCCAAGCAAATTTTTTTAAATTTAAAGAAGAAACTGCTCTCTTATAGCTCACGCTTGGGAAATGAGGCCAAAGAAACATCCCACAATGAGATTCTTCATAAGAGTTCCAGGCTTCCAAGGCTGTGCCATTCACCCAGTTTCATTATAGACCTCTTCAGCACAACATCTTTTTGATCTAGAACAAGCATACTCCCCATCAACATCCTGGAGCTGAGAGCAGTAAGAATGGCTCTACAACATTGGAATCCCCTTCTGCTAGGACACCTAATCAGGGTCAGACAGTGCCATGGCTGTGGTCTACATCGGCAACCAAGGGGGCACCAGGTATCATGCAGCCTTGAAGGAAGCAAGCCATATCATCTCATGGAGAGAGATTCACTGTCCAGCACTCTGTAGTCCACATTCCAGGAGTGGAGAACTGGAAAATGGATTACCTTAGCCACCACTGCTTAAATCAAGGGGAATGGGCCCTTCACCCTGACATCTTTAACTTGACAGGTCAAAGATGGAGGATACCGTGGCCTCCAGATTCAACAGAAACCTATCTGTTTGTGATCAGGGCCAAGGATCCTTTTACACTAGCATTGGATGCCTTGATAATTTCCTGGTCTCAGTTCAGACTAATCTATGCCTTCCCTCCAAATTCTACCTAGTCTGCCGCACAAAATAGAGAAAGAGAAAAGTGATTCCCATTGCATCAAACTGGCCCCGAAGAACTTGGTACACACACGCATACTTAAAGTGGAGCTCCACCCTAAAGTGGAACTTCCGCTCATCGGAACCCTCCCTCCCTCTGGTGTCACAATTGACACCTTTCAGGGGGGAAGGGGTTCAGATACCTGTCTAAGAGTCCTCTCTGCGGGAAGTACGTCACTTCCCGCGGAATACCCGTTGTGTTCTGGGAGCAACTCGGCTCCCAGAACACACGGGGACCAGTCAGAAAGGCGCAGCGCGACTCGCGCATGTGCCGCAAGGAACCGGGCAGTGAAGCCGCAAGGCTTCACTTCCTGGTTCCCTCACCGAGGATGGAGGTGGGGGCAGCAGAATGATGAGCGATTGCTCGTCCTCTGCTGCGGACGTCGCTGGACTCCAGGACAGGTAAGTGTCTTAATATTAAAAGTCAGCAGCTGCTGGCTTTTAATATTTTATTTTCGGCGGAGCTCCGCTTTAAGCTGGATACACACTATACAATTTTCTTTCGATTTTTTTTCCTTTAGATTTACCAAAACCATATAATATGAGGTCAAACCTAAACACTTTGAATTTGTATGCAATCAGGCAGGCCCCCTATATAGTTGAAGGTAAATCTAAAGGAAATCAAACAGCAAAAGTTGTATAGTGTGTATCCAGCTTAAAACAACTATGAGGTTACCCCTGGCCTCTCCCCAACAGTCCAGACCTGTTGCTCTTTTTTCTATCCAGCTTCTCAGTCACTAGCCTTAACAGCAGGCCAGGTTTTATAAAACAGAGGGGTCTGAGTCTGTCATTTCTACCTTGCTAAAATCTAGAAAAGACACTTCCAGAAAGATCTAATATCGTACCTGAAAATCCTTCTTTGTCTGATGTGAGCACAGGAACTTCAGTTCCTGAGATTACTCTGTGCATCGCATTCTGGCCTACTTACAATCAGGTCTTGACCAGAACTTAAGCACTCTGAAAAGAACTAAATGGCCTTGTCCATTCCTTTTCAAAAAAGTGGAACTTTACCAATAACAACTTGATAAAAATAACGTTCTTTAGCAAGAAACATACATTCCACATTAATAATTATGCTCCCAAAATTAGTGTGTGCTATCTATTGCCTCCAGCATGGCTCCTGTTTCTTCTTGCCATTTTAGCTGATGCCCAGAGCCCCTGAACAGCAGATATTCTAAAGCCCCATACACACGATCTGACTTTTTGACAACAAACTTCAAAGTTAGCAGGTTTTCAAAAAAATCCGACCGTGTACGCTCCATCGGACAAACTTTTTCGGTTTTCATCGGACAAAAGTTCGCTCTGCAAACGGACAAACTTTTTCACAAAAGTCCTACGGTGCAAAGTCCTATCGTGTGTTTAGAAATCCATCAGAAGCAAGGACTAGCCGGAAGCGTTCTGCCTTGTAAAACTAGCGTTCGTAATGGTGATATCACATTTGTGACGCGGCAAGTTATGAAATCTAGAAATGCAGCTCACATTCTCTTCTTCTTTAATAATGGGATATTAATAAAGCTACTTTGCTGATGATACGGAGAAATGACAAACGTATTTACAAAGGATTTGTGTTCTAGTGAAAATGAAAATCGCGAATCAACACTAACCAAACTTCTACTAACTCGAGATTAGCAGAAGGAGCCCAAAGGGTGACGCCGGAGAATTGAACTTCCTCTTTTGAAGTGTCGCCAGTACATTGAAACGTCACTACGTTCGTGTTTGTTGCCGAAAAAGTCAGAGCGTGTGTATGCTATGGGCGTTCACCGCCAACTCCCTTCGGACAAAAATCCACGGAAAAGTTTGTTTGAAGTCCGACCGTGTGTATGAGGCTTTAGGCTGTCAGCAGATTGACCTCTACAAATTCAGCACAGTGCCTAAAAATAGAGGGTAACTGGGCACGTGTAGAGCAGGGTAAGGTAATTTTAATGTTTTACATAACTATACCTGCAAAAGAGACCAGCCTGAAGTGATATAGCAGGACTTTATTGTCTAATGCCGGGTACACACGATCGTGATTCACGGCGGTGAAAACACCGCCGTGAATCACGACATGAAAAAAAATGAAAAACGAGGGAACGGCATGTTCCCCCACACACGACCGTTTTTCCCGTCATTTTTTTCTTTGTCGAGAAAAACGACCGTGTGTGGGCTCCGTGGCAGTGATTCCCTATGGGAAAACTGCCGCGGAAAAAAATGCTGGAAAAAACGATGAGAAAAATTAGAACATGTTCTAATTTTTCTCATCGTGATTAATGCCGTTTTTCCCGTCGGGAAAAACGGCAAAAAGCCCACAGACGATCGTTTTTCTCGTCCAAAGGAAAAAATGTAATTTTTCCAGACGGGAAAAATGATCGTGTGTACGCGGCATAAGTCCACTTTAAGGTGTATCTTGACTTTTGGATCACCCTGTGCTTCTTTGGGGCCTCAACTTGATTCTCTTTGCACTGCAGAAACCACCTTTGAACCTATCAGGGATATCTCCTTAGATGGCCTCCCCTGCAAAGTGGCTTTTTTGGTTGCTATTACACCTGGCAGATGTGTCTCTGAAATGGCAGCTCTCTTGTAAGAAGCCTTTCCTCATTCTTTACAATGACAAAGTAGTCCTATGACATAGACCGAGGGTCGGCAACCCATCGATCACGGGCTACCTGTCGACCGCAGGTAGGTGACAGGTAGACCAGGAACAGGTCTGCACCGCTGACCCCTGCCTCCTACTGCTAGCTGCCGGTCTTCGCTCTCAGCCTCCTCTACCAAGCCTTTGATTCTCCTCTCTCCCTCCCCTCCTGCCTCCTCAGTCGCTGTCATCAATAAACAGCGGAAAGCGAGAGTCAACATAGCACAGGACAGAGGGCAGGCTGAGGAGCTGGCCAAGTTAACTTTTCTAGTTAACCTGCAGGTGATTGGTTGCTAGGTCCTAAGCAACCAATCACCAGCTTGTTAATATGAAAAGTCACTCGGCCAGTTCCTGCTCCGCACTCCTGATCACTGCATTCTGAGCGTAATGCACTCCTGATCCTTGCATTCTGAGCACAACGTACTCCTGATCCCTGCATTCTGAGTACAACGTACTCCTGGTCCCTGCATTCTGAGTACAACGTACTCCTGATCCCTACCTTCTGAGTGAAACGCACTCCTGATCCCTGCATTCTGAGCGCAACACACTCCTGATCCCTGCATTCTGAGTTCTAAGCACTCCTGATCCCGGCATTCTGAGCATAACCCACTTCTTAACCCTGCATTCTGAGGGTAACGCACACCTAAAGCCTGCATTCTGAGCATAACACACTCCTGATCCCTGCATTCTGAGCGCAACGCACTCCTGATCCCTGCATTCTGCGTGCAAAGCAATCCTGATCCCTGCATTCTGAGTTCTAAGCACTTTTGATCCCTGCATTCTGAGAGTAACCCAGTCCTTAACCCTGCATTCTGAGCGCAACGCACTCCTGATCCCTGCATTTGCAATCTACATTTGTAGTTAACAATGTATCATCACCCGAAGTAGATCACAAAGGCAGTGCGTTTTGAACACGGTGCAGGAAACGCACATGGAACATACCTTGCTGGCATCGCGTTCTGGTGTGAACTGGCCCTAACAACAGGACACTGTGCCCGGTGATCTTTGACATCATCAGTGTTGATCAAGTAGATCTCCATCTCTCTATGATTGCTTACCCATGCCATAGACTATCCTTCCTTCTTAAGGTGGTATCAGTCTTCCACCTCAATGAACACATATTCCTTTCATCTTTGTTTTCTGCTCCAAAGCACCCAAAGAAAATTGCTCTTCATTGTCTGGATGAAGTCAGATATCAGATTCTACCTCAAAGCAACAGCTTCTTTTAGGAAGACTCCCCATTTGTCCTATCCTCAGAACCTCACAAGGGACCACCTGCTTTTAAGTCCACCATTGCTCGATGGATAAGACAACTGATATCTGGAGCTTACATTCTAAAAAAGGAAACTCCTTCTTTGCTTTTACATGACCAATCCACCAAGTTGGTGGGCGTTTCCTGAGCATTCCAGCACCAGGCCTCATTGGCCCAGCTTTGTAAGGCTGGCACTTGGTCCTAAAAGTTTTACCAGGTGTACATTCAGTCTTCTGTGGATGCAGCTTTCAGCCGCAAGGTTCTTACAGTGGCATTCTGATGGTGGAGCTTTTGACCCTTGTTATTGTTGGGCCTGTTGGCACAATTGGCCCCCAATATAAATTCTAATATAGTCTTAGTAATAACACTCTAACTAAAATTCTGTCACTGTGGACAGGACACATTACCCAAAATACTTCTTGCACACCAATTGGAAGGGTTACTTTAGTTGGTTGTTTCTAGAAGGAATGAACTACTCCTAGTTCATCATAAATGCAACATTTAACTGCAAATTAGTTGGTCTCTTTAGGGTTTGCTTGTACAGCAGCATATATTTCCAGGCTCCTGATTCTCACCTTGGTATTAAAACCCTTTCTATAACTTTTACATTGCCTGCTGTCTAGCAGTCCTTGTCAGTCACAGGAATACAGTTGTTCTAGTTTGCGTGGAGTATTCCTTTCCTGATTCAACTATCCAGTCTCATCTGAGAGAGGCACAGCCAAGGACAGAATCTCTTTCCTTAATAACAACACTGCTCCAACCAATAAGCGAACCACCACTCTGTACAAGTAGAGCTCTAAGTGTCCTCTGAACCCAGCCCCCTATCATGCTCCTCCAGGTAATTAATTCAACCATTGCAGTACACAGTCTTGCATACAATTTGACCTCAAACAGCAATGTCTGTGACACACTTACATAAAGTACACCATTCTATACTTTAAAATATTTATTTTAGATTGCCTACTTATAGCATGTATAAATAACAGGTCTGCATGTCTATCATACAGTAGGATTTTATAGAATTCATAGAACATGAATTACCTTTTCTAAAAATACATGGTTATCTTTCTGTGGTTCATAGTGTTCTGAAATTGCAGTATTTCACTTTTAGTAGCTGCCGAGAAATTAGCTATTGCTCATTACATTCTCAATAGAGAGTTGATGGTTACTTGTTTATGACCTTGCCATCAGCCACCAGGACAAAAGCACTTCTTCCATCTGCCACCTAGAGTCTTAACTGACAAAGCAGGCCCCCAGTATGGTGAGCAGCAGCTGATTGGCTGTTAGTAGCGTTCTGGCTTTGAATGACAATGGATGAGGGAGTGAGGAAAGACTGAGATTAATCCTGCAGTAGAAGGCTGTAAACTCTAACAGCAACATAACTGCTGAATGGAAAATAAATAATACTGTTAATTTATATGTCCAGGAACAGCTTTCGGCCGCAGATATCTTTCTTGTCTGGCTGATAAGGAAAAAGGCAAACGTGATGCTACAAAATGGAATATTCAAAGCACCAAGGGTGAGTAATGAACTGTGCAACTGGCTAGCTTAATTAGCTTCTCTTTTTCCTGCTATATACAATAGGCATGAAGGATAAAAACGTGTCTAAGAAGTCTTGTTCAATCACAGGGCAATCTTTCTAGATTATTAGTACAGATGGCATGCCTGCAATTTTTATTTCCTTGAACCCTTCATTGCCCGTCACCCTATCGCACATTAATAGATGAGATTAAAAATCCAACAGGCTTGTTTTTATTCCAATATATTAGCTCATTTAGAACAATTGGTTCCTAAAACCTCTGTTCTTGTTTTAGAGGAATTTTATATGTGTTTGTTTATTGAGAATGTGGGAATGAAAAAAAAAAGCTTGCAAGGATGACAAAGCAAGGTGTTTGTGAGGCTAAATGAGATCAGAGAAGGCTGTATGCACACTGTACAGCATGCTTAAAACTGAGGTCTGGGATTTTCCCCAAAATGTTTTCCCAGGTAATAATGCGTCTTGATTGTGTTTTTGGAATGTTTTCACTCCAGAGACATTCTTACCATTTTCATGTTTATAATTTGATACGTGTTAATATAATATTCTTGCTATATGCTAATAAGGTGATTTAGTGAAACCGGTGCAATTGCCTTGCTATAGCGTATGATGTCTGATTTTAAACTATCCATACAATTAAATGGTACTTCATGCTTGTTTACCTTCCTTAATGACAGTTTTCAGCAGTTAGTCTTCAGCAGACAATGTGCTTTTAGCAGTACAATGCAGTTTATAAGTCTTGCTGTTATGCATATTAGCCAAATGCTTAAACATTTTCAGGATTAATCAGTAAAACATCATAGTACTGAATAAAAAGCTAAAGTGTGTGTATGTGTTTATTGTCTAAAATGCCCTGTTAGTTATAATTGATTGGTGCTTTGGGCACCTTAAAATGATAAAATCTTTCTAATTATAATTGCTAGATGAATTTTTATTTAAAAACATTTTCCATTAAAAACTATAATTCTATTATGTTAATACGGTGTTTGTAGTTTATTTTTTTACCTGCAAATAGAATTTGATGTAAACCTGTACTTTAATCATACTGGACAAATAACAGGTATAATTACATAAGGGAATTTAAGCAACCTATACTTACCTCCCCCACACTCCTTCACTGTCTTGGAAATACCCAGTCCTTTTGTGTATAGGTAAACACAGAACACCCCGCTGCCTCTCTACAGTGGAGTGTTTGAGGGGGGGGGGGGTGGTATGTAGCCCTGAATAGGTTTCAACTATCTAGTAAAGCAGGCCATAGATTATGCAATTTCCTTTCCTGCTAATTTCTCAATTCCCCCTTCAACACAGCGAGTGTTGATGGCAGAATCCCTCCAGCAGAGTTATTGTATTCTCCCAGCGGGGGGCATGGGCAGCCACCCCTGCCTTGAAAACCCAGTGATTACTAGTATTATTAGTATTCCCCTTTACATCAGCATTCCCACTTACATCAGAGTTCCTCCTTACATCGTTGTCCTCTCTTAAATCAAAGTCCCCCCCTTACATCAGTGTCTACTCCTACATTAGAGTCCAACCTTACATCAGTGTCCCCCCCCCCCCCTTATATCAATGACCGACCTAACCTTAGTAATTCAAATTGGTTATTGGCGCAAAGATGTAGGTGCTGGTGTGTGCCTGGGGTTCTAAATTTAATCAATATAGTTAAATATTTTCAAGATCTATAAAATAGTCCATAAGCCCATCAAAAAGTCAACAGGTAGGTTTACTTTAGTGGCAGCTCAGTGTTGATGCAAGAAGCAGCTCAAGGGCACAACTGAGGAGAAAGCACAAGCGCTATACCAAGTGCAGCATATATGGATTTTAATGTAGATAACAAGAGTAACGCTCTTGTTATCTACATTCAAATCCATATATGCTGCACTTAGTATAGCGCTTGTGCTTTCTCTTCAGTTGCCACCTCACATTAGTATCCCCTTTACATCAGTGTCCCCCTCTTATATCAATGGCTCACCTTACATTAGTATCCCTCTTTACATTAGTATCCCTCTTTATATTAGTGTCCCCTCTTACATCAGTGTCCCACCTTATTTCAGAGCCCCCCCTTTACATAAATTCCCCACTTTACATCAGAGTCCTTCCTTACATCAGTGTGCTTCCTTAACTCAGTGTCCCCTTTTACTTCAGAGCCTCCCCTTACATCAGTTTGCCCCTTTATATCAATGTCCCCTCTTATTTCAATTCGCATTACCTCAGAGCCCCCCCTACTTCAATTCCCTCTTTTATATTAGTGTCCATAGTGTCTTTCTTGCATTAGAGCTTCCCCGTATATCAGTGCCCCCTTACATCAGCATATCCCCACCTTCCATAACCCCCCCCCATCAGTGTGCCCCCTCCCACTTAGCACAGTGTGTCCGCCTTTACAACAATGTTACCCCCCTTACATCAATTTGCTCCCCCCCCAATCAGGGTGTACTCCTTACATCAGTGTGCCCCTCTCCCCCCCTTTACATCAACGTGCCCCCCTACAGCATGGTTTTAGCTGCACAGGGGGGAGCCCTCTCTTAGGCAGTGCAGTTGTAGTAGCATAACAGATCTTGTCACTGTCAGTTGCTGCAGCTCAAATATCGGTCTTGTGGGGGGGGGGGGGCATACTTAAAAAAGCTCCTGTTCAGCCCAGGGAATATGCTATCTCCCAGGCACATTCCTCCACCTGGTCCTGCTTGCACAGGATCTTGTATTTCCTCTGACACTTTGGGGTCCCTAGGGACAGACCATTGACGCTGCCAGCCAGCAGAGCTGATACAGGTGGAGAAAAGGGGGGGCATTTTTCTTCCTGAGCACAGCATAGCCAGACAGGCACCCCTCTGCCTCTCCAGGGCTCCTCAAGACAGATCACTCATGCTGTGTATCGGCACCAGGAGCTGAAAGAGGGCACGCACATGTTCTCCTGCATACTTTATATCAGCCCCACTCTCCAACCGCTCCACTCCCTCTATGAGCACCTGCCAACATACACTCTCAGCCATGGTGCCCCTCTCTATGTAGCGCCCGGTGCACATGCCCCCCTGCCCCTTCCTACTTTTGGCCCTGGGTACAATCAGCCTGCCCATACACGGATCGAATCTTAGATGGTCCTTGCTGAACCAGCTGTGATTCGATCCATCTATGGCCAGCTTTGCACAGTAACCTTAAACCACATGACAGAGGATTAGGGTGTGTGTGTGTGTGGAGGGGGGGGGGTTGGGTGCAGTGAAGGTAAGTGTAAGATGCATAAAATATCTCCTGTAAAGTAAGCATATATTACATTGTACTTTGGCCAGTATGAGTATAGTACGGTTTGTGTTTAAGAAATGTTTGGGATGCTAGAAAATGTGTCTGTCAGTTGAGATTCTCCTTTCAAAGTTCTTTTTTTCTCAAAAGCTCAAGAATTATACTAAGTTCCCATTCAAATCTGGCCAGTCCATTTTGTTGCATTAACACATTGGCATTACCATGTTGTGTTAAAGCAGTCCATTTACAATGGACCTACAGTATAACCAGACCATTTTCTCTGCCACAATGCAAGGCACTTTGGCGTGTTACTGTCAATATGGTGCAACACAGGTGCATTGGTATAGTGCATCAAGGTGGCATTCAGGATGAATGCATTGCAGTATTGTGGTAATGTACATTACTGCAATGCATACATTTAGATGGGCCATTAAAATTAGCTATAGGACAGTCAAAAACCTTTAGTCATTTATGTTTTATTGGCTTATTAAAGTGAACTACTACTTCCTGTTTAGCATTACTACTTCCTAGGTCAGCTGTCTGCTCCCTGAACAGAAGTGATAATGCTGATTCAGTGAGAAAGCTGGAGAGGGAGAGGTGACGCAGGAAATTGCATTGCTGAACAAAGAAGATTTGCTTAAAGTGGTTGTAGATTCAGGCTTACCTGTAGGTGCTTGAAATATCTCCTAAACCTCCACAGTTTAGGAGATATTTACTATAATCACGGGCACCACTGTCTATGGCGCATGCGCACTGTAGTGTGCCGTTCCTCATTGAGGCCGTGCCCTCACTGCCCTCAACATTGTGGCTCCGGCCAATCAGAGCGCCGGAACAGCGATACGCTGAAGTAACCCCCGGGCAAGATGTCGGCTGCCCGGGCGTTGGAAGAGGACGGCTGCGGGGGCTTTGATCGGAGGTGAGTATTACATAATGAGCTAGTATGCCATGCATACTAGCTCATTATGCCTTTGTCTTACAGGTGGTGTGTATTTTCCTGGGTTTACTTCCTCTTTAAAGCCATGTTTGGATATATTTACTAGACTTGTGCACAACGGAAAAATTCGTTCCGTTTCGGTTCGTTTCTTTCCGGTCCTGTTGATTCGTAATCATTCGTAATTTTGCTAGACGGGATTTTTCGTGTTCGGACTCATTCGTATTTTTGCAAGCGACATTTTTCGTTGAATTTTTTGTTGCTTTATAATTCGTACTTTCGGTAGAGTACGTTGTTTTTCGTTGATTCTGGACACAACTCCTACTTTCGTAACTTTTTTTGGGTTCGTACTTTCGGTAGAGTACGTTGTTTTTCGTTGATTCTGGACACAACTCCTACTTTCGTAACTTTTTTTGGGTTCGTTGATTCGTAATTTTCCGTGTCTCTCTCACAACGACGCTGCCTATTATGCCTAATGTGCTTCGAATGGATTTGTACTTTTCTAAATACATAGCGGTTATTTGTAACGATTCGAAATCTCGTATTTTACTTTCGTTTTTTACATGCGGCTATAGGCTCCGCCCCTGTACACCATTTTGAGAGGGTTCAGCACGGTGAGGGAGAAGCAGAGAGCAGAGCAGAGTGAGTGTTATTGTGCTTCGAATGGATTTGAAATCTCGTATTTTACTTTCGTTTTTTCATGCGGCTATAGCCTCCGCCCCTGTACACCATTTTGAGAGGGAGTTCAGCATGGTGAGGGAGAAGCAGAGAGCAGAGTGAGTGTTATTGTGTTTCGAATGGATTCGTACATTCGTAACTTTATTCATAACGAATTATGCCGAAGACCTTCGGGCATTCGCTATTTTGCGGTATAATTTATTTCGGATTCGGTTTTATTCGTAATTGCTCTGTTCGGAAATTCGAATGCTTCCGAATGTCCGAAAGTTGCTAAATTCGGACGAATTTTGATTCGTTACGAAACGAATTGCACAAGCCTAATATTTACATAGTTACATTGATCCCCCTTTGATTGCTGTAACTATGCATATACCATACCTGCATAATCTCTCTAGCTGGAAACACATAGTAGACACCACAACTACAGTAATCTCTACTGGGTCCCTTGCTGAGCAACTTTTCTACTGCCTTGTGAATGCAGGAAGTCACCTGATTGGCATGGTTGCCATTCAGAGATCACTCTGCATTTTCTCAATGAATGCAAAGCATTCTCTGAATGGACAAGGTGAACGTCACACTCTTCACCTTGTCCAATCAGAAAATGCTTTGCATTCATTAAGAAAACACAAAGCATTCTCTGAATGGTGCCTGTCCTGAGCAGGTGATCTCCTGTGCTCACAATGCAGCAGGGCAGTTGCTTGGCATGGGACCCAGAACCTGGTGGATATCATTGGATCATTGTAGTAGTTTTATCTACTACAGTGAGTTTCATCTTTTAGAGCTGTGCATAGTTACAGTGCCCCAAGATATACCCATGTATCCTTACCAGTAATTCCTCTGTGCGCAGAACTGTGTGTTATGTGTCTGTGCATTTTGTATAAATCAAGATTGGCTGTAAAGAATAACAAATCCTTTGACAGGTAAAACCATAAACATGTATCTATTCCAAATGTTTATCTAGCCCAGGACTTTGCTTTAGCTACAAAAAATTCTACATGTCCTCTTTATGCCTCGGTATCTTATTATAGAAACAATTATAACACATTATCATTTGATGGCAAAAAAATTGGCTCAGGGCTTTGGCACACAATCTGATTCTTGTTTCAGATTTTACTACAAGCCATGCAGTTTTGTTCCACAAATAAAATCATCAGTTCCAAATTATATGTACTATGTACCCTTTATAAAAAATGCAGTGTAATACGTGTGTAACCATATAAGGAATGCCTGCTTATTGAAGTACTCTGAATTGACCTTGCAGACTAAAAAGCTATCAGGAGAATAGATACATTTTGGAATATCGTTGGATGCCCACTGTCATACATTCTTCTGGGTTGGTCACTGGACACAAAGAGAAAGCAAAATAATTAATATATTTAGCTTTGTATTTACACCTGGTAGCCAAACTGTGGCCCTATAATACTTATTATGCTGACTAAGTCTAGTGCAAATCATTATATTACCCCTGTCCTTGAAGCAGTATTAAACCCAAGAGGACCTTCATTTGTTTAGAATGGCAGTCAGTATATGGATATATTTTTGCAAGCATGACTGTAAATTTGGAAAATTAGGTAGCCAATTGTATAGGGCAATCCCCCTTGACCCCCCACCCCACTCTCATTTCTTCTTTTATTAGCCTCTACATGCCTGTAATTCCACCAATGGTCACGTGGCTTTCATCTACTTCACATTGGACCTTTAATCTACCCAATTTCTTTTTTTTTTATCTTCCCTTGTTTTTATTCTTTCTTCTTTAATTTCATTCATATGCCTTTCAAACCCCTAGGGTCTGGAAGACTCTGCCAGGTTGTATGTCTTTGCCCTCCTCTCAACACTCCTAACACCTCAGAAATGTGGGCCAAATTTAAAGTGGAAGTAAAGGCAAAACCTAACTAACTCTAAACCTACTCCCGCCCACATTCCAAGCCTGATCTATTTAGCCCTGTAAAGAAAAGATTGATATACTTACCTATTTTGAAGCCGCTCCAGTTCCGGTCTCCAGCGGCACCTTCTGTGTGCAGGAGAAAGCCAACAATGGCCGCAAAATGCCTCTGAAGTGACGTCACCCATACACACCGAAGCCACCGCTGACCACTCAACCTGAGACCAGACCGGAGCAGCTGCAAAATAGGCAAGTATAGCAATCTTTTCTTTACAGGGATAGATGGCTTAGAGAGTGGGTAGGAGTAGGGATAGTTAAGTTTTGCCTTTACTTCCACTTTAATTTCCACAGTTGACAGTTGGAGAGGGGTCTATGCTGTTCAAGAAAGAGGTAGAACTTACCTCCCGTTTGATTTTTTTCCTTTTTCTAATTACCGTATTTTCCGGCGTATAAGACGACCTTTTACATCTAGTGATTTAACATGAACAGTCAAACCAAGCAATATGAATACTCAATGGTCTGTTTGTTCCGATTTATTGTAACTTTGTAAAACTCAAAAAGATTACTGAAACACAATTGCAGACATCTATTATGCAGTAAGTAGTAAATATTAGTGCGTGTGTATTTTTTAAAAACAAAATCTTATTACGAATTTACTTTACTAAAGCCTCGCTCTCACCATGTGCAGAGACGTGAGTGCTTATGCACCTGTTTCTGCATGACTACAGGTGGTCCCCTAGTTACAAACATTCGACTTACAAACGACTCCTACTTACAAATGGAGGGAGGCAACAGGAAGTGAGAGGAAATCTACCCCTAGGAAGGGAAATTCACTCCTGTAAGAGTTATTATGGGAAAAGGGTACCTCCACTGATGCTTTATCACCAAGGCTTGTTTCCACAACAACAAAGGCCTGGGGAATGCACAGGAAAAAACCAAGCATACTTACTGACCAGCTAGCTGACAACCAATTAACCTGTCTAACAGTATGCGTTAAAAACAGGGGTTTGTCCGCACGCATTTGCAAACGCATGCGTGAGCCACGCCAAGGCCCCCTGGAGTCTGTGGTCCTACACTAACTGTGAGTGTCCCCACAATGGAGGCACATGCATTCTGATGGTTAGATGAGGACAGGTGGACTGAAGGGGAGCCACCCCTCCTTAAAAGGTACAGGAGCACACCAAACACCCAGCGTAGCACAATGGCAGCAAAGGTGTTGGTGCGCTGCTGGACCAATACAAACACCAATGTGATAAAACAAACATGTCCACTGCCCTCATCTATAGCTGGCCATAACAGTAAGCAGCATTGGAAGGCTAAAGCAGATAACAACAAAGGCCTGGGGAATGCCCAGGAAAAAACCAAGCATACTTACCGACCAGCTAGCTGACAACCAATTAACCTGTCTAACAATATGCGTTAAAAACAGTTAGTGTAGGACCACAGACTCCAGGGGGCCTTGGCGTGGCTCTGTGGCTCACGCATGCGTTTGCAAATGCGTGCGGACAAACCCCTGTTTTTAACGCATACTGTTAGACAGGTTAATTGGTTGTCGGCTAGCTGGTCGGTAAGTATGCTTGGTTTTTTCCTGGGAATTCCCCAGGCCTTTGTAGTTATCTGCTTTAGCCTTCCAATGCTGCTTACTGTTTTGGCCAGCTATAGATGAGGGCAGTGGACATGTTTGTTTTATCACATTGTTTCCACAACAACCCAACATTTTCAAAATTCAATTGTCATTGGGATAGCAAGTGAGGTGAAATCTTCTGAACAGGGGCACAGACAGCAAAAAAAAAAAAAAAATGTTACAGGGGTGTTAACCCTTCCCTATGCTATCCAAAAAGCTTAATTTTTTATTTTTTTGGCTGGAGCTACACTTAAAAAAAATTACCTGTTCAGACTTACAAACAGATTCAACTTAAGAACAAACCTACAGACCCTATCTTGTTTGTAACCCGGGGACCGCCTGTACAAATAAAACAGCTGTCCTTTATGTGCCCTGTTCACACCACATCACTGGTATCATATCTGGATTTTTTCTGCACAGAATTCTGCAACGTGTATGCAGTTTTCAGCTCAGAAAAATAATTAATGTGACGTCAAGATTGTGGTGTGAACAGGGCACATAGAGAACAATTGTGTTTCTTGTGCGCTTGCAGAGAATTTATATTACTGTATATATTTTTCCAAAAACATAAAACGGACGTAACAGCAGAATTGTGGTGTGAACTGGGCAAATAGAAAACAATTGCTTTCCTTGTGTCCTTGTAGAGACCTACGTAATAAATACACGTCTCCGCACATGATGTGCACAAGCCTATGCAAGTCAAATCTCAGTAGTTTTTCTACTAGTTTTTATGCATGTATGCTGTGAACACGGCCTAAGTGCCAATTCACACCGAAATTTTCACAGTCCTGTGCAATTAGATTTTCAGTCCATTCTTTTGAATGGGCTGAGATCGCACTGGATTGCACCAGATTGCATAGTACTGTGGTACAGTGCGTTCCGGTGTAGACAAACAAGCTGTATTCCAGTGTGAAAAAGCCCTTAATTGTTACATGGATCAGTTGAATGTACTGCATGCAGGCTATTTTTTACAATATTTGCAAATTTAAAAATAGAGTACCCCTGGGTACCTTATCAGCAGTGCATGCCACAGCAACTGATGTACACGACCTGGGTACAATAAGGAGAACTAAGTTCCCCCCAGCGAATGGTAGCTGTGACCGAATTGTGCTAATAGTGGAAGAGGCTAAAATAAGTTTGGTCAAATAAAACCTGAACCTAATCTACACTGGGTCCACAGCATGTAATACAACGCTGTATCCTGGCCTAGGCCAACAAGGCCCAGGCCTAGGGCAGAATTTTGCAGGGGGCAGCATAGAAAGAGTCCCCGCCGGCTTGCGCTACACTGTTAGTGTAGCGCCAGTCTTATGGGGGGGACTGGGCTAAGAGGCAAATTAGTCTAGCGCCCCCATAAAGCGGCCGCACTGCTTCCGGTATGTGGGCGGCCGGCATTCCGCAACTGTCCTATCATCCTGGACCACAAACCTTCCTCACTGTGCTATATGTTTTCTACTGCACCAATGGCATGGTTATATCTTCTTAGTCCTCTCCATAAAATTATCAGAAATTTGTGCTTAAAGTAGAACTATAGGAAACACTTTTTTTTTTCATTTTGGATAGAGTAAGGGAGGGTTATAGCCCCTGTCAGTTTATTTTTTACCATCCCTGTCCCATTGGAGAGATTTCTCTTCACTTCCTGCCCCATAGCCAAACAGGAAGTGAGAGGAAATCTGTGCAAATTAAGGGAATCCATTGCCCCTCCCCCCCAGGCGCTCAGAACTAGTGTCCCCACTCAAAAATTTCAGGGCAGATCTTAAACAGAAAGGGGTGTGACCTTGACAGGAAGGGGTGGGTCATATTTAAATTAGGGGGTGCACGAGTTTAGTCAGGCCTATGGCAGCACAAAACCAGAAATGCGTAATGCACAGAGTTAAGAGGTCAAAAGTGAATAATGCACTCCCAAGCAAAAATTACGTTCTTGTCCCAGTAAAAATCTCCCACCCCCAATGGCAAAACCACCTCCAAGTGCAAATTCCCCCTCCCTCCATGAATTGTATTAACTTAAAGGCTAAGTCCACCTTTTTGGGCAGAAGTTCACTTTTCATAATAAATAGAAGTGTTTTATTTTGTAATTTCTGTCCCAGCTTTAAATTTTCATCTGTCTATTTGGATTTTTTTAAATGTTTTTAGATTCCATCACTTTTTGTTGATCGTATCCGAGCATGCACTTTCTTGCTGCATCACAGAAGAGGGCGTGATAGGACGTGTTCACACCTCCTTCATTACTATAACACCTCTTGTGTTATTTCTACCCACTTTCTGTACAATCTGATTATACAATATCCTTTAGATCTACCATCAGCTATGTAGTGTCTAATTTGATGCAAATTGAATAGATTGTTCAGGTGTGTCCTTCTATTCCATAGTTATGATAAATCTAACGGAAATTGTACATAGATTTTACAATCAGATTGCATAGTGTATGGTCATCTTTATATAAGAACATACGAGGGAGTGGACAGAAGACGCTCAGCTGTCAGTCCCCATTCACATCTCCGTGTAGCGGGAACTCACAGTCCCGCATTCGTTTTTTGGAATTTTTTGAGCTTTTTCACACATAGGGCAGCCCATTCACTTGAATTGGTGCCCTACACGCAACAAACACCCCACATAAGCTCCAGAACTTTATTTGGAGGGGAGCGTGGTGCATTTTTATCATGCTTTTTTGGTGTGTTTGCAGAGCGTATGTCGCTGTGCAAACTCATGATTTGCTATCCATGCTT
The DNA here is from genome assembly GCA_029206835.1 of Rana muscosa. Classification (NCBI taxonomy): domain Eukaryota; kingdom Metazoa; phylum Chordata; class Amphibia; order Anura; family Ranidae; genus Rana; species Rana muscosa. The sequence continues at coordinate 117,453,221 of CM055123.1, read as the reverse complement.
GGGGTGTCTTTAGCATTTAATGACAGTGAAAGCAAGATGCGCATTTTCAGTGCATTTCTGAAATACGCAGCAGCGCGCGTTTTCTGTGTGGTTTGCCATGCGTTTGGAAATGCGCAGATGTGAATGGAGCCTCATTTGTCTTGTGTAAGCACACCAATTTCATTTCTTTATCGTACATCACGGGACACAGAGCGGCATAGTAATTACTATGTGGGTTATAGAGCTTACCTTCAGGTGATGGACACTGGCATACCCAAGACAGGAAGTCCCCTCCCTATATAACCCCTCCCATATCGGGAGTACCTCAGTTTTGTTGCCAGTGTCTAAAGGTGTTGGTCACGGTTAAGCATGTATTCAAGTTAGCTCTGCGTATGGTCTTTGAGGCCTAAAGGCGAGCTATTCCGGATCCGTCCAAAGTGCTTCAATGCCAAAATGGACGGTACCCGGGCCTCGGGGAAGAAGATGTGGACCATCTACGAGGTTTGGCCTGTAATGCCTCTCTTAGGAGGGCTGGACCCTGGGATCCAGTACTCTGGTCAGACCCAATACCAAGAGGTTTTCTGGCAGGGTGCTGTACAGGTCCAGGGGAGTGGTGTTCCTTTCAGTAGGATCCCGGTCCCTGAAGGTCAAATGACGTTGCCCGCCAAAGGGGCGAAGTTTGGGCTGTCTGTTCCGAACAGGGTCCTGCGGCGGGGACAGGTAAGTGAGGGTCCCTGATGAACTTGGTCCAGCAGGGACCCTTCAAAACTAATGTGTTTGCCTGTATTTTACCTACATGGTATATTTCCCACTGTACCTGATGCCTAAAATATCTTTGATAAACCTGAAATGTATTTTCTTATGGTTCTATTGGACATTATGTAATACCCCTGTTTGGCCACAGGAGGGAGATACTTGAGAATGTCTATATAGCTGGGCATACCTTCTATAAGTGTAATGCCTAGACAGTTGGAGGAGCATTCTTCTATGTACAAGCTCTGCAGTACCCATCTGTAAAAATGTTACCATACCTGCTAGGGGGACCTGGAAACAGCGTCCTTAGTACATGGCACTGTGGTCTCCCTCTATAGTGTCAGCTTGGCTTCAATGTAAAACTGCAGCTCCCTCCTGCTCCCCCCCCCATTCCTTCCAGGGAGCATTTCTGGCGCACGGCACGTGCATTGGCGCATGCGGGCGCGCTTCTGCGCATGTGCGGGCATCCTCTGCTTTAAAAATACAGCCTCTGCGAGACATGCTGTAAGAGGACGGACACATCAGCAGAGCTCCTTGGTGACATTTATTTTTGATATTATATTAGGGCACACTACAGGTGGTGATACAGGCATTCCCAAGGCACATTAGTTTAGTCACCTGACTAGCTCTCATGGCAAGCTTGTACGCTAGACTATAGCTAGTGGTGGATGCATTTTTGACTGTAAGTCCTTAGCTTGAGCTAGGACTATGCCTTCCAAGGGCTCTGGGAGTAAAAGTCCTAAGAGGCTAAAGGGTTCGCCATCGGGCTCTGAGGATCTGGGGCTTGCTCCTACTAATATTTCCTCCCCTGATAAATCAGAGGTAGTTACCCGAGGGGAGCCATCAGGAATGCTAGGTGCTGCGGCTGCCCTCAGTTCACCTGCTCCGGTATATGTGACAGAGGAGGCTTTTACCTCTGCGCTGGGAGGATTAGAACAAAGATTGGCGGCATTATTCGCTTCCTCCCTGCCGGGAAAAAAACGCGCCAGATCTCCATCTCCACCGTTAGAGTATCTAACAGCAGAGCAATTGTCTCAGGATGAAATTGATTTTCATGCAGGGGATCAGGAGGATGATGCAGCCTCGGAGGAATCTACTTTAGAGGAGCCATTTTCAGCCTCTCAGGCTGAAAAACTGTTAGTTCAGTCTTTAACAGACATGGTTCGGTCAGCTTTCAAGCTGCCCCTTTCAGAACCAGCAACTACGTTGGGTTCTTCATTGGGCTCTTTGAAAGCCCCACAAGATAATGGTTCCTTTCCAGTGCATCCATTGTTAGAAAATCTCATTTATAAAGATTGGGAACATCCTGATAAATTGTTCGTTCCTCCCAAAAAGTTTTCTGTGGTATATCCTATGGAGGAAAAGTTCACCAAAAAATGGAGCCTTCCTACTGTGGATGCTGCCATTTCTTCTGTGAACAAATCCCTGACATCTCCAGTGGACAATGTACAGATGTTTAAAGATCCAACAGATAAAAAGTTGGAAACCCTATTAAAGACTGCTTTTTCTACAGCTGGTACTGTAACTCAGCCTGCAGTGGCAGCCATTGGCATCTGTCAGGCCTTGAAAGACCAGATGAAGCTGGCTTTAAAAGACATGCCAGTTCAGCAGGTGCAGGATTTAGCAGATCTACCTAGGGCTTTATGTTTTGCGGTTTACGCCATTAAAGATTCAATTCATCAGGCCTTACGCTGGTGTTGGTACACATGCGTAGACTCCTATGGCTGAAAAACTGGTCAGCCGAGACGCCCTGTAAAAAGCTCCTGGCTGGATTTCCATTCCATGGGGAGCGGTTATTTGGCGAGGACTTGGATAAATACATCCAGAAAATCTCCAGTGGGAAGAGTACCCTTTTACCTGTTAAAAGGTAATTCAGGGGTCCTGCCTTCAAGCGGCCCACCTCGCCAGTCCCAGGAACTTTAGCCTCTAAATAGTTCCGACGGCCTCCCCAATCCAATCCTGGAGGGAGAGCACAGGGACAGCCACAGGGTAATAAAAAGCCCTGGAACCGAAGGAATACTAAACTTGCCCCCAAGTCGGCCTTATGAAGGGTCGCCCCCACTCAGACGAGTGGGGGGAAGACTTCTGTTGTTTTCAGGGGCTTGGCGAGAGACGATCCGGGACAGATGGGCTCTCTCCACGGTATCCTTGGGATACAAGTTGGAGTTACAGGAATTTCCTCCTCCTCGGTTTATAACATCAAACGTCTCAAAAGATCCAATAAGGAGAAGATCTCTCCTTTCGGCGTTAGACCGACTATTATCCCAAGGGGCAATTGTGGAGGTTCCGGTAAAGGAACAGAGGTTGGGATTTTACTCAAACTTCTTTACCGTTCCAAAGCCCAACGGAGATGTAAGACCCATACTAGATCTCAAAGGTCTAAACAAATTCCTAATCGTCAAATCGTTCCGTATGGAATCAATTCGGTCAATAGCCGCCTCCCTACAAGGGGGAGAAGGGTTGGCGTCCATCGATATCAGGGACGCTTATTTACATGTTCCTATATTCCCCAGTCTTTAAAAGCTTCTACGCTTTGCGGCGGAACAGCGCCATTATCAGTTTGTGGCGCTACCCTTCGGGTTGGCCATGACTCTGCGAGTGTTCACAAATATCTTGGCCCCTCTGTTGGCCGACTTAAGAACTCAGGGAATATCTATAAGGGCCTACCTGGACGACCTATTGATAATAGATCAGTCGGCTTCCAACCTAAGGGTTGCTGTACACAACACGGTACAATACCTGGAATCCCGGGGCTGTGTCCTAAATCTGGACAAATCGGCCTTGCAGCCAGCAAGAAGACTCAAATATTTAGGCTTACTCATAGACACAGACCAAAGAAAGGTTTTTCTGCCTCAACAAAAATCTCTTCCTTAAGAGAACTAATTCAAGCGATCTGTGCAAAGAGACAGCCATCCATTCGTCTTTGCATGCGGTTGCTGGGAAAGATGGTAGCCTCATTTGAAGCAGTTCCGTATGCTCAATTCCATTCAAGGAAATTGCAGAACGCCATCCTATCCGCCTGGAACAAAAAGGTTCAAGCCCTAGACTTCCCAATGTCCCTGGCGTTATCAGTACGCAGGAGTCTATGTTGGTGGTTGGTACCCCAAAATTTACAAAAGGGAAAGTCGTTCATTCCAATCTCTTGGAGGGAAGTAACTACGGATGCCAGCCTTCTAGGCTGGGGGGCAGTACTGGAGCAATGTTCACTCCAGGGAAAGTGGTTGAATATCGAGAAGACCTTGCCCATCAACCTGCTGGAAATTCGGGCGGCACGGTTGGCCCTGGAAGCATAAACTTCCAAGCTACATGGGTCTCCTGTCAGGATCCAATCAGACAATGCCACAGCTGTGGCATACATCAATCACCAAGGGGGCACCAAGAGCGGTGCGGCCCAGAAGGAGGTGAATCATATCCTGATATGGGCAGAAAAACATGTCCCATGCATATCCGCTATTTTTATTCCAGGAATAGAGAATTGGAAAGCAGACTTCCTGAGTCGGCAGCAGTTATCCCCAGGGAAATGGTCTCTTCACCCCGACATCTTTCAGACAATATGTCAGAGATGGGGGACACCAGATGTAGATCTATTGGAATCCAGGTTCAACATGAAATTGAGCAGCTTTGTGTCCAGAACAAGGGACCCGCTCGCTTGCGGATCGGATGCACTGGTGTTCCCGTGGGATCAGTTCTCACTAATATATGCGTTCCCTCCGCTGCAGCTACTACCTCGACTCCTCCGCAGAGTCAGGATGGAAAGGAGGCCGATGATTCTGGTAGCCCCAGCATGGCCTCGGAGATCCTGGTACGCGGAAATTGTAAGAATGTCTGTAGGCAAGCCTTGGACCCTTCCGCTTCGGCCAGACCTGCTCACGCAGGGTCCGATATACCACCCTTCTTTACAAACTCTAAATTTAACGGTTTGGCTATTGAATCCCACATTCTAAGAGAGAGAGGTCTCTCTAACACAGTGGTGTCTACGATAATCAATGCTAGAAAGCCAGTCTCTAGACATATATATTATAGAGTTTGGAAGGCGTATGTGGCATGGTGTGAAGCCAAGAAATTTCATCCTCGGAAGTATGTCATTGGCAGAATACTTGACTTCCTGCAGTGGGCTGTTGTCCAAAACCTAGCCTTAAGTACTATTAAGGGACAGGTTTCGGCCTTATCGATATTTTTTCAAAGGCCACTAGCTACACATTCGCTAGTAAAGACCTTCTTGCAGGGTGTGACTCGTATCAACCCACCAGTGAGGTCTCCCATATGTCCATGGGACTTAAACATGGTTCTATCAGTTCTTCAAAGACAACCTTTTGAACCATTACTCCACATTCCTTTAGTGCTCCTCATCAGGAAATTTGTGTTCTTGGTAGCTATATCCTCAGCCAGGAGGGTATCGGAATTAGCAGCTTTGTCTTGCAAGGAGCCATATTTGATTATCCATAAGGATAGAGTGGTTTTTTTATGTACACATCCAGCCTTTCTTCCGAAGGTCGTGTCAAGTTTTCATTTGAACCAAGATATGGTTCTTCCTTCCTTTTTTCCCAAACCTAGTTCGGTGGAAGAGAAATTATTACATTCTTTGGATGTAGTAAGAGCAGTTAAAGCCTATCTTGAAGCTACTGCTATGATTCAGAAAACTGATGTTTTATTTATTCTGCCAGAAGGGGCCAGGCAGCGTCGAAATCGACTATTTCTAAGTGGATTCGGCAGGTTATTATTCAAGCCTATGGTCTGAGAAAGAAGGTGCCTCCATTTAAAATTACAGCACACTCTACTAGAGTGGTTGGTGCTTCTTGGGCAGTGCATCTCCAGGCCTCCTTGGCTCAAATCTGTAAGGCTGCAACTTGGTCTTCAGTCCACACATTCACAAAATTTTATAAGGTGGATGTAAGAGGTCATGAGGATATCGCCTTTGGGCGTAGTGTGCTGCAGGCTGCAGTATAGATCCTCATGCCTGATGGCGCCCAGCTTGTTATGGTGTCTCCCTCCCCTCATTTTGGCATTGCTTTGGGACATCCCACATAGTAATTACTATGCCGCTCTGTGTCCCGTGATGTACGATAAAGAAAATAGGATTTTTATAACAGCTTACCTGTAAAATCCTTTTCTTGGAGTACATCATGGGACACAGAGCTCCCACCCCTCTTTTGGGGACTCTTATTGCTTTGCTACAAAACTGAGGTACTCCCGATATGGGAGGGGACTTCCTGTCTTGGGTGTGCCAGTGTCCATCACCTGAAGGTAAGCTCTATAACCCACATAGTAATTACTATGCCGCTCTGTGTCCCGTGATGTACTCCAAGAAAAGGATTTTACAGGTAAGCTGTTATAAAAATCCTATTTTTCAGGCCCCATTCAGACCTAGCGTAGTGGGCGCGCACATTTTTTGGTGGATTTTTCCCACAACACACATAGCAAAGCCCATTGATTTCAATGGGCTATTGGCCATTTGTATTAAACCCAAAATTAAAAATCTACCATATTGCAGCTTACCAATCATTAGATGTGGTGGCTGCCTCAGTTTTATTGTATTAGTCTTTCTTCCCTCTTCACCTGGTGATCTGGCCAGTAACACACCACCTCCTGTATTAGAGTGACCCCACTCTGGTTGAAAGAGCACAGTCTGGGGGTGTGTTAAATGTATTAACAGATTTAAATACAATAACAAATTTAAGCCAAACCCCAGCTCACACTTTATAATCCGTTACAGAAAACCGCTTTTTCCTTTTGGGATAAAGGTTTTAATGAATAAATAAAAGCTGACCATTGTAAGTACCTCTGCCAGCGTTAAATGGTATGCCTCATCTCTGATACATTTTGCTGGAGAGCTTTTGAAAACACAAATACTTTCTGGCTCGACTACCAGATGAAAATACAAGAAAGAAAACTTAAAAAAATAAATAAAAAAATGCAGCCATCACATCTAAGAAATGATAAACTGCAATATAATAAATGTTTTCTTTTGGGTTTAACCACTTGCCTACTGGGCACTTTCACCTCCTTCCTGCCCAGGCCAATTTTCAGCTTTTTAGTGCTGTTGCATTTTTTATGACAATTGCTCGGTCATGCAAATACCCAATTTACATTTTTATAATTTTTTTGAGACAGATAGAGCTTTCTTTTGGTGGTATTTAATCACCACTGTGTTTCTTATTTTTTTTGTCAATATTCTGTTTGCTTTGTTAGCAGCAGCTTGGCATTGCATGCCATTGCTGAGCCTATCATCTACTAGGACCCCCAGGTCCCTTTCAATCCTAGATTCCCCCAGAGGTACTCCCCCCAGTGAGTAGATTGCATTCATATTTTTTGCACCCAAATGCATTATTTTAAAATGTTCTACATTGAACCTCATTTGCCATGTAAGTTGCCCACCCCATTAAGTTGTTCAGATCTTTTTGCAAGGTTTCCACATCCTGCGGAGAAGTTATTGCCCTGCTTAGCTTAGTATCGCCCACAAATACAGAGATTGAACTGTTTACCCCATCCTCCAGGTTATTTATGAACAATTTAAACAAAATTGGTCCCAGCACAGAACCCTGGGGGACCCCACTACCCACCCATGACCATTCTGAGTACTCCTCATTCATCACCTCCCTCTGAACTCGCCCTTGTAGCCAGTTTTCAATCCATGTACTCACCCTATGGTCCATGCCAACGGACCTTATTTTGTACAGTAAACGTTTATGGGGAACTGTGTCAAATGCTTTTGCAAAATCCAGATACACCACGTCTACAGGCCTTCCTTTATCTAGATGGCAACTTACCTCCTCATAGAAGGTTAACAGATTGGTTTGGCAAGAACGATTCTTCATGAATCCATGCTGATTACTGCTAATGATACCGTTCTCATTACTAAAATCTTGTAAATAGTCCCTTATCATCACCTCCAAGAGCTTACATAATAATTATGTTAGGCTAACTGGTCTGTGATTTTCAGGGATGTATTTTGGGCCCTTTTTAAATATTCGTGCTACATTGATTTTTCTCCAATCAGCTATTACCATTCCAGTCAGTAAACTGTCAGTAAAAATTAGGAACAATGGTCTGGCAATTACTTGACTAAGTACCCCCGGGTGCAAGCCACCTGGTCCCGGTGATTTATTAATGTTACGTTTCCTAATTCTAATTTTAGTTCTGTTCTCTGTTAACCATGGAGGTGCTTCCTGTGATGTGTTATGAGGATAAACACTGCAGTTTTGGTTACTGAAGCCCCCCCGATTCCCTTGTGAAGGCTGAGGAGAAGAATCAATTCAATACCTTTGCCATCTCCCTATCCTTTGTAACCAGGTGTCCTTCCTCATTTGTTATGGGGCCAATATGGTCTGTCCTTCCAGTCTTACTGTTTACATACTTAAAGAATTTCTTGGAATTTTTTTGCTCTCCTCCGCTATGTGTCTTTCGTGTTCTATCTTAGCCGCCCTAATTGCACCCTTACATTTCTTGTTGCATTCTTTATAAAGTCTGAATGCTGATGATGATTGATGATCCCTCAACCTTGTATTTTTTGAAGGCCTTCTCCTTTGCTTTTATATGCATTTTTACATTGGAGTTAAGCCATCCAGGACTTTTGTCTTATGCATCCCATTGACTTATTACCCATGGGGTGCATTGGCTAATGCCCTTATTTAATATGCTCTTAAAGCAAACCCATCTCTCCTCCGTGTTCTTTGTTCCCAAGATTATATCCCAATTTATGCCTTCTAGCAAGGTTCGTAGTTTAGGGAATTTGACTCTTTTGAAACTCAGTGTCTTTGTATGTTTCCTATTTGTGTGATTTATACTGAAGCCAATTGACCTTTGATCGCTGTTACCTAAATTGCCCCGTATTTCCACATCTGTGATCAGGTCTGTATTGTTGGTAACCAGTAGATCCAGTAACGCTTTATTTCTAGTTGGTGCGTCTACTATCTGACCCATAAATTGTCCTGCAAGACATTTAGGAACTGGCGAGCCTTAGATGAATGCACAGTTCCCTCCGCTTTGCAGAGAGAAAAAACATACAGATCCTCTGTACAGAGCCCTGTGTGTTTGTCAACACAGGGCTCTGGGCTGTGATTTGACACAACCAATCAGCAGTTCTTAGCCATGAATCATGGGCTAAAACCTGTTGATAAAATCCAGCACACCCTGAGCCCGGAAGACAGTGCCAATGCACAGGTACATAATTATACAGGTACAGTAAAATGCACGCCGATGGTCAGCAAGTGGTTAAAGTGGAAGTAAACCCTCCTATCATTTTCAGGCAAGGAAGCTGCCATCTTGGCCTCTGTTTAATCTTCAACTACCATGATGCTGCACATGTGATCAGTTATGACACCAGCCATTGGATGGTTTGACAGTTTGGTTGAGAGCACAACCAATGTGACAGTTGGCATTCCCGGCATGCCGGGAATGTAACTTCTTTTTGAAACTGTTAAATAGATGGGTTTACTTCCGCTTTAAGTAATAATTGCAAGAAGTGGGAAAGTTGTTTACATCTTCAGAAACTAAGAATAAGGTGTGGAGTGGGGGTTGGAATATGGCTGGGTATATACTAGTAGAATTTCATGTAAAAATGTAAGGAAATTTGTTTATTTTGTTTGTTTGTCATCCGAAGTGATGAGAAAAATCAAAGGAGCAGGATGGAAATTGTTTCTCAACTGAACGAATTTCTAACAGTGGTTTTCGTTCAGGAAAGTCCATTCATTTCAACATTGAATGTTAAAAGAAAACAGTATTTAACCACTTCCTTACTGGGCACATATACCCCCTTCCTGCCCAGGTGAAATTTCAGCTTTCAGCACTGTCACGCTTTGAATGACAATTGCGCGGTCGTGCGACGTGGCTCCCAAAAAAAATTGACATCCTGTTTTTCGCACAAATAGAGCTTTCTTTTGGTGGTATTTGATCACCTCGGCGGTTTTTATTTTTTGCGCTATAAACAAAAATAGAGCAATATTTTTTGATTTTTGCTATAATAACTATCCCAATTTTTAAAAAAAAAATATATTTTTTTCCTCAGTTTAGGCCGATACGTATTCTTCTACATATTTTTGGTAAAAAAAAATCGCAATCGGCGTTTATTGATTGGTTTGCGCAAAAGTTATAGCGTTTACAAAATAGGGGACTGTTTTATGGCATTTTTATATATATATTTTTTTTATTAGTAATGGCGGCGATCAGTGATTTTTTTTGTGACTGCGACATTATGGCGGACACATCGGACACTTTTGACACTATTTTGGGACCATTCACATTTATACAGCGAACAGTGCTATAAATATGCACTGATTACTGTATAAATGTGACTGGCAGGGAAGGGGTTAACACTAGGGGGCGAGGAAGGGGTTAAATGTGTTCCCTGGAGTGATTGTTACTGTGGGGGGAGGGGAGTGACTGAGGGAGGAGACCGATCTGTGTCCCTATGTACAAGGGACACAGCATCAGTCTCCTCTCTCCCTGACAGGACATGGATCTCTGTGTTTACACACAGAGATCCACGTCCTGCCTCTGTAACTGCCGATCGCGGGTGCCTGGCGGACATCGCGGCCGCTAGGCACGCGCATCGGCATGCAGTGACGCGCCGGGCACGTGCGCGCGCCGCCGCCGGCGCTCGCGCGCCCCCCAGTTTCCAAATTAGAGGAGGCCGTATAATAACGGCCTCCCGGCATTTGACAACCACCTTGCGGCCGTATATACTCGTACGGCGGGCGCGAGGTGGTTAAAGTATTTTTGAACTGCAGTTGTCATAACATTGAATGTACTGATGAGAATTTTCATACGAAATGTTCGTACAAACATACTTTAAAAAAATTACTTGTGTATTGCCAGCTTTAGCCTGTATTTTTTCAGGCACAACCCCACCTAAAGATTACTGGAATTAGGCAGCATATTTGTTAACTTGAATTCCTTTTGCCTTGAATGTTTTGGCTGCGGGTAAATAAGGAGTGACCTATGACAGGTGTCACAGATGATGGGTGCAGGGGTGTGTTGGTGGTTTTGAATACAGCGAGAAATATTTTGGGGCAACACATCGTTGTAATACAATGCATGAAAGTAACTTCAGTGTTATGGCAACATGTACTGCGAGTTTACGTGTTGCGGTGCCATTTCCAACACAGTAAAGCAACACAGCTCCGACACACATGCATTGCCATGTGTGGTGCTGTGCTGCATCTAAGAAAAGGTCAGTTTTTGAGTCCGTTTCTGTGTCGGGAAAATTAATGGGCTGCCTTAACGCAATATGTGACTTAGTAAGCATGCGTTAACACACAGCACAGGAGCAGAGAAGTGTGAATGGACATTTAAAGTGACACTAAACAATATCCTTATTGTTCAAAAATAATCTAAATACTTCAACTGCTTAATGGTCCTGTAATATTTATTTCATGAAATCATTTCTTATCGATATGGGTAGGAGTAACAATAATCTGGCCATGTTATAGTGGTTCTAAAGGCTCAAGATTTTTTTTATCGGAGGTTCTGCGGTCCATACTTTTATTTTATTTTATATGCATTCTATGTAAAAACGTTAGCATTATAAGTACTCACGTCTCCGGCACTTTAAAACACCCCCCGTCCGTTTTGCGCTAAAAAATGAGTTTATAAAACTCTTCCTGCTATTGTCATTTTGCTTGTGGGCATCTTGAAGCCCACAAGCATATTCTTCCGGGTAGAGATAAATGCTTCTCATTAGATCGGAATTAGATCCGCCCTGCTCTCGTCACGTGACCGGCTAGACGAGTCACGTGACGATACACTTATCGTGATATCTGAATGGAAGGAGGTTCAATATTACTCCTGGGAAGCAGGACAATTTGCTCCCAGTAGCCATTGCGATATTAGAGCACAGCAAAGGACACGCCTACTCCCGCGGGAGGAAATCCCGGAAGTAGGACTAAAGAATAAAGAAATAAAGAAAACTACTGAGAAAAAAAAAAAAGGTTAGTGTTCTGTTTATTTTCGTGAAAAGAGTGACTGCTGATATCAAACTTAAATATGTGGGTGAACCTCCGCTTTAATGCATGTATGCAAGATAAACTTCTTAATGCAGCTCCCCTCCAGCCCCCCTTATACTTACGTGGGCCCCATCTTGATCCAGCGATGTGCATGAGAGAAGCGGCTCTCAAGGGTCTCGCTCTCCTCATTGGCTCACACAGCAGTGGGAGCTATTGGCTCCTGCTGCTGTCAATCACAGCCAGTAGACCACTGAGGAGAGAGTGGGGGGCAGGGCCAAGCTGCACTCCATGTGTGAATGGACAATGTCTATTCAGAGAAATGTGGCTCGGGAGTGAGCTTGCTCGAGTGCCCCCATAACAAGAGGCTTGCTATTAACCACTTCCCTACCGCCCATAGTCATATGACGTCCACAGATGGGATCTCCCATTCTGGGTGGACGTCATATGACGTCCTCGGCTTTGTGGGGGGATATCTGAATGATGCCTGTAGCTAGAGGCATCATTCAGATATCCTTTTCTTTTGCCAGCGATTCTGCGCACCATAAGAATGATCATAGCGGCGGTTCCGCCGCTTGATCGTTCTTATAGGCGGCGGGAGGGGACATCCGCCCCCCTCCCGCCGCCATCCGGTGCTTCTCCGGGCTCTCCCGTGCCATCGGGGACCCGGAGAGAATCGTCCGGCACCCGGTGGTGGGTCACGTGACGAGCATAGAGATGACTGGTGACTAGATGGTCACCAGTCATCTCTATGATCGTCGGAGGCCCAGGCGCGATGTGATGACGTCACGCCCGGGTCCTCAGATGTAAACAAAGCCGCCATTGCGGCTAGTAAGTATGAGATCAGTGAAAAATGTTTCACTGATCTCATGCTTTCCAGCCTGGAGGAGAGATGTGGGGTCTTATTGACCCCGCATCTCTAAAATAAGGAGGACCTGTCACACACATTCCTATTACAAGGGATGTTTACATTCCTTGTAATAGGAATAAAAGTGATCAAAAAAAAAAGTAAAATAAGTGTTAAAAAATAATAAAATAAGTAAAAAAAAAAAAAAATGTAAACGCCCCTGGTAGCTCGCGATCAGAAGCGAACGCACACGCAAGTCCCGCCCACATATGTAAACGCCGTTAAAACCACATATGTGAGGTATTGCCGCGTGCGTTAGAGCACGTGCAACAATTCTAGCACTAGACCTCCTCTGTAACTCTAACCTGGTAACCTGTAAAAAAAATTAAAGCGCCGCCTATGGAGATTTTTAAGTACCGAAGTTGGCGCCATTCCATGAGTGTGCGCAATTTTAAAGCGTGACGTGTTAGGTATCTATTTACTCGGTGTAACATCATCTTTCATATTTTCCCAAAAAATTGGGCTAACTTTACTGTTTTGTTATTTTTTAATTCATGAAACCATCTTTTTTCCCCAAAAAAAGGCGTTTGAAAAATTATTGCGCAAATACCGTGCAAGAAAAAAAGTTGCAATGACCGTCATTTTATTCCCTAGGGTGTCTGCTAAAAAAACATATATAATGTTTGGGGGTTCTGAGTAATTTTCTAGCAAAAGAATGATGATTTGTACATGTAGGAGAGAAGTGCCAGAATAGGCCCGGTATTGATGTGGCAAAAAAAAGCCCTGTATTGAAGTGGTTAAGGGCACTCGGCTAGGTGGAGGAGCCAAGACTGTGAGCGGGGGACCAAAAAATTAGAGGATCAGGGCTGCTCTGTACAAAACCATAGCACAGAGCAGGTAAGCATGACGTTTTTTTTTGTTTTGTTTTTTAAATCTTGCCTTTAGAAATACTTTTTTACATTGCACCTCAAAAAACATGAAATATTGTCTATTGCCAAGTTTCAAAATCTTTTTTAAGAGTGCAAAGTAGGAGAGAGAACTTCAAAACTTTGGCTTGGACGTGGTCTGCTGAAATTTGTGTAGCGAGGTATGTTCTCATTTTCAAGCCCATTTACTTAAAAGGGTTGTAAAGGTATTTATATATATATTGTGAGGGGGTTAGCTCGGCAGCGGGTGTGTGTGACCCCCGAGATGGGCTCCCCACACAAAAACAGGCCCAGCAAACGGAGGTTGTGGTTTTCAAAATCAAAAAGGTGCGGTTTGTTTTCTATTTACAGTGACAAAACACAGCAAAGCAAAAGAAACATAAACAAAATAAATCCTGGTCAACTTGACCTCTGACTAAACATACAGGTTTCCTAACTAACAACTGGGATCAGCCTAGTGCTGTCCTAGTCCCTAAGTCCCTGGTTTTAAATGTCCAAGCAAATAGCCACACAGGCTTTGTCTCACCGCACAGGGGTTCACTCTCCCTAGACAGTCCACACAGGTCTGGTTCCAGGCATGAGCTAACATCTAATGAAGCTGGGAGTTCTTATAGAGGCCTAAATGAGCTGACAAGCTTCAGCTGGTCTCTTCAACTCCCTGTCTGTACGACGCCCCACACTCTCCCTAGAGGTATGAGTCATCCATGAGCCCACTAGCCTCAGCTGGGCTTATACAACTCTCCACCTAGTTGTATAAGTCGGCGTAAAGCCTGAATCTGGGCGAAATATATCTACCCCCCTGGATGCAACCAGGTGACTTTACCTTCCTGCTGTCACATACCCCCCCCTCTTGTTTTAACCTCGGGGTTGGAACACCAGCAATCAGGCATTCATGTACTCGAGACAAAGCATCCACATTCCCCATTTGAACGCCAGGGCGATGCTTTACTGTGAAGTTGAATTCCTGGAGGGCCAGGAACCACCTATTCACTCTTCTATTTGTTTCCTTGTTTTGAGCCATCCACTTTAACGGAGCGTGATCCGTAACCATGTCAAAGTGCCTACCTAGCAGGTAGTACCGAAGGGAATCTAGAGCCCACTTCACCGCTAAACACTCCTTTTCAACGGTGGCGTAATTTACCTCATGGGACTTCAACTTCCTGCTGAGGTAAATGACTGGGTGCTCTTCCCAATTCCAGACCTGGGACAATACTGCTCCTAACCCCACATCTGACGCATCACTTTGTACGACAAAGTCTTTAGAGAAGTCGGGTGAGTACAACACTGGCTGGCTACATAAGGCTTGTTTCAAGAATTGGAATGCTGCCTCAGCCTCGGGGGTCCATTTAATCATGACCGACCCTTTCCCCTTCGTCAGGTTGGTTAGGGGCACAGCCTTAGAAGCAAAGTGGGGAATGAATCGCCGATAATACCCAGCGATTCCCAGAAAGGCCCGTACCTGCTTGTTGCTGTTGGGACGTGGCCAACTCTGGATGGCCTCGACTTTGTTGAGTTGGGGTTTTATTACTCCCCTCCCAATGGTGTACCCAAGATATTTGGCCTCCTCCTGCCCAATGGTACACTTCTTGGGGTTAGCCGTAAACCCCGCTTCCCGAACAGAGTCCAGGACTGCTTGCACTTTTGGCAGATGTGAGGCCCAATCTGTGCTATGGACAATTATGTCATCCAGGTAAGCCGCAGCATACTTCCGATGGGGCCTCAGCATCTGGTCCATTTTCCGCTGGAATGTGGCCGGCGCATTCTGTAACCCGAACGGCATTCTTTTATATTGGAACGCCCCGTCTGGGGTTACAAATGCGGTTTTCTCTTTGGCCGACTTGGCCAGGGGGATTTGCCAATACCCTTTTGTGAGGTCAAGAGTCGTCATGTATCGGGCTGTTCCCAGCCGGTCGATCAACTCATCTATACGTGGCATGGGGTAGGTGTCAAATTTTGTAACTTTGTTCAACTGTCGAAAATCGTTACAAAATCGCCAGCTCCCATCCGGTTTAGGCACCAACACAATGGGACTAGACCAATCACTTTGGGACTCCTCTATCACCCCTAAGTTCAGCATTTTCTGTACTTCCTCCCGTATTGCCTCCCGTCGGGCCTCTGGGATCCGATAGGGTTTTAACTTCACCCTTTCACCGGGCGGGGTAATGATGTCATGCTCTACCCCAGATGTTTGTCCCGGCAGCTCAGAGAATACCTCCTTGTTGCGAAGCACAAACTCCTTAACCTCCTGTTGTTGGGGTTGTGACAAGGTGTCTGCTATTCCAACCTCCGGAATCACGCAACCAGTTTGAGCTGGTGACCAAGTGTCTGCGACTAGGGACTCTCTATCCCTCCAGGCTTTCAACAGATTAACGTGATAGATCTGTTCGGGCTTTCGCCTTCCTGGTTGTCTGACCTTGTAATTCACTTCGCTCACTTTTTCCATTATCTCGTAGGGGCCTTGCCATTTGGCAAGGAATTTACTTTCAACCGTAGGGACAAGTACCAGTATCCTATCCCCCGGGGAAAAGGTACGGGTCTTGGCTGCACGGTTGTACACTCTCTGCTGTGCTAACTGCGCTTGGGCCAAATGTTCCTTCACGATGGGCATTACCTGTGCAATTCGGTCTTGCATCAGGGCGACATGCTCAATCACACTCCTGTGGGGAGAACTCTCACTTTCCCAAGTTTCCTTGGCAATATCCAACAGCCCTCTTGGGTGTCTCCCATACAGTAACTCAAAGGGGGAGAATCCCGTAGAGGATTGGGGCACCTCCCTAATAGCAAACATCAGATAAGGAAGTAGACAGTCCCAATCCTTTCCATCTCTATCCACCACTTTCTTCAACATTTGTTTTAGGGTTTTGTTGAACCTTTCAACCAGCCCATCGGTTTGGGGGTGATACACAGATGTACGTAATTGCGTCACTTTGAACAATTTACACAGCTCCTTCATAACCCGGGACATAAAGGGTGTACCTTGGTCCGTAAGCAGTTCTTTACAAATACCCACCCGGCTAAACACAAGAGATAGCTCTTTGGCTATGGTTTTGGCCGAGGTATTTCGGAGAGGGATCGCTTCTGGATAACGGGTGGCATAGTCCATTATAACTAATATGTACTGGTGCCCCCTAGCGGACTTGATTATAGGACCTACCAAATCCATGGCGATCCTCTCAAACGGGACCTCAATGATGGGTAGAGGGACCAGCGGGCTACGGAAATGTGGCATCGGGGCCGACCTCTGACACACAGGGCAGGAGGAACAATAATTTTCTATGTCCTTCATCACCCCCGGCCAATAGAATCTCTGTAATACCCTCTCTCGGGTTTTCTCTGTCCCCAGATGACCTCCAAGAATGTGCCCATGGGCCAACTCCAACACCAACTTCCTGTAAGGTTTGGGCACCACAAGCTGCTCAACGGTTTCTTCTGCCCTTTTTGCCACCCGATACAGTAGGTCCTTCTCTACGCTGAAGTATGGGTAAGTGCAGGTATTATCTGGGTTCACTAACTCGCCATCTATTTTCACTACGTTTTCCCGTGCCTTTATTAGGGCGGGGTCTTTCAACTGTTCTGTGGCAAAGTTTTCCCTGTGAACCTCAAGATCAGAAAACTCCACAGACGGTAGGTTTTCGTCTGAGGAGGTGGGCTCCTCTCCAGTTTCTTGAGTCTCCCCTGCCAATACTGATAGGGGAAATTCCGGAGAGTCCTCACCACTCTCAGGGGAGTTCTGGCTATCACATTCCTGGTACATAGGGGCACCAGTGGGGGGCTCAGGATCATCCCACAGTTCCCAGAACTTCGGAAAATCCCTTCCCACAATGGCGTCATGCGGTAACTGAGATACTAAGCCCACTGGATGAGAGAGGGTACCTTTGGGGGTCTCGAAACACACTGTAGTCACTGGATACTCTCGGGTGTCCCCATGCACACAAATAACAGCTACCTTGCTATTCCCAGAGACCTCTGTTTTAACTAACTCAGCCTTTATCAGGGTCACAAGGCTACCTGAATCCAGCAATACCACAACATTTCTACCATTAACACACATTTTGCATAAATGTTTCTCAGTTCCTCGAATGGCAGTGCATGCGACTGTCGCACATAGCGACTGACGTCTGCCCGTCAGAAAGTCACACTGCATGGGTTCCTCCACAACCGGGCAATTGGCTGCAATATGTCCCGCTTGCCGGCAGCGGTAGCAAACGATCCTTCTTGCGGCCTCTTGAGCCGCTGATTTCCCAGGCTGTTCTCGCCAAACTTGGGGTAGAGCTCCCACCCTCTCACTCTCTCCACCCTCACCCCTTGGAATCCTCTTATCTGCCCCTGGGGATGGTCTGGTCTTAGGGTGGAAAGTCCGAGTGTCTCTGGAAGAGGCCGTCAGGTTCTCTGTAGCCAAGTATTTCTCCACACGATCCACAAGACCATCGGCCGTCTCTGGGTCTCCATGGCTTACCCACTTTTGGATGGCAGTAGGAAGAGCTCTCAAAAACCGATCCATTACAACACGTTCCACAATCTTTGGTGCGGACAAAGTCTCTGGCTGTAGCCACTTTCTGCTCAGGTGAATGAGATCATACATTTGAGACCTGGGGGGTTTTCCAAGCTGGAAAGTCCAGTTATGCACACGCTGAGCCCGGACAGCCTGGGTGACACCCAGCCTTGCCAATATTTCAGCTTTTAGCATTGCATAGTCTTTTGCTTGGTTAGGCTCTAGGTCATAGTAAGCTTTCTGCGATTCACCAGTTAACAGAGGAGCCACCAGTCCAGCCCACTGCTCCTCAGGCCACTTTTCTCTTTCAGCAGTCCTTTCAAATGTGGTCAAAAATACCTCTGGATCATCCTCTCCAGTCATTTTTGTCAATAAACGACTCACCCCAAAGGACGCGGTATTAGTGGGACGGCTTTCCTCACTGGTCTGCGGATGTTGCTGCATTGCTGCTTCCATCTGTTGTTGTAGTCTCTGCTCTTGCTTCTGTAACAGGTCTATGAAGCGGGCCTCAGATTGCTGCTGGGCTTGTTGCTGAGCCTCCAGACTCTGTTGCAAAGTTGCGTTTGTCTGCTGCTGGGCTGCAAGGCTCTGTTGATGAGCTTGCTGCTGGGCTGCAAGGCTCTGTTGATGAGCTTGCTGCTGGGCTGCGAAGTTCTGTTGTTGAGCTGCAAGGCTCTTTTGCAAACCTGCATTTGTCTGCTGTTGATTGGCATTTGCTAGAGCCAGCTGCTTCAGTATCTCCTCCATGCTGGCTTAAAAAAAAACTGCCACTGGTTCTCCACCAACTGTGAGGGGGTTAGCTCGGCAGCGGGTGTGTGTGACCCCCGAGATGGGCTCCCCACACAAAAACAGGCCCAGCAAACGGAGGTTGTGGTTTTCAAAATCAAAAAGGTGCGGTTTGTTTTCTATTTACAGTGACAAAACACAGCAAAGCAAAAGAAACATAAACAAAATAAATCCTGGTCAACTTGACCTCTGACTAAACATACAGGTTTCCTAACTAACAACTGGGATCAGCCTAGTGCTGTCCTAGTCCCTAAGTCCCTGGTTTTAAATGTCCAAGCAAATAGCCACACAGGCTTTGTCTCACCGCACAGGGGTTCACTCTCCCTAGACAGTCCACACAGGTCTGGTTCCAGGCATGAGCTAACATCTAATGAAGCTGGGAGTTCTTATAGAGGCCTAAATGAGCTGACAAGCTTCAGCTGGTCTCTTCAACTCCCTGTCTGTACGACGCCCCACACTCTCCCTAGAGGTATGAGTCATCCATGAGCCCACTAGCCTCAGCTGGGCTTATACAACTCTCCACCTAGTTGTATAAGTCGGCGTAAAGCCTGAATCTGGGCGAAATATATCTACCCCCCTGGATGCAACCAGGTGACTTTACCTTCCTGCTGTCACAATATATATATATAATATATATATATATAATTTTTTTTAAATAACATACATGTCATACTTACCTCCACTGTGCAGTTCGTTTTGCACACAGTGGCCCTGATCCTGGTCTTCTGGGGTCCCTCGGTGTCTGTCTGGGCTCCTCCCCGCAACAGCTAACCCCCTTCTTGGGAAGCACTCTCCCAAGGGGGTTAGCTTGCGGGCGCGCTCCCGTGATACAGCCGACGGCTATAGCCACCGACTGCATCACTCGGCCTGCCCCCCGGCGTGCCGCGTCATTGATTTGATTGACAGCAGCGGGAGCCAATGGCTTTGCTGCTATCAATCTCCAAGCCGCCTCAAGCTGGGGGAAACCATTGCGGGAACGAGCCCATTGAGTTTCGTGGCTTAGGTAAGTAAAACGGGGGGGGGCTGGGGGGCCCGAGATTGCAAGGTGTTTTTTCACCTTAATGCATAGGATGCATTAAGGTGAAAAAACAGGAAGCTTTACAACCCCTTTAAAACTTTTCCATTGAAGAATGCAGGTAGTAGGAGAAGAAAGTAATTAAAGCGTAACTAAACTCTCTCAATCAACGTGAACTATTTATAATTCTTATGCTGCTAGCATAAGTAAATAGATACATTAGTAAGATATATTTACTTGTTTTAAAAAAAAAAAAATCTGTTGTTTTCAGTTTTTTGGCCTAGGCAAAATTATGTCATACATCACAGGAGTCTTCATGGGCATTTTTTTTTCATCTAGAGGAAAGAGGAGGTTCTTTCTCAGCTAAGCACACCCTCCTGTCTGCATACCTCAGCCAAGGGCAGATGGATTCCAGGCAGTAAATGCAGCATCGGGATCGGCAACCCATGCATTATGATCTACCTGTCAATCATGGGTAGGTGATAGGTAGATAGTGATCCTTCCTTGCTGATCCCTGGATGCAGCAGGGGCATCATATATTGGTAGCGATCCACTGTATTCTTCTCCTGCAGCCACTGAAAGTAGCCTTTCCTCCTCTCCCTCCCGGCATTCAGTGGCTTATGGAGGAAAGGGCAGCACAGAGGTTAAGTGGTTAGCACTTCTGCCTAGCAGCACTAGGGTCTAGTCTAGTGCGAATCCCAACCACGGCAATACCTGCCTGGAGTTTGCATGTCCCTCCTTGTGCTGTGTGGGTTTCCTCCCACACTCCAAAGACATGCTGGTAAGTTAATTAGATCATGTCTAAATTGGCCTTAGCATGTGCAGATATGAATGTGAGTTAGGGACCTTAGGTTGTAAGCTCCTTGAAGGCAAGGACTGATGTAAATGCACAATATATGTGTAATGGGCTGCATAAAATTGACAGCGCTATAAAAGTACCTGTAATAAATAAAAATAAATAAATAAAGGGGATTGGTACTAGTGGATCTTTTTTAGGGCCCATTTAAAAATGAAATTGCTGTTTGATTTGTTAAATTAGGCCATGTGAAAGGCTGAAGCACTCTGCAGAAAGGAGAACCCTAGAGTGGACATATCACTGTACATAATCGACCATGTTTTATGGAACTATGAAGTAATGGACCGCTGCAAGTTATGTTGCATTGAACTGCTAAATACTATGCTGCATGGACTGTTATGATGACTGTAGTACATATAAAGAAAAGTTCCAGCAAGTAACAGACTGCGATTCATCACTCCAGTGACATGTACCTGGGGAACAATTGGTAAATGTGGACACAGGCTTGGAGATAGGACTGGAAGAAGAGGTGCTGGTCTACGTGACAATGGCAGCCCCTAATGTACCCCACCTGGAATCACGGCACTGGGGCCCCAGACAACTTGTATGATAGTGGTGTAGTCCCCTTGCCAAATACCTTCCAGTCATGGAATGGGAGGCAGAGCTCAGGGCAGAATTCTTGCCCCCATAGCTGTAAGCATTCACATAGGCCACCTAGCACAGAAGCTGTTTTATCAACTGCCATTAGGAAATGCTACAGATACACATTCTGCGTTCAGTGGAGCACTAACTTGGTAATGTGTACAGATGTAAAGTTACACTCTCAGCATTGTTAAAGTGACAGCTATTTTTTTTTAAATTGCAAGCTTATTGCAGAAGAGTGCACAGTGTGGTAATTCAGAGCAGCCAATGGGGTTTTCCTATTAGTCAAATCAGTAAAAAGATTGTTTCTGATTGCTCTAGGTTATTTGCTTTGCAGCTCATTTAATGTGCCTGTTATCTGGCAAACAGGTGCATCTCATAAAATTTGAATATCATCAGAAAGTTAATTTATTTCAGTAATTTGTTTCAAAAACTGAAATTTATATATTTTATATAGATGCGTTACACACAGAGTGATATATTTCAAGCATTCTTTTCATTTTGATATGGCTTACAGCTAGTGAAAACCCCAAATTCTGTATCTCAGAAAATTTGAATATTACATAAGACCAATAAAAAGAAGGATTTTTAATACAGAAATGTTGGCTCACTGAAAAGTATGTCCTTGTACAGTATAGTATGCACTCAATCCTTTTGCATGAATTACTGCATCAATGCGGCGTGGCATAGAGGCGATAAGCCTGTGGCACTGCTGAGGTGTTATGGAAGCTCAGGTTGCATTAATAGCCGCCTTCAGCTCATCTGCATTGTTGGGTCTGGTGTCTCTCATCTTCCTTATGACAGTTCCCCACAGATTCTCTATAGCAGGTGTGCCCAACTGCTGGCCCTCTGATGTGGCCCATGACCTTCTGCACTGGGATGGCGGGTTGGCAAGCCCAGATCGCGGGTTTCTGACCCGCCATTCCCAAGCATCAGTGTGAAGAACAGAGCCAGCGCTAGAGGAAGCCTAGCTTGATGCTTCCTTTATAGCGTCTGCTCCAAATGTACTCCGCCTGTGACAGCCTGTCTACTGCAGTCGCAATGCTTCCTCCAGCGCTGGCTCCTGTCACACTGATGCTCTGGGATGGTGGGTCAAGAACCAGACAGCAGTACCCGCCAGCAGTACTCATCAACAGTCCCAGCCAGCAGTACCAGCCCTGGAGGACCACCAGCAGCAACCACCAGCCATACTCGCCTAGGGGACATCAGCAGCCAGCGATATCTGCAGGAATCCTGAGGAAGTGAAGATTGAGGTCAGTTGAGGTGCAGATAAACAGCAGCGCATCAGTGTGAAAGCAGCCTTAGGCCCCTTTCACATGATCGGTTTGATTCAGGCCTGCCTGTCTGTTTTTCAGGCGGACCCAGTCAGACCCTCCATATACCCCCACCTACACCCACCTATCTCCAATCCGATCCACTTCAAAAAACAGAAGGGTATCTGTCCCCTTCTGTCTGGGCAGATCGGATCAGAGGGCCCATAGAGTAGAGTGGGCTGTGTCTGTCATGTGCCCAGTCCACTCATTGTGGCCCACGACCAGTTGCCAAGTCCCGAAAGTGGCCCTCGCTCTTCAAAAGGTTGAGCACCCCTGCTCTATGGGGTTTAGGTCAGGTGAGACCAATCAAGCACAGTAATACCATAATCGTTAATCCAGGTATTGGTACTTTTGGCAGTGTGGGCAGGTGCCAAGTCCTGCTAGAAAATGATATCAGCATCTCCATAAAAAGACCAAAAATTGCCGCTCCAGGCAGATTACGTTTTGGAAAGATGTTTCTCTCTCAGAGACCAAGGGTGCCGGCAATGCACATAGCAATGAAAACAAAAATGGTGAGGACAGCCGCACTCCAATCCAATGTATGTTTATTGAAGAAAGACAGGCACTACAAAAACCAGCATAAACCAGGACAGCTGTCCTGGTTTATGCTGGTTTTTGTAGTGCCTGTCTTTCTTGTTTTTTGTTTTCACAGCATCTCCATAAAGCTGGTCGGCAGAGGGAAGCAAGAAGTGCTCTAGAATTTCCTAGTAGAGGACTGCGCTGACTTTGGACCTGATAAAACGCAGTGGATCAGCACCCGCAGATGACATGGCTCCCCAAATCATCATGGTCTATGGAAAATGTTGCATTTCATTTGTAAATCAAGTTCCCAGAGTCTGGAGGAAGAGTGGATAGGCACAGAATTCAAGTTGCATGAAGTCCAGTGTGAAGTTTCCACAGTTAGTGATAATTTGGGGAGCCGTGTCGTCTGCCGGTGTTGGTCCACTGTGTTTTCTCAAGTCCAAAGTCAGCGCAGCACTTTACCAGGAAATTCTAGAGCACTTCATGCTTCCCTCTGCTGACCAGCTTTATGGAGATGCTGATTTTATTTTCCAGCAGGATTTGGCACCTGTCCACATTGCCAAAAGTACCAATAACTGGTTTAATGATCATGTTATCACTGTGCTTGATTGGCCAGCAAACTCACCTGACCTAAACCCCATATAGAATCTATGGGGTATTGTGGTATTGTCAAGAGGAACATGAGAGACACCAGACCTAACAATGCAGACAAGCTGAAGGCCGCCATCAAAGCAACCTGGGCTTCCATAACACCTCAGCAGTGCCTCAGGCCGCATTGATGCAGTAATTTATGCAAAGGAGCCCTGACCAAGTATTGACTGCATACTATACTGTACATGGACATACTTTTCAGTAAGCCAACATTTCTGTATTAAAAATCCTTTTTTTTATTGCTCATGTGAAATATTCAAATTTTCTAAAAAACAGAATTTTGGGTTTTCACTAGCTGTAAGCCATAATCCTCAAAATTAAAAGAAAGAAATGTTTGAAATATATATGAGTTTTACTGTTTGAATTGAATTACTGAAATAAATAAAAATTTTGATGACATTCTAATTTTATGAGATGCACCTGTATATGTTTGATTATAGCCGATAAGGAGACAAAAATTAGGGACTTCCTCTGCTAACTTAAATTTTTATTATATTCAGTAATTCATTCCTTTTTGTTTTAAATAGGCTTTGATTTTCTTAATTCTAGCAATGGCTTCACCTTCAGTCACTGCAACATGCTTCTGAAGAATGCTGAAAAAACTTGTCTGTCTCTCTCTTGCTCATACACAGTGAATGCTGATGAGCTGAATTCTCCAAGACCTGTCTGACAGTGATGTTAGCATGCAACATGCAGTCTGTTTAATCCAGTCTCGTATTTAGAAAATGGTTTGTCTGAGAAATCTTCACTTATGCCGCGTACACACGACTGTTTTTAATGTCATTGAAAAAACAGCGTTTTTCTCGACGTGATTCTTCTCAAGCCTGCCTTGCCTACACACGATCATGGAAAAAAATGCAAGAGCAAAGCGCGATGACGTACGAAATGTACGACGGCACTATAAAGGGGAAGTTCCATTAGGATGGCGCCACCCTTTGGGCTGCTTTTGCTGATCCTTGTGTTAGTAAAGTTTGGTGAGAGACGATTCGCGCTTTTCTGCCTTGTGCTCTTCAGTCCGTTACAGCGTGACAAATGTGCTATCTCCATTACGAATGCTAGTTTTACCAGAACGAGCGCTCCCGTCGCATCACTTGCTTCTGAGCATGAGTGTTTTTTTCACGTCGTTAAAGCCTACACACGGCCGTTTTTCATGACGAGAAAAACGACGAGAAAAATTAGAGCATGTTCCAAATTTTTAATGCCCATTTTTCACGTCGTGAAAAATGCTCTGAAGCCCACACAGGATCGTTTTTAATGACCATTTAAAAAAAAAAAACATTTTTCTCGTCATGAAAAACGGTTGTGTGTACGCGGCATTAGATTGGCTCCATACTCTTACCCTCTTGCACACTTGATGCTTTGGCTATCTCTCCTAGAAGCCTTTCCTCCTGGCAGTGGTGTTTTGGTAGCAAAAAACTGTTAATGCTTGTAAACGTGTGAAACACGTTTAGGCGCATCAAGCACTTGGGCATTAATTCATTTCATTGGTCAGAATAATAATTTACTTAATAACCAAACCCCTTACCAGTTAGGCTGGGTTAAATTTAAAATATGCATTCACCGGTCCAGCAGATCCAGTGTTGCCCTGCAGTGATATGCTGTTCAACTGTCTGTGCCTGTGTCCTGCACTGCCATCTTGGTCCTCTTCATTTGACTGTCTCTAAAATGTTCCAGCCCCCCCTCCAATCTGTGAACAGGGTCCCACAGCCTCCTGGGATATGTTTCGGGGGTTTCCCAGGGGGCTGCTGAAGCTGCACATGTCATTCTGACCTAGGTCATAATGGCAGCAGTGAGCGGAGCCGGCAGAAAAAAGAAACAGAAAAGGCCCTTGAAAAAACAACCTGCTATTATTATTGCGCTGGGAAGGGGAAGGGGCTTTAGCATGGACCCAAACTTTATATACCGAGTAAATTTCCGCTCCAAAAGTTATGAAGAACAACTTATGAATAACGACTTATTTTCTTTATTGCTCTGTCTAAAAAAGGATTATTTCCTAAATATATTATATCAATGTATAATTTTAACATCTTTTATAGTTTCCTAGTTTTATTTAATGCCTTTATGACTTAGCAGATGAATTAGTCTTGTTATCCTGCCAGTGCTCTATGGGATATAAGTAGTATAGGCTTGAGGTACTTAGCTGATTGAGCTGGAATTTGAGAAAAGGATTAGGGGACTTTACTAGTCTTAAATCCACTGCCGTATTCTTTTCTGCCAGTGGGAGGATGGATTTATACTGTCATCATCTAAAATGGAAATTCTAAGGCTAGCATAGAGAAAAGGGGAGCTTGGATATTATTAGATTTAATGCAATACAGTTACACTATTTCTGCAGGGAAATGTTTGTTGTATTAAAATCAACACCTAATTTCAGTCTAGCTATCAATATATAATATATTATATATATATATATATATATATAGTTAAACTGGACTCCAGGATAAAGGATAATGTCTCTTTTCAATTATGTGAATTATGTTACCTTCCAAAAAACCTTTAATGCTGTTTAGCCAGTTTTGTGATCCATGAACCCCTGCTAGAATAAGGTTTTCAAAATAAAAATCAGGGCACACCGTAATGACCACACAAACTATGCCAACAAAACCACATACCCATGTTAAAGCCACACCCACAAAACCATGCCCCAATTTCTAACATGCCCTGAAAATAATCACAGATTTTTACAACAAGAGGCAAACATTGAAGGTATTAAGACAAAATGCCATGGAAGTCATGAGAGAGGAAATGAGAGTCGCTATACTACTTTGGTCCGACTTTAATGCGAGTTGAGGTCCATAGACCTCAAGTTTACACAGGCATTCCCTGAAATTGCGCCAAAATCGTGGTAAAATCATGCAAATTTTAAGCAGCAGCAGTGTGAAAGGGGCCTTAGTAAGACCTGTCTTGGTGAGCAGTTTTGTGGGGCATTTATTTAGCAAACTTTCATACTTCTGTGTTTTCAGAGTTGGAAAAAGAGAGAAAATGGTCTGGTGTCACCCGAAAGACACCTCTATCCCAATATATACAACAAAACACAAAGTCGCCCCGGGACTTTAAATGAGGTGAATAAGGTTAGCCAGTCACATGACAAAAGTAAATGCAGTATCAAAGTTTCTTAAAAATTGTCATGCATACATGAACAACACGAAAAAATTGCCAAGCCGATCAGATGATGCATACAATGTAGAACAGTATCATTATACATCATTATACATTATATATCATTATACAAGTAGCAATATAAAATGTACATATATACACAGGCATAGAAAGTCACCATACGCATTTCACAAGACCATGCTTGCTTCATCAGGGGTAGATGCGTGTGTATTGCATCTGTAAAAAAATATGAGAGGCCGTATAGGTATCTACACAATGGAGGTGTTTAGGATGAAGTAGGGTTGGTTTTGCATAATTTAGTAGTTTACGGATAAC
Source organism: Rana muscosa (assembly GCA_029206835.1). Lineage (NCBI taxonomy): Eukaryota > Metazoa > Chordata > Amphibia > Anura > Ranidae > Rana > Rana muscosa. The sequence continues at coordinate 117,426,127 of CM055123.1, read as the reverse complement.
AAAGTAATGTTTCTTTGTATATAGTTCAATTTATGTTGTTTTTGTAAAAAAAAAAAAATATATTTTATTTTCTGTTACTTGCTGATGTAAGCTTGTTTATGTATATATTCATTTTTATTTATTTTTTGTATATATATATGTAAATATGTTTGTATTGTATGTTTGTAAGATTTTTAATAAACAAAAATTTACAGTGGTACAAAGGCGTTCATAGTTGACACTGGCTTAGGCTGCATTCAGACCTGAGTGTATCGTTTTCAGGCAGAAAGCTGTGCGTTTTTACGGTGATTTTGCTGTGTTTTTGCCACGATTTTGTACAGGTCAAATGGTCACCAATGTAAAAAGAAGAAAAATGCCTGTAATCTGCCTTAAAAGAAGCTCCAGAACTTGTTTGAGCTTCAGGCGTTTTGGAGTGGAGATGTACTTTTCTTTCCCCCTCTTCAAGCTACAAAACGCTCAGGTGTGAATGGGGCCTTAGAGTTGATTATAGAGTTTGGCTCAAAATCTACTCTGGCATTTATGCAGAGGAACAAGTACAATGTTCTGGAATGGCCATCCCAGTCCCCAGACCTGAATATCATTGAACATCTGTGGGGTGATTTGAAGCGGGCTGTCCATGCTCGGCAACCATCAAACCTAACTGAACTGGAGATGTTTTGTAAGGAGGAATGGTCCAAAATACATTCATCCAGAATCCAGACACTCATTACAGGCTATAGGAAGCATCTAGAGCAGTGGTTCTCAACTCCAGTCCTCAGGGCCCACCAACAGGCCAGGTTTGCAAGATAACTGAAATGCATCACAGGTGATATAATTTGCTGCTCAGGGATTGCAGTATTCTAGTCTGCATCTCACCAAGGTAATACTTAAAATCTGGCCTGTTAGTGGGTCCTGAGGACTGGAGTTGAGAACCACTGATCTAGAGGCTGTTATTTCTGCTAAAGGAGACTCTACTAAATATTGATGTAATTTTTCTGTTGTGGTGCCCAAATTTATGCACCTGTCTAATTACGTTTTGTTGCATATTGCGCATTTTCTGTTAATCCAATAAACCTCATTTCACTACTGAAATATTACTGTGTCCTTCAGTTATTTGATAGATCAAAATGAAATTGCTGATCCGAACACCCAAATATTTATAAATGACAATCATTGAAATTGTCAGGGGTTCCTAAACTTTTGCATACAACTGTAATATTGCGTTGCAGCTGTGGAACAGTGTACTTGGTAGGAGGTAATTGACTAGCCCCATGGTAAGGTGTATTGTCTATTATCTGCATAGCAGTGTCTACAGTTTGCTGCTGTGCACGGGTGAATAGGCAGATTGTTTTGAGAGGTGGTAGGTGCAGAGTACTGACCTTGGTTGAGGGATACAGCTGCTGTGGCTGGGAGCTGAAGTTTTGGCAGAGAGTACGGGATATATGATGCATACGATGCAACTGAGTGTCTGCTGCTGTTTTCACAGCTTCTGCTTCTATCTCTGCTTTCTTCTGGGCAAAGGCTGCCTGAATTTTAGAAGCTTCAGCATTGGCAGAGGCTTTACAAAGTTTTGTAGAGATCTTGATTGTAGAGACTTGACAGATCTGGCGGAGTGTCTATTCATAGGTAACAATTAATTGTTTGAGAGACCTTCTAGTTGCAGTGCCTCATGAGATGGCTGAGAAAGGGATGATATGCAATCTAAAAGTTTAGGACTATAACTGATTGACATTAACCAGCAGTTCTTCTTTCTCAGCTTCATAATTCTGTTGAACCTTCCAAGTTGGTTTAACCAAGTGTTTACCTTGTCTGCTTAGTGTCTAATCTGAAAGGAACTCTGGTTCTTGCTGTGTTTCAGCTCCCACAGTAATGTAATATTTTGCTGTGATATTGTGCTAACAGTAAAAGAGTTAAAGTGGAGCTCCACCCAAAATGGGAAGCTCCACTTGTTCACACCCTCCTCCTCTCCATTTGGCACTTTTTGGGGAGAGGGAGTACCTGGTTTTGACAGTTACCCGCTCCCACTACTGGATAAGATTGGCGATCTACGACTTTTCCGGCCCTCCTTCTTCCCCCCTGGTGCCTTCTGGGACACATACAGGTGCCAGAAGATGGCGGGACTATTCAGAAAGTGCAGCGCGACTCGTGCATGTGCAGTAGGAAACCCTTACTTACAATGCCGGCGCCTGCACCTGAAGCTGATTGCCGAATTGGCTCAGGGTGCCGACATCACGGGATCCCTGGACAGGTAAGTGTCCTTATGCTTAAAGTCAGCAGCTACAGTATTTATAGCTGCTGACTTTTAATTTTATTTTTACAGACTGGAGCTTCTCTTTAACTGGCAGTCCCTAAAAAATGTATCAGTTACTTACTTGTGTCTGTTTGTGGAGCACAGACTGCCTTCTGTCTCACTTGTTTGAATGTATTATAAGCAGAAATCTGAATGGCATATAGTATCAAAGACTTGCTGGTAGATTAATTGGCTCCTGTCTAAATTGGCCCTAGTATGTGTTTGTATGAATGTGAGTTAGGGACCTTAGATTGTAAGCTCCTTGACGGTAGAAACTGATGTTACTGTGCAATATATATACAGTATGTAAAGCGCTGCGTAGATTGTTGGGACTATATACAGTATCTCATAAAGTGAGTACACCCCTCACATTTTGGTAAATATTTTATTATTTATTTTCATGTGACAACACTGAAGAAATTACACTTTGCTACAATGTAAAGTAGTGACTGTACAGCTTGTATAACAGTGTAAATTTGCTGTCCCCTCAAAATAACTCCACGCACAGCCATTAATGTCTAAACCGCTGCCAACAAAAGTGAGTGCACTCTAGACACAGTATGGGGTCTGGAGGGCACAGTACAGGTTGAGGGAGAGCAGCAGGGCACAGTGTGGATGGGTTAGTAGGGCAACAGTTCAGGGGTCAGCATGGCATAGTACAGGGGGTCAGGAGGGCACAGTGTGGGTGGATCAGGGGGGGGGCACAGTACAGGAGGCTGTAATCTACAATATAGAAATAGTTTGCTCAAGCAGAGCTACGCAGGGAAGCTGCCGGTGCAGATCTTACCTTGCAGGCGGTTATTGGGCTAAACATCTGATCCAAAATGAAATCTCTCTCCCCTCCCACAACTTCCCCCAGCAGTTTCCGGCGCCCTGCATACATTCAGGAAAAGGTCCCCTGAGGCAGAGCATTTTACTGCTGCTGCTTGTGTGGGTGGGATGTGTACTGCTCCGATCCCTGCTGGCTCTTCTCTCCGGTCTATCTCAGGCCCTTACATCACATGAGATGGACAGGAGAGAAGGGCCGGTGGGGTTTGGAGCTGTACACATTCCGCTAACAAAAGCAGTGGCAGTAAAATGCTCCACCCCATCTCAGGACAGCTTAGTAAAAAGCCTTTGACTGCCCCAGCAAAGTATGCATATGTAATGCAATTTAATCCAGCGAATGCAGTTGGTGTGAACTGTGCCTATTGTAAGTAATGGATTTCAGCTTGTTATTGTGTTGGTTCTGCTTTGAGCAATGCTGCCCAAGGTGCATGATGTGAATGGGCCCTAAGTGAAAAAAATATTAAACAGTTCTTGATTTCTTCTAAATCCAATCAGCATCAGCACACATGGCTTTATTTAGTAATTTAGTAAAAGTAAAAAAAAAAGTAAATGGTAGTCAAGGACGCCAAGAAGCCAATCACAGATTAGCTCTTATGATCAGATCAAAAAAGGCAATACGTGATTGGTTGTTGTGGGTTTCAGGACTGGATTGCCTTTTGCCAGTTAAAGCAAAAAACAAAAAAAATGTATGCCTTCTGCAATGAACCAAAGCTGTCTTCTGACCCCCTACTCGTACATATTAATAAAAACGATTGTCCCCATGTGATAAGTAAGACGTGGATTGACAGGTCCTAAGAAGACTAGACAAGCAGAGGTCTGCAGTTTAAAAAAAAAAAAAACTTCTGTGGCTTTATCTTTCTTGTCAGGTTATTGGCTTAATAAATGTGTCATATAATATGGCTGTTGTGCCTTTTAACCCCCTGCTGAATGATTGACTTGATGTTACCTGGATCAGTGGCTTGAATTTCAAATGACCTGTTTAGCACTTTTTTATTTGTAACAGAACTTGCTTCTCTCCGCATACAAGTCAATATGAATGCAAAAGCAACTTGTTTTTATTGTTGTCTTTATCCCCGTTCCAGAAATTGACCCTCTCTTTACTTGAATCACCTAAAAGTGAAAGTAAAAGAAAATCCCAAATATTAGGTTGTCCCCAAAACAAAAGCAGAGGGGAAATCTTTCAATGGGTATCCTAGTTCTGGTGACCCTGCAGCCAACCAGGAATTCCCTCGCTTTGAAGGATTTCTTCTCACTTTCTGTTTTGGCTAGGGGACAGGAAGTGAAGCAAAATATCCACAATTTGACAGAAAATAAAAATGACAGGTTATTACCCTCTAGCCAAAATGGTAAAAAAAAAGTTTTCCCAATAGCTCCAGAAGGTTTACCCCTCTTCATGACCAGGCCATTTTGTGCGATATGGCCCTGCGTTACTTTAACTGACAACTGAGCGGTCGTGCAACGCTGTACCCAAATAAAATTGATTTCCTTGTTTTTCCACAAATAGAGCTTTCTTTCAGTGATATTTGATCACCTCTGCAATTTTCACTTTTTACGCTATAAACAAAAAAAGACCGACAATTGTAAAAAAAAAAAATATATATATATTTTTTACTTTCTGCTATAAAACACATTCAATAAAGTTTAAAAAATCTAATTTTTTCATCAATTTAGGCCAATATGTAGTCTGCTTCATATATTTGGTAAAAAAAATCCCAATAAGCGTAAATTGATTGGTTTGCATTTAAAGTTATAGCGTGGGATATTTTTATGGAATTTTTATTTATTCGTTCTTTTTCCTAGTAATGGTGGCGATCAGCAACTTCTAGCTGGACTGCGACATTGCGGCGGATAAATCGGACACTGTAGCCTCTTACACACGATCGGATATCCTATGGATTCTAATCCGATGGTTTTGTCCATCGGAAATCCGATGAAGCTGACTTCCATCAGTCTTGCCTACACACCATCAGTCAAAAAACCGACCGTTCCAAACGCGGTGACGTAAAACACTCCGATGAGCCGAGAAAAATTAAGTTTAATGCTTCTGAGCATGCGTCGACCTGATTCTGAGCATGCGTGGGTTTTTTATCCGATGGGCTGGCCCATAGACGATCGGAATTTGCTATTGGTTTTTGATCCATCGGAAAAAATTTAAAACATGTTCTATTATTTAAAACCGATGGAAAAAAGACCGATGGGTCCCATCGGACTGTTTTCATCTGTAAAACCGATCGTGTGTACAGGGCTTAAGTGACACCTTTTTGGGGGGTCAGTGACACCAATACAGTGATCAGTGCTAAAAAGTATACACTGTCACTGTACTAATGACACTGGCAGGGAAGGGGTTAACATCAGGGGCGATCAAAGGGATAAATGTGTCCCTAAGGAGTTTTTACTAACTATGCTTTAACTGTGGGAAGAAAGAGATCCGTGTTTTTGCTTAGCAGAAACACAGGATCTCTATCTTCCCTAACAACAGAGTGGTGATCTGCCTTGTTTACATAGGTAGACAGCCGCTCTGCCTCTCTTGGGAATGATCGGTGGGTCCCAGCGGAAATCAGGTCTGCCAGACCTGCTGATTGGCTCCTGCTGTGTCCAATCACAGCGAGAGTGGGTCGACAGCAGTGCGCGTACGCCCCCAGACCCGGAAGTGCAGAATCACATAACTGTACGTGCTTCTGCTCGAAGGTGCCGCCGCCCCGCAATAAATATATGTGGGGCGGTCGGCAAGGAGTTAGATGACCAGTTTTTGTGATCCCATGCAAACTGTAGTCTCAGAACTCTTAATTCATTAGAGCAGAAATTTTATATTTACTTTTTTAAATGTTAAACTTTTTTTTTTGTTTACGTTCTTCAGGTACTTCCTGGTATCTGGCCTAGGCCAAAATTATGTTGTATGTAGCACTACCCCCGTAAGAGCCCCTGGATATGACTGGTCCTCTGTTCTTGGCTTTGACCTTCTCAAGAACCTCAGCCCCTCTGACACACCAAGTTGAGCATACAAACATGCAGTATCACAGGAAATCACTGAAAGTAATACTTAGTACCCAATAGTAGCGCTATATCGAAGAAAACAGGCACCAAACCAGGTAGTAAAGGTAAACTTTGTATATTGTCACGCATTATGGTTGGTAACTAGGCAAGCATAAAATGGAATATCAATATTAACACAATTTAGAATAAATGTGATCAACAGTAAGGACAAGGCATAAGATGACATGTGGCGTCCTGATCAGCATAAACGATAGTAGGCCACCTCAAGTGCAGCAGTGAGCAGTAGTAAAGTTTAATCTACCGAGTGCTAAAATTATACTGCCAGAGCGCCTTATCACAGCAATGCTAGTCTTAGACTGACTGGGTATGCACTGTCCAAAAAGGAAAGGAGAATGGTAGCGGGCAGGGTTTGCAGAATTATTATTACGGTAGGGGCAGTCTTTTGAGATATTTTTCTGCTGGCTATTGTTGTGGCCCTTTAAGAGCATCTTGGCACTTAACAACAGACCCAGTTGCCCTGCATGCAGTATAGGTACGGTATAGTCTCGACACAGGTGCAAGGTAGATGTGGTTCAGGTTCGGCATTAGCTTGTGCACCCCAAAGCTCAAACACGCATGCATGTGTGTGTATATATGTATATACAGTATCTCATAAAAGTGAGTACACCCCTCACATTTTTGTAAATATTTTATTATATCTTTATACTTTGCTTTAATGTAAAGTAGTGAGTGTACATCTTGTATAACAGTGTAAATTTGCTGTCCCCTCAAAATAACTCAACACAGCTATTAAAGTCTAAACCGCTGGCAACAAAAGTGAGTACACCCCTAAGTGAAAATGTTCAAATTGGGCCCAATTAGCCATTTTCCCTCCCTGGTGTCATGTGACTCATTAGTGTTACAAGGTCTCAGGTGTGAATAGGGAGCAGGTGTGTTAAATTTGGTGTTATCGCTCTCACTCTCTCATGCTGGTCACTGGAAGTTCAACATGCCACCTTATGGCAAAGAACTCTGAGGATCGGAAAAAAAAGAATTGTTGCTTTACATAAAGATGGTCTAGGCTATAAGAAGCCTGCCAAGACCGCAGTTTAACAGGACATGTTCCACTCAGAACAGGCCTCGCCATGGTCGACCAAATAAGTTGAGTGCACGTCTCAGCGTCATATCCAGAGGTTGTCTTTGGGTGCTGCCAGCATTGCTGCAGAGGTTGAAGGGGTGGGAGGTCAGCCTGTTAATGCTCAGACCATACGCCGCACACTGCATCAAATTGGTCTGCATGGCTGTTGTTCCAGAAGGAAGCCTCTTCTAAAGATGATGCACAAGAAAGCCCGCAAACAGTTTGCTGAAGACAAGCAGACTAAGAACATGGATTACTGGAACCATGTCCTGTGGTCTGATGAGACCAAGATAAACTTTTTTGGTTTAGATGGTGTCAAGCGTGTGTGGCGGCAACCAGGTGAGGAGTACAAAGACAAGTGTGTTTTGCCTACAGTCAAGCATGGTGGTGGAAGTGTCATGGTCTGGGGCTGCATGAGTGCTGCCGGCACTGGGGAGCTACAGTCCATTGAGGGAACCATGAATGCCAACATGTACTGTGACATACTGAAGCAGAGCATGATATCCCCCCCTCCCTTCGGAGACTGGGCCGCAGGGCAGCATTCCTACATAATGACCCCAAACACACCTCCAAGATGACCACTGCCTTGCTAAAGAAGCTGAGGGTAAAGGTGATGGATTGGCCAAGCATGTCTCCAGGCCTAAATCCTATTGAGCAGCTGTGGGGCATCCTCAAACGTTAGGTGGAGGAGGAGCGCAAGGTCTCTAACATCCACCAGCTCTGTGATGTCGTCATGGAGGAGTGGAAGAGGACTCCAGTGACAACCTTTGAAGCTTTGGCGAACTCCATGCCCAAGAGAGTGGAAAATAATAGTGGCCACACAAAATATTGACACTTTGGGTCCAATTTGGACATTTTCAATTAGGGGTGTACTCACTTTTGTTGCCAGCAGTTTAGACATTAATGGCTGTGTGTTGAGTTATTTTGAGGGGACAGCAAATTTACACTATTATACAAGCTGTACACTCACTGCTTTACATTGTAGCAAAGTGTAATTTCCTTAGTGTTGTCGCATATAAAGATATAATAAAATATTTACAAAAATGTGAGGGTTGTAATCACTTTTGTGAGATACTGTATATCTGCTTTACAAAAGATCAACTGATTACTAGCTCTAGCTAAACCAGGTTTGCTAAAATTTATAACAGTGGTTATATAACTGCTGTCAAAAGATTTGAAGCAGCACTTGAACAAAACAAATTGGTAGTGGACATATATTATAATTTTACATTTACATGTGGCAAATATATACAGCTACAAAAGTCTCTTAGTTATTCAGCGTTCTGTGTTAATTAGTAGGACAATTAATTTTATTGGTTGTATGGTTTATATATGTATTTACAAAAATGTGAGGGGTGTACTCACTTTTGTGGGATACGGTGTGTGTATATATAATTTGATATATATATACAGTGGGGCAAAAAAGTATTTAGTCAGCCACCAATTGTGCAAGTTCTCCCATTTAAAAAGATGAGAGAGGCCTGTAATTGTCATCATAGGTATACCTCAACTATGAGAGACAAAATGTGGAAACAAATCCATACAATCACATTGTCTGATTTGGAAAGAATTTTTTTTTTTGCAAATTATGGTGGAAAATAAGTATTTGGTCAATATCAAAAGTTCACCTCAATACTTTGTTATATATCATTTGTTGGCAATGACAGAGGTCAAACGTTTTCTGTAAGTCTTCACAAGGTTGTCACACACTGTTGCTGGTATGTTGGCCCATTCCTCCATGCAGATCTCCTCTAGAGCAGTGATGTTTTGGGGCTGTCGCTGGGCAACACAGACTTTCAACTCCCTCCAAATGTTTTCTATGGGGTTGAGATCTGGAGACTGGCTAGGCCACTCCAGGACCTTAAAATGCTTCTTACGAAGCCACTCCTTCGTTGCCCGGGCGGTGTGTTTGGGATCATTGTCATGCTGAAAGACCCAGCCACGTTTCATCTTCAATGCCCTTGCTGATGGGAGGAGGTTTGCACTGAAAATCTCACGATACATGGCCGCATTCATTCTTTCATGTACACAGATCAGTCGTCCTGTTCCCTTTGCAGAGAAACAGCCCCAAAGCATGATGTTGCCACCCCCATGCTTCACAGTAGGTATGGTGTTCTTTGGTTGCAACTCAGCATTCTCTCTCCTCCAAACACGACAAGTTGTATTTCTACCAAACAGTTCTACTTTGGTTTCATCTGACCATATGACATTCTCCCAATCCTCTTCTGGATCATCCAAATGTTCTCTAGCAAACCTCAGATGGGCCAGGACATGTATTGTCTTAAGCAGGGGGACACGTCTGGCACTGCAGGATCTGAGTCACTGGCGGCATAGTGTGTTACTGATGGTAGCCTTTGTTACGTTGGTCCCAGCTCTCTGCAGGTCATTCCCTAGGTCCCCCCGTGTGGTTCTGGGATTTTTGCTCACCGTTCTTGTGATCATTTTGACCCCATGGGGTGAGATCTTGCATGGAGCCCCAGATCGAGGGAGATTATCAGTGGTCTGGTATGTCTTCCATTTTCTAATTATTGCTCCCACAGTTGATTTCTTCACACCAAGCTGCTTGCCTATTGCAGATTCCGTCTTCCCAGCCTTGTGCAGGTCTACAATTTTGTTTCTGGTGTCCTTCGACAGCTCTTTGGTCTTCACCATAGTGGAGTTTGGAGTGTGACTGTTTGAGGTTGTGGACAGGTGTCTTTTATACTGATAACAAGTTCAAACAGGTGCCATTAATACAGGTAATGAGTGAAGGACAGAGGAGCCTCTTAAAGAAGAAGATACAGGTCTGTGAGAGCCAGAAATCTTGCTTGTTTGTAGGTGACCAAATACTTATTTTCCCCCATAATTTGCAACAAAAAAAAAATCTTTCCAAATCGGACAATGTGATTGTCTGGATTTGTTTCCACATTTTGTCTCTCATAGTTGAGGTATACCTATGATGACAATTAAAGGCCTCTCTCATCTTTTTAAGTGGGAGAACTTGCACAATTGGTGGCTGACTAAATACTTTTTTGCCCCACTGTGATATATATATATATATATATATATATATATATATATATATATATATATATACTGTATATATATATATATATATATATATATATATATATACTGTATATGGCAGTAGGGCAATGGACAGTGTTGGTAGAATAGTGGACGATGTCAGTAGCTTATTCTTTTTATATATTTTTTTTATTATTATTTTTTTACAATTTTATTATTTTTTACAATATTTTTTATTATTGTTTTTACAATTTAGAAGTCCCATTGGGGGGCTTTGGTGAAATATCAGGGGTCTAAACAGAGCCCTAATGTCTCACTTTGGAGACAGAGAAAGTGACTGAGGACAGAGATTCCCCAGTGCCTTTCTCTGCAGCCAAGCAACAGGGTGATTAGGGTGTGCCCAGGCACGCCTATTGGTATAAGCTTGGTGCAGGTGCAGTCTAGGTTTGGAATACCTTCAGTATAGAGTGCAGTATGGATTGGGTGCACTTGGCGTCCTGCTCTTAGTGGCTCAGTCCCTGCAAGCAGTATTCACACTGGGCGAATAGCCCTCTCACTAGTCCCTGGATGCTACGGTGACCTCCTGCTGTAGAAGGAGGGGGGCGCCCCTCAGTCTCTCCCTGAAATCCTCTGGTAATCAGCAGTAGAAAGCAGAGGGTGGGCTCCCCAGTCTTCCTGCTGTAGTGGTGAAGGTGCTGTGATGTGGGCAGTGCCTTGCTTCCCCCGGGTGTCCTCACTTCCAGTCTTGGGCTCGGATCACCGCTGGTATGGTCTCGCGCTGGCAGGCAAATATCCACACAGAGGTGCTCTCTTTCTAATTTTTTCAGTGCCAAGCATGGTGCTTATTGTCCAGGCTTCTCAGCACTCTGCATCAGGCCCGGACTGGCCATAGGGCATGCCGGGCAAATGGCTGGTGGCCCGTGGCGGCCCGCGGGCCGCCGGACAGCATGTCACATCTTTCCCATCATCTCCAATGTCTCCGGAGGCAGCCGGAGTTGGTGGGCGGAGCTAGGGGTATGGCTGCCCCCTCCACTCCTCCCACAGACTCGTTCACTCTGGCTGATCCCACAGCTGAAGGAGAAAGAAACGAGGACACAGCAGCCAGAGTGTCTTCATCTCCAGGCATGCTGTAAGTTACTGCACTGCTGCACATGTCACTACATAGAGTCCTAACCTGGCACCATACCACCCCAGCCTGCCCTATGCCACCGCACCCTGCCCTATGCGTGCCACCCCAACCTGCCTTATGCCGACCGCACCCTGCCCTATGCCAACACAACCTGCCTTATGCCACCGCAACCAGCCCTATGCCACGCAACCTGCCCTATCCCACCGCAAACTGCTCTATACCACCCCAATCTGTCCTATGCCACCGCAAACTGCTCTATACCACCCCAACCTGCCCTATGCCACCACAACCTGCCCTATACCACTGCAAACTGCCCTATACCACCCCAGCCTGTCCTATGCCACTGCAACCTGTCCTATGCCACAACAAACTGCTCTATACCACCCCAGCCTGTCCTATGCCACCGCAACCTGTCCTATGCCACCGCAAACTGCTCTATACTGCTCTATACCACCCCAACCTGCCCTATGCCACCGCAAACTGCTCTATACAACCCCAACCTGCCCTATGCCACCGCAACCTGCTCTATGCCACCCAGCCTGCCATATACCACTGCAAACTGCCCTATACCACCCAAACCTGCTCTATACCACCCCAGCCTACCCTATACAACACCAGCCTACCCTATACAACCCCAACCTACCCTATGCCACCACAGCCTGCCCTATATCACCGCAACCTGCCCTATATCACCGCAACCTGCCCTATATCACCGCAACCTGCCCTATATTGCCCCAGCCGGCCCAATACCACCCTATACTTTAATTTACAGGGGTCATTTGGGGGTGCGCCTCATGACCGTGCGCTGCCTGCAGGGCACTGGGCAGGATAGACAGGAGGGGGGTGACACCATGTTTTGCCGCACCAGGTGACACCAACCCTAGTGACGCCACTGCCCCAGTGCACTCTCAGCTGCGAGTTGGAGCTGCACTCGAGTGACAGTGACACCCGTCGGCACATCAGGGGGCCAGGACCCGCAACGATCCCCTTCTCTCTGGCAAGGTGGCCACGGCACTGATGATCTGATCAGTCTCGGCTCAGCTGTCTCCCCCTCCTCCTTTATGTCCACACAGGGGGAGGGGACCCAACATGCAGTCCCGTGCTGATCTGAGGTACATTATGGGTCTGAAGGGGGGGTCTGTATTGTAGGGGTGGTCTAAAATGTAGGGGGGGGTTCTGTATTGTAGGGAGGTCTGTAATGTAGTGGGGGGGGTTTGTATTGTAGGGGGGTCTGTAATGTGGTGGGGTCTGTAATGTAGGGGGATTCTGTATTGTAGGGGGGGTCTGAAATGTAGGGGGGTCTGAAATGTAGGGGGGTTCTGTATTTTAGGGGGGTCTGTAATGTAGGGGGGTCTGTATTGTATAGGGGGGTCTGTACTGTAGGGAAGGGGTCTGTACTGTAGGGAGGGGGTCTGTACTGTAGGGAGGGGGTGTGTACTGTAGGAAGGTCTGTGTAACATGCAGGGGGTCCAGAACTGTTAGGGGGTGTCTGTGTAACAAACTGGGGGGCTGTGTAATGTAAAGCGGCCCAGAGGTGCGGTGCTGTGTAATGAAAAGGGGTCCAGAGGTGCAGGGTGCTGTGTAATGTAAAAGGGTCCAGAAGTACAAGTAGGGGTGGTCTGAAATGTAGGGGGGGTTCTGTATTGTAGGGAGGTCTGTAATGTAGTGGGGGGGGTTTGTATTGTGGTGGGGTCTGTAATGTGGTGGGGTCTGTAATGTAGGGGGATTCTGTATTGTAGGGGGGGTCTGAAATGTAGGGGGGTTCTGTATTTTAGGGGGGTCTGTAATGTAGGGGGGTCTGTATTGTAGAGGGGGGTCTGTACTGTAGGGAGGGGGTCTGTACTGTAGGGAGGGGGTGTGTACTGTAGGAAGGTCTGTGTAACATGCAGGGGGTCCAGAACTGTTAGGGGGTGTCTGTGTAACAAACTGGGGGGCTGTGTAATGTAAAGGGGTCCAGAGGTGCGGTGCTGTGTAATGTAAAGGGGTCCAGAGGTGCATGGTGCTGTGTAATGTAAAGGGGCCCAGAGGTGCGGTGCTGTGTAATGAAAAGGGGTCCAGAGGTGCAGGGTGCTGTGTAATGTAAGAGGGTCCAGAAGTACAAGGTACTGGAACCCCACATCCCATCATTAACCGCCGCCGCGAAAATAGTGCCCCATGGCTGTCAGTGTGAGGAATAGTTCTCCATCATTGGTGTCAGTGGGAGGAATAGTGCTCCATTGTCCGTGTCAGGAACTATGCCTCACTGTTGATGACAGTGGGAGGAATAATGTCACAAGGGCCAGATAAAAGCAAGCAAAGGGCCACATCTGGCTCTCGGGACGCAGTTTGGAGTCCACTCACATATACAGTATGCTATAAGTTTTAATTCTCATTTGTTTTATCCTGTTTCTTTAAAATATTTCTACATTTACTCCCCACCATAGAATCATTTCAGAGATCCCCATCTGCATTCATAGCCTTTATGCGTGTTTGTACAATTTGTTCTCCTCTCTCATTATCTCCCTTTGTGGCCATCCATTCTGCACTTGGAACAGAGGGTAAAGCCTGGTACACAGCGGGCTGAATAAAAAAAAACCCCCAAAAAAACAGAGCTTGCTGCACTAATTATGCAATGTTAGTACAGCAATCTCCCGACTGAGCTATTGTGTTCTGACAGGTGGACAGAACACCCCCCCAGCTGCTGGTTTTATAGCACGTCTGCTTGACAGAAGCTGGATGATAGGCCAGCTTCTTTCAGACAGGTTGCTGAATACACAGCCAATATTCAGCTGTACCAGCCTTAAGTAATGTTGAGTGATGAGCGGGAGTGAAAAAGCACATCCAGAGCATCTCCATAGAGAAGTATAATCATTCCTGCTGTCCACTAGGATGGTACAGAATTTAGTTGCTCGGTGCTGATCAGTTGCCATTTACAGTTCCAAAATCAGATTTGACATAATGTAACCATGCAACTGATTGACAGACTGCATACCTTAAGGCCCCTTTCACACCAGCGGACCGTATGTCCGCTTTTTCATCCATCCGTTTACAGATAAAAAAGGGACATACATTGGTCCCTATGAGATCGCGGGTGTCAGCGGATGAAACATCCGCTGACACCCGATCTCATCCGTGTCCGCAATGCTCCGTTTTTCTGGATAGAAAAATGTATGTTTTTCTGGATAGAAAAATTTATATTTTTCTATCCGTCTGCGGAGCGGATGAACACGGACAGGCGGTCCGTGTTCATCTGATCCCCCCATAGGAGAGAGCAGAGATCTGACAGGGCGGTCCCTGCACAGTGTGCGGGGACCGCCCTGTCATCCGCCGGCTCAGCGGGGATCAACGGAGCGATCCCCGCTGAGCAAGCGGAGGTTCACGGGGCGGATCATCATGGGCCGTCCCGTGTGAAAGGGGCCTTAGTCTACAGAATTCAATGACCAGCTCCCTCTGTTTGCACTTCTATAGGGTGTCCAGAGATGTGTTTGTTCACTTTGGCTATTAGGAAGCTGATGTATCACCCTTGTGCTGGCTGCTATAAAAAGCAAGAAATACTAAAAAAACACAACTGACGCTACAGGCATATACTGAGGATGTGCACCTTAAAAGGGGTGACATGCGGGCTCCCGGTGCCTCCTGAGATATGCACGTCACATATCCCTGAAGGCGCTGGGGACACTCACGTCATTAGCCTGGAGGCGGACTGAAAAAAATAAAATAAAATAAACACGATGTATGTGCAGTAGAGGGTGGACGGGATGCAGAGGAACTAAGTCAATGGAATTGGTGAAGATCTGCTTTAACATAATAAATGTGACTTTTGTACTCCTTTTAAAGTCATTGTAAATGGTTTTGCACAGAGCAACTCTGATCCTCCTCTTCTGGGGTCCCTCACCGGTACTCCTCCCCCCTTATGAGAGCTTCCATAGCAAGCTGCCCTCTGCTCTCTCCTCACAGGCTGTGATTTACAGCAGCAGTAGCCAATGACTCCCGCTTCTGCCTCAATGGTCAGTGAGGAGAGAGAGAGCGGAGGAAGTCGCTGTTTTTGGGGCACAGCGCTGCATCGAGATCAGGCTCGGGTAAGTATTCGGGGGGGGGGGGGCGACTGCACACAGAATGTTTTTTACCTTAATGTAGAGAATGCTTTAAGGTTAAAAAAAACCTGCCTTTAGTACCACTTCCAGAATAAGGTAATCACATTAAAAATTGAGAGTTGTGTTAAATTTATGTCACATTATTTGTTGCAGAATACAGACATGCTTCTTTTGGTAAATTAAGGCAGTGTCTTTTTTTTTTTTTTTCAGTGTTTCAACCTAGTTTTAGCTAACAATGCACTAATAATGCTAATTAATTCCTCTGTGAGTTTATGTAGAGAACTAAAAAGGCATGCAATATACTTGGGGTGCCTTGATGTGTTTTTTTTTCAAAATATTCAATGTAATTTAAGAAAACAATTTACTTTATTTTAAAAAGTCTAGTTGAACTACATTAAAAAAACAGACAATGACCAAAGTTTGCATTGTTAGTAAAATGTAGGTGTTGATTGTTCTTATGGGTAAACCTTATTGGATTCAGATGGAAGGAATATTCCTGTCTCTGAAGTTCCTCTTCCATGTTTTCTAGAGTTTTCTTGGGAAACTGAATGTTTAAACAGTCACTGTTCTTTTTCCTTGGGACATAATTCAGGGGTTTATGTCACATTCAATTGAATCTGATCCTTGCTGAGCACAGAAGAGTCCTGTTTGTTGCTGGAAATCTGGCAAGACCTTCTGTTTTACTCCACTGGATTAAACTTCATTTACCTTTTGCAATAGAACAGTCATTTATGGCTTGACAATACTAGCTTCATTACTTGAGCTTGAAAGCAATTATTAGATGAACATATCTGCCTACCAAACTCTGCAATTGTTGTATTTGACAGTCTCCAGGGCCTACTATGTAATAGGATGAGTTCTGTAGTGTAGCCTATTCATATTAACATCCAACAATGTTGTTTAATTAAGCAGATAGCAAGATAAAGTGAAGTCCTGATAGAAATACAGGCACCACCGTTGCCAACTTTTTTTTTTTGTTAGAAGCTGAACGCCCTACTTGTCTCACTCATCCTGTGTATCCCCCACTTCATGAGTCACAAACCAATAAAAAAAAAAAGTAACTACTGAAGTAAGAATGCATGACCTGCCCCAGGAAATTTGACATTTTGACGCCATGGATAGACTCCTGGGGTACTTGATCTGGGATTCATCCTGTTAGTATGGTATTTGTTCTCTCTTTTGACATCTCCCATTGAGTAATGGTTCCCCCTCTCCCTTTGCTTCCCCTGTTCATTCCTTTATCCCCCTCTTCCCTTTTCCCTGTCCTTTTATTATTCCCTTCTTGTATCCCCTGTTTGGTCCCTCTCTCACACCTTCCCTTTCCTGTGCTTTTTGATGAGATCCTGGAATTATACCAATAGCAAACCCTTGGTTTTGCCATACATTTTGCCTGCTGGTGATAAACCTCCTGCTTTTTTGTCTTTTACCACTAAGTGCACTGATCTGACCCAACACACTGTACTGATTATGGTATTTTGTTGTACATTGCTGTTCTGATTGTGCCAGCCGCACTTGTTTTATTATTTTTCTACCTTAATAAACCATATTTGTGAAAAAAGAATGTCTGACCTGAATATTTGCAGCAAGTTAGTCACCTAATAAATGGCAAAAGGCAGCAGTTTAATCTGACAACCAAGAAACAGTACTCTCTAAAAGGAGTTGTCCGGTGCAGTTCATGTTATTTATACCACACCATGTTCACATTAAATATGTTTAGGGGTTTTGCTTTATTCTATACATCAGTAGTATATAATCCATAATCATGTCCTTTTTGTTAAGTCGTGGTCATTTTGTGAAAACGCCATGCCTTAAGGTATCTGTAAAGTCATAACAAAATACATATATAATTTTAAAAGCAAAAACCCAAATCGGTCAGTATGAAACAGGAAGGGTGTCCTTCAGAAGGGGACTGGCAGGATCACCAAATATATGCTGCCCTTTACAGACTTTTGAGACATAACGATTTTTACTGTAAGCTTAGTGAGGGACAAAGGAATATGGGTTACCAGTGTTCTGTGTAAGAACTGATCGATACAAATTAATTTAATGTAACTAATATTTGCATTTATTCTTACAACTTTAGAACATAGTACATTTTTGTTCACACCTGTAGCAAAGAAATGTAAGGTAATTGTGTAATATGCTGTGGAAGAGCCATGTTAATACAGTTATTTATTTCAATCAAACCTGTATGAGTGTTCAATTGCTAGCAATCAGGCCCGGGACACAGTGCTGTCCTGTAGAGTTGGGAGCTTGTTGATGCCTGAATGACAGGAGTAACAGGGTGGACACCTTTCTGACAACACACCACCCTCTCAGTTCGGGCTCCTACCAGAACGTGAGGCAGACTGCCCTTCTCCCTCTGTTATGTGACATATCATGTAACCAAGGAAGGGGAATGAAAGCAGTCTTCGCTTCTGGGCAGGTGCCACATTGAGAAGGTCTGAAATATAAATGCACAGAGGGTAAGGGGAGCAAGTTAGTCCCCAGAGCTTTCCTCTTTATAACATATCTGCGCTGCCTCCCCCAGAGTCACAAAGGGCCCCTTAGTTAAATGCACCCCAGACAGTCCCCACCTTTCCAGCTCTCCTCCTCCCTTCATACCACCACCAAATCCGTCGTCCTGAGACTGACACTACTGAAACAAGGGTCTTTTCCTTCCAGTGACAACACCAAAATTTTACCATCTTGTGACACCCCTGATGCAGAGACATTTTTTTTGTGTGTGATGCCACAGATGCAGGGGCATCTTTTCCTTTTAGTGACACCACAGCTGCAGGAACATTTTTTTGTGTGATACCACAGATACAGGGGCATTTCTATTTCCCAGTGACACCACCAACATGGGTAGTTTTTGCTCACACTGATGCCAGGGCATTTCTTTTCACATCACTTTCAGCCCTATATTTTATTGTGGGATAGAATGTTACATATTGTGTGGTGTGGCATGCTGCATCCCACACCCTACACCTCTTCCCAGGGAAGGGTGGAGGAGGGGTGCAGTTTGACATCTTCGCTCTTGGCGCTGGATGACCTTGTCTTTGCACTGCTTGCAACCCAAAGGACTGTTCTAAATGTAGCACCCTCCTAGATGTCTAAGCAAATCTAGTTTTTCTTTTGGCTCCCCTGTAATCAGCGGAGCAGTTTGTGATTGCTTTGGACTGTTCTAGGCTTCACTGACTGTGGGTTTGACTGCTTCTGCCTGCCTTCTGGAGGATTCTGGAATGTAGTGGGCTGGAGGAGGCAGACCAACAGCCTGAAAACGTATGTGGTTTTGGTTATACCCAGAGGAAGGATGCCAGTAGAAGGCTGAGGAGTGCATAAATAGTCTGGGGCCCGAGATGGTCAGTACAGGAGGAGAAGTTCCCAGCCTGAAGGGCTGCTGCCCTTCTAGACAGCCCAGCTGGAATTCTACATGTGCTCATCGAGGTCCCATATATACTCTGAGGTCTGTACTCACAATGACCCTGGATACTTGGATGCCTCATTCTGATAGCAGTCAGACATTTTCCCAGTGAACTCTCCCAGACCAGATCCTCAGTGAAATCCCATAATTAGTTCCAGAGACTTTCAGCAAGCAGGCCCCCCAGTTCTAGTATATATGGGACCTCGATGAGCACATGTAGAATTCCAGCTGGGCTGTCTAGAAGGGCAAACCAAAACCACATACGTTTTCAGGCTGAATCCTGGTAATTGTTGCTGCTGCTATCCCTTGTGCATCAGTACTAGAGATAGCCTGGCTTGGGATATTTCTGAAGGTGGCTCAGCACTGTCAATTTTCTGGGCCATCACTAAAGGGACTGTTCTAAGAAGTAGTGACAAAGTGAAGAGTATCCTCTGATTACTGTTCTGCTTTCATGGAGTATCCCACAGCTTCCTATGCCCTATCCAAGTTACTCAGCTATAAATGTAAAAAGGCAACCCCGCCTAGACTGTTCATTGAGCCAGAAGAGTGACTGTTGCTGTGTGCCTGGCTGCTGTTGCACTAACCTGGGAAAGGAACCTGTGGAAAACCAGCGGTGGCCCTTACAGGGGTGAGTGCAATATAACCTATGTAGAATGGTAGTTTGTTCCAGAATAGGCCTTTATTTTCACAAGGTTTGTGCTTATAATTGTCTACTAAAGACTAATTTACAGAGACTTTTGTTAAAACCCTGATAGCGCTAGCAGAAATGAACACTGAAAATGCGGTGTCCATGTGTACCTTTTACATTTCAGTATTTTTTCTCATGTGGAATAAATGTAAAAGCGTCTTCAAAAAGCAGTTTATCCATACCTAAGCCATGCATAATTATGCTGTGTATAACAGAAGGACAAATGCAGAATAAATGGTAATTTTCAGACCAAGAAAGTGTTGATCTCTAAAAAGAGTGGCCCAGCCTAAAGTATATTGTACTGCATATCCTTTCACAATGCTCAGCCAGACCTCAACACAATTTGGACAGCAGTCATCTGTGCAGACATGATAAAGTATTTATTTCTGTCCAAACATTGCAAAATAGGTTTATCTGAACTGTGAAATCTGCAGCCATTAGCTTTTTTTTTATATAGCATATCCTGAATACACACTTTCGAGGATTTAGGATGCAGACGGGAAGTAAAACTCAGAATTACTTGGAACAGAACACAACAGAAGCCCTGAAAGATGTTCCCAAAAAGAATTGTCGTCCTCAGCAATAGTTAAACAGGGCTTTAGGATTGCCACTTAAAGAGGAACTCTCTTAAGCACTTTTTGCATCTAAATAAGCAGTATATTCTGCACACAAATACTCATTTTTGTAGGGGCCTTACGGCTCAGTTATAGGAGTGGCCCAATAAGTACAAGCAAAACATTAAAGGAAATGGGAGAAAGAAATAGCAGGCTGCCATTACTAACCTCACCTATTGAAAATGCTGATTTCCTGGCATGTAGTTACTCTGGTTTCAATCCTTTCTGTGTCACTGACCTGGAATAAATATACAGGTCATATTCTGACTTCACATACTGCATGGTTGTTCCACGTCAGTGACTTTAAATAAACCTCTCACAAATGTAGACAATTCAAAATGAGCATATGGAAAAAATGTATTATCTGTAATAATTTTCAAGGAATTCATTTTAACACATACCGTATACAAGGTTATTTTATTAAAAATCTTGACATTTCCTTTCGTGTACTGCCTGACAAGCCTCTTCTTATTGGTTACCCTAATGATAGGTAAACCTATTAACTTACAAAGGCAGTGGGGGGTCAGCTTTTCAGGAAAAAAAATAGGGTATATAATTACGGCTGTCTATATCTCTGGGTCTACCTATTACCATTTTCAATAAAGGTGATATCTGTTTATGCATTTTTATCACATGCTCAGTTTAAATTGCCTTGGTTTGCATCAGATTTGCTTTAAAGCATTAAGAAAAGTCAATTGTTTAGGCCCGGTTCACACTGGTGCGAAATGTGCTCTGACTTTTCGCATGACATGTAAAAATCAATGGTCCTGCCCCGACCAATTTTCAGCATTCAGTGCTCTCACACTTTGAATGACAATTACTCAGTCAGGCAACACTGTACACAAACAAAATGTTTATTATTTTTTTCACACAAATAAAGCCTCATTTTGGTGGTATTCAATCACCACTGGGTTTTTTATTATTTGTGATATAAGTAAAGAAAAATGTAAAAAAAGAACTTTTTTTTAGTTTCTATTATAAAATTTTGCAAATAAGTAATTTTTGTTCATAAATTTGGGTCTGCTACATATATACTGCTACATATCTTTGAAAATTAGTGTATATTATTTGGTCTGTGTGAAAGTTATAGAATCTACATGCTATGGTGCAAATCATTAAAAATTGATCACACCTGATGTACTGGTGGCCAATCTCATTTCGTGAGGCCCTGAAATGTCCGGACAGTCCAAATACCCCCCAAATGACCCCTTTTTGGAAAGCAATTAGTCCAATGTATTTAGCAAGAGGCATGGTGATTTTTTTGAAGATTCACAATTCTTGGGAAAATTAAGAATTTTTTTTTTTTTTTACACAAAATTGTCATAATAACAAGTTATTGTAGGGGGATCAGACTCAATGCAGGGACAACTCACAGTCTCTTTAGGAAAACATCATGTTTAATGCACAGGACATTTCCAACAGAAGAAAAAGAGCATCTTGCCATCAAACAAACAAAATAAACTCCTGCTCTACCGAGCCTTACTGTATCCGTAGTCTGAACAGTCCTTTGGTTTGGTAGTAAGTGTCCTTACAGTTTAACAAACTTGAATCCAAAATCAGGGATATGCAGCCATGCTCCAGTATGCCTCCTCACTCAGAGACACACACTCTCTCTCTCTCTGAGAGCTGAGACCAGCTGCCTTAATCAAGGCCTGGAACGAACCCAACAAACTGCGACTCCACGGACCTGAGAGCATGTCCCACCCAGAGCTCTATCAGGCTCCCAATAAAACCAGCCCCGGAACAAACTTTACCAGCACAGGATAAAGAACTATTTTTCTTTATCCTAAAGTCTTAGCTGGTATTATCTTAGATTGTAAATCTAAGCATCAGTGGAGGAACATATATCCCATCAATCACTTTTCCTGTAATTTTAACTTGTTTTACAGACATTCTGCTACATATCTCCCCCCTCTGCTCAAACTCGGGGGGTTGAGCACCTTGGGCAAACAGACTGTAAACTCTGGAGAGGGCATCTGCGTTAGCTTGCTGGCTACCTGGCCTATGTTCTACTAGAAATTTAAAATTCTGTAGAGCCAAGAACCATCTGGGCCATCCATTTGAGTAAGGCGTGGTCAGTTAGGAGCCTAAACTGTTGCCCTAACAGATAATATTTCAAACTTTCAAGGGCCCACTTGATGGCTAGACATTCCTGTTCTACAATGGCGTACCTTTTTTCAGCAGGGGTCAACTTTCTGCTTAAGAACGCTATGGGGTGTTCTTCCCCATTCAGCACTTGAGATAACACTGCACCTAATCCCACTTCTGAAGCATCCGTCTGCACTATAAATTCCTGTGTGAAATCCGGGGTGATTAAGACAGGGCTATTACACAGGGCAGTCTTTAAGTTCTGGAAAGCTTTCTCAGCTTCTGGGGACCAAGTTATCACTGAGGACTTAACCCCCTTGGTAAGATCTGTAAGGGGAGCGGCTAATATAGCAAAATTGGGAACACATCTTCTGTAGTAGCCTACTAATCCCAAAAAAGCCCTGACCTGTTTTTTATTCAGGGGTCTTGGCCAAGTTTGGATTGATTGGATTTTTGTGACTTGGGGTTTTACTATCCCCCGACCAATAATGTACCTGTCAGGGAAATAGCCGAAGAAGGACTGTCAATTCCGCCCAAGACAATCATGGCCGCCATGGTGCACAGCATGACTAAGGTGGGCGGTACTTCCTCCTTGTAACCTGAACAGATCACATGACTAACTTCCTGGTCTATTTAAGCCTGCTGCTGGAGCTGCTCATTGCTGGATTATCTCTTCAGTCTCCTGTGTACCTTGACCTTGTCTCCTGATCCGTGCTTATCTGTTGTGACCCGGCTTGCCTTGACCTTGCTTCCTGATCTCCTGTGTTTGACCCTCGGCCTGCTTCTGGACTCTGCTTCTGCTTCCTGACCATCCGGCTTGACCCTCGGCTTGTACCTGGACCCTGCACGTGTATGACCTTGGCTCGCCCCTGTATATGCTCTGGACTGATCTCCTGTGTTTGACCCCCGGCATGGCTTCCGATATCTCCGTTCATCTGAATATAACAAGCTCAGTTCTGCCTGCCTCAGCCATCCCTCAGTGGCTGAGCTCATCAGACTGCAAGCAAGCACCTGGCCAACCATGCTTCTGTGGGCACCGCGCTCCCTGTTCCCAACTCCAGGGTCGCGCTGCACTCAGCCGCAAGGGGAGCCCTCTTAGCATCTCGATCTCCATACTCGTTCCTGACAGTACCCTAGATACCGAGCCTCCTCTAGTCCCATAGCACATTTCTTAGGATTGGCTGTCAGACCCTCATGACGGAGGGCGTTAATAACAGCCTGCACTTTAGGTAAGTGGCTCTCCCAATCTGCACAAAAAATTACCACGTTATCTAAATACGCAGATGTATAGGCATGGTGGGGTTTAAGGATGCGATCCATCATCCTCTGTAAAGTTTCTGGGGCCCCATGTAGGCCGAATGGCATCCTCTTATACTGCCAGTGCCCCTCAGGCGTGGAGAAGACTGTCTTCTCTTTTGCCCGTTCTGTAAGTGGTATTTGCCAATATCCCTTCGTGAGGTCCAGGGTGTTGATATATCGGGCCTGTCCTAGACGCTCAATTAATTCATCTACCCTGGGCATTGGATAAGCGTCAAATTTTTACACCTCATTTAACTTTCTGAAATCATTACAAAATCGGATGCTTCCATCCGGTTTGGAAATAAGGACGATTGGACTACACCACTCACTATGGGATTCTTCTATTACATCAAGCTCCAACATCCTCCTTATTTCCTCTGAGACTATTCGGCATCGAGCCTCTGGGATGCGATAAGGTTTTAAGTTAACTTTCACACCTGGCTCAGTCACAATATCATGCTTTTTTACTGAAGTTACCCCTGGAAGATCAGAGAAGAACTCCCTGTTTCTTAGCAGAAATTCCTTGGTCTCTTGTTTTTGGTTATGGACAAGGCCTCAGCGATCTCCACCGCCAGCAGGGTAGGAAGACATGCGGTAGTCATCCCCAAGGGTGCTTGGACCATAAGGGATTCTCTGTCCTTCCAGGGCTTCAATAGATTGATATGGTAGATTTGGTAGGGTTTCCTTTTTCCAGGCTGGTGTACACTACAGTTAACTTCCCCCACCTGTTCTACAACCTCGTATGGCCCTTGCCATTTCGCCAGAAATTTACTCTCCACCGTAGGTACCAGCACAAGAACTCTGTCACCAGGGTTAAAGGTTTGGATCCTAGCTGAACGGTTATAGACTCTAGCTTGAGCCTGCTGAGCCTGTTGCAAGTGGGACTTAACAATGGGCATGACTTTACCAATCCGGTCTTGCATCTGGGCAATATGTTCCACTACACCTTTGAGTGGGGTTGCCTCTTGTTCCCAGGTCTCTTTTGCTATATCTAATAAGCCCCTCGGGTGTCTGCCATACAGCAACTCGAAAGGGGAAAAGCCAGTGGAGGCTTGGGGTACCTCCCCTACAGCAAACATGAGATAGGGCAGGAGGCAGTCCCAGTCCCTACCATCTGCTGCGACCACTTGCTTTAACATTCCTTTCAGCGTTTTGTTGAACCTTTCCACTAGACCATCTGTTTGTGGGTGGTACACAGAAGTGCGTAAGTGGTTAATTTTAAACAATTTACATAACTCTTTAGTAATCTTTGACATGAAGGGCGTGCCCTGGTCTGTTAGCAGCTCCCGAGGAATACCGGCATGTGAAAATATAAGAGAAAGCTCTTTAGCAATACTCGTTCCTTAGCGGGATTGCCTCTGGGTACCGGGTTGCATAGTCCAAAACAACCAGAATATACTGGTGCCCCCTAGCGGACTTAACCAAGAGACCTACAATATCCATGGCAATCCTGTCAAAGGGCACCTCAATGATGGGTAAAGGTACCAATGGACTCCGGAAATGTGAGGCCGGAGCAGTGAGCTGACAAACTGGGCAGGATTCACAGTACACTTTCACCTCTTTGTGTAAACCTGGCCAATAAAACCGTTGCAATATTCTTTCCTTAGTTTTAACCACCCCCAAATGTCCCCCAAGAACATGACAATGTGCCAGGTCCAGTACCATGCGTCTATGAGGTTGAGGTACTAGCAACTGTTCAAGTCTCTCTCCTCGTACTTCATCAACTCTGTATAACATGTCATTTTCCATAGCAAAATGTGGGAATATGGCCTCCTCCCCTGGCTCTTGGGGTACCCCATTTACCACTTTTACCTGTTTCCTTGCCCCAGCTAGAGTGGGATCCCTAAGCTGGGCCGTGCCAAACTTTTCGCGGGTCGTGGGTAGATCTGGCAGGTCTAACTCTGGATGGGGGTTCTCTGTGTCCCCTGCAAGGACCTCCAAGGGAAAATGGGCAGACTCTTTCTCTTCGTTCGGTTCCTCCAGCGGTTCTGGGCAGTAGGAATCCGATCCCACTGGGGGCCTTGCTCCCTTGGCGTTATCCCATAGATCCCAGAAAAAAGGGAAGTCTCGTCCCAGGACAGTGTTATACATGAGATTTGGGACTACTCCAACCTCATGGTTCATAGTGCCACAGGGAGACTCCATAGATACCACGGCCGTGGGGTAGCACTTATAATCCCAAGGAATAAAAACCCTGCCCATTAGCTGTTGCTGCAACTTTTGGGGGTTCACGAGGCTGGCATGCACTAAAGTTACTAAACTGCCAGAATCCAGCAAGGCAGTCATCTGGCAACCGTCCACTTTAATGACACAAATCTGTTTCTCAGTGCCGCCGGGCTGTTGTGGAGTGTCACCTGGTGTAGCAACAAAAGAGCCTTTCTGGGTCACACTGTAATCCATAGATTCTTGGTTTAGCGGACAACTGGCAGCCAGGTGCCCCGGTTCTTGGCAACGCCAGCACACTATAGGACCCCGGTCCTGGCGGGTCTCCCTTTGGTGATTGAATCTCTTCAATCCTTGCGCCTCAGGAACCTCAACCGCATTTACTTCCTTCTTTCCCCACTTTAGGGCGGGATCACTTTTTCCCGGGTTGGTGGGCTTCTGTCTCTTGGAGAAGGATTCTGTGGGTACTACACCCCTAAAAAAATCCTCAGTACACAAGTACCGCTCCACGAGGGCCACCAACTCATTGGCATTTTTAGGATCAGCTCTCCCAGGAAACCGCTGTATAGGGGTTGGAAGGGCTCTCACAAAGCGGTCTACTACAACTCTCTCCAATACTTGAGCTGGGGTGTCGACCTCTGGCTGTAACCACATCTGTGTGAGGTGGATGAGGTCATACATCTGGAACCTTGCAGGTTGGTCCACCTTAAATTGCCAAGCATGGACGCGCTGGGCTCTCACAGCCATCGTTACGCCAAGGCGGGCCAGAATCTCAGTTTTCAAAATTTCATATTGCCGGGCCTCAGCAGCATTTAGATCAAAATAGGCCTTCTGTGGGTCCCCAGTCAAAAAGGGGGCAAGGACCTTCGCCCATTGGTCCTGGGATAGCCCTTCACGCTCTGCCACCCTCTCAATAACTGCGAGGAAAGCCTCCACATCATCCTCGGCCATCATTTTCTGTAATGCAGCCTGCACTCGCTTGTGTAGACCTGAAACATTATCCACACGTAGGAGCTTGTCAGTCAGGGACTTTACCTGAGTCTGTATGAGCTTATTGAACTCCTTCTGCTCCTGCATGGCCACTTGGGTAGCCGTTATCAACAAGCGGTTCGTTTCTTGTTGGTCTTTGCGTGCTTGCATCAGCTGTTTGATTATTTCCTCCATTCTCTTAACAGTTTACTGGTACCAGTGAATAACAAAAAATATTTTCTTAGCGTACTGTCCCTTTAAGAGCGCTGGCTCTTATTTATTTTTTCAACAACAAAAAAAATGCAGCTGCAAGAGGTACAGTCTCTGGGTCTTGTGCCCGCTTCAGGCCACCAATTTGTAGGGGGATCAGACTCAAGGCAGGGACAACTCACAGTCTCTTTAGGAAAACACCATGTTTAATGCACAGGACATTTCCAACAGAAGAAAAAGGGCATCTTGCCATCAAACAAACAAAATAAACTTCTGCTCTACCGAGCCTTACTGTATCCGTAGTCTGAACAGTCCTTTGGTTTGGTAGTAAGTGTCCTTACAGTTGCACAAACTTGGATCCAAAATCAGGGATAAGCAGCCATGCTCCAGTATGCCTCCTCACTCAGAGACACACACTCTCTCTCTGAGAGCTGAGACCAGCTGCCTTAATCAAGGCCTGGAAGGAACCCAACAAACTGCGGCTCCACAGACCTGGGAGCCTGTCCCACTCAGAGCTCTATCAGGCTCCCAATAAAACCAGCCCCGGAAAAAACTTTACCAACACAGGATAAAGAACTATGTTTCTTTATCCTAAAGTCTTTGCTGGTATTATCTTAGATTGTAAATCTAAGCATCCGTGGAGGAACATATATCCCATCAATCACTTCTCCTGTCATTTTAACTTGTTTTACAGACACCCGCTACATTATTTATAGACATGTGCACACTGAAATATTTAGTTTCGGAATTTAGTTTTCCTCCGAAAAATACATTTATTTAGTTACTCCCAAAATTCATTTTTATTTATTTTGTTTTTCGTTAAAAAATGCATTCGTCCGAAAATCCAAATTAATTAAGATCGAATCTGTCATTGAAGGCTTATGGTGTCTGTCGAATGTTCTAAGAAGATTCGACGGAGCAGCGAAACTGTACAACACCGCAATCGTACATTTCCGGTCGAATGATCCGCCTACAAGCTATAGTAGAATTCTAATGTTGTATGACTAGTAATAATTATATTAATTATTATTATTACTTGTCAACCAACATTAGAATTCTTCTATAGCCTATGGGCAGAGAATTTCACCATAAATGTCCGCTGCGATCGCATGTGTAGCGGCCTCACCTCTCTCCCTTACTCTATCGGTTATATGGCTGTTGTCTAGGGGTACCTGGGAGAGAGAGATAAAACACACCACGGCCCATGTCCTCCGTAACTGGGAGGTGAAGGCCAGAAGATTGGGCTTTTATGTAGGTGTCCTAGAGTCAGGTCCAGTCCTTCGTCCCTGACTCCTTTGCTTTAGTAACCCAAGTTCCACACAGTGAATAGGTACAAGTTTTATTCTTCTTGCCAAGCAATAAAACAATCATTCTCCTTTGGAAAATGGGGACAGATCGAGGCACAATGCTTTCCCTTCTTGCTGCTGCCCACTGTGCTGTCACCAGTGGTGAATAGTCACTGCCACTGACTAGGTAATATAGAACGTGAATTACCTTCGCACACATTGCCCCTGTCAGAGGAAGAAATCCGTCCAAGGGAGAAGTGGAGGCCTCTCCGTCACCAGCGATGCTGCGCCGGGCTCTTCAGAGAAGTTACTGCGCACCAGTCCTCACAAACTCAGACACGGGCACCCAAGGAGTTAGGGCCCCCTCGGATTCCTCCACCCTCGCGGAACTCAGTCGAAGGTACTGAGCCCCAGGCATCCGCCATAGTACCTCACCCCAGGCTAAAGTGCCTGAGATGGACTCCATCCCTGCTCCAGCTAGGCCAAGGGCGCCTAGGCCTGAAACACCAGAACACCAGCACCCAAGCTGAAGGTGCCTGGGTGCAGCCACGTCCTCCAACTCTCTGCCCCAAAATCAGGGCGTCCGCCCCTTTTATGACCTCTCCCTTTGCGTCACAGCGGGTTCCCCGCCCCGCTGTACCAGCTCCAGGGGAGGACAAAAAGGCACAGTTTGCGGTGTGAGTTCAGCTCCGACCCAAGGCAACAATGCCACCTGTAGGTCCCAAGGAACCCCACACCACCAGAGTCCTCACATAAATTCAAACACCCGCTACACATGTTTTTAGCTACTTCGTCGAATCTTCATGTCTCTATAATGTCGAATCTTTTCTCTCTATGTCAAATCTTTTCTCTCTATGTAGAATAATATTGGACTAATAGAGTTAAGGTTAGGCACATTCGACCGCAGGTTCGATAGACACAGGTTGTCATTGTCAGCGTCATGTCAAATCTCCTATCTATAACGAACTGTTGTCGCAACAAAAACGACAATAAAGCATTTGTTTATGTCGGATCTTTCGGTTTTCACATTCTGCGCATTTGTTATCGTTTGTTAAAACGAAAATACCTGAAATTCGGACGAAAACGAATGCACATGTCTAATTATTTATAATTACACCCCAAAATACATTATGCTACTCTTCCTGAGTATGGCGATACCACGTGTGTGAGACTTTTTCACAGCCTGGCCACACACAGAGGCCCAACATTTAGGGAGCACCATCAGGCGTTCTAGGAGCATAAATTACACATCTAATTTTCATTCCTACCTATCACACTTTTGAAGGTCCTGGAGCACCAGGACAGTGGAATTACCCACAGAATTACCCCATTTTGGAGGGAAAACACCCCAACGTATAATCTATGAAGCATTATGAGTCTTTGAACATGTAATTTTTTTCCACAAGTTTTTGTAAAATGTGGAAAGTTGTCAATTTATTAAATTTTTCTAACACATAGCATGTACTTAGCAAAAATTACACACCAAAATACATTCTGCTACTCCTCCGGAGTATGGTGATACCACATGTGTGAGACTTTTACAAAGCCTAGCCACATAGAGAGACCCAACATGCAGGGAGCACCGTCAGACGTTCTAGGAGTATAAATCACACATTTAGTTTCCTGACAACCTATCACACTTTTGAGGGTCCTGGAGCACCAGGACAATGGAAACGCCCACAAAATGGCCCCATTTTGAAAAACAAACACTCCAACGTATATTCTATGAGGCATGGGCTGGTGAGAGGTACTCGGGTACTTTGATGAGCTGGTGATAGGTACTGGGGTACTTTGATGGGCTGGTGACAGGTACTTGGGTACTCGGATGGGATTGTGACAGGTGCTCGGGGGCTGGTGACAGGTACTCTGATGCTGGTGACAGGTACTCTGGGGCTGGTGACAAGCACTCTGGGGATGGTGACAGGTACTCTGATGGGCTGTGACAGGTACTCTCATGGGCTGGTGACAGGCCCTCTTTATTTGTGGGGCAATCAGGGCACATCACTGTACTGCAGCACATTTTTCTTCCGAGTTCCAACCTGAAAACGACACTACAGCTGTTTGTTGAAATTTTTGACTGGCTGTGAATGGATACAACTGGTCATGTGGTGAAGAGCCAATTTCATTGGCTCTTTACCCTAATTCTGAGGGACATGCATCATCCCCGACCGCCACGCTGCGCGTCCCCAGGGGCGCGCACGAGTGGCCATTACAAGAACAACACATGTGACCTTCTGTGATTGAACACATGTGGTAAAGAGACATTTTTATTGGCTCTTTACTCTCCCATATGACACGCCTCATCCCCGATCGCCGTGCTGCAGACCTCCGGGGGTCCACAGGAGCGGCGGGAACCGGAGGACGTCATACGATGTCCACCTGGAGGGAGGAGATGTTCCTGTTGGCGTCATTTTACTATGGCCCAGTATGGAAGTGGTTAAAGCATGTTATACAGCACAGTGCTTGTGCTGTGTCATTTGGCCCCTTGTATCACCTGAAATACCTGGCTGATTCTGCCTGGTTCTTCCCTCCCCCCTGTAAACTGACCACAGTTTATCATGGCTGCTGAACCCTGACACCGTGATCAGCTTACGTGCCTCCATCATCTGCAGCTCTCCTGTCATCCTCTGTTCTCCTCTTGCCCTTCCTCCCTGCCTGTCAGCTCATGACAGTGCCAGCCCCTTCCCCTATAATCCTAATTCCTAGTCCTGTGCCCCTGTCTCTGTGTTTTATTTAAAAAAAATGGCGTCTATACCTGATTTCAGAGCGTCGCTCCACGCTCAAGTGACCGGCCACCTCTCTCCTCCTCTCCTTCTCTTGTCCTGACTGACACCAGCGTGGGATTTTCGGGCCCCTCCCGCTCTAGCTGTCAGATCAGGAGAGGGGAGAGGCGGCCAGTCACGTGAGCGCCGAGTGGTGCTCTGAAATCGGGTATAGACAGCCTTTTTATTTATAAAACACAGAGACTGTGGGTATAGAAATGGGTATGTTGGATTGTACACACAGAGGATTATATGAAGATATAACAGTGGCTTAACAACCACTTTAAATGGTCCGACTTGTGTCGGTCCAACTTTTGAAAAGGTTCCTGCAGTACTATGTTCTGACTTGGGTCTGAATTCAGCACATTGAAGTCGTATCTCCATCAGATCATCATCCTAACTGATCCAACTTGTGACATGCGACATTGAAAAATAAATAAATGGAGTGGGGTCCCAGACAAATCTTTTTGAGAGGAAACCCCACCCCAAACTTTTTGAAAAAAGGGCTTGGGGCCCCCCCCCTGAATCCATACCAGACCCTTATCCAAGCACACAGCCCCTACCCATTCACCCAGAAAAACTGTAATATAACAAAAAACATGAGGACGTTTTTGACAAGAATCTTTAATATAAATTAATAATGTCCCCGGTGTAGAGCCAACGTCAATCACGATGGCTGCCGCCGACCCGATAAAATAACAAAAATGATCCTCCCCCGATGAATGCCACAGCGAGCATGTAAGGTTTGTGACGTCACAAGGGAGCGGGGTCTCCGGGTGACGTCACCACATGGCCATGCCCCACAGCTATATAAGAACTGTCAGAAACCGGAGCTACCAGAACCATGGGAGCTTTCGTCGGGGAGGAATGTTTTTTTTTTTTCATTGGGGCAGCGGCGGTGGCAGCAGCGACGGCCATCGTGATTGACGTTGGATCTACATCGGAGGACAAAATGACCTTATGTTTTTTGTTGCACTATGTTTTTTGGGGTTGAATGAGTAGGGGTACTATGTACCCCATACTTATTCACATAGAGGGGTCCAGGATCTGGGGACCCCTTTTCTTATGAGGGCTTCCAGATTCTGATAAGCCCCCAGCCCGCAGACCCCCACAACCATAGCCCAGGGTTGTAGGGAAGAGACCTCTGTCCCCATCAGCATGGTTACAAGGTGCTTTGGGGTGGGGAGTCAGAGCCCCCCTGCTCCAAAGCACCCCCCATGTTTAGGGCATGTGGCCTGGTATGGTTCAGGAGAGAGGGGGTCTTTGGTTATCCCCTCCCTTTCCTGGCCTGCCGGGCTGCATGCTCAGATAAGGGTCTGGTATGGATTTTGGGGGGGGGGGCTCACGCTGTTTTTTATTTTATTTTGGTGTGGGGTTTCCCCTCAAGACCCAAGTCGCACTCATCTCAAAGTCAGATCCAAATCGCATGGAAGTCGGATCGATGTCGGACGGATAATACAGGTCAAAGTCGGACCAGCGGTCGCCCGACTTTCAGGTCGCACCAGTGTGAACCGGGCCTTAATCGACTTCTGTTGAGGGACATGTTGGAAAATGTTCTATCAATCAGTGGCTGCATCAGCTCAGTGTATTCTGACAGAGGTTGGTGTCATTGTCAAAATGTCATGGCGGGGAGGGGGGTATCCTCCATTCCCCTCTATTTTGTGGATGTGGGAATCTGTTATTTATTTTTTCCTTCAGCATGTTGGCTGAATGAAAAAATACTATTTATGGTCAGCTTTAGAATCAAGTGATCAGCATGACAGTTAGGCAACTTATTTTTTCAGTAGGTTGGCAGTAGAATTCTACATATTTCCCTTACCACAAAGACAGTTCAGGGTTTTAAGGGTGATTGTCAAGGTAAAGATGCAAGGAAAATCAGCTTTTGATTTGGATCTAAAGAAGCCATACACGTGTAGTGCTACTCCCGTAAGAGCCGCAGGACCAGTCTAGGGGATGTTATTTTTATTTTTGGAGAACTTGAATAGGGTTGAGGGAAGTGGTGGGATACTGCAAAGATAAGAACTATGTACAATTTGAGGACTTGGTATGAGAAAGCTATAATGAAGTCTGGGCTTGAAACAAACTGTAGACTTTAGCTTAAGAAGTAGTAATTAGAGCCACAAGAACAAAGTCCCTTTAATTAGGAGGTTATTTGGACAGGGTTCTTCAGGACACAAGCTGGTGTCCTCTTTAACAGACCCACAGCTCACTATAAGGCACAGAGGGGTAGCTTAGAGCACAAGGTCCCCAGGGTCTTTCAGTGTCTGTACTCACAAGGACAGATGGTAGCCTCCTTCCAATCTTCCAAGCGACACACTCCAGTGATACCAGACAGATCTTTGGCAGACAGCTCCCCTCAGTCAACTTCTTCTTAGCACCTGGGTCTCAGCATTCCTCCTCTCAGGTCATCCACCTGAGGACTTACCAACAGCAGCTTCTGCCCGGAAGGGCAGCGTGCCCCCCAGGCTGGACTCCTCCTCCATCCTGGGAAAAGACTCAGAGCTCTGTGTGCTCCCCAAATAAATACAGTCTCCCAGCATGCCATCAGAGTATGCCTCTCTGGGATATGCTGGGGCTACATCCATATTCAAGCTGCCATCTGCATAACTTCACACCTATCATCCAGAAACTTCTGAAGTTACCTGGATACAGAGGGAGCTATCCAGCAGACTGGTAGCAGCAGAGCACATGAAGCAGACCTAACTAAACAATCACAGCCCACTGAGTACAATCAGCCAAGCTATGCTTTTACCTAACCCAAAATTACAGTCACACTGACTACAGTGTGGTAACTAAAATAAATTTCCTATCAAAATCACACACTAAAGCCTCGTACACACAATCTGATTGTTGTCAGGGGTTTGTCTGTTGACAGACTGTTGTCCTAAAATATGACCGTTAGTACGCTCCTTCTGACAATTGTTGTCCAACTTTCGGCCAACAAATGTTGGATGGCAGACTAGTAAATTTTCAGCGGACAACGGTCTGTTGTCTGATTTTCATATCGTCAGTACACAAGTCCGTCACACAAAAGTCGAAAGTACAAACACGCATGCTCGGAATCAATGCTCACCAAACACAAAATTAGCAGAAGAGGCCCAAAGGGTGGCGCTCAAGAGCTGAAATTCCTCGTAGTACGTCACTATGTTCGTGTTTGTTGGCCGTCAATTGTGTACCGTTAGTATGCAAGACAAGATCCAGGCACACGCGCTTTGGACAAAAATCAGACGCTCGTTTGGCCAACAATCGGATTGTGTGTATGGGGCTTTACACTTACCTAACTACTGTATCCTAGCACCTATCTAAGAAGGTGCTACACACCACTTTTGTGAGTACATGTTCAGGTGCTTGCATGGCTGCATATGAGGATTGGGATAAGTCTGTTTATAGACCAGGGCTCAAGCAGTTTGAATGTGTGTAGGAGAAAATTAATATGGTGACAAGTGGAAGGCAGAGAGGAGTGAAGTGTGGCTTTTTTTAGTATAGAAACTAAGTATAGTTTCATGTTTAAAATTGAGCTCAGTGCAGATATTAAACAATTTTAATGACAATTAAATCTATCTCTATTTAACCACTTAAGCCCCGGACCATTTGGTAGCTAGAGGACCAGAGGTGAATTCAGAATTTTGCACTGCGCTGCTTTAACTGTAAATTGTGCGGACGTGCAATGTTGTACCCAAACGAAATTTGCGTCCTTTTCTTCCCACAAATAGATCTTTCTTTTAATGGTATTTGATTGCCTCTGCGATTTTTATTTTTTGCGATATAAACGGAAAAAGACCGAAAATTTTGAAAAAAAATGATATTTTCTACTTTTTGTTATAAGAAAAATCGAATAAACTCAATTGTAGTCATACATTTAGGCCAAAATGTATTCAGCCACATGTTTTTAGTAAAAAAAATGTCAATAAGCGTATATTTACTGGTTTGCGCAAAAGTTATAGAGTTTACAAACTAGGGTACATTTTCTGAAATTTACACAGCTTTAAATTTATGACTGCCTATCTCATTTCTTGAGGTGCTAAAATGACAGGGCAGTACAAAACCCCCCCAAATGACCCCATTTTGGAAAGTAGACACCCCAAGGAAATTGCTGAGAGGCATGTTGAGCCCATTGAATTTTTTATTTTTTTGTCCCAAGTGATTGAATAATGACTAAAAAAAAAAAAAAATTACAAAAAGTTGTCACTAAATGATATATTGCTCACACATGCCATGGTTATATGTGGAATTTCACCCCAAAATACATTTTGCTGCTTCTCCTGAGTACGGGGATACCACATGTGTGGGACTTTTTGGGAGCCTAGCCGCGTACGGGACCCCGGAAACCAAGCACCGCCTTCAGGATTTCTAAGGGCGCAAATTTTTGATTTCACTCCTCACTACCTATCACAGTTTCGAAGGCCATAAAATGCCAAAATAGCACAAAACCCCCCCAAATGACCCCATTTTAGAAAGTAGACACCCCAAGGAAATTGCTGAGAGGCCTGTTGAGCCCATTGAATATAATTTTTTTTGTCCCAAGTGATTGAATAATGACAAAAAAAAATAAAAAATTACAAAAAGTTGTCACTAAATGATATATTGCTCACACATGCCATGGTTATATGTGGAATTACACCCCAAAATACATTTTTCTGCTTCTCCTGAGTACGGGGATACCACATGTGTGGGACTTTTTAGGAGCCTAGCCGCATACGGGACCCCGAAAACCAAGCA
This sequence comes from Rana muscosa, assembly GCA_029206835.1. Lineage (NCBI taxonomy): Eukaryota > Metazoa > Chordata > Amphibia > Anura > Ranidae > Rana > Rana muscosa. Next base: position 117,390,507 of record CM055123.1, on the reverse strand, counting down.
CCGCCTTCAGGATTTCTAGGCACAAATTTTTGATTTCACTCCTCACTACCTATCACAGTTTCGAAGGCCATAAAATGCCAAAATCGCACAAAACCCCCCCAAATGACCCCATTTTGGAATATAGACACCCCAAGCTATTTGCTGAGAGGAATGGCGAGTATTTTACAGCTCTCATTTGTTTTTGAAAATGAAGAAAGAAAATATATATATATATATATATATTTTTTTTTTTCAATTTCTAAAACTTTGTGACAAAAAGCGAGATCTGCAAAATACTCACAATACCTCTCAGCAAATAGCTTGGGGTGTCTACTTTCCAAAATGGGGTCATTTGGGGGGGTTTTGTGCTATCTGGGCATTCCATGGCCTCCGAAACTGTGATAGGCAGTGAGAAGTGAAATCAAAAATTTACACCCTTAGAAAGCCTGAAGGCAGTGCTTGGTTTTTGGGGTCCCGTACATGGCTAGGCTCCCAAAAAGTCTCACACATGTGGTATCCCCGTACTCAGGAGAAGCAACAGAATGTATTTTGGGGTGTAATTCCACATATGCCCATGGCATGTTTGAGCAATATATCATTTAGTGACAACTTTGTGCAAAAAAAAAAAAAAAAAATTGTCGTTTTTCCGCAACTTGTGTCAACATATAAAATATTCCATGGACTCGACATGCCTCTCAGTATATAGCTTGGGGTGTCTACTTTCCAAAATGGGGTCATTTGGGGGGGTTTTGAACTGTTCTGGCATTTTATACACAACATTAGGAAGCTTACATCCACTCTTCTAACCACTTGAAGACAAAGCCCTTTTTGACACTTTTTGTTTACATGAAAACATTTTTTTTTTTGCAAGAAAATTATGTTGAACCCCCAAACATTATATATATATTTTTAAAGCAAAGGCCCTACAGATTAAAATGGTGGGTGTTGCATTTTTTTTTTCTACACAGTATTTGCGCAGCGATTTTTCAAACGCATTTTTTGGGTTAAAAAATACACTTTTTTTAATTTTAATGCACTAAAACACACTATATTGCCCAAATGTTTGATGAAATAAAAAAGATGATCTTAGGCCGAGTACATAGATACCAAACACGACATGCTTTAAAATTTCGCACAAACGCGCAGCGGCGACAAACTACATACATTTTTAAAAGCCTTTAAAAGCCTTTACAGGTTACCCCAGTAGATTTACAGAGGAGGTCTACTGCTAAAATGATTGCCCTCGATCTGACCTTCGCGGTGATACCTCACATGCATGGTGCAATTGCTGTTTACATATGACGCCAGACCGACGCTTGCGTTCGCCATTGGGCAAGAGCAGGGCAGGACAGGGGTGCTTTTTTTTTTTTTTTTTTTTTTTTTTTTTTTATTATTAATTTTGCTTTTTTATTTTATTTTTAAATTGTTCCTTCCAAGTATTTTTTTTTTTATAATTTTTATTGTTATCTCAGGGAATGTAAATATCCCCTATGATAGCAATAGGTAGTGACAGGTACTCTTTTTTTGAAAAAACTGGGGTCTTCTAGACCCTAGATTTTTCCTCTGCCCTCAAAGCATCTGACCACACCAAGATCGGTGTGATAAAATGCTTTCCCAATTTCCCAATGGCGCTTTTTATATCCGGGGGGGGGGGGCATTCCCTCCCACTGCTTGTAAAAGCAGTCCAGAGGCTAATTAGCCGCTAGGATTGCTTTTACATGAAAGCCGGCCGCAGGCTGAAAAGAATGATACCAAGATGATATCTAAACCCGCAGGCATCATTCTGGTATAAACATTCAAAGTCCAGCAACATACCAGTACGTTGCTGGTCCTTGTTGGACATGTATTGTAATCTTTTTATTTCATGCAGCCAGTTGGCTGAACGAAAAAAGAGATTGATCGGTGGGTATGCCCACCATTAGAATACCGCCCTTCATCCACCCACTTCCAATGATGGGCATACACGCACCATTTATATATGCCGAAGCATGGGGTCATCCTCCCGCAAAAAAGTTATGCCGCACACACATGGTCGGACTTTTCCACGGACAAGCCTCCGTCGGAATTTCGACCGTATGTACGCGGCATTAGGAGCAAAATCGCTCCTCCGCCCCTGCTGCCCCAATGCTTCGGCATATTTGCTTTTTTTTTTTAACTGTGGTGGTGAAATCACCTCCTACAGCACTGGAGTAGCAGGGATCAGGCCTGTCTCTGCGAACGCTGCAGTTATGTGTGTTGTGTTTTGTAAGTGACAGTGATCGATCGATACTGCACTTGGGTGGCCTGGGCTGGACGGAGGGGCAAAACGCAGGTGCCAGCAGGTATCTGGGCTGATCCCGCTAACACTGCGTTTTTGGGAACCCTAAACTGCTGGGGACGCTAGTATAGATCTGATCAGATCAGATATTGATCTGTTCAGATACTATACCACTAAGGGGGGTGTATGCTTCACGCGTGGGTGTTAGCGTTACTGGCACTAACCTGACGCTGCCTGGGGTGTGACTCAGACCCTCTCTGACGCTAAAACCTAATTGATATCACCCGCCGGGCGATCAGGGGGTTAAACCTTTATTGGGTTATATACGGCGGGTGCCCTGACACTATAAAAAGCAAACTAACTAACCAGCGTCACCCGTGACACTTATATGGTGATCACTGGTGAAAGGGTTAACTAGGGGCAATCAGGCTGTTAAAACCTTTATTAGATAATATATGGGGGTACCTGACGCTATAAAAACCTGCGGCGAACCTAAAAAAAATTACCAGCTACCGATCTGCATCACCGACACTAAGACAGCGTTTAGAAAAACGATTGCTTAGCGACAGTAGTGATGGGGGTGAAAGGGTTACCTGGGGGGGCGATCAAGGGGGTTAAACCTTTATTAGATAATATATTGGGGTACCTGACGCTATAAAAACCTGCGGCGAACCTAAAAAAAAATACTGGCTACGATCTGCATCACCGACACTAAGACAGCGTTTAGAAAAACAATTGCTTAGCGACAGTGGTGATAGGGGGTGAAAGGGTTACCTGGGGGGCGATCAAGGGGGTTAAACCTTTATTAGATAATATATTGGGGTACCTGACGCTATAAAAACCTGCGGCGAACCTAAAAAAAATTACCGGCTACCGATCTGCATCACAGACACTAAGACAGCGTTTAGAAAAACGATCGCTTAGTGACAGTGGTGATAGGGGGTGAAAGGGTTACCTGGGGGGCGATCAAGGGGGTTAAACCTTTATTAGATAATATATTGGGGTACCTGACGCTATAAAAACATGCGGCGAACCTAAAAAAAATTACTGGCTACGATCTGCATCACCGACACTAAGACAGCGTTTAGAAAAACAATTGCTTAGCGACAGTGGTGATAGGGGGTGAAAGGGTTACCTGGGGGGCGATCAAGGGGGTTAAACCTTTATTAGATAATATATTGGGGTACCTGACGCTATAAAAACCTGCGGCGAACCTAAAAAAAATTACTGGCTGCCGATCGGCATCACTGACGCTAAGACAGCGGTCAGAAAAATGATCGCTAAGCGACAGTGGTGATAGGGGGTGAAAGGGTTATCTGGGGGTGATCAGGGGGTTAAACCTTTATTAGGGGGGGTTAGGGGGCTACACTGGACCTAAGACTAAACTTTGGTGACACTTTTACAGTCACAAATGTCACTGATTGCAGTGATCACTAAATAAATGGTCACTGCAATCAGTGACACTGTGACTGGGGGCTGGGGGGGTGATCTGGGGGGGCCTGGGGGGGCGATTTATGTCCCTATGTGTCCTGGTGTCAGTGTAGTGTTGTGTGCACTGACCTGATATCTTCTCTTGTACGGCGCTCGGTATATGTGAGCGCTGCACCAGAGATGACATCACTTCCTCCTGCTCCCTCTGTCTGACACATCGCGAGGGGGTGGCCAGAAACGAATGGCTGCCCCCTCATCCCGGAACGCTCCCGGACACTTAGCCACCGCTCACTGTATAGAAGGGGGGTCCGATTGGACCCCCCAACTGTACAAAGGCAATCACTAGTGATGAGCCGAACACCCCCGGGTTCGGTTCGCACCAGAACCCGCGAACGGACCGAACGTTCGTATGAACATTAGAACCCTATTAAATACAATGGATGCGAACGTTCGAATTCTAAAGTGCTAATTATAACGACTATTATGCATGTTATTGTCCTAAAAAGGGTTTGGGAACCCGGGTTCTGCACCAGGGGACATGTATCAATGCAAAAAGAAGTTTTAAAAACGGTCGTTTTTCGGGAGCAGTCATTTTAATGATGCATAAAGTGAAAAAAAAAAAGTCAAATATTCCTTTAAATATCGTACCTGGGGGGTGTCTAAAGTATGCCTGTGAAGTGCCACGTGTTTCCCGTGCTTAGAACTGTCCCTGCACAAAATGACACTTCTAAAGGAAAAAAAAGCCATTTAAAACTGCTTGCGGCTTTAATGTAATGTCTGGTCCCGGTAATATGGATGAAAATCTTTAAGAAAAATGGCATAGCTACCCCATGACCCCCCCCCCCCCCACCCCAGCCCATTACCAGCCCCTTTGGGTCTTGTATAGATATTAAGGGGAACACCGCACACAAAATAAAAAAGGCCCTATATACTCTGAACAGCCGTATACAGGCGGTGCATACAAGACAGGGACTGTAGGTTTGTTCTTATGTAGAATGTGTTTGTAATTTTGAACAGGTACATTGTTTAAGTGTAGCTCCAGCCCAAAAATCTATTTTTAAACTTTTTGGAAAACATAGGTAAGGGTTATCACCCCTGTAACATTTGTTTTGCTGTCTGTGCCCCTGTTCAGAACATTTCACCTCACTTTCCGTCCCAATGACAACTGTTTTCGAAATGTTTTTCTTGAAACAAGGATTGGTGATAAAGCATCAGTACAGAGGAGACACCTTTCTCCCATATTAATTCTTACAGGAGAGAATTTTCCTTCCTAGGGGTAGATTTCCTCTCACTTCCTGTTGTCTTCTTGCGTTTGCAAGTAGGAGTCGTTTGTAAGTTGGATGTTTGAAAGTAGGGACCTGCCGTATATACTCTGCAGAAATAGGCCCCTTAGTTGTTGGTGTTGGCACAACACTGTAAGCACTCACAGTTACTCTTGGTTGGTGCTGGAACGCCCTGCTGTCAACTATTATATCAGGAATTGTAATTACATATAATTGTTGAACAGTGGTAGTAAAAATTGGGCCTTTGATGGTGGTGCTGGTGCCACAACACTGTAAGCCCTGACAGTTACTCTTGGTGGGTGCAGCAATGGGCCCTGCTGTGAATTATTAGATCAAGAATTGTAATTGCATGCCCCTGTTGAACAGGGGCTGAAAAATTGGGCCTTTCGTGGTGGTGGTGGTGGTGTTGCCACAACACTGTAAGCCCTCAGAGTTACTCTTGGTGGGTGCAGGAATGGGCCCTGCTGTGAATTATTAGATCAAGAATTGTAATTACATGCCCCTTTTGAACAGGGGCTGAAAAATTGGGCCTTTCGTGGTGGTGGTGGTGGTGGTGGCGTTGCCACAACACTGTAAGCCCTCAGAGTTACTCTTGGTGGGTGCAGCAATGGGCCCTGCTGTGAATTATTAGATCAAGAATTGTAATTACATGCCCCTGTTGAACAGGGGCTGAAAAATTGGGCCTTAGGCACTGGTGGCACAACACTGCAACCCCTCACAGATACTGTACTTGGAGCACAGCAATGAGCCCTGTTGCAAAGTATTGCTTCAAAAATTGTAATTACACGCCCCTGTTAAACAGGGGCTGAAAAATTGGGCCTTAGCCACTGGTGGCGGCACCCATAAACAAAAATGATCTTCCAAGCTATCATCATCAATCGTATCATTGAGGACTCGGAGGAGGAGGATAGCCAGTCAACATAACAGCACAGGCACTCAGCATCAGCATCAGTCTTGAAGGGATGTGACATGTTAAAATCAATTAGTCTGTTATATCAGCATCAGGTGTGTGGTAGCTGGTGGTGGTGGTGATCCAAGACTGGTTCATCTTGATGAAAGTCAGTCGATCAACCGAGTCGGTGGACAGGCGCACCCTGTGATCCGTGACAAATCCTCCAGCAGCACTGAATGTGCGTTCCGAAAGAACGCTGGATGCAGGACAGGCCAGTAGCTCAATTGCATACTGTGCAAGCTCTGGCCAGTGATCCATCCTCAAGACCCAGTAAGCCAGAGGATTTTCGGTGGAGAAGGTGTCCAAGTCTGACCTTGCCCCTAGATATTCCTGCACCATGTTTATCAGACGCTGGCGATGGTTGCTGGAACCGATCATACTTTGGGGCTGCGGACTAAAGAATTGTCTGAACGCATCGGTCAGACGGCCACCTTCCCCACCGCTCCTTCTTTGACTGGCCGAAGCCTCAGCAACTCGTTGTCCAGGACCAGGAGTTTGTAACCTCCCAGTCTCTGGGAACGCGTTGCACAGACCTTTCTGCAAGGCCTCCCGGAGTTGTCTCATCCTCTGCTCCCTCTGCGACGGTAACATAAGGTCCGCAACCTTACCCTTGTACCGTGGATCAAGGAGAGTGGCCAGCCAGTAATGGTCCCTCTCCTTGATCCGAAGAATACGAGGATCCTTCCGCAGACTTTGCAGGATCAGGGAGGCCATGCAGCGTAGGTTAGCTGAGGCATTCGGTCCGGAGTCCTCTGGGTCACTAAGGACGACATGATCCGCAGCCACCTCCTCCCAGCCACGTACAAGTCCACTGGTTTCTTGGGACTGTAAATCATCCCTAAAAGACTGCTGCTGATGATGCTGAGTGCCAGCCTCCACCTCCATGCTGACACAATCCTCCTCCTCCTCCTCTTCCTGTGCGATGGGTGGGACAGAAGGAACACTGTCTGGGTAAAGGGGGCCTTGAGAGGCAAGGAAGTCCTCCTCTTCCTGCCTCTGTTCTGCCTCAAGTGCCCTGTCCATTATTCCACGCAGCGTGTGCTCCAACAGATGGACAAGAGGTACAGTATCACTGATGCATGCACTGTCACTGCTCACCATCCTCGTGGCCTCCTCAAATGGTGCCAGGACAGTGCATGCATCCCTGATCATGCCCCACTGGCGTGGAGAAAAAAAACCAAGCTCCCCTGACCCTGTCCTGGTGCTGTAGTCGCACAGGTACTCATTGATGGCCCTCTGCTGCATGTGCAGCCGCTGCAGCATGGCCAACGTTGAGTTCCACCTGGTGGGCATGTCACATATAAGGCGGTTCTTGGGCAGGTTCAACTCCTTTTGCAGCTCAGCCAGGCGAGCACTGGCATTATAAGATCTGCGGAAATGCACACAGACTTTCCTGGCCTGCCTCAGGACATCCTGTAAGCCCGGGTACCTGCCCAAGAACCGCTGCACCACCAGGTTAAGGACGTGAGCCACACAGGGCACATGGGTCAGTTGTCCCTGTCGGAGGGCGGAGAGGAGGTTGGTGCCATTGTCGCAAACCACCATTCCTGGCTTAAGCTGGCGTGGCGTCAACCACCTCTCGGCCTGGCCCTGCAGAGCAGACAGGACCTCTGCCCCAGTGTGGCTTCTGTCCCCCAAACACACCAGCGCAAGCACGGCATGGCATCTTTTTGCCTGCGTACTTGCGTAGCCCCTTGAACGGCTACGGAGCACCGCTGGTTCAGAGGACAAAGCACAGGAAGAGGCCATGAAGGAAGAAGAAGAGGAGGGGGTGGAGGAGAGAGGTGTGTCACAACCAGTAGTAGCATTTTGGAGGCGTGGCGGTGGAACAACCTCCAACACTACTGCACCTTGTCCTGCATCCTTCCCAGCTGCCAAAAGAGTGACCCAATGGGCCGTGAAAGAAAGGTAACGTCCCTGTCCATGCCTGCTGGACCATGAGTCAGCGGTAATATGCACCTTACCGCTGACCGCCCTGTCCAGCGAGGCCAAGACATTGCCTTCCACATGCCGGTAGAGAGCCGGAATAGCCTTCCGTGAGAAAAAGTGGCGTTTGGGAACCTGCCACTGAGGAACCGCACATTGCACAAACTCACGGAAGGGGGCCGAGTCTACCAACTGAAAAGGCAGCAGTTGAAGCGCTAGCAATTTAGCCAAGCTAGCATTCAACCGCTGGGCATGTGGATGGCTGGGAGTGAACTTCTTTTGACGGTCCAGCAGCTGGGGCAGGGAAATTTGCCTGCTAGAATCGGACGTCGGTGTACTGCTAGCAGAGTGGCCGCAAGTACTTGGCTGTGACACACCTAATTCTACACCTTCATTCCTCTCAGTGCATGTTTCAGAGAGGACTGAAGTTATAGTGGGGTTGGAGATCCCAGCTGATGCGGTGCAAGGAGAGGTCCGCTTTGTTCTTTGGTGTGGGTCTTTGAGGTAGGCTTGCCAACGAGCTGCATGGCAGGTCAACATATGTCTGGTCAGGCATGTGGTACCCAAGCGGCTGATGTTTTGGCCACGCGATATACGCTTGAGACATATGTTGCAAACAGCAGCTGTGCGATCTGATGCACTAGCCTCAAAAAAGGCCCACACCAAAGAACTTTTTGAATGACGGGCAGAGGCGGAGCTCTGCGGTGTGATTCCGTCGGTGTACTGCCCTTACGCTGGCCACCAAAGGGCATCCTGCCTCGTTGGAGATGTGCCTCCTCCTCATCCTCCTCCTCCTCCTCTCTCCTATTAGGCACCCACGTGGAGTCAGTGACCTCATCATCCCCTCCCTCCTCATCACTGGAGCCAATCTGGCAGTATGCTGCAGCTGCTGGAACATGACTGCCAGATTGGTGTCCTTCTTGAGCATCCCCTCTGTCTGCTCTCACGCTACTGCCTTCCTGTAGCTGGGTTTCATCATCAGACCCTTCGAAACGCTGGGCATCCTCCTGGAGCATGTACCCAACACTGTGCTCAAACAGTTCGGGGGACTCCTCAGGAGGAGGACATGGTGGGTCTAGGGAAGGAGTGACTGATGATGAGTCTGACATTGATACCAGGGAAGAGGACGCTTTGGCAGCTGCTTTGCCAGTACCCTGAGCCTGGGTGAGAGAGGATGAGGAGGAGGAGGAGGGCTTGGTCATCCACTCTACCAAGTCTTCGGCATGATGTGGCTCAACATGTCCAGCTGCCGAAAAGAAGGACAAGCGTGTCCCATGGCCATGTGCTGATGACAATGCACCGCGTCCACGACCAGCACTGTTGCCCCCAGACACAGAGCCTGCTTGCCCTCTTTTATTGCCTCCTGACTGTCTGCCTCTCCTTGTTTGCCTTCCAGACATTCTAATGGATGGCCTGCAGGGAGATGGGAAAAAAGCAATAAGGGCTACCTTCAGGTGTCCTTCTCTGTCCCTTTACTTAAGGATTTCTAAATATGGTTGAGGATGATTGCTTTCGCACAGAATAGCACAATGACAATTTCCCTGACTGTCCAAAAAACAAGGATTTCAAAGATGGTTGATGATCAATGCTTTAGCACAGTATAGCACAAGGAGAATTTCCCTCACTGTCCTTCCCTGTCCCTACAAACAAGGATTAGCACAGTAAAACACACTGACACTCTCCCTACCTATAGTTTTCTGTCCCTATAAAAAATGTTTTTTTAAAGATGGTTGATGATCAATGCTTTAGCACAGTATAGCACAAGGAGAATTTCCCTCACTGTCCTTCCCTGTCCCTACAAACAAGGATTAGCACAGTAAAACACACTGACACTCTCCCTACCTATAGTTTTCTGTCCCTATAAAAAATGTTTTTTTAAAGATGGTTGATGATCAATGCTTTAGCACAGTATAGCACAAGGAGAATTTCCCTCACTGTCCTTCCCTGTCCCTACAAACAAGGATTAGCACAGTAAAACACACTGACACTCTCCCTACCTATAGTTTTCTGTCCCTATAAAAAATGTTTTTTTAAAGATGGTTGATGATCAATGCTTTAGCACAGTATAGCACAAGGAGAATTTCCCTCACTGTCCTTCCCTGTCCCTACAAACAAGGATTAGCACAGTAAAACACACTGACACTCTCCCTACCTATCCTTCTCTTTCCCTAAACTAAAGGAATCCAGGTTAAGCAAGAAAAAAAAATGTCACTGTCCCTGCCTATGCTTCTCTTTCCCTGCTCCGGAACACACTACACTAGGCCACCGTGCTGGCGGCCTTTTATAGTGTGGGGCGTGTACTAAACACCCTCAGCAATAATTGGCCACAGGCATCCTGCCTGTGGCCAATCATTGCTCTCCTCGCTGCCGGCGCTGTGATTGGCCAAGCATGCGGGGTCACAGTGCATGCTTGGCCAATCACAGCGCCTGGATGACACTGCGATGGCGTAGTGCATTGTGGGCCGTTCGCGTCACTCGAATTAGGCGCGAACGGCCCAAATCGTTCGATCTTCGTCGAACGATCGAACAGCCGATGTTCGAGTCGAACGTATGTTCGACTCGAACACCGAGCTCATCCCTAGCAATCACGTACACTCTACGTGATTGTGCCTGTCGGTGCCATTCTGCCGACGTATATATACAGTGAGCGGTCGTTAAGTGGTTAAGGTTCCTTTAATCATTTCCACAGCTATCCCCACAGCATTGTAAGTACTGGGATTACCTCATCAGATCTTTTTTTTTATCAAGCTGTGTTTCTTCAATGCAGTGGAGATGAGGGCAATGTAAAGAGGGAGAGAATGAAAATATCAGCACAGGGCCAGAATAGAGGAGTGAATATCGGGAAGGTCAGAAGAGATTGGGTTGAGCTGAAGTCGTGGAGGAAAACTTTTCTGGACAAGTTTGAATAAGAAAGTGGTAGGATCTGGCAGAGGGTGTTTCTCATATAGGTTTTAGAAGATAGAGTAAAAAGTATTTTTGCTTTTCTTTGCTTACCTTCTAACTTTAGCCAAAGCATTTTTTAACCACTTGCCGCCCTGCCACAGTACATTTACTGCTGACCACCAGAAACAGAGGATCACTGTTACCAGTAATTGAATATTGTGTGATTGCTATAATTGGTCATAGCAATCACATGATAACAATGTACACAACCTTACATTATTATTATTATACACGATTTATATAGCGCCAACAGTTTACGCATCGCTTTACAATGTAGGGGGGGGGCAGCCCAATTACAGTACAGTTCAATACAAAAGGTACAGGAGGGCCCTGCTCATAGAGCTTACATTCTAAAGGGAGGGGGTGGTGGCACAAAAGGTAATAGCTGCAGATAAATGACTCGATGGGGGGGAATGTCTTTCCAGATTCCAGCTTTCAGCTTGCTTACTGATCTGTGATTGGCCCACAGCGATCACATGGTACCTGGCTACCTGTACCATGTGATTAGCAAGGCCAATCACAATCAAAATCAAGCTGTTAATGAATGGGAAAACCATTCATGACTGCTAACGCTATTGCCTATACAGGGATCTTCGCTGTATAAGCAATAACAGTGTAAAAAAAAAAAAAAAAAATCCCTGATCATCCTCTCCCAGAGTAGTAGTGTCTCTATGGTGACACTGAACTACTTTGGTGACAGGATGTAAAAAATAAATATTAAACATTTTAATTTTTTTTTTAAAACATATAAAAATGTGTACAATATTGGATAAAAAATAGTTTGGCAGTATCTTTGATCACCACCATACCAATCATAAGATGTCACTGTACCGCAATGGTGACAGTATATTAAAAAAATGTGAAAAAAAATACGTATTTTGTTTCTTTATTTTTCAAAAAATTTGACAAAAAATTACAACTTTAACCACTTAACGACCGCCCACCGCCGATTTACGTCGGCAGAATGGCACGGACAGGCAGAATCACGTAGATCTACGTGATCGCCTTTGTGCAGTTGGGGGGTCCATCCGGACCCCCCTTCACTGCAGTGAGCGGCCGTTAAGTGTTCGGGAGCGATCAGGCATGAGGGGGCGGCCTCTCGATTCCGCCCCCCCCCTCGCGATCGCTCCCGGCCAATGAAATTGCTTCCTCCGCCATGTGATGTAAACACAGGCTGGAGGAAGTGATGTCATCTCCCTCGCCGCGGTCTTTTCGTTCCCGGCGCCGAGGAGTGAAGACAGAGGTTAGTGCTCCAACAGTCCACTGACACGTAGGTACACATAGGCACACAAATCACCCCCCAGTCACCCCCAGATCACCCCCCAGGTCACCCCAAAGCCCCCAATCACAGTGTCACTGATTGCAGTGATCATTTATTTTACTGATCACTGCATTTAGTGTCATCTGTGATTGTAAAAAGTTGCAAGGCAGTTAGGATTAGGCCCCTTTATGTCCAGGGTAGCCCCCTAACCCCCCCTAATAAAGGTTTAACCCCTTGATCACCCCCCAGGTAACCCTTTCACCCCCTAACTTCAGCGTCACTAAGCGATTGTTTTTCCGATCGCTGTATTCGTGTCGCTGGTGTTTTAGATAGGCAGTTATTTTTTTTTTAGGTTCGCCGCAGGTTTTTATTGGTGTCAGGTACCCCCATATTTAACCTAATAAAGGTTTTAACCCCCTGATTGCCCCTAGTTAACCCTTTCACCAGTGATCACCATATAAAGGTTACGGGTGACGCTGGTTGATTAGTTTGCTTTTTATAGCATCAGGGCACCCGCCGTATATAACCCAATAAAGGTTTAACCCCCCTGATCGCCCGGCGGGTGAGATCAATTAGGTTTTAGCGCCAGAGAGGGTCTGCGTCGCCCCAGGCAGTGTTAGGTTAGTGCCAGTAACGCTAACACCCACGCGCAAAGCATACACCCCCCTTAGTGGTATAGTATCTGATCAGATCTATACTAGCATCCCCAGCGGTTTAGGGTTCCCAAAAACGCAGTGTTAGCGGGATCAGCCCAGATACCTGCTAGTACCTGCGTTTAGCCCCTCCGCCCAGCCCACCCAAGTGCAGTATCGATCGATCACTGTCACTTACCAAACACAACACACATAACTGCAGCGTTCGCAGAGACAGGCCTGATCCCTGCGATCGCTAACAGTTTTTTTGTAGCGTTTGATATATTTGCTGACGACAGTCAGGTGCTTTTTTTCCTGTGAATCTTACTAGTGTACCCCTAAATTTAGAGCCCAAAATGGCAAGACGAAGGTACACTAGTAAAGAGGCCTACGAGATTCTGAGCATGACAGATAGTGAAGAGGAGGTCACGTATCTGTCAGATTCAGGCTCAGAATATCTTCCCGTAGAAGACAGTGACGTCAGCGGCCCCACGTCAGATAGTTCTGACGACGAAGTTGAGGTCCCTGCTAAGGTCAGGCGTACCCGATCCCGATCTTCTGAGGTTGTTGAGGAGCAAGAACCGCAGGTCTCTCGTATCATGGAGCAGAGTAGTACTAGCGCCGCTATTCCTTCTGGTGAACTGGCAAGCACCAGCGGCCTAGTACAGCCTGGACGTACATCCAGCACTGCAGTAACACTTGGTGACGTGGCGAGTCCCATAAGTGCAGTTCAAGCTGGCGAGGTGGCAAGCACAAGTAGTGTCCCGCTGCCACCAAGAAGACAAAGGCAGGCC